>CM029625.1:10014974-11214974 GCA_017311315.1 Dendrocalamus latiflorus | reverse complement strand
GGTGCGGCGACGTGCGCACAGGTGCTGCGGGGCCGGCTGACGGATGAACAGGAGCAGGCGAGGAAGAAGGACAGGAGGGAGACGCGGCGCCAGCGTAGCCAAGAGAAGGAGAGGAAGTAGGAGGGAAAGGCAGGAGAAGAAAGAAGGGATGCAGACGCAGGGGACGGGCCCAGTCGGCAGAGGGAGAACGGGAGGGGAAAAAAAAGAGGTGGCAGCAGCGTTCGACCCATCGGTCTGAGAGGAAAACGGGGAGGTGGGCCCATGGCAGGGAGGAAAAGAATTCGGGGAAATGGGAAGTTTGTAGAAACTGTTTTGGGTTTTGAATTTCTAATTTGCATTTCTACTTCACATTTAGGATTAGTGATTCAAATTTTTGCATGACATTTAGATTTAAATTTTTGATTATTAAATGTGAGTTCTGCTATATTTTAAATGCAAATTTTTGGTTCAATTATCCAGATACAAAAATATAATACTCCTTTTGGTTGCCTTTTATTAACTTGAATTTTGAACTCAGGATTTTTGGTATTTTGATTTCTTAAATTTTTCAACTCCAAAAGAATATTTCGTATCTTTTATTACCATAATTTCTATTTGTACTTGGGTTTTATTTCCAGTTGTTTATTTTGCTCAGCGCAAAACTCATAAAAATCCAAATAAGATGTTTAATCAAAATTCAAATACCATTAATATGCAAATAAAAATTTTAGTTTGCTCAAAATTTCAATCATCCAAAATTTAGGATGTTACACTGAAACTAAATAAAATTTCTAGTAAAGGTTCCAACCACAAACATTAGCAGACAGACTCTAACCACCAAGGTTCAAAACTACGGGTTCCATCCATCCGCACTGGCTCCATCTGCCAAGACACACTCTTGAGAGTTCCATCCACTCCCAAGTTTCTAAAACTTTTACTTTAAAACCAAAACCAAAGATTGACCATGTGAAAGCGCACATCACCCACCCTTGACCGTGAGCATAGCTATTCGAATAGTTTTACACTCTGCAGAGGCTGTACAACTTTACCCACAAAAGATAAGTCATCCTAATAGTCAACATGCTTCCTTAAGCATGAAACCCAGATAATTTATCACAAAGCCTTTATCTCACTCCAATCTAGCTAGACACCACCCACTGAGGTTTCACCGCTGAAGGGTTAAATCCACCATAGTCAGAAGCCTTGTCCTGCACCGTATAAGTACAGTAAATCTCTGTGCGTCACTGTGAGTAAACCAGTACACCCTGGCACCCACTTACCACTGGTGATATCTAAACTAAACCTTTGCAAGCTAATCGGCTAGGTCGTACCCATTTTGACTTGTGGTTGTATAGTGCTTAGTTGGATAATCACAGGCGTTTTTCCTTAATTGACTCGGGCAGCACATTCACAAAACACGATCTTGTGCTAAATCTGCACCAGCCCAATCTTACCATCCGTCCAAGTCTAAAACCAATTCTCACCATTTTATTTTATTTTATAAATAGCAGCAATACCTATTGCCACTAAATTACTTGAATAAAAGATTAAAGCAGACAATATCAATTTTTCACCCGAAGGGTTATACTGACCGACTACCTTGTCTAAGCAATTACTACAATTCTAAAATTAATGAACATCATAATAATCTCAATACTGAGATAAGGGATGCCTAGGGCGACCAAGGTACATGGTTGTCAACATCAAATAAGGGCATAACAATTATTGGATTAGCTATTATACTTAAAAAAGAAGTTATCATTTTATGTAACATAGCAATGCATTTAAATTTAAAATAATAAAATGATTTTGGTAAACATAGGTACAAGATGATCGAAGGAGACTTGCCTTGTTGCACGTTGTCTGGACCTTCCAGCCGCGGATCGGGAAACTCTTCTGCAATGTTGAGTTCTATGTACAAAAATGAGAAACCCAAATAAATAAATAGATGAAAATAAAATCATAAAAATACAATATATATACTGGAAGGATGTTTATGATTTTAGATGAATTTGAAAATTTGAACGGGTGCAAACAGAGTTAAGATGAAGAAATACAGCTTCCGAAAGTGTTTGGCGTGGTCGAAGGGGTCAGATCTTCAGAGAGTGGCCGGAAGCTATAGAGTGGTCGAAAGGCTATGGTGGTAATTTGAAGTCGAGGATAAATGTGGTCGAACGGCTCTGCGTGGTCTTGGCCACCGAGTAGTCAAAAAAGCTTAATAGCTGGTCAAAAGTTTAGAGACGGTTGGTAATGATCCGAAACGATGGTGGTAGGAGGCTTATAGTGACAATGGTCGAAAGCTTAGAGCGAGAAGCGACAGCGGTCACAACAGCGAGTGGTTGGAGGCGACTGTAGTCGAAAGTGACTATGGTCAAAAAGATCGAAGGGTCTGGAGAGGTCGGAGAGATCGAACGGTTCAGAATAGTCGAAGGAATGGGATGGTGCAGAGTGGTCGAAAGAATCGATCGGTTGGAGCAGTCAAAGGAATTGGTCGGAGTGGTTGGAAATTAGAAACTCTATAGAGTGGTCAGTGGGGTCGAAAATTATATGTGGTCAGAGTAGTTATAGTGGGCAGATTTGTATTTGGTCGAAACCTACGAGAATTATTAGACTGCCTAGAGTGGTCGTAGCCAATGAGGATGTCGTAACTGACCAGGGCGATCATAACACTGATGGTGGTCAGGAGGCCAAGAGTGGTCGAAAGCGGCTATGGTCATGAGCGACTACCGTCATGAGCTACCGTGGTCGAAAGGTCTTAGTGGTTGAAAGGAGCGCCGAACCGACCAGAGGGGTCAAAAATCTGTAGTGATCTTTCTCAACAAGCAAGGGGGTTCACCGGAGATAGCTAGACAGTGGTCGGTGATGGCAGAAGACAGTGGTGGCAGAGTGCTTCGATGAGAGAAAGGCTCCGGCGACGGTCTTGGATGGTGAAGCGGTCGGCGACTGTGCGGGCGGCGGCCATGGGTGGCTCACATGGCTGATGGCACACGGGCATGGAATGTGGAGAACTAAGGTGAGCATGAGCACAGCTTCAGCATGTGGAACACATCTTGTGCTCGGCTTGGCGGGAGAGAGACCGAGGAAGGCCGACGAGGCGTGAGGTGGCCAGAACGGCATGGTTCATGGTGGCGAATCTCCATAGTGACTCATTGAGCAAACCAAAGAATGGAATATGTAGAAGAGGTGGAGATGATTTATGCAGTACCAAAGAATTGAAGAACGGTTCACCAGGGGTGACAATTCGATGACGGAAGTTGAAAACAGCCGGCGACGAAGAACGTTCGATTTTCGGTGATTGGCTACGAGAAAAATTAAATAAAAAATGGTGGATGAGTTTCTTGGATGCTAAGATAGTAGATGACGTGAGCAAAAGTTGAAAATCTTCACCGAAATGATGAATGCCCATATCAACTGTGATGGCTGACGTTCGGGAAAACAAGAAATTCATTGTCGTCGAAGCTCCAAAGGTTATGAGATTTTGAGGGAATGAAAAGAGGTGGAAGAAATGTTGGTGTGCCAATTTATAGCCTCTCTCATGATTCAAATTGCTGGGAACGCGAGAAATTTCAGGCGACGGTTTCGGTTTTAGAAAATTGATGAATAAAATGGCAATGAAAGCATTAATGAAATATGGTAATGGAAGCATTGACTCTTGATGAGTGCGCGGTGTTGATGGGCTCGTATTGCTTCAGACAAATTTGAATTCGAACGCTTGAGTGGAAAGATATGGTAGAAAGAATGGAGATTGCCTTTTGTGTTGGTTTTCTGTTCGAACGAATACAAACGGAGTTTGAAGATGGATGAACAATGTTCGTATGCACTGTAACATGAATTGAATAGTACCCGAGAGGAGAGAGTAAGAAGGAAAAGAGAGGAAAGGAAAAGAAAAGAATAGGTCAAGAAAAATTAGATTGGACCCAGAAAATTAGAACGAACATTTTTCTAGAGATTTGAAGATTTGAATTTAAATTTTGGAATTTGGTATTTGAATTTGGGGATTCAGATTGGAATCAGGGTTTTGAGATTTTCGTCCAGTATTACATAAATAATCCAAATAAAATCCAAACACCTTTAGATAATTAATTTAAAATTTAATTTTTAAAGAAAGTGAATTTTTGGGATGTTACAGTCTGCCTCATGGTGATACCATGCTTTTCTTTACATCTCTGGGCATATCTGTGCAAGTGCCCTGTTTCACTTGTAGACTTTACAGATAATTCATGATGATATATTTTGCAAACTATAACTCTTATTGATCTCCGAACAGTAATTGCTTCATGACCTTGTCGAAATCTCCCCACACGTCAGACGTGCTTGGTCTGGACCTCTTAGCTCCAGTGCTTGCTGACGCAAAGGCACTGGTAGAGCCTGATGATGGTACAACCACGGTCTGCTCGGCGGCAGCCTCGGCTGTTTGAGGTGGAGGCAAACTCATCCCGAATGATGCAAGATCTTTCAGATCAATTTCGTACTCACTCGTAGAAAATCTGTCAAAATATTCCATGAAGAAATTTTGGAATGCAGAAAATTGCAAAATATAAATACAAAATTAAATTATTACTTATTTTGTATTACTATAAAAGAAGAATAACAATAATATAAGAACATGAAACTTAGTATTCTCATCTCTTTACTTGACCGTCCACCTCTTTATTTGACCGCCACCTGAATTTCGAATTTTCAGAATTTTGGCAAAATTATTCCGAATTTTGCCAAATTACCATAAAGAGCTTCAGAATTTTCACAAGAGAGTGAGAAGAGGAGAATGATGATTTGAGTGTGAGTTGATGAGAAAAATTTCAGAATTTTTGAATTTTTGTTCATATTTTTAAGGCTCAAACGACCACGAAATGACTACTTTTTTTAAAGTTACTGTAGGCCGTGCTAACTGGACTAAACGGGCTGGATGTGCCATGCTTATCGTTCCATGCCCGTGCTTACCGTGCCTAATGGTCGAATATCGTGTTGTGCCCCCGCGGGTTTTGCGCGCCTATCGTGCTGATGGGCCTAATGGTCCGTGTCGTTGCCCCAACCGTGCCGTGCTACACCCGACACTGCTCGTTCTGTGCCATTTCAGCCCATGGCCTTGTGCCATGCCACCCCGGCCCACTAGCCTTTGTGCTGGGTCGTGCCATAGATCATGCCAACAGTATCGTGTCTTGGGCCGGCCCGTTAGGCATGGTCTATTTGGCCAACTGACTAGAAACGTGTGCCTGAAAAGGCTGATTAACTGTTAATTGTCCTTTTAGTTCCTTCATTATCCACTTTAGAAGGCATAGCCAAGATATGAAATTACAATTTTTGCGCTATCACGTCGGGGGTCCAGGGAAAGCTATCTCAGAGGCTATCCTTCGTAACGATCTTTTACTTCTCAAGCATTTCGTGCTGTCTAAAACAACACACTATCAAAATATAAATATGATAATTCACAACAGGATGACCCATCCTCACAAGCTGTCCTACCGATGGGGAAAACGGGTATCGAAAACTGATCCGCTGCTGACGGCTCTTTTTCCTACCGGCGCCTATTCGGCCGCTGGGAAAACTTCCCCAGCGGTAGTTAGTTGCACAGCGATACGAGTGATAGCATAAAGGAATACACAGCGGTAGGACTGATTTGGTAGTTTGGAGTTTTACAAGCGGCAGGACAGGTTTATATACTATAACCACTTGTAAGACAACGGAGATGACAATTAAAATATTACGTGGAACCATACGGCATTATAAATCATATGTTTAATGTTGTATTATTAATCAAGCAACAATGTAATAATTAGCTAATTAGTCGTATACAAACATTCAGAACAATTATGAATGGAAGATAATTGTCCAGTTCTTTTCGGCTTATGACTTATAGCTTATATCTTACCTTAAACAAATAAATAGAATGACTTTTTCGCTACCGTTTCAAAGTGGTTTATTGAGACAATTTTTTTTGAACCGACTTATCAGTTTATTGGCATTCGGTTCATTTATACAAACGATAGCGATAAAGTCAAAAACCATAAACCGTAGCTAAAAAAAACCCATCCAGTATTCAAAGCTACACGCATATATTCATAGAGAACTTTGTCATCCGTACACATGAACTTACATACAGAAGTTACGCATGAAACCTTTGCCACAGCAGCGACTATTAAAAAAAACTACATCCGCAAACAAGATCTCTATATATATCTGTACTACTTTTTGAACACAACATTGGGAAGAGTTGGTACTTCAGTCAGTATGCATCTATCACCTTGCTAACCACCTGCAAAAGAACAGAAAAGGAAGTGAAGTTAGACTATGATGCAAGGATTTCAACGTACCAAAAGGATCAAGGCAACTGACATTCACATTTGCCTGTATCAGTTATAGCTGTGGAGACGTTCATAAGTATATAATTTATGGCTGTACTTAATTAGGTCGACAAGATTCAGCCAAGGTTTTTATTTCAGATACCACCAAGTACGTTCGAGGAAGAATAGGTTACTGCTGATACTAGATTAATTTAGAACAACCAATCTACTAGCTGACTTATAGAGATTAGAGAAAGATCCGGTCCATTTGCTTGAAATGTGTATATATACACGTGGACTAAAGTATGCATTCATTTCTAGAACTTGTAGTGAGAAATGATGTTGAGATTCAGAGCAGCAGAAGCGATTTTTTCTTTATGATGATATTATTCAGTAATTAACTCGTATACCTTAGTTAGCCACGGTATTCCATAGTTGATGCCATAATGTTCACTTAAGCATGTTAAAAGAAGCAAATTTTCTCACAGAAGCAAATAAAAGTATTTTCCTTTCACTACTACAGAAAGCCTCATAGTAGACACCTCATCACAGACGATTTTGTGAAACCGTCTGTGATGAACACTATTACAGACGGTTGTAATTTGGAGGCCGTCTGTGGTATTTGTGGCGGGAAAAAGGAGTATCACAGACGGTCGGTCTATATTAAGAACCGTCTGTGATAATCCTAGATTATCACAGACGGTTTATAATAAAAAAAACCGTCTGTGATAAGCTGGTTATCACAGACGGTTCTTAATTAAAAACTGTCTGTGATAATGGCACTAAGGCATTTATTGCGCTGCTCAGACCGCATCTGTCTTCATTTCGATCCAGATCTAGCCACTGCTGCGCACTTTTTCACTCGGGAGGAAGCTAGGCGATTTCAGGCCAGTTAATTTGGTGGGAAGAGGCAGAGATTGAGCTTTGAAGATTTATACTTTCCTGGTTGCTCTAGATATGGTTAGTAATGAAATTTATTTTTTCTTTAATTACATTACAATTTAGGTCTAAGTAATCCATGAGTGTTATTGAAGATGGTTAATTTGCAAAATTGTTGGTTATATAATAGCTGTTGTGTTTATAATATGAATTGAGCTAGCAAATTAAGTCTCAATATAATAAATGTGGCCGGTATATATGTAGTAATAATTAGTTAATCTAAATTTTAATACTAAGTTGTTATATATGTACGTAACGTAGGACCGAAGCTGGATGTATGCCGCGAGCCGTGTGAGTGAAGAGTACATTAATGGCGTGTCTGCTTATATAAGAGTTGCCGAGGACGATATGTTGAGTAAGGGGGTGGAATATATGTGCTGTCCATGCACTGACTGCGAGAATTTGAAGATGTTTAAGAACCGAGGGCAAATTGAAGCGCACTTGATTCGGAGGGGTTTCAAAAAGGATTATACGTGTTGGACCAGTCATGGCGAAGTGAATGATCATATGCTGCCGGATGACATCGCCGGTGAAGTGATTGATATGCCGCCGTATGACATCACCGGTGAAGTGAATGACATGCCGCCGGATGATGTCGATTGTCGTTTGGATTCGGATAGGTTGCACGATGATAATCTGGATCAGATGCTTCGCGATGTAGAAGAGAACTATGGTGAGAGAGAGTATGTTAAATTCCGGGGCTTGATGGAGGACTCGGAGAAACCTTTGTACACGGGCTGCAAGTACACGAGGTTGTCGGCCGTGCTTGAACTGTTGAAATTGAAGGCAAGCAACGGTTGGTCCGACAAGAGTTTCACGGCGCTGCTAGGTCTTTTAGCGGACATGCTTCCGGAGGGAAATGAGTTGCCTAAAACCACGTATAAAGCCAAGAAGGTTCTTTGTCCGTTGGGAATGGAAGTAGAAAGAATACATGCATGCCCGAACGACTGTATCCTCTACCGTAAAGAGTATGCAAACATGCATGTATGTCCGGTGTGCAACGCATCCCGATACAAACGTAACAATCAAACAGATGATGGCGAGGGAACAGAGGCGAAGAAAGGATTTCCTGCTAAGGTGGCATGGTATTTTCCTATAATTCCCCGTTTGAAAAGGTTTTTTGCAAATCCAAAGGAGGCAAAACTGCTGCGTTGGCACTCGGAGGAGCGCAAGAAGGATGGAAGGCTAAGACACCTTGCTGATTTCGCGCAGTGGAGAAACATCGATAGGAGTTTTGCAGACTTCGATGCAGAACCAAGTAATATAAGGTTTGGACTGAGTACAGATGGAATGAATCCTTTCAGTAGCATGAGCAGTCGACATAGCACATGGCCCGTGACTCTCTGCATCTATAACCTTCCTCCTTGGTTGTGTATGAAGCGAAAGTATATTTTGCTGTCGATACTTATCCAAGGGCCAAAACAACCTGGGAATGATATTGATGTGTTCCTAGCACCGTTGGTGGAAGATCTAAAAGTACTGTGGAACGAAGGAGTACAGGTATGGGATGCATACAAACAAGAGAACTTCACTCTGCGCTCCTTATTGTTCTGCACCATAAATGATTATCCTGCCCTTGGTAACCTATCGGGCCATAGTACAAAAGGTGCCAAAGCTTGTACTCACTGTTTAGATGGTACCGAGAGTGTGTGGCTGAACCACTCACGCAAAACCATCTACATGCGTCACCGCCGGTTCCTTCGGAGGGCTCACCCATACCGCAAGATGAAGAAACAATTTGACGGAGAGAAGGAAGACGGTTCAGCTCCAAGGCATTTAAGGGGACACGAGGTTTATGATATGGTTAAGGATTTAGATGTTGTCCTCGGAAAGGGACGTAAATGGAGGGCTCATGAGAAGAACACCTAGAAGAAGAGATCAATATTTTGGGACTTACCTTATTGGGAGTACCTAGATGTTCGACACTGCATCGACGTCATGCACGTAGAAA
Organism: Dendrocalamus latiflorus; assembly: GCA_017311315.1. Classification (NCBI taxonomy): domain Eukaryota; kingdom Viridiplantae; phylum Streptophyta; class Magnoliopsida; order Poales; family Poaceae; genus Dendrocalamus; species Dendrocalamus latiflorus. Next base: position 11,205,824 of record CM029625.1, on the reverse strand, counting down.
AGAATGTATGCGACAGCTTGATTGGTCTCTTACTGAACATCCATGATAAAACAAAGGATGGCGTCAACGCACGGCTTGACTTGGCTGACATGGACATCAGGCCTGAGTTAGCACCGGCAAGTATTGATAATGGACGAACGTACCTTCCCCCTACGTGTTACACTCTGTCCAAGGCTGAGAAAACAGAACTGTGCCAGTGCTTGCATGGTGTCAAAGTTCCGTCTGGTTACTCTGGCAACGTGAAGAAACTTGTTTCGATGCAAGATTTGAAGTTAAATGGCATGAAGTCTCATGATTGTCATGTGCTGATGACACAGATGCTCCCTATTGCAATTAGAAATATTTTGCCGATCAAAGTCCAAGAGACAATCATGAGGCTATGTTATTTCTTCAACACAATTGCTCAGAAGGTCATCGATCCTGAAGGACTAGATGCTCTGCAGGACGAGGTGGTGATGACTCTATGTCACCTTGAAATGTATTTCCCTCCTTCGTTTTTCGATATCATGGTTCATCTCATTGTTCACGTTGTGTGGGAGATAAAAATGTGCGGGCCCGTATTCCTACGTAGCATGTACCCATTTGAGAGGTTCATGGGAATTCTCAAGTCCTACGTACAGAATCGTTCTCGGCCGGAGGGTAGCATCGTCGAAGGTTATGCAAGCGAAGAGGTCATTGAGTTTTGTGTCGATTATATGGCTCAGATTCAACCGATAGGTGTCCCTCAATCTCGTCATGAGGGGAGGCTGAAGGGTCTCGGAACTATCGGAAGGAAAGCAATCACTCCAGATATGGACACGTATACTCAAGCCCATTTCATGGTGTTGCAACACATGACTGAAGTGGCGCCTTATGTGGACCAGCACAAGGATGTGCTTTGGCAACAGAATCCGGAGTGGCCGAATGTTTGGATCATGAGGCAACACAACCGTCGGTTCAACCAATGGTTGAAGGAGCAAATCGCTAGGAGCTCGCCGAGTGAGACGCTGACATGGTTGGCAAAAGGGCCGACATTTACAGTTGCGACATGGCAAGGATATGACATAAATGGGTACACATTCTATACGCAGTCTCAGGATGTCAAGAACACTAACTAGAACAGCGGTGTCCGCATAGATGCATTCAGTACCGATGGGTCGAGAAACTCGTACTATGGCTTCATAGAAGAGATTTGGCAGCTCGACTATGTGGTTTTCAAGATCCCCTTATTTCGTTGCCGTTAGGTGCATCTCCCACAGGTGAAGGTTGACAAGTACGGTGTCACGACCGTGGACCTCCAACGTGTCGGGTACAAAGACGAACCATTCGTACTCGCCAATCAAGTTGTTCAAGTTTTCTATGTAACCGACCCGGCAAATAAGAAACGCCATGTAGTTCTTCATGGAAAAAGGAGAATTGTCAGAGTAGAGAATGTAGTGGACGAGGAGGAATACAATCAATTTGACGAGTTACGATGAACAACGTGACGAAACTAGTTACGTACGTATTGATCATGATGAAGGGCTAATTTTTAAAGGAAATAAGTAAGTACAATAAGAATGTATATGTGAAAATGTGTGACAATTTTGAGATGTATATGTGAAAATGTGTGATGTAGTCAATTTTGAGATGTATATGTGAAAATGTGTGATGTAGTCAATTTTGAGATGTATATGTGAAAATGTGTGACAACATGTATATGTGAAAATGTGTGACAAAATGTATATGTGAAAATGTGTGACAAAATGTATATGATGAAGGGCTAATTTTTAAAGGAAATAAGCAGTGTGATGTATTTGAGAATGACAAAATGTATCAAGAAATATACTGTGTGAATGCAGCTGGTTGGTGTTGTATATGAATGCAGCTGTTTGGTGGTTGATATGAATGCAACTGTGGTTATTGGTGTTGTCTTAATAACTACAGTCGCAAAGGCTTATCACAGACGGTTCTGAACTTAGAACCGTCTGTGATATCAATATCACAGTGTGATATCAATATCACAGACGGTCCTAAGTTTAAAATCGTCTGTGATAGTATAACTATCACACACAGTTATAAACTTAGAACCGTCTGTGATAACCTCCCTATATATACCCTCTGGCTAGGGTTTTCCGTGTGCGCTACAGTTATTCGATCTAGATCTAATTAAATTCCGAGCCTGTCGTCACCTCCGCCTCCTCGAGCCCTCGCCGGCCGCCTCCCCGAGCCCGTCGCCGTCCGCCTCCCACGAGCCTGTCGCCATCCGCCTCCCCCAAGCCCCTCGTCGAGCCCGTCGCCGGCCGCCTCCCCCAAGCCCCTCGTCAAGCCCGTCGCCGGCCGCCTCCCCCGAGCCCCTCGTCGAGCCCCTCGCCTGCCACCTCCCCTCGATTACCGTCTGCATTGTGAGCACTTTCTGTGATGGACTAGGGTTTTGAGTATTGTGAGCAGTTTCTGTGATGGATTAGGGTTTTGAGCATTGTGAGCATTGTTTACTGCAGTAGCTTAATTAGTTTGCTATTTGGTACATATTACATTGGTACATTGTTTACTGCAGTAGCTTAATTAGTTTGCTATTTGGTACATTGTTTACTGCAGTAGCTTAGTTTAATTTGCTATTTGGTACATACTACATTGGTACATTGTTTACTGCAGTTGCTTAGTTTACATTGGTACATATTACATTGCTTGTTGTGTTAGTATATAGTATATAGTATATAGTATATAGTATATAGTATAGGCACATAACCCCTCTCTATCCACATCACCCCTCCCTTCTCCCCCTTCCCTCTACTCCTCTCCTCTCTTCCTAACATTGAGCATCATGTTTCACTTTTCCTGCTTCCTCATCTTATCCTAATAGACCCACAAATTGAGCAACATATCTTCTGCGCATTCTTCAACACCATCGCCGGAGGCGTCCGCTCCAATATCAAGACACCAAGGAAAAGGGCTATCGAAGAAGCCTGAGGGCCGATTGACCATCACAGCGGTGGATGCATCTGGGGTCCCTCTCCTTCCTCACAAAGCAGTAAACGCATTCGAAGCATGGTCGGAATAGTTGCACAAGAACGAATTGAGATCACATACAATTCGTGGAAGAACGTGCCTGACACTCGGAAACGTGAGCTGTGGACCAAAATTTTGGCATCGTTCGAGATCCCAGAAGAACACCAAGACGCCGTGCAACGACAAACCTACCTAGCGGCGTGCAAAGCATGGAAGAACTTCAAGAGCACGCTTGTCAGGAAATACGTGGAGATGGACGAAACGCCTTTTCATAAATACCCATTCCTGGAACCACAATGGGAAGATTTCAAGGCGATGAAGACGTCCGAGGATTTCAAAAGTACAAGTACGGCGCACAAGGCTCTACAGGCAAAAAACACACCCCCACAGACTTGGCATAGCTGGGTATGCGGGTAAAATACCGCAGTGGAGGAAGGAGGATGACCTGGCAGCTGCACAGGACATCGCCCCGCCATTTTCCAATATCCCGGATGAGCGCGCTCGAAATTGGATTAGAGCAAGGTCATCTACAATGACATCGGGGGACGTCTCCTTTCGAAACTCTGCAGACCAGCAAGTGTCCCAACGCCTGATAAGATATCGATCGAACTACGTAGCTTGTAATTACTCCACAACTTCGTACGAATTGAAATGACATGTCGTGCTCTTGCAGGAAGAGCTGAGTTTTGAATCTACCCTGGGATCATTCCAGGGAACAAGGGAGAATGATATGCTCTCCGTGGCCCTGGGAAACAAGGAGCACCCGGGTCGTACGAGAGGCCTTGGGCTTTACGTTCCTTGGAAACATGGTTTCCAAGATGACTCCGGAATGTATCGGCGTAGGAAGAGAAACAAAGCCGAGCGTGACGCACAGCTACGAGAAGAGATCAAGGAATCTCTTAGAGAGGAGCTAATGGGTGAGCTGGCTTATGTAATCAGAGATGACGTGCGGAAACAAACAGAAAGTCAGCAGGCCGCTACCACCGCTCCTGTGGTAGCTAGCCCGCACAACCGTCCGAGTAGCTGCGCATCCAATCCGACGCAAACCCAGGCCAAATTTCCTGTGGACGACATCCTGGTAATAATTATTACCTCTCGAATGCTTGCTCCATTGATAGGCCTATTCGAGTAGCTAATTTTGTATCGTTATGTAGGAGCCTACGAAGTGCAGGCTCCAAGTGAGATATGGCTCCATTCCCTTGTACGCTGCTTGGGGCCAGGCATATTCGTCTGGTATCGGGGCCATGGTGCACGGTCAAGCTTTAGCGCCAGGCTTCGCAAAAGTTAATGTGGATGGTGTGCATGTCAATTTTGAGGTGGTCTCGCTACCGAAGCCCCCCAACGACGAGATCGTGACTCTAGGACAGGCCATTGGAACATTCATCCAGTGGCCCAAAAGCGACATCTCCCTGGAGGCTTCTTCATCGGTGGCAGGACCAGAGCAACATGCATTGGTGCCATCTCCATTACAAGACCAGTCGGTTCCACCACGGGTAACTGCACCGGTGCCATCTCCATTACAAGACCAATCGGTTCCACCACCGGAAACTGCACCGGAGCTATCTCCACGGGTGCTATTCTCGGCAGAGCAACTTGCACCGCTGCTACCTTCAAAATCGACTGCCGTGAAGTCAAAATATAGCCGAGGCAGCAAGGCCAGCAAGGGCAAAGCAAAGAAGACCAATGATGATATACCGTACCTACCTTTGGCCCGCAAATTCGTGCTTGGCGAGCCGTGGTATATAGTTGCATACAATTGCACACGTGGTATATGCAGCAGTCCAATAAGCCAGAGGGAGAACGGACCACAAGTATCACTGTCAAATTCACGTCGGATGATTTCCACCACAGTCTTCAAGAGTGTATGTTCGTGGTCGCCTTTGAGGATTTATTCGATCTGTTCACGCTCAACGCTCTCGACGTCTCAATCATTCGATGCTGGACGCTGTAAGTGTGTACAATCACAGTCTCCGTTCATGTCATACCGATAAATGTCATATCTAATTTGTTGCCTTCGTGTGTATATATATAGATACATGCTGACTAAAGCTAGATTATGCAACTCATCGGCTGGTTTCTTGGACCCACACTTGGTCGCCAAGGATACCATCGACCGGGATACAGCCCTCATCGAGAGGTACATTGCAGCAGGACTGATGGGTTGCCTCAATAAGGAATATGTACTTATGCCCTTCCATCAGAACTTTCATTGGATTTTAATAGTAATTGTACCAAAATGGAACAAGGTATATTACCTTGATTCCCTAAGTAGGAATAAAATGGACTTCACAGTTGTCAGCCAAGTAATCGATAGGTAAGTACATATTCTCCATACATACCTATATTGTACTCTTTCTTTCCTTCCGAATGACTAAGGTTAACTTTTTCAAATCACGTAGGGCGTTCGCGATGTACATTGAAATGGGAGGTGACTCGAAGCGTGGGGCCAAAGGCTTGTTGACACATGCTCGAGATTTTAAGGTATTCGCTATTTCACATTAATTAATCCTATGCAACAGCCTCTTGAACTAACACATTCCATTTTTTGCAGTGCCACCAGCAGCAGCCGGGCAACACATGTGGATACTACGTTTGCCAACATATGGAACTACTCCTCGATTCCTCGAGGATCACCAATTCCAAGGTTTGTCAATCTTCCCATAATTACTTCATACTTATCACGTTACATATATACACACATTGATATTCCTATCGACAGGCTGCGTACATCCCGTCAACTCCATTGAAACAGCCTGATCTTGGACGGATTCGAGCAGAGTTGGCGTACTTTTTGCTGACTCAAGTCATAAAGCCAGAAGGCCAGTTCCAGTCCGCAGCATAGATACATAATCAACGAACCTTTTTTAAGTGCAAATACAGTGCAGATCTTTTGTAATTGTGTATTTGTTAATGGATATTTTATTTCAATTCAATTAATTGATTTGCGAAATGGATGCTTTATGTTTGTGATCAAATGAAGTGCGTTGTCAATTGGATGTTTTATGTCTGTGAAATGAATTGAGATGTGAAATGTATCTGAAATGAAATGAGATGTGTGAATTGTATGTTTTATGTCTGTGATTATCTGCTTGTTTCAGAGGGCATGGCTAGCATTTCCTGAGGCTAGCCAATAAACAGAAATAGATTTAGATTTTGGAGGAAGGAATATCACAGATGGTTTTTAAGTAAAAACCATCTGTGATATGTATCACAGACGGTTTTTCATTAAAAACCATCTGTGATAATCAGATATCACAGACGGTTTTTACTTAAAAACCGTCTGTGCTATGTGATAATCACAGACGATTTTTAATGAAAAACCGTCTGTGATATCTGATAATCACAGATGGTTTTAAAACCGTCTGTGATAACCTTGGATTATCACTGACCCATAAATTCAGACGGTTCAGAAAACCGTCTGTGATGACGTTTTTGAACCGTCTGTAATGTGATTTTCTGTAGTAGTGTTTAAGCATTTCATCAAGCAACTAAAATGCACCCACCAAAACTAAAATTATGTTCTAATTTTTCAGATAGTGTATCATCATTTTTTTCAACTTACCTAGGGTTAATTTTCCAACAGTGAATCAGCAGTGGAGTTTATATGACAAAATTATGATACATATTGGTAAGATATTTGTTCATTGAAGATGTGCACGGCATTTCTAAAATATCACATGACGAAGCAACTAATGTGAAAACTAATATCGTTTTATCTCAATAGGCTAAAGAGCAATGGATGCACCATGGTTGTAAGGCGTTGTCTAGGCGTCACGGCGAAACTCGGTGGACACCATGGACATTCGCCGTGACTTAGGGGTGAGGAGACAGTGGGGAGGGGAGAAGGCGGTGGGAGGAGGAGGTGGTGGGGGCTAAGGCAGCGGGGAGGGAAGGAGGCGGCGGGGGAGGAGGCACCGAGTATGGGAGGAGGCGGCGGGGGGAAGAGGCAAGGCGGTAGGGGAGGAGGTGCCGGGAGAAGAGAGGATGTGAGACGGCTGGGGAGGAGGCACCGGGGAGAGGAGAGGAGGTGGGGGAGGACCGTAGGAGGTGAGGTGGGGGGGGGGGGGGGAGGTGGCGGCGGGGAGATGAGTGAGTGCGGGATAGAGAGAGGAGGGAGTGCGGACTTGCGGGGAGGAGAGAGTCGGTAGATATAAGTTGGTGATGCCGAGTATCTGAGTTACTAAGTGTGTATGCATGTTGGATACATACGTGCAACGTAGACATGCACAGCATGGCGACTTGCGTGGCATTGCCATGGCATCCAGGCACCCTCACTCGCCTTGGCCGCTGACTCCTCCGTGACAACCATGGAATGCACAAAGACATAATCTTTCATTGAAGCGACTGAAACTAACTGCAAGACCCAGTGTAGACATAATTCTGAAGTCACCAAGCTTGTGTTTGCTAATTCAAGCCAATGTGGACATCAGGAAGCAGGTGAGGGTTTGATGGATGCAAAGATGAAATGAACCGTATGGCTAGGGCTAGGTCTTTAATCTTAGTCATTTACACGTACTAAATTAATACAAAAACAAATCTCAAAATCCTGTCATAAATCTACTCAAAAATTAGTATTACCTTTTGTCGTCCAAATTAACAATCAAATACAAATCCTACAAGTGGCGAATCAACACACAACATGTACAATTATCTCATAGAACTGCAAACCTTTTTTTTATTAGGATATCATAAACAGATTGAAATCAGATGAGAGGAAGAACGAAACAACAAACCTGATGGTTGTGGGGTTGGAGGGTGCATGGGTTGGTGCTTGGTGTAGGACGCGATGGCAGTCCGTGGAGGCTAGAGATGGCTGATTACGCAGGTGGAATGAACCCTAGGCAACGGCGCACAGTCGAAGATCTCGACGAAGGACTCGGTGGCCGACTAGTGGGAGCTTGAGCTTATGGCGTGTGGCAACGCGGGTGCGGGTGGGGTTAGTGAGGAGTGGCTGCAGTTTTGGTACTGTTGAAATACGGGTAGACTACACTAACATAGACTAAAATTTTCTACTGTATAAACCAAGAAGCCATGTGAATAAGAGATCATAGATCATTACCTCTAGATATGCAGTGCAGCGAAAGTAAAGTTGAAGTTGGCGGTTCAATGTAACGTTCGTCAGTGTAGTGTAAGTAGTCGATCGTTCTCTGGTCAACCGTCTCCTCATCACATCATCTAGATTAGTGCCACAATCACAACAATGCCTCTACCAATGTCCACATGTCTCGGGATGGAAATGCTATGTGTCGGTGGGCTGGTACCAGTAGCATGGCTGGGGCTTTGAGATGTGGTAGCTAGAGTTTTGATTGGTGTGTCTTGAGATCCCTCCCTCAGCCGCGCGCCTCTCTTTATATAGGCTCTAATTGGGTCCTTATCCGATACGTTCAGATATCATATCCAACTCATAGAGACTCTAACTGGATCCTTACCCAATACGAGTAGAGATTGTATCCCACTCAGAGACTATCATTCAAACCCTTATCATTCTAACCTGTTAAGTGTGCGACTCAGTAGTGTGGGGACCCCGAAGGTGTTGTCTCATGTATGTTCTGTACTAGTTCCATGATCAGTAGCTAATACACACATTCACAACATTGAGATCACATCTACACACATCGCATATATTTAATTTGTGACAAAGTGGTGAATACATAAGTGATGCAAAAAACATAAGGTTTACAGTATATGGCCAACCAGCCAAGTAAATACCAGAGTAAAGAGTAAATTGTGGCAGAAGACAAATAAATAAGTAGAAGTATCCAATGGTATGCCACCATAGCCCATAAGCAACCGATAGGGGATTAGGCCCTAGAAAAAACTCATCGTCGAATTCCTTGATGCCAGGGGCGAAATACGTGTCGCCGAGCACGTAATCTTCATTCTTGGATCAACAATAATTTAAGCAAAGTTGGATACATTATGTACTCAGCAAAATTGTAGTGTATCACAAATATATGTATGTGTGTGTGTGTGTATGCAAGGTTGTCAAAAGATGAGACTCTATACTAAGTTGTTTTCAGCATAAAGTAGATTTTATTTAGCAATATCAATAAGTAATAATTTGCAAACGGAATTGTAAAAAGCATTTGAAATGTAATGAAATAACATTCATATAACTTACGTAACAGAAGATCAATCCATTCACAGCCTTCCTCGGTTTGTGAAGACATCCATTCGCAGCCCTCCTTGGCTGTGATCATCGCACAAATCCCACCCAAGGGCATGGCACATGGAAGATGTGTATATGCCATCCCATATGGTTAGTAAAATGGTTTTGAAAAGGAAAACTATACACTTTGTGGGTACATCCAAGCTTGCTCATGACCACAAGCACATTTATTTAAATAGTTTTTAACACTTTGTAGAAGTTATACAACTTTACCCACATGAGATAATCAATTGTACTGTCGGATTACATGCACTTTTGATATTTGAAATTCAAACTTTTCAAAGAAACTCCAATAAAAAGCCAAGGGAACAAAAGAAGGCCTTCAAAAAGTTTAAATTTTTTCTTATTTTTGCATACCCTAGAATTTAGGATGTTATATGTAGGTTCATGTATATTCGGCCATAGGCCAAAAACTCCTTTCTAGTTCATAAGTCGGTAGCATTCTTAGCAGGACACAACGACTCCAAAATATGTATAAAGATCGTTTCGGACGAATATATATAGTGCTTATGTACCAATCCCTTTACCTCATGATACTAGATCGAATTCAAGGCGAGAAACATGCCATCTTATAATAGCTTGATCCTTTACTTAAACCTATAGTGGATTACTCAATTGTGATTTACTCCTCAACCATATCCAGCATGGCCATGCACTTGCTTAATCCAACCACATCGAGGGGCCTAGAGATATCTCTCCGTTACATAGGAGGGGCAAATTCCATCTTGATCACTCATATTCCTCTGCATGTTTTGTAGTAAACCCGAATGTTACGTTATGACCACCCAATTACAGAGTAGTATTTGTCAAACCTAAGTAAACTATTACACATGTAGTAAAGTATGGCGATCTTAGGTTTAAGGATCCTACATACACTATGTATGAGACCAACTGACGACACTTAAGAATATAACAATTCTGGCAGTGTCTCATAGTAGGTTAATCCAACATCATGTTCTATAATATGTGTCCACATTATTGATTTGATATCCTCATATCCATGATCTATGCAACATAAGTATCAATCAATACATGTGCTGATTTATAAATCATAATTTTTCCACATAATGATATAAGATTAGGGATATTTTAGAATAACATCAAAATATGAGTAAAGAGTTCCACGAACAAGTCACATATTTGTTGATCAGTATGAAAGACATTTATTCAAGGTATAAAATAACATATTATTCAAAAATCATAAACATAAAAGTGATATAACCATGTCCATTATTGTCTCTAGTGCATATCACTAACAATCTCCTACTTGCACTAGAGTCAATTATGTGAGTATCTAATATCCATAGCTCTCGTGTACACCTCATGCTTTGACAGCGAAAGAGGCTTTGTTAATAGATTAGCAATATTTAAATCCGTGTGTACTTTACATAATTTCACATCACGTCTATGAACATTCTCGTGAATAAGGTGAAAACGCCAAGTATGTGCTTGGATTTTTTATGCGATCTAGCCTCCTTGGCTTGTTCAATGGCTCGACTATTATTACAATAGAGATCCATTGGATTAGAAGTATTAGAGGCTATACCCAGCTTAGAGATGAATTTCTTTATCCAAACAACCTCCTTGTAGCTTAAGAAGCCACAATATACTCAGCCTCCATTGAAGAATCAACAACCATATCTTGTTTGGAACATTTTCAACTCACTACTCCTCCATTAACACAAAACATGAACCCAAACTATGATAAAAAAAAATCATCTTTACCAGTTTGGAAGCTAGCATCAGTGTAACCATTTACAACTAACTCTTTCTCACCTCCATTTACAACTAATAGCCCATGCCCTGTACCACACCTTTCCTCCATGCATCCTAGCCTTTGTCCCCCACCTTGGCCTCTCGACCACTACATTGGCCCTCAAGAGCTTTGCCCAGCTAGCAAGTTCTACCACAGGTGCTCGAACATACTCCTAAACCCTTTTGCATGTCAAGACAAATCCCATCAGGACGCCTCTCTGCGCTCATTGATGCGCCGGGCCCGCTGATAGGGTTCATCGTCCACCTCGCGTGCGTGCACTCACTCTGCCTTGGTCATGGCCCGAGCTGCCCCTAGTTTTAGATGCCGCACCCATGGTTTCCCCTCTGCTGCTACCCACTCTTGCCTAACCCGTTGCTCCAACATGACCGTTCTCTCCCTGTTGTCACCTTCTTCACCTAGCACTCCAAGGTGAGAGCCCAAGACTATGCCTATAAAACCCACCCTCGACATGCCATAGCTCTTTAGCTCGCCACTTAGTCTCTTACGCACGATCCATGAGCACTCTGCTCTCTAGAACTGCGAGAAAACTGAAGTTGTACGTGACTCTGGTGAGCACACTACTGTGCTCTAGCAACTTCGGTGAGCTCCTTTCCTCCCCAAACTCCATCTTAATGCACTTGCCTCTTCAAGCACCCCACTTATTTGATTGGCCATCCATAGAGTGGATCACTCAAACTAGGCCTTCTTCTTCATCTCTGACTAGGATGCCATCGAAACATCTTTCTCTCCAGTGAGCAGTACCTTGACTCTTTCCACTCGTATCTCCACATGCATGCATGCAAGCTCATGCGTACCACTTTTTGCAGCTTCTCTGTTGCCGGACATCTTTGTCGCTATAGACCTCTTCACTGCCGATGAGGTCTCCAGCTCCTCCTGCTCTTTCTTGTGAGCCGCCATCATCTTCGGTGAGCTCCACCTCCCCCACAGAGAATGTGAAATTGAAAAGAGAAACTAAAGTATTCATAGTCGAAAGGAGAACTAAAAGCAATCGTAAAGAAAACCGCAGTAGTCGAACATGAGAATAAAACTATGGCAGTCGAGGTCGAAACCTTCAACCACTACTGTGTCAAAACCTTCGACCGTAGCTGGAGTCAAAATCTTCGATTGCTGATGCTATCAAAATCTTTGACCACTACCGTTGTCGAAATCTTTGACCTCTATGTTGTTGAAATCTTCGACTGCAGCCGTTGTCTAGAACTTTGACTATTGACGTTGTTGAGAATCTTTGACTACTTGCGAGGTCATGATCTTCGACCACTCGCATAGTCATAATCTTCAATTGCTTACATCGTTGTGATCTTCGACTGCTTGTGTGGTCGTGATCTTCGACCGCTGGCATGTCAATTATCTTTGACCACTATCGGGCATCGGCATCCTTGACCACTGTCACGTCGAAATTTTTGACCGCAGTTGGATGTTTGAATCTTTGACCACTAACGTGTCAAAACCCTCGACCACTACCATTGTCGAACTCTTCAACCGTAGCCGTAGTCGAGATCTTCGACCACTACTGTTGTCGAAATCTTTGATTGCAGACAGACTTGTAATCTTCAACTAATGACTTAGTGGTAGTCAATACCTATAGTACCCGGTCAATAGTTGTAAGTCGCAGCACTAATCAATAGTCATAAGTCATAGCACCGGTCGATAGCTGTAAGTTACAATTCTGGTCGATAGTCATAGGCCGTGGTCATTAGTCATAAGCCATGGTCGATAGTCATAATCCGTGGTCGATAGTCATAATCCGTGGTCGATAGTCATATGTTGTGAAACAGTATTCGGTCGATAGTTGTACAGCACCTGGTCGATGCTCAGAAGACCGCGTGGATGAAGATCGGTTGTACTAGCTCTATGTGAGCGGTACGACCGAAGTTACTGTAGGATCGACGTAGTCAAAGACCCACGTGGTCGAAGTGCCACAATCAGTAGTTGGTAGTCAGGGTGACTGAGTACCACAGTGGTCCAAACATCCGAAATATCAAAGTAGTACTCGTAAGATTGATAACCATAGTGGTTGGTAGCGATAATGGTCATAATATAAGATCGTAAGGTATGATGGTCATAAGCTGCAGCGATCGTAGGCATCAATAGTTGTAGATAGAATTGAGTAGCTAGCAGCCAAAGTGTGTTAGAAGTCGAAAGAATGCCGTAGCGACCAAGGAGATTGGGTAGTCTTAAAAAGTGCTGAGATAACTCAAACCAAGCCAAAACTCAAACACTTGTAACTTTTGCATACAAACTCCAAATTAAGTGATCTTTGTTTCTAAATTTTTTATAAAAACAAGATCTTTGTGAATTTACAAAAACATTTGAGTCTTGTCTTTGTTTATTTAGCTCTTATTTGCTTTTATCTAGATTTATTTACTGGTTAGACGACTCCATGCCAGACATCGTCGAGAACACATCCGAAATATTCTCTAACCAACATGAACAAGGCAAGCACCCCCTTTGACCATGTTGATTTCAGTATTTCAATCATTGTATATTGTTCACAAAATCTATTATGCATGCGTGTATGTTCCATAAAACTGCTATACTGTGGGTAATGGTAGTTACGACCACTTGTATGCATTGAACCTTCTTGAAAACTTGATACCCTCACTGTTAAAAACCTCTAGGATATGGTTTGGACAATATAGTGTCAAATTAGGAATACTACATTGATATATGGTCTAGATACTTAGACAAGCATTAGTTTCTGTTAAGTTTGAAATTCCGAACAAAATCTTCACATGGGTATGATGGCAATGTTGGACTAGAGGGGGATCCTCTGTTTCTTTGGTATCAGATAAAATGAAAAACCTAGTTTTTGTATGCGGGCAAGTTATTTGATACACTGTCAGTGTGAGAGGGAATCTCACATGTCTATAGGGGGAGATTCTTGTCTGAGTCAATTAAAGACCGAACGCTATTGAAACTCATCAAAGTCACACCGTACTACCACATGTGTTATATGGGCTCTAGCATATAACTGATTAAAGTTATCTAGGTCTAGACTTGCATTGTGATAGGCACAGAAGTAGTAAGGGCATTTTGTGTAACGGTTTAGCTCATAGGAGCTTCCTTCACCAAGATGTTGGGATCAAAGTTTACTAATACAATGGTGAATACCTCACCAAAGAAACGTAATTCGCTAAGATGAGGATCTGTCATGTGGCTCACTTGGCGCACCCAAGTGAGGGCTTGTCCATTCACCAGGCTGGTGCAAGGTTAGGGCTGGTGACCTAAAAGCTATAAGATAATCACTTCATCTCACACATAAGGAAGCATGTAATGTTTGACAAAGTATTTAATTATCTTGTGTGGGTAAAGCTGTACAACATCTGCAGAGTATCAAAAACTATTTAAATAGCCATGCTCGCGGTCATGAGCAAGCTTGGATGTAGCTACAAAGGGTATAGTTTCCCTTTTCAAAACTATTTCGCTAAACATATGGGATGGCATGTACGCGTCTTCTGTGTGTCATGCCCATGGGTGGGATTTGTACGATGTTCTCAGCTAAGGAAGGCTGTGAATGGATTTGAGCTAATGTTATGGAAATTATGAAAATGTTATTTTAGTACATGTCTGTCAAATGCTCTTTACAATTCTGTTTTGTAAATTATTACTTATTGATATTACAAATAAAATTTGCTTCATGCTGAAAATAACTTAGCATAGAGCCTCATCCATTTTAGCCTTGCATATATGTGTAATTCTGCGATACACTACAAGTCTTCCTGAGTACACAATGTACTCAACCTTACTTAAATTATTGTTGATCAGAGAATGAAGAAGGATATGTGCCAGACGACGCGTACTTCGCCCCTGGCTTAGGGGAGTTCGACGATGGGTTTTCTAGGGCCTAATCACTAGTTGGTTGTCTGTGGCTATAGTGGCATACCACTGGATTGATGCTTATGCTTAGTTATTTGTCTTCTGCTGCAATTTACTTTTGACTCTAATATTCTGTTGGCCAATCGGCCACAAGCTGTAAAACCTTATTGTATTCACCCTTTTGTCATAAATTAAATATATTCAAAGTGTATGGACGTGATCTCAATGTTGTGAATGTCTGTACTAGCTACTGATCGTGGGACTAGTATAGGAGAACACATACGGCGGCCCATGCCCTGGGGTCCCCACAGTTTGGTGTCTTCTTTACGGCTTTTGATAGAACTCTATTTAATGTGAACGCGGCTGTTTCTAGAGCATATCTCGAAAAAGACAATGGCGGAATAGATTGGCTTATCATCATTTGAACCATGTCTAACAAGGTCTGATATAATCCATCATTGGCTATGTGCATCCTTGCGTTCAATATATGTGGGTGTTATCCATTGTAAGGCCTATTTTTTTGGTTTATGACTGTGGTTTATGACTTTAAGCTGAAATTTTTTACGTGTATTATAGTTAACTTGTAGACCCCGTCTTAAAAAAATACTCCGTTTAAAAGTTAAGTGCTGTAACAAAAGCCAAAAGCCATTTTTAGAAGTAACAGAGAACAGACCCGTATTCACGCCAGCGTGTAAGGGCAAACAAGAAGGAAGCCAAATTGCTTGAGGAGCTAGCTTCGGTTCTACCATAAGGCTGTAAAAAATTTACAAATGGGGAGTAAGGGCAAACAACGTGTGTGTAAGAAGTTCAATCCAGTACTTCCCACTAACTTCTTAGAGAAGCCAGCTTGTCGGACGAGCTAAGAGCAAGGCTAATAATACAGCCTTCAGCTGGCTGTATGGATATTTACAGCCCACTTATCAGCCCATTCATATAGTAGTTTACAGCCAGCTGAAGACTGTATGATCCATCCCTTCCTCTCACAAAGTTTCTTGGTTCTTGTGCTTCAGCTGGCTGTAAACTTACAGCCCACCTCTCTTCTCTCCCCTCCTCTCTCTCCTCCACCTCAGCATACAGCCTACTAACAACCTCTTATTATACTTGCTCTAAGCCGTCTAGTAGCTTTGTGGATTACGAATACCATTATGCATCCCCAAAAACGGTTAATAGGAAACATATATAAGGATATTACCTATGACTAATAAATCATTCTACAGAAAATACCTGTACATAATATGTTGTACGTTGCCTTCTAATTATCCATTTTGAAGCAAAGCACAACAAATGTCCTAAAAGGATTTTTTTTCAGTCATGGTACCAGAAAATTATAGATAGGTACTTTGTATAGATAATAGAAACTCCATCCAAACTATTAATTTAACAAACTAACTTCGGCACAAACACAAAAGGTGAATTGTTCTACGCCATTGTTATCGTAAAACCCAAGGGAAATATTACCCTAGACATGTGATGTTCCCAATTGAAAATTTCATATTTCACAAAACTCCTCTGTGAAATAATTCTAAAAGTTTCACCATTGTAACTGAGCATTGAACTGATCTGCTTGTTGTGGCTGAGTTTGATGGGGCTGTGATGGTTGTTCTTGTATTTGCCCCTGGAATTGTATCATTTGTGAGCTCCATCTGTTGGTATGGACCGTTTGGTACCTGAGTCTCGCTGATCTTATCGGTAGTAAATTTTAGGCGCTGGATCTCAGCACGTAGTAGTTCATTTAGAGCTGGATACAGAACAAAGGAGATACCCAAGTTAAATTAGTGATTGAACAAACCAAGGAAACAAAAAAATTCATTGTAAACATGGCTAAACATCAAACCAAGTAACATTATGACCAATATGAGCCTAGCACATGAAAAAGTAAGCTGATCAACTCAAGTAGCTGTGCAAAAAATTGATATATTCTTCATTAAATCATTCAAATAAATACATTGATGTAAGTAGCATTAAATAATGGAAAATTCTTACCCAATTTCAGTGAATAAAGAGAATAAATCTAATATAAGATCAACAGCATTAGAACAATATAAAGACATAAAGTAATAGCATGCAGGTTCCATTTGAATTCAATCGATCATTCGGTAATAAAATAAGCTCAACATTGCGTGGATGGCATATTCACCATGTCTTGCGAGTAACCGATGGAAGGAAGCACATACATGTGACGGTTTTGCAACTCTGCATTAGCATTCAACACAGTGTATTTAGTATAGCTGCTCATACTATTTGGTTTTCTTAAATAATCCATATTCGATTCCTGTTAGTGAACATCTAATTCCAGTGGCCCTGCCATCTCCTAGAGCGAAGTTCTGAAATCAAGACCGGCCATCATAAGAAACCAATTTTGCACTAGTCATTCAGAAAGGTTGAAAACACAACCTGACTTTGTTCCCTTAAAAACGAGGAAATAGTAGCCCCGTAAAACTAGCTGAGTCGGGAAACTCATTATTTGCATCTAACATCAAACAATAATTGTTGCAATTAATTTACATTTGTCAGGCAGAGGCACCATATGTAAATCCCAACTGCTGTACAACATATGTATATCTTGAAAGGGTGTCTAATATAACAAAATGCGCATGGAAGTCAACAACAAAAAACTTCCTATAGAAGTCAACAAACAAAAAAATGATGTAGAAGTCGACATAACATTTGGTAAAACCATGTTTTTACAGGTCATTTAGAAGGGTCGAAAACACCATATAAGGATTGATGCAAATAACACATAAACTTTTGTTCAAAAAGAGGACATATATCCCTGTGACTAAAATAATTATCTAATTTTAAAACGATTGATAAAAAAATGTTCAAGGGGGATCCTATAAGCAAGGAACTGGGTGAGTTAGGAAACTTATCATGTGCATCTAAATCATCACAAAATATACAGTCAATGCAATTTTCATTTGTCACGTACGTAGAGATAACACGTGTGTAAATCCCGCACAACCTACAACATTTTTTTTATAAGGTACGACAATTGTTGCACACGCAAGTCAAATAATGCGTACGTATATCCTGCCCAATGTACAATCAATTTTTAGGGTTTGTAATTAATATTACAAGTTGCATATCCAAGGCAACAACCAAAAGAGCTTGCTATGGAAATGAAATATATGCCATGATGCATCAACTCACAAGATACATAAATTTTTTTCTTGACTTGATTGCAAGAAATGAGTTTCTATTGCCACTACAAGAACTTTACATCAGCGTTATAAAAATTGACCGAAAATTGCCGAAAATGGTCCTATCGGACATCTCCGATTAGAGTACAAATTGGTCTTAAATATTTCATTTTACTCTGATTTATATTGATTTTGGCAGATTTTTATTTGAAATTGTCGGTCCAAAAACTACCAAATTTTTTCGAAAATTGGTGCCCCCGGTTTAAAAATTCAAAACCACCTTCGATAACCTTGCTTTACATACATAAATGCTAAAAAAACAACAAAATAAACTTGCCATCTTTCAACTGTCCTAGCTTCTCGACTGATTCCAGCTTGAATTTCAGCTCATTGTTCTGAGCTGTAACTTCAGCAGACTTTGTCTGCAAACACACACTACAGCAAACACACACTACAACAGTAACTAACTAATATTGTCAAAATGCTCACCACCTTTGGATTCTGAGAACACACCTGCAGCCATGTCAATTGTGTAGATAATGTACTAGCCTCCATCTTCAGCTTCTGAAACTTACGCTCAAGCTCCGACCTGTACAATGCCTTGAGGTCCTGCGCCTTGGCGGCAGATTGCCGGTTATTTAGAAGCCTTCAAATTTCACAAGAAAATGGTCAGTTTTGAATATATCAGACCACTATCTCCACATGCACTAAAAGAAATGAACACCTCTTGGCCCTCACAGGATCCGTCAACATAAGCTCAGTGTAATACCACAACCAAAAGTATATGCATAATGGAAACATTAGAGGTAAATACGGGTTTTTGCCGTCAGACCCATCGACTTTTAACGTGCCGAATGTTTATCGCTCGCAGAGGTTCCCAGACCGCCCCAGGGTAGTCGGCACCGCCTAGAGATCTGGGTAGCGCTCTCAGAGGTCCCAGACTGCCCAAGGACAGTCGGCACCGTCTCGTGACGTGGGTATTCATCATCCGGCAAAGTTTCACCTTACCTTTTTACCGACTTACCGCTGCAGTAAAAACCCCCAAACCAACATAGCCTTGGACCAAAATGCCCTTGGGCAGTCATGTATATCAGAGAGGAGTGGGAGGGCATCCCGGTCATTTCACAAGTGCAAGGGGCAGCCCCAACCATGCTCATATAAGCTATCCCTTGCTGCCAAGCCCACATCTCCCAGGGGAAATTGCATATATACCCCATAGTTAGTAGGCACTTGTAAGTTTGTCCCACACTTGAGTGGCCTTGTAATTTTGCCCCATACTTGACATGCCCCCTTATTATTTTGCCCCATTGCCCATTTAGTTGTTATTTTAATTTCGCTTTTTATTTTTTGGGGCAGGAAATGACAGTAAAACCCTTTAATTGGTGAACCTCCTCTCTTAGCTGTGTGTACAGATGCACAAAAAGGTTTAGAAAATGCAGTAAAAATATTTTTTAATGTCATTTCCTGCCCCAAAAAATGAAAAACGAAATTAAAATATCAACTAAATGGGCAATGGGGCAAAATAATAAGGGGACATGTCAAGTATGGGGCAAAATTACAAGGCCACTCAAGTGTGGGGCAAACTTACAAATGCCTACTAACTATGGGGTATATGTGCAATTTTCCCCATCTCCCACCCCATTACTCACGGCCAAGGTAAGTGCATAGCAAAAGGATCAAAGCCAGTAACAACACACCCCTCCATTCCATCTCACTGCCAAACCAACAAGCCAACCTCCAAGCTCACCACAAGGAGTAGGAGAAGATGGAGCCGAAGAGGAGAAGGAGCTCGGAGGACTAGACCGCGAGGACGGCGCCAACGACATCGAAGAACATAAACGACGCCGAACCCATGCAAGCCACCCACTGAGTATGCCCATCCTTGCCTACTCAACCACATGGCAACACAAGCACACCCCCTAGCTTACCCAAAATCGAGTAGGAATGGCGTAGGGAGAGGCGGCCGGCGGCAGTGCCGAGTGCCCTACCGCCACCGCGCGCAAGGGGAAGGCACGGGTCCGGCCCAGACCCGAGGCGCAGTAGAGGGGGAGCGGCGGGGAGGAGCAGGGGGGCCGGTGGGGGAGACGCGACGCCGTGGAGGCGGCCAGTTTGGGGAGGAGCCGCCGGCGGCGCCCCAAAACCCACGGGCCGAGGCCCTGTCAGAATCTGGGTAGATAACCTGAAGAATAGATCGCAGTTGGGAGAAGGATACCGCTTCATGGCTTCATGCTGATAACATCCTACGGCCCATATTGTCCAAGATCCGATCAAGACATATCAATGGTCTACAGGAGTCCTGTTAATGCTCGTTTTAGTTATTAATGAGCTTCTTTACTTAGAGCTAAGTGGAGTGTTTAACTGTATGTAATCAGAGTAAAGGGCTTAAGCTCCATTATGGACTGTACTCAAATACTCGACTGTGTATGGAAGGAATATGCCATTTGATGATATTTCTATCTCTAGCTTAAGAGTAGCATAGCGTAGTGTTCTTCGGTTCCCCTTTTCTCCACTCCAGATTTTCGTTGTCCATCCTCGATTTGGATCGCCCATCCGGGGATGTGACAGGCCCTCCGCACCGCTAGAAGGAGAGGGGAGGCGACGTCGAGGAGGAGCCGGCGGGGCCCAGCGGCCGGCGGCGAGATGGGGGCCGGCGCGCCGTGCGCCGCCGCCTGGAGGGGAGGCCGGCGGAGCCGCCAGCGACAGGCCACGGGCCGGCGCCGCCGTGCCCGGTCGTGCCGCTCCGGTCGGCCGCACGTGAGAGGAAGGGGGAGCCAAGGAGGCGGAGACGGCCGGCGGCGGCGAGGGGGAGGAGGCCGGCGCGCCCATGCGCCGTGCGCCGCCTGGAGAGGGCCTTATGGCCGGGTTGAGTGGGGGAGAAAGAGAGAGAGGGGAGGAGGAGGAAAAGGCAGGGGGCGGCGGGGGGGAGCCGCCGGCGACGGGCTCGTCGCGCGCCGCCCTGGAGAGGAGCAGGCCGTTCGGCCAGAATGGGTAAGGAGAGAGAGAGGTGAGGAGTTGGGCATGGAGAGGATAAGGCCCATTCGGCCAAGAGAAAAGAGAGGGAAGAGGGAAGAGAGAAGGAAAGGAAAAGAGAAAGAAAAGAAAGAGAAGAGAAAAAAAGAGAGAAAGAAAAGAAATTAAAAGAGGAGAAAAAGAAAAGAAAAGAAAAGAGGAGAAAAAGAAAAGAAAAGAGGAGAAAAAGAAAGAGAGAAGAAAAAAAAGAAAATGGGTTTGGCACCTGCGCGACAGGTCTCTCAAAACCCGTGCGATTTCGCCCGAGATCAGGATACAAGCTTAGGAGCGTTGTTCTCCGTTTACGCTCTGATTTTTGTTTTGCCGTTGAGTCGGGTTGATGTGTACGCAGGTGGAGGTCCCGGGTCGGAGCCGTCCACGCGTCATTCCCGAGACTAACCAGGCAAGTGCATTGTAAAGCGGTGAATTCGGGTAGTGATTTCGGTTAAATTGAATGATTTGGGGGTAAGTTTACCTTTTCGGGTGCATATTGAGAGAAGATGAATGATGAACGTTAAGACTTGGCAAGTTGATATATATAAATGAACTTGCAAGTGCATGGTAGAGTGGTAGACCGTGGGGTTTTTAAAAATAGGCGATGTTTACCTGATATGATGATACTTATATGGAACTGAAATGTTTACATAAAATGAGGATGTTTGAATAATGGTGGCAATAGTAATAGAGCGAGGTGAGCAGTGATGCCACCCTACTCACGATGATACTAATGACAATGCCAATGGTAATAACAATGATAATGGATACATGCATTCACATCATGATACTTATTTATGAGTGACCATGATAAATGATAATAGCATATGCATTTGCATTATGTGCACTCAAGAGTGAGGGCGGTGAGAAAGTCCCTAGCTACGAGTGAAGCTAGTGGACTAATCCGGAGTACTCTTGAGTATGACCTACTTCGGTAGGTACTCCACGGGAGTGGAGCTTGGAACCGCGTATGAAAGAGGACGGGGATTGAGTGGTTCATCGACGGGTGAACAGTCCGCTATACCGGTATGAGCTACAGTTACAGACGCATTACAGATGCATTGCATTGCATTGCATGAAAACAGAACAGAACAGTGATACAGTTACAGATACATTGTATTGCCTAAAAGAGTTATTAATAAAACAGATATAGAGATGGGAGGTGATAACAGTAAAATAATTACAAAGCTAGCGATGTGTAGTTCACAGAGATGGAAGGTGGTAACAGGGGAATAGCCACAAAAACAGTGATGTATAGCTCACAGAAATGGGAAGTGTTGATCGTAGAATATTATAGAGATAGTGAGGAGTAGCTCGTAGAAATGGGAAATGATGACAGTAGAATAGTTACATAGATAGTGAGATGCAGTCCACAGAGATGGAAAGTGATAACCGTGAAACAGTATGGGCTAAAGAGTTGAGGAAGAAGTGCGTGTGCATGATGAACAGTTCATAGGAACGTAAAGTGATTAAATGGAAGAGTGGTTAAAGAAACGGGAATGATTATGGTCTAATGAATGAATCTGTTATTTGCTGTTTTGCTTTGTACTTGCTGAGTCGGTGGACTCAGCCTTGCTTTGTTGATATTTTTTTAGGTGACCGTTGAGGACGACATGCACAGGCGGGAGTAGCACATGGATAACTGGCACGAACCAGCAGCACTCTTGTATCACTTTTGTCAGTGTACTTTAGCTTTGTTAGGCTAGAGTAATCACTAGAACTGCTATGATGTACCTGAACACAGTAATATAAATAAAGCTAGTGTTGGTTTTAAATTCTTCTGGTGTTGATGAATTAGTAAGAGAATGCACAGGTGGTAACATCTTGACCCAGTGAGTGAGCGGGGTGTTACACTCAGCCAGGTGCTGATCCGCCATGATCTTCTTCATCCGAGCCTCACTGAATTTTCCACTGGCATGCTCAAAGATAGCTGCGGCACCTGCCCCTGGAAAAGGCAGTGGTAGCTTCTCTTTGCTTCCAGAGTAGAGATTCCCCGTGAAGCTGTCCACCGACGAGCTGCCATCATTCTTCTCCACCGACGACATCGCGCAGCTCTCAAATACGTTCTGGCTACTATCAGTGGGGCCCGACGCGTGTTGGCTGGAGGCCAGGAGGCTATGGAGCTCCTCGGTGCCGTCGCCTGAGGTGAGCTCGCCCAGTCCATCCAGGTCCAAGAATTGGCTGACGATGTCGTCGGGGTTTTGAGGTCCACCAAATCAGCGTGCTCTGCGACAGGAGGCAGGCTGAGTGGCAGGGGGAACAGGTTCGACTGCGAGAACCCGAAGAAGGTGTTGCTCTGTGACCGCGGTGGTGTTGCTGCCAGCGCATCCACATCGGCGTCAAGATCTGGCCAAGAGAGGGAGCCCGGCGCCCAGGAGAAGGAGGGCTGCGAGAACGAGCGCGCGTGGCGGGACCTGATGCCGGCGCCGGAGCCGACGCCACTGCCCGCCGCGGGAGCCAGCGGCGACGGCGGCATCTGGTAGTACGGTGAGCCGGAGCCTAAGGTGTTGGCCGTGTTGTAAGGTCTTACGACCTCCCAGGACCTTTTACGACCGATTAGAGTCGTTTACGACCGGTGAGAATCAAATACGATCGGTTCAGAGTACTTACGACCAATTCCGAACGCCTCAATCTCCTCCGATCGCTTTTTCAACGTGGTCGTAAATTTACTGTAGCAATTTACGACCGCTCTGCGATATCGCTGCCGCTGCCTTCCTTCAGCCGCTCGAGATACCGTGATCGAAACCTTCTACGATCACGCAGTGATGCTGGCGATCACTGTTCACCGTGGTCGAACACCCGTACGACCACGTTCACTTCCTTCGACGTGGTCGGAGTCGCTTCCGACCACGTTCTGGCCTTCCCTGTGTAGTCGTAGCTCGTTACGACCACCTTTGACTCCTTACGACCACCTTCACCGTGGTCGTAGCTTTCCCTGCTGGAACTTTTGCCGTGGTCGTAACTCCTCCCGATCACGCTTGCGGTGATCGTGAGTCCTTCCGACCACGCCTTGCACAATCACACGACAAAACAATGCTTTGTGTGTTTCCCTCTTTTTGGTATTTTCTCAATTGCTTGGTACATCGAATACATGGCTCTAAGCCTCTTTTTATACCCGGCTGTCCTACTTCAACACGGGTTCTCAACACCTACTCCGACTCTGATTCTAATATGACTTCGACTAGGTTTCCACCTACGACTCTGAATTGCGGTTGCAACTCGACTTCGATTACACCCAAATTTTGCACATGACTCTAAAACAAGATTATTTACAACATTCTCTCCCTAATCTTGTTTTTCGACTTCGATCATGCCAATCTTCTTCTTTATCTCTGAAAACTTTATTCGCCCCAGCGACTTTGTCAATATGTCTGCTTTCTGTTCTTCGGTTCTGATATAGTTGATATCGATCTTCCCTTCTTCGACACAATCTCTGATATAATGATATCTTGTGTCTATGTGTTTGCTTCTATCATGTAGAACCGGATTCTTGCTCAGTGAAATAGCCGATTTGTTATCAACCCTGAGCGTTACCTTCTGAATTTCTTCATCTGACAATTCACTCAACAGTCGAGCGAGCCAGACTCCCTGGCAAGATGCTGCGCTCGCTGCGATGTACTCAGCTTCACATGAAGATAATGCAACCACCTTTTGCTTCTGAGATTGCCAGCTGATCGGACTCTCCCCAAGCACAAACATTATGCCTGTCGTGCTCTTTCGATCGTCGACATCTCCTGCCATGTCGCTATCACTGTAGCCCGTCAGCTGCAACAACTTTCCACCTCCTCTCTTGTACTGAATCCCGAGATTCAAAGTACCTTTGATGTATCTCAGGATGTGCTTCACGGCATTCATATGCTCCTGAGTCGGTTTCTCCATGAAACGACTTACGTATCCGACCGCAAACGAGATGTCTGGTCGGGTGTGCACCAAATACCGTAGACTTCCGACAATGCTCCTATAAGTCGTGGCATCAACTGGTGATCCTGGGCCTGTCTTGCTCAACTTCAGATGATTCTCCATTGGGGTTTGACATGGATTGCACTCTTCCATACCCCGACTTCTCCAGAATCTTTTGAGCATATCCTGACTGACAAAGTGTTATGCCGTTGTCGGTTTGATTTACTTCAATGCCGAGGTAGTAGCACAGAAGTCCCAAATCGGTCATTTTAAACAGCCTCTTCATCTCTTCCTTAAACCTCATAATCTCCTTCGAACTCGATCCAGTAATGATCAAGTCATCCACGTAAACGCCCACGATCAGTCTGTTGTTCGCATCTCCCCTTGAGTATACCGCATGTTCAGAGTTGCTTCTTCTGAACCCGAGTGCCGTTAGACTTTTGTCAAGCTTCAAATTCCATGCTCGTGGTGCTTGCTTAAGTCCGTAGAGAGCTTTGTTCAGCTTCAAGACTTTTTCGGCTTGCTTTCTAGACTGAAAACCCGGCGGTTGAGAGACATATACCTCCTCCTCGATGTCTCCGTTCAAGAACGCCGTTTTCACATCCATGTGGTGAATCTCCCATCCACCGTTTGCTGCCAATGCAAGAAGTAGTCGTATAGTTTCCATACGAGCTACTGGGGCAAAGACTTCTTCGTAGTCGATGCCTTGTTTTTGAACATACCCTTTCGCCACGAGTCGTGCTTTGTGTTTTACGACTTCTCCCTTGGAATCCTTCTTTACCTTGAAGATCCACTTTAAACCGATTGCTCGATGACCCTTTGGCAAATCGGTGAGTTCCCATGTGTCATTCTCTTCAATCGACTTCAGCTCTTCCTGCATAGCTGCTCTCCAGTATGCATCTCCCTTTGCTTCTTCATAGCTTCCAGGTTCTTCTGCAGTCGTGTAAAGCAGTAGCTCTTCAGACTGCACTGGTTCAGTTTGTGCATAAATCTCACTTATGCTTCTCATCTTCGGTATTCTATCGCTCGAATTTTCTTCATCAGACTCTTCTTCATTTGGTGAGACTTCCTGATCATCAGCACCGGTCGAAGTTTGGCTTTGAGATGTGGTCGTAGCTTCTTCCGTATTGTCAGCATCGACTTCTTCGACTTCGAAGGTTACCCACTTCGATATGTCTTTCTCAATGTCCTCGTGTTCTTCCCACTCCCAATGTTTGTTCTCTTCGAAGACCACGTCTCTGCTCACATGAATCTTCTTTTCGACCGGATCATAGCACCTGTACGCCTTGGTGCCTGGTTCCGAGCCAAGATAAATCATCCGTCTGCTCCGGTCGTCTAGCTTCTTGAGATAAGTGGATGGCTTCACATGGGCTAAGCATCCGAAGACCCTTAGGTGCTCGACATTGGGTTTTCTTCCCGACCACTGTTCATATGGAGTGACTCCATCCAGTGATCGCGTGGTCGCACGATTTAGCAGATAGACAGCATGTCGTACTGCTTCTGCCCAAAATCTCCCGGGCAGGAATCGGCTCTTCAACAGACTTCGTGCCGTTTCGACCACGGTCCGGTTTCTTCTTTCTACGACTCCGTTTTGTTGAGGTGAATACGGAGCCGTGAAGAGTCTTGCAATACCCTTCTCTTCACAAATCGAGTCGAACTCTTTCGCGAGGAATTCTCCTCCTCGATCTGACCTGACCGACTTCACCTTTTTGTCGACTTCGTTTTCGACAAGAGTTATGAACTTTTGAAAGTTCGTCTTTGCCTCATCTTTGCTTTTCTGCATGTACACCCACATGGCTCTTGAATAGTCATCCACGACCAGCATGAAGTACTGGTTTCCAGCGTCGGTGCGGGGTGTGATCGGTCCGCATAAGTCGACGTGAACCAGCTCGAGTGGTTGTGAAGCTCTAAACTTTGTTTGCTGTGGGAAGCTGCTACGAGTTTGTTTAGCCACCAGACAACCTTCGCAGACTTGCTCTGGGTGGTCGATTGTCGGTAATCCGACCACCATCTCTTTTCCTGCCATCGCTCTGAGACTTTGGAAGTTTATATGACCAAATCTCTCATGCCACAACCAGGCGGGATCTTCAATTGTGGTCTTCAAACACTTCTGCTTGCATGTTTCGATCTTGATCTTGTACAAACGGTTCACAGTCCGTTGTACCTTCATCAGCAGACGTTCGCTGTGGTCGAACACCTTCAGATGGTTGCCTTTGAGCTCAATTCGACAATCTTCTTCAGTCAATTGTCCAAGGCTTATAATGTTGCTTCGTAGACTTGGAATGTAGTATACATTCGACAATCTCCTCTGGCTTCCATCCTTGCACTGCATCAGGATCGTGCCTCTCCCTTTTATCTGAATGGTCGAGCCGTCTCCGAACTGTACTCTTCCAAGCACATTCTTATTTAATTCGTAAAACATCGAGTACGTACCCGTCATGTGGTTGCTGGCTCCGTTGTCGAGATACCAGTCTGCCGTCCGCTCTTGAGTCTGCTCTCCTTTCTCCAACAGACTCGGAAACACTTTCTCCTCGTTTAATAGAACCATTGTCGGTTCGTCTGCAGTGCAGAGCGACAACAGCAATGTCGGCTCTTTGTGCTCATCCGTTTGAGCCAGGTTTGCTTCCTCTACTTTCTTCTTACTCCGGCAATTCGTAGCATAGTGACCATACTTCTTGCAGTTATGGCACTGGATGTGGCTCCGACATTCGGCTGCGTAGTGCCCAAACTTCTCGCACGTGTAGCACTGGACATCAGACTTGTCGGTCTGACGGTCGCCGCCTCCACGACCACCTCCTCGACCACTTCGTCCACGACCTCTGTGATCGAAGCCTCGACCTCGTCCATGAGATGCACCGCGGCCGGTCGATGTGCCACGACCACGACCACCCCTTGATGTCGATTCTCCTCGGTTCTTCGTGTCTTCCTTTACAAACAATGCTTGTTGGTTGTAAGGCCCTTGTCCTTCATTGTCGGCTTGATAACTCTTCAGAAGCTGCTCGTGTGCTTTGAGCGCTCCAGTCACCTCCTCAACCTTCATCTTCGAGAGGTCTTGCGAGTACGTGAGTGTAGTTACGACCGAGAGAAACTTCTCTGGTAGTACTCGTAGATACTTCTTCACCGCCACCTCGTCTTTCAAGTCGTCGCCGAGAGATTTGATCTCGTTTATGACTTCGTTAAACTTCCCAGAGAACTCCTCCACAGTCTGGTTCTTTCCCATCTTCAATGATTCAAACTCACTCCTCAATGTTTGAAGTCGAACTTCCTTCACTCGATCTACTCCTTGGTGCATTATCTGCAGAGTAGTCCAGACGTCTTTCGCCGTCTCCTTGCCGACTAGCTGCCGCATCATCGAGTCGGGCACAGTTTGATAGATCGCTGCCATCGCCATCTTGTCGAGACGATCATCGAGGACCTTGTCCTTCTCCTTCGGTTCAACCGGGGCCCAGACGCCCTGTGCGATCATGTTGACCTTCATCTTCATCGCCCAGACCGGATAGTTGTCCGAACTGAGGATCGGGTACTGCAGCGACACGCTCTGCTTCGCCGTGTCAGCCATGTTTAACCACGGCTCTGATACCAACTGTTGTAAGGTCTTACGACCTCCCAGGACCTTTTACGACCGATTAGAGTCGTTTACGACCGGTGAGAATCAAATACGATCGGTTCAGAGTACTTACGACCAATTCCGAACGCCTCAATCTCCTCCGATCGCTTTTTCAACGTGGTCGTAAATTTACTGTAGCAATTTACGACCGCTCTGCGATATCGCTGCCGCTGCCTTCCTTCAGCCGCTCGAGATACCGTGATCGAAACCTTCTACGATCACGCAGTGATGCTGGCGATCACTGTTCACCGTGGTCGAACACCCGTACGACCACGTTCACTTCCTTCGACGTGGTCGGAGTCGCTTCCGACCACGTTCTGGCCTTCCCTGTGTAGTCGTAGCTCGTTACGACCACCTTTGACTCCTTACGACCACCTTCACCGTGGTCGTAGCTTTCCCTGCTGGAACTTTTGCCGTGGTCGTAACTCCTCCCGATCACGCTTGTGGTGATCGTGAGTCCTTCCGACCACGCCTTGCACAATCACACGACAAAACAATGCTTTGTGTGTTTCCCTCTTTTTGGTATTTTCTCAATTGCTTGGTACATCGAATACATGGCTCTAAGCCTCTTTTTATACCCGGCTGTCCTACTTCAACACGGGTTCTCAACACCTACTCCGACTCTGATTCTAATATGACTTCGACTAGGTTTCCACCTACGACTCTGAATTGCGGTTGCAACTCGACTTCGATTACACCCAAATTTTGCACATGACTCTAAAACAAGATTATTTACAACAGGCCGGGGTGTGGATCGGCGGGAGCGAGGAGCGGCGGTGGGAGGAGAGGTCGGTGGCGGAGGGGGAGCGCGGCGAGAGGAGGTGGCGGCGCTTGGGATCGTTCTCCATGGGGGCACGGAGTGCAAGCGCTAGGGTTCTCGTGCGCGTGGAGGCCGGGCATGGAGGCACGGAGGCCGAACTCTGCGCGTGGGAACTGAAGACTCGGAGGTGCAGCGACTTAGTCAGTTTTTCTTCAGGCCTGTGTGGCCGAGTAAGCTGTCCGGCTTAGTAGGACAGTTTGAGAGTCTTTGAATGTTTCGTTTGATTGATTCTTGCATGTAACGAACACTATTTTTAGTAGTTAATGAGAGTATAAAGAGTGGCTCGGTAGACCCGAGTTATTGAAGCTCTGCATCATTCTGTTTCCCTTCCCAATTGTTTCCTGTTTTGTCGGATATTTGTTAGGCTACTGTTCATGACTGAAGAACCATTTTCTCAGCAGACGTGACCTCAGTTTTGGCTGGTGATATCCTGAGCGATTAGATGCAGTAGCCATCTCTTACATACGCGACTGCGAATGCGAGCGGGCAAAGCGTACGTGCGTCTGATATGGAAAGGCGCGGGAGATGAAAAAAGAGGAAGCCGTTTAATTCCGTCTTGGTTTAGTCTGATTTGGATTTGGATCCTCGTCACGCACGTCTTTTTTTCTTATAGGAGAAGGGGCATTTCTTGAGAGGACACGCGTGCGCTTCTGGGCAATTCCATGAGATATGGATTAATGGCCGAATTAATGGACGAACTGTTATGATAGTAAACCACATGCCGGGCCCCCCTTGTGTTCCCAGCCATCCCAAGTGATTTTGTACGCGGACAGGACTGCTGAAGAATGAAGATAGCCCATCCAAGGGAGCGACCAGAAATGCTATCCCGCAGCAACGGTATACTAACAAATTTTTTTATACAATTTCAATAAATTTCAAAAGAATGTTTGAAAAGTTTTATGTTTAAGTAAGTTTTACGTATTTTTAGAAGTTTCTAGAAGATTTCAAACTAAAGTTGCAACGAGTTTAACATTTTGAAACACAAATTTCACCAAGTTTCAATCGATGAGTTTCAACAAGTTTTAGTAAGTTTCAACAAAATTTTTGAAAAGTTTCAGTAAGTTTCAACCAAAAGTTCCTGCTATCTCTATCTTCGCCAACTTTCAATCAATGAGTTTCGGCAAGTTCAATCAAAAATTTTAAGAAGTTTCAGATCGATGAAACTCAAGTTTCAATCAAAAGTTTTAAGAAGTTTCAATAAGTTTCCACAAATTTCAAACAAGTTTCAAAAAAATTTCAGCTAGTTTCAGTGAGCTCATCTAACTATGATGGTACTACCACAACATTAAGGGCTCCCTACAGTGCTCGTTGTTGACGCATCCTCTTCTCCAGCTCCGGCCCTGACTACCACCACCGCCATAGAGTCGACCGACGTTGCCCACCATCAAATCAGTGCTTGAGCTTCGTGTCGAGCCTTCATCTCTCTCTTCCTCGGCTCTAGCCTAAGATCCATGTCAAGCCGCCGCCAGATCCATGTGTCCTAAGCCGGGTCGTCGCATGGGCCTCACTGCCTCCGTGCTATACCGTGGCTTCCTAACCCAGTTGCCACTTCACTGCTGGCATCCGTGTCACTATCCTCTATGCGGGCCTGGCCTTGTGCACCGATCGACTGCACCACCTTGCACCACAGCTCCATGTGATTTTGTAGTCAGTGCTTGATTCGATGCCTACCAGCTCATGGGCTAGGCCAAGCTATTTCCGATAGTCGAACTCCACCATGTGCCCGCTCATCCGTGCTTGTCGAGCACCTAATACTCCTCGCGAGACAAACATATCGGGATCTTCTAGATAGAGATAAGAGTGTTTCTAGTCAAGAGGATAAGGAAAAAGTGGTGCAAGGAGTCCCGTATCATTGAGAGTCTTCACGCGAGGAGTAAGCAATGTGTACATGCATAAAAGTAGAGGCATCATCTGACAGCTTGATTTCTATCGTATAGGGGCAAGAGACAGTGGATTCTTGTCCTGGTAGTTTGGGTTCGCACGATATACCATGTGTTAGTTTTTCTGCCTATCCAAATAGGTCCCTACTACTAGACTTATCATACATGCAACTGTGTAATTAGCAAGATTTATGGTCTTTTTAAGAAAAACAACTGATTTACATTAGTACCTTAGATAAAGTACTCCCTCCATTCTTATTTTAGATGACATTTTAGAATGCACATAGCCAATGTTTTTAAACTTTGATCACTCATATACACAAAGTATTTGGAATTGTTATGTGGAAATATGTAATGAATTGTCATGTGGAAATGTATTACATAATCTATCATCAAAACATTTCGATAACATTATTTCTTTTAGAAAAATTTGTTATAGGACACCGTAATGTGGCTCTTTGCTGTTGGACACCATACCCATTATAATATCATTTTTGACTAAGTTAGAGAAAGAAGGCTGGTGAACTATTGGATTTGCCCTTCAGGTTGGGATATATTGTTTGCCACACTAGGTAGGGCCCACATATCAATGAGTTAGAAAAAAAATGAGAAAGCCACTAGGTCTAGCTCTCTTCTCCGACCGCTACTACTCCATCCTCGCCGGGGGCAAGCTCATGGAACTCATGTGAGCATGCTTTAGGGAGAAGGATGTGGTGACCAGCTGCTTCTGCCACTACATCCACGACTCAAAGGCACTTCCATTCAACCTCAACAATGTCTATAGCTGATGGAAATCTTCCCCAACCAGAAGGGCGGCTTCATGGTAAGGGCTGAGCCTCCTAGGTGTTGCCTGCCATTGGTTCGTTTCTCCTAACAAGGTGTTGTTAATGATATGCCCTATAGATAATCATGGAGATGATTGTATTACTTTTGTGTTTATGAAATTTTGTGTAATATGTTATTTTGTCACTAGAATAAACTATCATTTATATTAATTGGCAAGTTTGTCATTTGTTTATAGAACTCTCTATTTATGTTTACAATGATATTCTAAATATCACTAATGTAATATCATTATGTGGGACACTTACGATTTATGGATCAGTACATGTATTAACTGATGGTCACATTTCATGGATCATAGATATGAGATATTAAATCAATAACATGGACATATCTTGGAGAACATGATGTTAGACCCACCTTGAGACACTATAGAAAATTTTATATTCTTAAGTGTCATCAGTTAGTCACATACATAGTATATGTAGGATCCTTAGACCTGAGATTGTCATAGTTTCCAACATATGCAATAGTTAATTAGGGGTTGCAAAACGCTACTTCATAACTGCGTAGTCATAAAGATAGTTGTAATATCATGAAAACATCCCTCTTGTGGACCTATACATAATTAGAGAAAAATGGATACATGAATACAAAATGTTTGGATTTTAGGAGGGGGTTCGTTCCTGGATTGATTCAATCCGAGGAAATCATGAAACCAACTCTGGTATTGCCAAGTTAAAAGGATTGTGGGGGGGGGGGGGGGGGGGGGGGCAGACGAGGTTGGACTCAATTCAAACCTAGCCCTTTGCCTCCTGCTGCCCCCTCCTATACGCCAAACTACCCTAGCTGCCACGCCTACCTGGTTGCTGCTGCATCCTCCTAGCCCCTACCCATACTGGCGCCCTACTCCTGGATGCCGCCCCTTCTCCTAGTGCTTGCCTCCAGGCCACCACCTCCTCCTGGTGCCCTACTGTCCTGCTATGTGTCGGCTAAGGGAAGAAGAGAAGAAGGAAGAGACTAGCCAGACAAGAAAACAGGAAGGAGAAGGAGGAATGAAGAAGAAGATGATGTTGTGTTGGGCAAGGGTCGTCAACACCACAACAGAACATGGCTATGGTAACACTTGACTGCAACATAATACAAATTGTATTACAGGCAAAAAACTTAGCAACACATACTTTGTGTCCCTAGGAGACCCTGTAACACATACTCAGTATGATCAATAAACGTGTTACAAGCATATAGTACCACAACATAAACATGTGTTACAAAGCCATCTGGTAACATACAATATATGTGTTACGGACATGTGTTACGAACATGTGTTACTCTCTACTGTAGGGATAATCTTGTTCAACATTGATAGATTTGTACAAACAATACCACTACTAGATTGAAGATATTGATCTTTTTTAAAAGAAATTGGAAGGGCAAAGGTAGAAGTCCTTAAATTTACACTAACTGTCCCTTATAATAGAAAATTGCAGTTTTTGGTTTGGAACCTTAAAATTGCAGTTTAAGGTAAATATGTGGAACCTCGCTGCTATTTTTCATGTTAGAAAATCTGCTTTCAGGTCGTGGAACCACAAGGCAGATTTGTAAAGTTGAAAATTTAATTATGACGAAAAGTGCTAACATGTTCTTCATACAAAATAATCCAGATTTGTATAGTCCAAAATAATTAGACATTATATGTAACGACCCACATCATTAATTAACCATAAGTGAGGAATTACGACGTTAGCAGGATTAATTATACATAACTAATGAACTAAAATACGGGGGAATTTAAACTTTTATATGTCAATATAGATTGAAACCAACGAACGATGAATAACTATGTTAATACCGCAACTCCATCGACAAGGGCGAAGACCAATTGGTATAGACTAGAGTGAGATAAAATATGATTGCACGAAAGGTAAAAACTTGCAACTCAATTAAATTATATATATAACAATCCGTAGTACATTAGTCATTAAATTACAATCCGTGTGGGATAAAATCATAAAATCAATAACATCAATAACATCCGAGTCCGTAATTATATTTTTTTCCATGGAGCGATCAAATATTAAAATCATTTAAAAATCATTAGAGTTTTGGAAAATATGTACGCTCTATTTTTGATAAATATACTTTAAAAAAACCTTATATTTTTTCCATGGAGCGATCAAATATAAAAATCATTTAAAAATGATGTTGTTTTATGCATGGCCTAAAAATTTTCACACACAAATCTCCCTCCACATACTTCCCGCTAATGTAAAATCTTCCCTCCAATAATCTCAGGCAAATCTCTCAGTTCAACTTTCCATGCGCCATAACTCATTAGTGGCTCCTCGTATACATCACCTGGTCACAATTCCTAAGTCCCCACTCCTCACCCCTCAGTCCTCACAAGTCACGAACTGCCTTCCCATCTTTATCAAGAAAGTTGTGTAGAGGTTCGAAGGAATCACACCAGAGGCAGAGCTACCCGACATTCCAGTGCCAGTCGCGACGGTGACCTCGCAAGTACACGACGATTCGCACGGATCGATCAGTACGTCCTTGTATCTTCACTTGTGTACTAATTTGCTTCAGCTGTACCTTTCTAGGCAACTCAATCGATACCGTTTTTATCTTCACGGATCGATCGTTGGCGCACGACAAAAGTCGATCTGATCTTTCTATCGAGATCCTCTGAAGAAATTTCATCGATCTTTGCGTGGACGTAGACGTCCAGGGCGTCGGAGACGGCCGTGGTGCTGGAGGGCTCCGTCTACTTCGGCTTCGTCACCTCCTACCCGGACAACAAGCTCTTCGCCAAGGTGCTCCGCAAGGGCAACGTGTTCGCCGTGCCGCAGGGGCTCGTCCACTTCTTGTACAACAACAGCAGCGCGCCCGCCGCGCTGTACGCGACGCTCAGCAGCCAGAACCCCCGCCTGGTGCTCGTCGGCGACGCGCTCTTCGCTGCGGCCGTCCCGGACGATCTCCTCGCCAAGACGCTGCCCTGGCGCTCCGCGGCCATCAGCATCTCCAGAATCCGCCCCCTCCCACGCATCCACCACACCCTGGTCCCCCTGCGTCTCCCAGGATGACTATTCCGCCTACGCCCTCATCGTCATGAAGGTACATCCTGGCCTGGCAAAGGCTTGGATCAATTTCAGATTGGTTTGATTTAGTTGAGTGAGGGAGGCCTAATTCTGAGCTCGCTCTGCAACATCCGAATCCAATAGGGGAGGGGCTTGCCATGGAGGCAGTCGCAGAGGTGACCGGGCAGGAGTGCATTGTGCCTGGGCAGCAAGCAACACTTCGGCTGCTGGGGCGCAAGGTACAGACAAATCCATCTTTTCACTACCGGAAAGCTGCTTTATGCCGAGTGTCTGAAATTTTGCCGAGTGCAATCTATCGGGCACTCGGTAAACAATAACTTTGCCGAGTGCCTCCATGGGGACACTCGGCGAAAATAAAGCACTCGGCAAAAATCTTTTTGCCGAGTGCTGTACATTAGACACTCGGCAAAGTAAGCTCTTTGCCGAGTGCTGACAGGAAAACACTCGGCAAAAATAAAACACTCGGCACCAACCGCCGTCCGTTAGAGGTCAGCCGCCGCCGTTAGAACTTTGCCGAGAGTCTGGAGCTAACACTCGGCAAAGAAATAAAACCTTTTCCTTTCCTACCCTTCAAACTTTTTTTACTCTCCACATACAACATATGGTACTCCATGTTAAAATTTGGTATATTTTTGTATTTGTTTGCTATATTTAATTAATTAATTGTATTTTAAGCAATTTTTTGAATCAAGTCAAATTTGAACTGCAAGTGATTCAAATAATAGGAAACAAATGAGTAGAAAAATGATATTCATGTTATTCAGCCCGGTTTGATGCCTTACCTGTGAAATGAAAAGGAATTTCAAACATCTTCTTCAGGAAACACGACCACGAACGTGTGGCCGAATGATTTTAAAATTTTAAAAAAAGCAACTGAAGTTTGAAAATCATGAGATTTGTCAAGATGTCATGATATCATACGTGGAGGCTGTGGTAAAAAATTGAGAAGATTTCGCATAAGTTGTCACGTACGATGCTTACAAACCGAAGTTTTTCTGAAGAAGAAGCGTAGAGTTGAGAATGATCCGGTAAGATTTGGAGTCAAAGTGACGGTCGAATTGTGGTTTGACTACAAAACTTTTTGTATAGGCAATAGACAACACATAGTGTTTCATGTGAAATTTTGGTAATTTTTCGGATCCGTTTGATAATTTTAATTTTTAAACTGCAATTATAGAATTTTAATTGATATAAATTGAATTTGAGATATAACTGCATGAAATAATGGTCTAATATTCGTAGAAGCATCGAATATGCATTGTTGAGTGAATTTGACAAGGCATTTTGAAAGTACATTCGAACAAATTTGTAAAACACGTTATGGAAAAGAAAGAGAGGAAAGGTAGTTTTATGAAAACAAATATATTTGTCGAGTGCCTGTGGGCGACACTCGGCAAAGGAGGCGGTCTTTGCCGAGTGCCAGATCAGGGGCACTCGGCAAAGAAGGATGGCTTTGCCGAGTGCCAGATCGGGGGCACTCGGCAAAGAAGGAGGAAAAACGAAACGTTAACTTCCCCGCGGCCGCGCTCACACACGCAACAATCTTTAATTTCCCCGCACGCCCGTCGCCGCCGCCCCGCCCCCGCACGCCCGCCGCCGCCGCCCCGCCCCCGCACGCCCGCCGCCGCGCACCCCGCACGGCCGCCGCCTCGCCCGCGCCTGCCCGCCCTGCGCCGCACGCCCGCCGCCTCGGCCGCGGCCGCCCGACGCCTCCCCCGACTGCGCCCGCCCCCGCGGCCGCCCGACGCCTCCCCCGCGGCCGCCCGACGCCTCCCCCGCCCGACGCCTAAC
Organism: Dendrocalamus latiflorus; assembly: GCA_017311315.1. Classification (NCBI taxonomy): domain Eukaryota; kingdom Viridiplantae; phylum Streptophyta; class Magnoliopsida; order Poales; family Poaceae; genus Dendrocalamus; species Dendrocalamus latiflorus. Next base: position 11,169,070 of record CM029625.1, on the reverse strand, counting down.
AGGTAAGAAACTGTGGCCCCAATACTTCTTCATTCTCAATGTTTCTGTTTTGGTTATTTAGATAGGATTTTTGTATATGGATTCTGAGCCCACCGTAGATGTTTGTACATTGAAATATGTTTACATGTTCTGATTTCTGAGTAAGTTCTTAGATGATTGAATGAGCTATTTATGCATGTGAGTTTGTAGTTAAAATGTAAGTCCTTAGATGATTGATACTCTTTTCTGTAATATGTATGCTTTGTAAGCTCATACTATTGTTAGCAAACACCAAATTATTCCTTTGTCTCTTAATCCTTGTATGCATCTCCCCCAACTTGCACATGAAAGTCTTAAGTAACAGTTACTTTTATAATATTTGCCTGGCACAGATTTCTCTTAGCAAATCTAATTATTAAACATTTCTCTAGAGACAACTTGGCAGTACTGTTGGCACAAATGTGTTTACTGAAATATTAGTTTCTGCATTTACGAAGTTCACAATTTAGGTAATGTTAGAAAACAACACAAGTTTCTGTAATTTTGTGATTGCATGACGTATAATAAATTGTATTCATATAAATAGTTTTCATTTATAAGTCTATTTCATTTGAACTTTCAATTTCATGCAATGTGCAACTTTAGTACCTTTTCAGTGCAAGTATCAGTTTGTCTTATGTCAGGAATGACCTAACATTCTTTTATGAAATATATCCATTGGAACTATGTTTTGGCTTAATCTTTTCTGGTTAACCTAGTAAGGATTGTTTGTAAGCAGCAAAGTACTCTATTGTGGTTCTATCAACAAAACTTGTCAGAATAGTTGCATAACATTTTAATTACACTTTATGTTCAATGCAATATGCAATTTCAATTCATTAGCAGTGAAAATCATAAAATGAATTCTTAAAGTGGCTACTTTAAAACTTTGTTCTAGTCATTTCTACTAGTTGTTAAATCTAATTATGTTTTTGGGTGGCCATATACTGTATTGGTAGTGAAGTTGGATGGGCTAGTTTATCCATGCCTAGCAAGACAAGATGTGCAAAAGATGTAATGTCAAATTTGATTCTTATATTACTCCCTGATATGTTAGAGGATGGATGACCGTGAGTGGATGTACACGGGCCGCTCAAGTCAGGGTTCGTTGTCCGATGAATGGATTGAGAAGACCGATGCTTTCTTGGAACTAGCATTTGCCAAGGTTAAAGGAGCGCGTGCCACTTGGTGTCCCTGCAGCAGATGTGCAAACACGCGTCGACAAACAAAGGAGGTCATGGGTAAACATCTTTGCAAGTTTGGATTTACGGCATACTATACCCGGTGAATCTACCACGGTGAATCCGATCGTATGAGAGAGGAGGTCGTGAGACCACGCGTCGAGGATTATGATGCTGATGGCGGGGTAGGAGACATGTTAAATGACTATCATGAAGCACACTTCGCTGAAGGACGTAGGGAGGAGGAGCCAGAGGCAACCGCAAAGGCGTATTACGACATGTTGTCTGCGGCACAGAAACCCCTTCACGGCCAGACGAAGGTTTCTCAACTGGATGGCATTGGACGCGTAATGGCCTTGAAGTCCCAGTTTAGCGTGAGTCGAGACGCCTTCGATGCTATGTTGACAGTTTTTGGCAGCATGCTTCCGGAGGGTCACATTCTGCCAAAGAGCATGTACGAGGCAAAGAAACTCCTTCGTGCACTTAAGATGCCATATGAGCAGATACATGCTTGTCCGAAGGGGTGCATCCTATTTAGGAAAGAACACGCGGAAGCAAAGTACTGTGCAAAGTGTGGATCCTCTAGGTTCCTGGAGGTAGACTCTGGTGATGGTCAGAAGAGGCAGCTTGCGATCCCCGTGAAAATCCTACGGTACCTTCCGTTCATACCGAGGATCCAATGGCTATACATGACCGAGGAAACCGCGAAACAGATGACATGTCACAAAAATGGACGTCGATACAATCCTGAGAAGCTGGTACATCCATCCGATGGTGAAGCATGGACCCACTTTGATGTGATTCATCGTGAGAAAGCTGTAGAGGCTCGTAATGTACGTGTTGCGCTAGCAACAGATGGGTTCAATCCTTATGGAATGATGGCCGCACCATACACTTGTTGGCCCGTGTTCGTTATCCCCCTCAATCTCCCCCCCCCCCCCGGCGTCCTCTTCCAACGACAGAACATATTCTTGTCGTTGATAATTCCTGAACACCCGGGGAATAATATGGGTGTGTTCATGGAGCCTGTGATTTATGAATTGGTCCGTGCTTGGGAGGAAGGGGTATGGACATACGACCGAGCTACAAAGAGAAACTTCAAAATGCATGTTTGGTACCACTACTCCCTGCATGACTTCCCGGCGTATGGGATATTCTGCGGCTGGTGTGTTCACGGGAAGTTCATTTGGTTGCTGAAGGGTGGCAAGTATTCTTCGTTCGACAAACATCGACAATTCCTCCCTCTTGACCATGCATTCAGACGAGACATCAAGAACTTTACGAAAGGTGTCGTAGTTATAGACCCTGCACCGCAGATGATGACCGGTGCCGCGGTTCGTGCTCAGATAGATGCTCTCGAGGTCAATCAAGAAGGTGGTTTTGTGGGATATGGTGAGCAACATGCATGGACTCATAAGTCGGGCTTGTTGAGGCTCCCCTATTTGGATGACCTTCTTCTTCCACATGACATTGATGTAATACATACTGAAAAGAATGTCGCCGAGGCACTTTGGGCAACAATCATGGACATTCCTGATAAGACAAAGGACAACATTAAGGCTAGAGTGGATCTGGCAACATTATGCGATAGACCAAAGCAAGAAATGAAGCCTCCTAGAGGCTGCAGGACATGGAGAAAGCCTAAGGCCGAATTCGTCTTGACCAGGCCCCAAAGGAGGGAAGTACTAGAATGGTTCCAAAAGTTAATGTTCCCTGATGGGTATGCAGCGAATCTGAGGAGGGGAGTGAACTTATCTACTATGCGAATCAATGGGCTCAAGAGTCATGACTACCACATATGGCTTGAGCGGCTTCTTCCGGTGATGGTTCGAGGCTATGTCCCTGAGCATGTCTGGCTAGTGCTGGCAGAGTTGAGCAATTTCTTCCGCCAGCTTTGTGCCAAGGAGTTATCTCGAACCATGATTGCAGACTTGGAAAGAATGGCACCTGTGTTGCTCTGTAAGTTGGAGAAGATCTTTCCACCCGGCTTCTTCAATCCGATGCAGCATTTGATTTTGCACCTCCCGTATGAGGCACGAATGGGGGGGCCGGTGCAGGGTCGTTGGTGCTATCCAATTGAGAGATGTCTAAAGGTTCATCGAACTAAATGTAAAAATAAATGCAAAATTGAGGCTTCCGTTGCAGAGGCATACATTTTGGAGGAGGTGTCAAACTTCACAACAACGTACTATGGTGACAACCTTCCTAGCGTGCACAATCCACCCCGTCGTTACAATGCTGGCGAAAATGAATCGAACCTCGGCATTTTCCGAGGGCAACTCGGAAGTGCAAGTGATGCGACCCCCAAGACCTTGAAACATAAAGAGTGGCGCACTATCATGCTATATGTGTTGAACAACCTTTCTGAAGTGGAGCCGTACATGCGGTAAGTTGTCAACAAACTTGTTCTCGAGTAGTCACTATTCTGCATCCAACCCCCTTGTTTCTCGTTGGTGCAGGGATTTTCATCATCAATTCTGGCGTGAATCAAGGGAACCTACCCCGCAGGAAGCTGAGACCCTTCTTAGCCACGGTGCGGGAAACGGAATGCCCGATTTCATTTCTTGGTTCAAACAGAAGGTACTGTCCAATTTAGCTCGTACTTAGTTTGACATTACAAGTTGCTCGTACGGGCGAATAATATAACGAACTATTCTGCTTGAGCTTGCAGGGCCAAACCGATGCGTCTATGAGTGCCGAGTTGAGACAGGTTGCCGATGGCTGTGCCTATAGGGTAAGCTCATTTACCTGTTATGACGTGAATGGATATCACTTTCACACAACAAGACATGAGCAGAGTCGGCCCAATCGAAGAACCACAAATACCGGAGTTTTTACGCCTGGCCTTGATGGGGTCGAGTATTATGGAAGAATTGAAGAAATATACGAACTCACGTTTCATGGTTGCAAACCTCTTAATCCTGTCATATTCAAATGCCATTGGTTTGATCCTGAAGTAACGAGACGGACTCCTAATCTTGGGCTAGTCGAAATTCGACAGTCATCCGTCTTACCAGGAGACGATGTGTATATTGTGGCTCAACAGGCCACGCAAGTTTATTATCTCTCATACCCGTGCCAAAAAGACGACCGTCTTAAGGGTTGGGATGTTGTGTACAAGGTATCGCCACACGGTAAACTACCTGTCCCAAACAATGAAGATTACAATTTTGACCCAAACACATATGACAGAGCGTTCTTTCAAGAAGAGGGGCTAGAAGGGAGTTTTGAGATAGACTTAACCGAAGCGATCGGAATGGAAGTAGACAATGAAAGGGTTGTTGACGAGGACGCTGGAGATGAGGTTCAAAATGTGAAGGACTTAGAATTACTTCAGCGATTACATTTAGGCAATGACAGTGATGAGAACATTGCTCCTTCGAATAGTGTTGATTATATGGACATGGCTGATAGTGATGATGAGACTTATGATCCAGCTAATCCCGATCATGATGATTATTTCTAATACATGTGATACTTTGTTATTTTCTAATTATGTTTTGTTTATTTTGCATCTCTTTCTAAAGTACATCTTGTTTATCTGTGCTTATTGGTTTACTCTTTTTAATTGCAGGTGATTGAACAAAGATGGTGGGCGGTATGAGGAACGTAAGGTCGCTTTACCAAAGACGGCACGATGCAGCTGAGCAGTCGGGGAGCAGGAGTAGGAGGAGCGGGAGGAGTAGCAGGAGGAGCAGGAGCACTCTTGAGAGGGAGCGGGAGGAGGAGCGGGAGCGGGAGGAGGAGCAGGAGCGGGAGGAGGAGGAGGAGGCGGCAGGGGGTTCCGCTTCCTCTGGTTCGTCGGGTGTCTGGTTGCGAGGTCCCTCGACCCTCCTGAGGCGACCGATACCTCGTGAGAGACGCCCGCTGATTCAACCCACTGGGGCTAGGTAAGTAACTTTAGATGTTATCACTACTTTTTCATTTGATATGTTGAAAATCACAATAGAAACTAATAATTTATCTTAATCACTTGGGCAGGGGTTGGACGCTTGTGGCTGCAAGTGATCACAAACGCCATGTCAATGGCATCCTAGGTCTTTTGTGCAGGCTACACTTCCCTGGCCTGGTTGCGTTTGGCGGAGGGCAGGAGCCGGCCTACACGTGGGACCACTACGTCGCCTTCCCCGATTTACCAGATCGGGATGGCAGGGTATTCGCCAACAAGGCGGCGCGGGTGACGACCGAGCTGTGGGTAAGTCTTCCTCGCACTACATTGCTCAATACATCGCATTCATTGGACATTCTTGAAATAATGACTGGATACATCGCGTCTATATGCAGGATTTCTTCAGATGCCAGGAGGGATATGAGGCCAAGGCGGCTAGTGTGGCTCATAAAGCCTGTTATAAACTCGTGAAGGACATGCATTACGAGGCACGCGTCCAGGCCATCGTAACATACAACGCTACCTACCTTGGAGTGAAGATCAACAAAACTCAAGCAAGAAACATGAGGCTGACCCGGGAAGACTACATGCAGGTAAATATAGAACATTAATACTGATTTTTTCTGAGATTAAGTACGCTTAATTTGATCTTCTTATATGTTATATACTTGATGACGTGTAGGTGCCTCCGTGGTGGTGCGCCCAGCATCTCCAGTGCTGGGCACAGATGGTGGACAAGTGGTGCGCCGCCGAGTGGGAGGAGACGCACAACGCTTGCCGGGAGCGGCGTTTGATGATGCCAGGTGCACCACACCATCAAGGCAACCGTAGCCTCGACAAATTCGCGGCTACATGGGTACCCGAATTCATTTCTTTATTATAACGCTCAATTCTGCATAATTTCTAATCATCTTGCTGTTTTTTTCGTAGTCATCGTCACATGGTGGCCAGCCTTGCTCCCAGTTCAAGGCATGGGCTTTGGCCCACAAGGGCAAGGCGACGTCCGACGTCGACTACAACCCGGAGGACCTGCCCTTGGTGTACAGCAATGCGACCGTCCACAGCCGCCTCAGTGAGTACACATCGATGGCAAGGGCGGTCCATGGGCCAGAGTACGATCCGAGCACCCAGGACCTTGATGGAGAAGTCGTCATGAGGGTGGGAGGAGGCAAGAAGCATGGGCGGTACTGGATTGGCGACAGCACACTCGACACGGCCACTACTCCCACTCTCACCCAGATTCGAGCAAGGAGCACGAGCTCAAGCCCGGCCATACGCCCACGGCCGGACACTGCACAGTCCCGGATGGAGGCACTCCAGGTTATTTCTGTTTTATTCGTCGTTCATTAATTTTTACATACCTTTGCTTTGCATTGTAACATTGGGGTGAAATATTGTAGGCCCAGCTGGAAGAAGAGAAGAGGCTACGGGAGGAGATGGCGGCGAGGATGGAGGCCGATCGGCAGAGGAATGAGGCCGATCGGCAGAGGAATGAGGCCGAGCGGCAGAGGATGACGCAGATGTTTCAGTGGATGCAAAATCTTGGCGAGAGGATGGGTCAACCTCTGCCACCGGAGCTATTCCCTCCACCTCCTCCTGCAACTACTCCTGTGAGTTTCTAGTGGAGTATGAATGTTTAAGTTTGTATGTTCCTACCTTAAATCTTGTCTCACACATGCAATCTCTTCTCTTTTGTGCAGAATCAATCGGCGGCTTCGAATAATATGCCTCATGACCCACCACATCAGTCGGGGTGACTATATGTGACTTGTGATCTGTGATATATGTGATATGTGATATATTGTGACTATATGTGATATTGTGACTTGTGATATGTGATATATTGTGACTTGTGGTGATATATGTGATATATTGTGACTTGTGGTGATATATGTGATATATTGTGGACTATATGTGATATATGTGATTACTTGTGGTGATTACTTGTTGATATATCTGTGATATTGTGATTTGTTTGAGTGGGGTGCAATAAACAATTAAAATTGGCAGTTTTTGGCCACTTTGCCGTGTGTTACACTCGGCAAAGGAAGGCTTTGCCGAGTGTCATGGTAAAAACACTCGGCGAAGTAACGTTTCTGGGCATTCTGGGAACGTACTATGCCGAGTGTTGTTATTGTGCCGAGTGTCGTGGTAAAAACACTCGGCAAAGTTTAAAACTTTGCCGAGTGTTTTTACCATGACACTCGGCAAACTGCAAGGCTTTGTCGAGTGTCTTTACCATGACACTCGGCAAAGTTTAAAGCTTTGCCGAGTGCCATTCCGTCCTGGCACTCGGCAAACTACGCCTTCACCGTGTTCTCGCCGTCCACTGTCCTTTTTTTGCCGAGGGTCGTTTCGGCACTCGGCAAAGACTTTGCCGAGTGCTCGATGAAAAGCTCTCGGCAAAGAGCTCTTTGCCGTCAGAAACTATGACGTGTGAGCTATGCCGTGGGTGGCACTCGGCAAAGACTTTGCCGAGTGTTTCTCGTGCTTTGCCGAGTGCCACCGGCACTCGGCAAAGCTGCTGAACCCGGTAGTGTTTGGTCACAGTGTATTTGTTCTCCGATCGTTATGCATGTGTGATTGGCATAGCTATTAGTTATTGGATGGTGTGAAGGTTGCTTTGTGAGTGGACTTGTGGTTGGTTTCGCTCAGTCCTACGTCATGAATCATGATTGGGTAGTTTTGGTCAATTCTGCATCATGGTGCTTAAGTCTTGATGTTTACAAGTAGTCCCAATTGTTTAAATAAACAACAAAAATACTTGCAAATGAAGGCATAGCTGCAAAGATTTGGGATAAATGAGCTTATTTGTTTTGATTCTTGCATGATTATATACTGAATAATGATGTTGTTCCGGTCTGTCGTTGGTACTCAAAAGGTTTTTTGTAGTTATTGTTCTCTTTGCCTAAGTCTTTTGTAGTTAGCAGATGCATCCACTTTGAAGCAAGATGCAATTGAAGGAGTTGGCATCATGGTTGCGAGAGAGCTTACTGGAGATAATGTTGTTGACTAAATTATGATTAAACATGAATGATGATTTCTCTTTCATTGCTAAATTAAATATTTCTATGTGCATTCTTGTGAAACTTGAAACTTCTAATAGTAATTTGTATTTCTACGTGGCAGGAATCTACTTTGGCAAACATACGGGTTTTGGAACCAATGACAAGGGAGAGGACACTGGCTTCAACACTAAAATATTGTTGTAGGCATCTATGCTTTGGAGAGAACAGGTAACTACACTAGCTTTCAAATTCCCTGACATTGAGCTCTCACATATGTATATTGATAATTCTACAATGCAGCTTATTAGGAATCCTAAGCAGGTTTGTATATAATTTACTGCACCTTGGACTAAGCAATATGAGATTGTGTTGACCTACTGAATTCTCTGCATCATTGCAGTTTGACACCAGGGGCGAAGCCAGAAAATAGACATAGGGGGAGTCGGACAAATGCGGCGAAGCCAGAAAATAGACATAGGGGGAGTCGGACAAATGCAACTATCTTTTTATACTATACACTTAACAAAAAATGGTGTTAGTGTAACAAAATATTTGCCTATTATACATGCTATAAGTGCTAATGACATAACCATTTACACATAGAAAATTCAAGATATAAACAACTAAAAGATAATAGAAGTAGCATACACGCGTTAAACAACAGTATTACTCTTGAGTGCAAAATATCTAAACAAAGACCAGGTGGCCTATGCTAATTTGTTGAGCTGCAATCCATCTACAAAAGTAGGTGGTGTTGAGCTAGGCAACCAATTTTGGAAAGTAAGAATCAATCACTTTTTGCGTAAAACTGAGGGGCTTGTACGACCACTGGACTGCTGCAAGTCAATTGATGATTCCCATGCTAAAGGAATGCCGATTGCTTGGCCTTCAATATGTGTATGATATTTCAACCTTGGTCCATATAATACTACATATATACTTTTTCATGTATCCTTAAAGCTCAGTAATGTTTGCCACATGCAGGTTCGGAAGATTCATGGTTGAAATCTCATACTTGTTTCACCTCATGGATAGATCATCGGGCAAAGATTTTGAGAAGAATAGATAGATATCATTATGTCATTCTAGGATGAAAAGTTTGTGTTGTTATTCCCAAGACTTGTTTTCTCAAATGGATTGTCATGTATGTTATAAAATTATGTGAACCATATTTTATATATTTCCCTGTGGAATGCAATGTTGGTGATGGTTATAATTTTGTGCAATATGTGATTCTTGTGAAAGAAAATAATTCTGCAATTAATTAATTGTCATTTCGAAAAAATCGTTACTTTTTCCTCTCTCTAGATCTTTGTGTATATATATTTATATGTATTAAAATAAGTTTCCACAAAATGTTTTGGTGTAAGAAAGTGTGTTGCTACTCATATTACAATGGTGTTACTATTGCTCTAAAAATGTGTTACTAGGGTAGCTTGTTGTAGCACATATTTGTGTTATCAGGGTAGTTTGTTGTAGCACATAATATGTGTTCTTATAGATAAGATATGTGTTGCAAGGTAGTAACATGTTTTCAGACATGTAGTAGCACTTATCACGTATACTTCAAACCTAGCTAGTAACATGGGATATAAGAACACTTAAAAATTGTGTTACTGCAAAGACTAGTAACACCTTTATTGACATGTAGTAGCACATAGACGTGTTACTATAGCTCCTTTCTGGTGTAGTGCAAGTCTCAGTAATGATCCTCCTAGACTTTGATCCTCCTATTTTTGGCCATATAGGTTGTTCTAGAGATCATGGTAGTGCTGTATATGGGAGATGGTCTTGGTAAAGTTATAGTTTAAGGACTGTGATTCATCAAGTTTGCTGCCTAGTTTTGTGGGGAAGTTTTGGGGGTAGCTACATCCTGATTCGTAACTTTGTTATAACATGAAAAGTGTAGATAATTGCCTGAGGATTCCATAGAGTCCAAGGCTATGAATTTTGGTTGGTAGATTAGAAGTTATGGTTCTAAGAAAACTACAGTCCAGAAATTAGGCGTGCTGAACACAGTCATGGGAAACTGTCAAATTTACTTGGTAGATGGCAAAATTGAATTTTAGGTATAACTACAAAGAGATAGCTAAATTTCTGTAGATTCTAGAAATGCTGTGGTTTACTGTATTTGCATGTGTAAATTAATATATACAAAATTGTTACCTGTTGTCCGGTATGATGAAAGAACTATTTTCTAGGTTAAAAACGAGGTGTTAAATAATTTAATCAGGAATTGTAGCCAAGTAAGAAGTTGTAGAGAATTTTGTGTAGATTCCAAATTAGTGTGGTTTGCCATGTTAGAGCTTGGGAGTTGAAAGTTATGTAATTTTTTAGTACCAGGGTAGCAGGGGTGACTATCATGATGAAAGGGGAGTACTGCAGAATTGGTAACCATATATGTGCGATGTTGTTGAATTGTTGTTCCTAAACTATTGTAGCTTGTTATTGAGATTGTGTGTTTACTGTAGGAGGAATAGTGTTAGGTTTGTTGTCATCTTTAAATTAACCCGTTCCTCGCAACTAGAAAAGGTAAGTGCATAGTAGAATGATATTCGAGTGATTTGATCTTATTGTTTTGTAAAATAAATACTTACCACAATGATTCACATGAATATACTTGTTTCTTATAATGCTCACATGTTTATGGTAGAATGATGATGATGTTTATGGTAGAATGATGATGATATTTATGGTAGAATGATGACGATGATTATCGTTAAAATGATGATGATGTCAAATGGTTAATGCTGATAATTAATTAATGAATGATATAATTATTGGATTCCATGTTGAGCACTCATGTTACAAAGAGGTGACCTGTGTGGCCCTCTAGAGCCTATTTTGTGTGGCCTAAGTATGGGAGTGGGTAGAGAAAGAGCTATTTCAGTATGTACTCCATGGGAGAGGAGAAAGACCTACTCGGTAGGCACTCCATAGGAGTGGAGTTGAGACTTTGCATGAAAAAGGATAGGACAAGAGTGGTTCATCGACGGGTAAACACTCTGCTATACCAATATAAGAAAAACAAGTGGAGACATGTGCATTGCATTCATGAAAAGAGAAATGAGAAGATGAGATATGTGTGTGGAACTTAATGAAGATGAATATGAGAGAATTGAGATACTTGTGAATTAACACGAAAAGTTGATACAATGTTTTATATTATTTATTATTCTATTATGTAATTGCTAAGTCATGGACTCACCCTTGCTTTTGTTGTTATTTTTAGGTGATCGTTGATGACGACATGCATGGGAGGGAAGTAGCACAAAAATTGATATTGCACTTTTATATATAGTTCCTTCTTTCACTTAGTGATCAATCAATTCATTATTAGAAATAAATTATATTATCCATGCAACTCTTAGATGAAAAATGAATCCCTTTAGAACTTATTGGATTCATATTGTTACTAGTATCCATTGGTCCAAAGACATTAGAACAGTCTCTAATACTACTTGTTGGATCGTAAGGGCTTTCTCATCCCCAAAAGCTAGTAGCTGCGTCGAAAAAACTATCTGTGTGTTATTGTTCTTTCTCTCCAGTGTGTTCACTCTCTCATGTTCATCTTCTTGTGATTGTGTGTAACATCCTGGAAATTTGAATTTAAAAATTTAAAGATCTTGAATTATTTTTGTAATATAATTTATTTGAATTTGGAGTTTATGGTTTTTCTCTGAAAATTTTGGTTGAAGGTTCCAAAACATAAAAGAATCAAGAAGAAACAAACCTGTTTAAATATTAGAAAGTTAAAACCTAAAATAATGGAATAAATAGTAAAGGGGTAAAAAAATTAAAATGTTAACAAATATAAATATGTGTAAGGAGAGCAAATAAAAATAAAATTTTATATATATATATAAATGAAAAGGGCATAAAATAAAAAAAAAGAAATAAAAAGAAAAGGGGGGGGGGGGGGGGCAGAGCCAGGCCGGCCATCACCCCGGCCCAGCCCACCTAACCCTAATCCCTCCCGCAGCGCCCGCGCGGCCCAACCCCCACGCACACGCGCGCACGCTGCACTCCCTTCTCTGCCGAGTGACCCCGCCCTCGCGCTCCCTTTCTCTCTCTGGCCAGTGGGCCAACCTTCCCTGCACTGTCCTCTTCCCCTTCTCTTTTCCCCACACGCTCGAGCTCCGCTCTTCTCTCGGCCGCGCGACTCCGGTCAAAAAGCCGCATGACCCGGCTAAAGCCGAGTGACACGGGCGACGTGAGGGAGCCTCCCCGAATCGCGCCACCTTATCTCCGCCGCTCGCTGCCGCCGCTGACACCGCCGCCTGGCGACACGCCCGACAGCCCCGATGTGCACGCACGACGCCGTGCGTGGCTAACCGTGCCACGCCGGCTATAAAAGCACCAAGGTCTCCTTTGCACTCCCCACACCTTGCTTTTTCTTCCTCCGCGGCCAATCGAGCCGACAACCCGTAAATCGCCGCCAACCTCCCCCTTTGTTCGCAACTCCGGCGACCGAGCCCCCGCCAAACCGCACCACAAGAATCCGATTCCCCGCACTCACGCCCTCTCTGATTCGCCGCGAAGACATTTCCGGCCTCGCCCAAGCTCCTCCCTGTCGGTACCTCGCCGTTGTCGAACTTTCCCCAAGTTCACCACCGCCGCCCGTCGCCGACCTACCTCCGGTGACTCCCGGTCCACGTCGCCACCACCTTCGGTATCACCGTGACCCCCGCATCCCATTTTGGCCTACCCTGACCTTGCTCCGGCCACCGCTCGCCGCCGGCGCCACCACCTTCTTCTACCTCTGCTCGGCCCCCTTTAGCATATACTTCAAAAGGTATAATTGCCCTTATGGGGTAAGCAACACTCGAGCGTTCACTTGGTTAGCTGTGCTGATTCTCTTCTCCCCCTCCCAGCTCCCCGGTCGCGCGCATTCGAGCCTCCGACTCCGCAGCGCCGGCTTGAGTTTTCTCTAATTTTTCCCGGGCTGACAAGTGGGCCCCGCTAGTCAGTGACCGGCTGTCTGTGGGCCGACTGACCTCTAGGTCCTGCCCGTTAGTGCCATCCGCTGACATGTGGGCCCTACTGGCCATAAACACAGAGAATAAGTAATTAAAGAAAAAGATAAAATGGAAAATATGACATATGGGCCCCACCTGTCAGAGATTTAATATTTTTAGATTTAATTAAACTGAAAACTTTAAATGGGCATAACTTATTCATTTTAACTCCAAATTGAATGAGACAAATTTCTAAATTCATCTAAATTCAAGATCTATCCAATGGAACTGAAATCATGATTTTTAGAGTTCATTTGAATTTTTGGTGTTATTTGGTTTGATTTGTTGATTTTCTTTTATTCAAATTTTCGCGCACGTTAAAATAGCATACGAGGCTCAAGAGGAGGAAGCTGAGGCAGCAACCCTAGACGCTCGAGACAACCAAGAACCAGACCACTGTGACCAAAGCGAGTCAATACTTTGATCATGTTGAACCTACATTTTCTGCAAATTACTTTGTTTTAAATTATCAAATTGCATGCTGTTATTTTATATGCAAATACATGTTTAATTTAAGATTCTAGTTATATGCCCATTGTTTACCTTGAATAATATTACCTACCCTTTTGAAGATTTGAATGTGTGAACCTAGTCGCCCTAGCAAAAAATTATAATAGTAATCTTTCGAAAATAAGTCTGTAATTATATGCCATGCTTAGTATTGCTTAGATACTCACGGGGTGCGAGAGCACCCAAGCAACACTTTTAATCCTGTGAAAAATTGGTTGGGCAGTCATGGTGGTAATGACTGGTGTATGTTGGATATGGTTATTTTATATTCCCAAAAACCTCAAATTGCTTATTTATCTGGGCGGATGGTTCGGGGGTATGGTGCAGGGGTGCACGAGAGTGTGTTTTGTGGTAGAACCGCCCAGATACCACTAAGGACTGAATCTTGTCATGACCTCCTGTGTAAAACAGTACAAGCACAAGTCTGTAAAGTACAACTTGGCTTAGTAGATTTACCAGACCCTGAAAGTCATCCTCACAGGTGGAGGTGTGAGGTAGTGCAAGCGGCTGTCTGTGTGACGGCTTGAATGGGACACTCGCAGAGGGTGAAGTTCTACTGTGGCGGGCTAGCAGGGGATGTAGCCAGCTGCTAGACGTTCAGAAGGAGAACATCCCGCACAACGTATGGGGCCCATCGCAAGTGGGAGCGACCCATAGGGTGAAATGATGGAAGGGGCGAGGTACTTTGAACGGTTACTGTGATGGTCTACTCAACCACATGACTAAGGAATCGTGTAGGTGTTGACACCAATTTAGGCACGCCCAAAATATATGAAAATCTTTTATAGCATATTAAACATAGATAGGCAAGTTCCACCAGATGGTGGAATAGGGTTCAATGAAATAGTGTCCCAAACAAGATACGAAAGTAATTCACTATAATACCAAGTATCAAATTTAGCACATTCAAGCGTACATGAAGAGGTAATGTATACCTCTATAGGCTAATAGGTTGTATTCTCAATTTCTCATAAATAGGTGGCCGGTCGGTATCACCCAACACGCAATACTCAAAAGCTTACGAGTAATTTTCGGAGCTTACGACCACGCTCGTCACTTTCCCCCATGGTCGGATCTCGTTCCGACCATGTACGTCAAATTTCACGGTGGTCGAAGCCTTTCTTGACCTCAGTTCCCATAACGTGGTCGAAGTTCTCAATAGATCTCCGATTACCGACCTCAGTCCTCATAACGTGGTCGCAATTCTCAATGAAGCTCTGATTACCGACCTTAGTTCTCATAACGTGGTCGAAGTTCTCAATAGAGCTCCGATTACCGACTTCAGTTCTCATGACGCGGTTGAAGTACGCTGATTATCCAACGTAGTTGAAATCGAAGCTTCGGTTACTGACCGCAGTTCCTACAGCGTGGTCGAAGGTCTCCGATTACCCAACCACGACCATCACACCGTATTTAACTTCTGACCATTCGAAAGCGGACCCACCAGATTTTGACTAGTGCCATATTACGACCAGATTGATCTCTACCCAGGTTACGACCACGTTGGTCTAAACCTATATTTCGACCACGTTGGTCTAAACCTATATTTCGACCACGTTGGTCTAAACATATATTTTGACCACGTTGGTTTATACCTATATTTCGACCACGTTGGTCTAAACATATATTTCGACCACGTTGGTTTATACCTATATTTCGACCACGTTGGTTTACACTCGTAATCGACCACGTTGGTCTCTACCCAGGTTACGACCACGTTGGTCTAGACCTATATTTCGACTACGTTGGTCTCCACCCAGGTTACGACCACGTTGGTCTAAACCTATATTGCGACCACGTTGGTTTATACTCATATTACGACCAGGTTGATCTCTACCCAGGTTACGACCACGTTGGTCTAGACCTATATTTCGACCACGTTGGTCTAAACCTATATTTCGACCACGTTGGTCTAAACATATATTTCGACCACGTTGGTTTATACCTATATTTTGACCACGTTGGTTTACACTCGTAGTCGACCACGTTGGTCTTTACCCAGGTTACGACCATGTTGGTCTAAACCTATATTTCGACCACGTTGGTCTAAACCTATATTTCGACCACGTTGGTCTACACCTATATTTCGACCACGTTGTTCTATACCTATATTTCGACCACGTTGGTTTATACCTATATTTCAACCACGTTGGTTTACACTCGTAGTCGACCACGTTGGTCTTTACCCAGGTTACGACCATGTTGGTCTAAACCTATATTTCGACCACGTTGGTCTAAACCTATATTTCGACCACGTTGGTCTACACCTATATTTCGACCACGTTGGTCTATACCTATATTTCGACCACGTTGGTTTACACTCGTAATCGACCACGTTGGTCTCTACCCAGGTTACGACCACGTTGGTCTAGACCTATATTTCGACTACGTTGGTCTCCACCCAGGTTACGACCACGTTGGTCTAAACCTATATTGCGACCACGTTGGTTTATACTCATATTATGACCACGTTGATCGATACCCATAGTAAAGCCACGTCGGGCAATTGCCAGGTGACGACCACGTCGGTTGATGCAGGTATTGTAACCGTGTGGTTCTACTAGACTTATGATTCAACCACATGGTTTCGGCCATGGTATCTCAGCCACGACTGGAGCAATGTGTATTCAAGTAAGAAAGCGACGGTTGCGGTGCTCCAATAGTCCACGTCCAGCACTACCACAACTAAGAGCGGTTCCAGCGTCCTCCAACCGCCCACGTCCTCCAACTGCCCACGTCTGACACATCCGTACGCTTAGGCGTGCCGTATCGGCAGTTGTCAAAAAAAAGTATGAAAAAGAAAATTAAGAAGAGAGGTTGCCATAACTTCCCTCCACGGGTCACCCTCACTCCCGCTCTATAAATGGGGGATCAGGTGATCAAGGAAAAGGGGTTCGGAAAAAGGGTTCTGAGCAACAGAAACGCCTGCTGTGAGTGGCACGGGAAGGACAGCCAGGCTGCTGCTTAGCATCAACAGTCAAGAGCACCGTCAGGCTGCCGGAGTGTGGAACAGCGGCGACATCCGTTCGTCGATCCGTTGGACAAGGTGAGAAGCACCTCCTTCCTTCAGTAACCCTTGCTCCCACTCTGGTTTTGATCTTCCCCGGCGCTCTCGGCGACGACCAAATCTACCCTGCCTCCATGATGAAAGCCTCATGCGCAGGCTGGCTCACTTGAGCAAGTTATCATGAGATGTATTCGAGGCCTCATGGTCGGTCTGGTCGGTTGATACAGATCACCATGGGAAGAACCTTGTTCTTCGACTCGGTCAGTTGATACGAGGCCAAGAACAAGCGCTCAAGTCATCATCATACCAACAAAAAATGGACTCCTCGCTATACTCTACGCAAGGGTTCTGAGCAACAGAAACGCCTGCTGTGAGTTGCACGGGAAGGACGCCAAGTTCCATTCCTACGTTAAGTGCTGTCTTTGTTCACGATACATAAATATGCCTACTTACAAGCTCCCAATATTCATAAACAGTATGCAATGTAAAAAAAAGGAGGGTTTCTTTTGCATGCATCATAGCTACGACCATCCTCAAAAAGTAGCTAAGACCACCCAAAATCCATAGTTATGAAGATCCAATGACTACGACCATCCTCAAAAAAATAGCTAAAATCGTCCAAATTCTATAGCTATGATTTTATGAAGATCCGACGCCAAGATGGAAGAGCCCTTTCTTTTTTTTCGTAGCAGTTCTACGTTGTAATTTGTTGTAATATTTACATTGGAATTCTTAATCAGGGGTTTTCTCGCAAAGAGATGTAATTAACAGAATTTTTTGTAAATGTATTAATTCTGGAAGTAATGGACCCGCAATACCTGATTCCTTTGTCTCATTTTCAAATTAAATTAAATTAACTTGTCTCTAATGACGCGGACGCGGATTCACGCCCATTTTCCCGTCATCAGATTCTGGCACGCCCGGTGGGACCTACTTTTCCCCTCATCTTTGAATTCCAACATCAAAGTGCAACATATGACGTTTAAATTAATCATGTCGTTGATATATATATGTGTGAAGATTGATATATGATTCTCTTTATATGAAGGGATGGCGGGGCGGGTTCAACAATTCGTCACGCTACGCTTTGGGTCGCTGTGGCTAGACGTGCCGGTGGGGCCTTTTCAAGCTACCACTAGTGCAAGTTCATTGCAAACCACAGCTGCGTCCCCGGCTATAGCAAACCACGAGCATGAAGTAACTTCTGCACGTCAAGATGGGTTCATTCCTGTCATGTCCAAGTCGGCCAAAAGGAGGATGAGGGCAGCAGCAAAGGCTTCAGGAGCCACCTCACATGATCAGCATCTCAACATACGTGAGGCCAGTCACTTTGACTCGGTTCCTGTGGGCTTTTCTAAAGAAGCACGCACCGGGTCTGGCAGCCATGAGTCATCATCGAGGTTTCATCGCGCAACACTTGATGAGTGGCCTATCCGTGCGAAGCGGGTGGGTCCATCGAGAATGACGCCGCGCAGACAAGCTGCGACTTCTTCCCCAACAACTACTAAATCAAAGGGAGTGCCTTCTCCGTCAACATCGTCTACAATACGGGGGGCAAATGTGCACCCAGTATTGAGGGCAAATGCTTCATCAACATTGAGCACAAGCCCATCCCGGATTTCTCATAAGCTGCTGGGGGCAAGCTCATCGAAGCATGCCCTAAGCATAGAAGGGGTGGGTCCTTCTCGGACTACAGCTATGGTTACGTCACCGACGCCAAAAGGAAAGGCGATGATGCTAGACCAACCCCATTGTCCACAGCCAAGCGGCAAAGGAAAGGCTGTGATGGTGGATGAACATTACCACCAGCGGCTCGTGAACAAAGGGAAGGTTGCAATATCAGAGTATGCTGCGTCCGAAGGAGGGCCATGTCATGCACAAACTCAACTCCGAGCTGATGCGCCGGAGTTCATCCCCTCGCTGGGCAACAAACCCGGCAGGTCCATGCCTAAACCGAACCACAAGCGTACGCTCCTGTGGCAAGGAGTGTACCTCACTCCTGGTGACATCAAGATGGGCCGCGTGAATCCAACGGCTACAAATTCAGATCCTTTATCGTCATCTACCCCAATTCCACGACCTTCTTTTGATGGCTCATTTTCTCCGTCACGGCATCGTCGTCGTCAACGCAATGCTCGGCGTGCATGGGTTGATTTCCCTGTGGCAATTGACCCTGTCGTGGCAAGACATCAACGCGAGCAAATGGGCACCACCATTTGGAACAGGGTAAGGAAGAACCGACTGAGGATTCGAGGAAGGATGAATCCTGCCCTGGATTCATATATCACACGGAGTATCTGCCAAACCTTGAGGGAGATGCTTCCAGGCGCATCCGCATCTGCGAATGATGTTGGAGGTGCTATTATGCGGCGAGTGGAGGCCTTCACTAAATGGCCAGAGTACCAAGAATTCATTGAACAAGACCCTCGGCGACAAAACTATGTCACTCAGGCTGCTCGTGCATGTGCAAAACGAGAAGCCTACAAGCAGAGGGAGTTGGCAATACGAGCTGACTCTAAATCTAGCAAAATTCAAGGGACAAACTCTCCTTCATCAAGTCATGGTGCCAATACCCAAGTGGTGAAGAAGCTAGCAAGCACACCCAAGAAGGCGGCAACAATGATGGCTCCTTGGCCAACTCGAAAAAGGGCCTCAAAAAATGCAGCTGAGGTATTTCTTTCGATGCCGGTCGGAGTCACGGAGGTGGCAGATGATACCAGCGAAGCATCTTCAACATCGACACACTTCAAAAGAAAGAAAGCCCGAAAGAATGTTGTAATGGGTCATCGCCCTGTAACTCGTAGTCAAGCAAATTCGGGTAATGAAGAGCATGATTCGAATTATTCAGGGTCTCATAATTCCCTCCATAGTAATTCATCTTCCTCTCCTGAAAATGATCCCCAACGTGATATAAACGCTCATGAACTACGTTCCCGTAGTTTTGAGCCAAGCTACGTGGAACAAGTTCTTGCGGCAAATGAAACACGTCCAGTTGGGGAGCAGCTAGCCCAACTTACAGCTGCACTTCAGCAAAAAGAAGATGAGTTGGCTGCTTTACGCAACCAAATAGCTAATAATACAAGTCGGGATAATGACATACATGCTACTACGAGTCATCATAGTCATCAATCAGCACCTGCAATTAGCCTTGAGGCGATCCAAAAGATGATTGCTGAGGGGGTTAAAGCCCAGTATATGCAAACTCATTATTCGATGCGTCCGGGGTATGTTAAGCCATACCCACCGGACGTTGACATGGTGTCTTTCCCAAGCAATTACCGCCAGCCGCAATTCAGCAAATTCAATGGAACCGGGTCTCCTCATGAGCATATAGCTCATTTTCTTGCAGCTTGTCAAGATACAGCCCATAACGGAGCACTTCTCTTACGACAATTTGTGCAGACGTTGTCCGGTCCAGCCTTCACATGGTATAGTAAGTTGGCACCAGGATCAATCAAGACATGGGAGCAAATGCAAGATACCTTTCTCGAGCGCTTCTATAGCACTCAAAGAACAGTAGGCATCACTGAGTTGACCCAAACAGAGCAAAGAACAAATGAAAAGGCTGCTGATTTTATTAACAGGTGGAGAAATTTAAGCCTCCACTGCCCACAGCCAATTACCGAGCCAGAAGCAGTGCGGATGTGCATGAATAATCTGTGCCCTGACATGGCTGTGTATTTGCAAGGTGTACGGCCTATCACTTTTGAAGAGCTTGCCTCTAAAGCTACAGATATTGAGAATTATATGCAGCATGTCGCACGACGAACAAAGACATTCACCAAGCCTGTAGAGAAAGGCGGCCAACGTGATAAGTTGCCTGCCAAGCCAAAGCAAGTGCAAACAATGGAGACGACAGTGGTGATTCCACAGTTGCAGTCCAGGGGAGCCACCACAAGAAATCAAGAGCAAAAGGGAATGCAAGCTCGCAGGAGGCCAACCCTTAGTGAGCGACAAAACAGAGAATATTCCTTCCCAAATGAGGAGGTCGATGACTTATTTATGGGCTTACGGGAGTTGAATCTCATAGAGCTCCCTAACCCAAAAAGGCCTGAAGAAGCTGCCAAGTTCAATGAACCAAATTATTGCCACTATCATCGCGTCTTAGGGCATACGCTTAAAGATTGCTTTGTGGTAAAGGATATTATCCAGAAAATGATCGATGAAGGAACAGTTGATGCAGACCTCCTTAAAAGCTTCAAGAAAGGCAAGAAAATGGTTGCAGCAAATGTCGCCACCTTTCAAGATGACTTGGTGAGTTCCGCATCTTCGAATATGACACCAATTGATAATATGACATCATCTTATGATAAAAGAATGCTGGTCTTAAAGTCTAAGTTAATTCCAATGGTTTCCTCAGGCCGTGCATCATACTATGGTCGGCAGCAAAGATGCAGCTGTCAACTTAAAAGAGAGGCTTTTCATCGATGGATCCATGCCACAAAGCTCGACCCATCAACTTTTCGAAGAGTCCAAGATAGGGGGCAGTGGCGGCCAGGAGGCCGCATGCTGCGACAAGTAATAGTACAAGGTGAAGATCCATGCTCCACGTCAAGAATAACGCAAAGATTGACAAAGCGTGTGAGCAGTCTTCATGAAGAATTCAATGTCCTCACCATTGGTGTCTTTGAGGATGATGAGGGTTCTCTTCACTTCCCTGAAGAAGAATCTCCAGAAGTTGACCAAGTTCAACTTAGATCAGGCCGCCAGTTAGCTGATCCTCATCTTTCAGCTGGAAAGGAGCCCAAAAACAAAAATGTAACCCTAAATGAAACGACCGACTTTGCTACTAATATGTCAGTCAAGTATGATGTAATCTCTCACTTGAAGAAAATACCAGCTATGCTTTCTGTGTATGATGCTTTGTGTCTTTCGTCTGATTTGCGCAAGGCTTTTGTCACAGCACTTTCTTTTCCTAAGGATTATAGGGTAGAAGTGTCGCAAACAGAGACAGAAGTAGCTGAGATTTTAAATATGACGTTCACTGAGGAAGACATGCTATTAGGTTCTAAGAAGCACAACAGGCCACTTCTCATGTTTGGTGAAATTGATGAGTCGCCCGTAAATCGCATAATGATAGATGGCGGATCTGCCATAAATTTATTACCTTTGCGTACCTTAAAAAGGATTGGATATTCCAAAAAGGACTTGACCCGATCTAATGTGGTTATTCATGGCTTCAATCAATCTGGTCAGGAAGCTATGGGTAACATATCATTGGTTTTAAAGTTGGAAACACTATGCACATATGTGAACTTTCACGTGATCGATGCGGCTACCTCATATAATGCCCTGCTTGGCCGCCCATGGTTGCATGAAAATCAAGTCGTACCATCTACGCTTCATCAATGCATCAAATACAAAGGTCAATCAGGGGAGATAATACGGATATTTGCTGATAAAAAGCCATTCACAATAGCTGAAGCCTTCTATGCTGATGCCAAATTCTATTTCGAGCCCGTCGATAAAGTGTGCAAGCCAAAGTCAGTGTTTGTACCAGAGTCGAATTTTATAAAGAAAGGTATTGAGGAATCCGCATCAACAACAAAGATATACCAATATATACCAAGTGGCCAAAGGAAGAAAGGAGATCCAATATTTCGTGTTGTGAATAAATCATCCTCTAATAAAGGTATTGACTTCCCGACACCCTTACCTCCTTTGGTACAACATAAAATAAAGCAAGCTCAAAATCAATTGCACAACTCTAGCACGAGCAAAAATAAGAATAGAGTAGTTGCTCAAATAACTCTGTCAAATAAGGATGATGAATCATTACCTATTTCTTTATATGACGATAAGGTTCTTTATATGATGCAGAAAATGGGTTATGATATCATTAAAGGCCCTTCTCTATGCAATGGCCGGGGGCAGCTTGCACCATTTGAAAAGGCGCTGTCCCAAGCACAACTTGAAGCCCTACACGAAGATCAAACATTAAATGAAAAGAGGTATGGGTTGGGGTATGATGTTTGTATGACCTCGACTGAATTTATAGACACAACGGCAGCGGCTCCACAAATGGAGGATGGAAATCAACCCACCATTGATGAATTGGAAGAAATCAATATTGGGACGCTTGACGAGCCTCGTCCAGTTTATATTAGCAAACATTTATCTAAGGAAAGTAAAGAAAAATATCATAAATTTCTTTCGACAAATAGGGATGTGTTCGCTTGGACATATGAAGAAATGCCAGGGTTGGATCCAGCAGTGTGACAGTACATCGACTCGCCGTGCAAGAAGACATTCCACCAGTCAAGCAATCACAACGGAGGTTTCGACCAGATATACTCCCAAAAATAGAAGCTGAAGTCGATAAACTCATAATAGCTGGGTTTATTCGGGAAGTCAAATATCCTAAGTGGCTTTCCAACATTGTTCCTGTCAAGAAGAAGAATGGGCAAATTCGTGTATGTGTAGATTTTAGAGATTTGAATAGGGCATGCCCTAAAGATGATTTTCCAATACCTATCTCTGAAATACTTATTGATTCTACTATGGGACATGAAATATTTTCATTCATGGATGGCTTTTCGGGTTATAATCAAATAAGAATGGCACCAGAAGATGAGGAGTTAACAGCATTCCGAACACCCAAAGGTATATTCTGTTATAGGGTTATGCCTTTTGGACTTAAAAATGCTGGTGCAACATATCAACGAGCCATGACAATTGTCTTTGATGGACTATTGCACATCATCGTTGAGTGCTACATAGATGACATTATCGTAAAATCAAAACATGAAAGAGATCACTTAAAGCATCTCTCTATGGTTTTTGAACGCCTTAGACAACATAATCTGAAAATGAACCCAATGAAATGTGCCTTTAGGGTCTCTTCTGGAAAATTTCTGGGTTTTATAGTTACAAAGCGTGGAATCGAAATTGACCCAACTAAAATAGAGGCAATTGTTAAAATGCCACCACCTAAAAACCTTCATAAATTGAAGAGCCTCCAAGGTCATTTAGCATATATTAGGAGATTTATCTCAAATTTATCCGGGAGATGCAAACCTTTTTCTCGGCTTATGAGGAAAGGTGTCCCTTTCCAATGGGATCAAGCATGCCAAAATGCATTCTTAGATATAAAAAAAGTATTTAATAAATCCCCCTGTCTTGAGTGCGCCAATTAAAGGACGACCATTAATTCTTTATACGGCAGCCATGCCAACATCATTAGGTGCTCTTTTGGCGCAGAATAATGATGAAGGTAAAGAAGTGTCCTTATATTATCTTAGTCGCACCCTTGTGGGGGCAGAATGCAATTATCTAGACATGGAGAAAATATGTTTAGCATTGGTATTTGCGGCACAAAAATTGCGCCACTATATGCTAGAGCACACTGTGCACCTCATTTCAAGAGCAGATCTGCTCCGATACATCTTAAATAAAATGGTTCTTTCAGGGAGATTAGCTAAATGGGCGATGTTCCTGTCACAATTTGACATTGTGTTTGTACCACAAAAAGCTACGAAAGGGCAAGCTTTGGCAGACTTTCTAGCTGCTCACCCTATTCCTGATGATTTTCCTATCGATGATGAGTTACCAGATGAAGAGATATTTGTCACATCGGTCGCCAATCCAACATGGCAAATATATTTTGATGGTGCTTGTCGGCGATCGGGAGCGGGCGCCGGCATCATCTTTGTTACGCCTAGTGGAGAAATAATTCCATATTCATTCACTTTAACCTCAGCAGTTTCAAATAATTCTGCCGAGTATGAAGCTTTAATTATAGGGCTGGAAATAGCCTTAAATATGGGATTAGACACATTGTCGGTGTATGGTGATTCCCAATTAGTTATTAACCAACTTTTAGGGATTTACATGGTAAAGAAAGAGGAATTAATGCCATATTTTCTGAGAGCAAAAGAGCTTATGTCTATGTTCACTAACTTAAGTATACAACATATCGTTAGAAGCCAAAATGAAAAGGCTGATGCGCTGGCAGGTTTGGCAGCTAGCATGTCAATAAATTCTTATGAAATAATGGACGTGCGCATAGAGGAACGGAGAGTACTGCCAATACTCGCTGAAGAAGGTGAAACAACATCCTCTATAGCATTGACAGCGGATATTTGTGAAATTGAAGTAGGAGATTGGCGGACTCCATTTCTCGAATATTTACTCCACGGTTATTTACCTCTCGATGCTAGCGAAAGGACTAGAATCCGAAGAAGGTCAGTCCACTATACATGCATAAATGACATGCTTTATAGACGTTCATATGATAGTATCCTGCTGCGTTGCCTCGCTGGAAATGAGGTGATGGAAGCATTGAGGGAAGTGCATGCTGGAGTTTGCGGTGCACACCAATCTGGTCCCAAACTACATTACCAATTAAAGCATTTGGGCTATTATTGGCCTACAATGTTCGAGGATGCTATGAAATTTGCAAGAAAGTGTCATGAGTGTCAGATACATGCTGACTTCATCCATCAACCACATGAGCCACTGCACCCCACCAGCATGTCCTGGCCCTTTGAAATGTGGGGAATGGATATAGTCGGACTAATTCAACCGCCATCATCCAAAGGGCATAAATTTATTCTCGCAGCAACTGACTATTTCTCTAAATGGGCAGAAGTCATACCATTAAAAGAAGTTAAGGCAGAAAATGTAGAGAATTTTATAAGAACTCATCTTATATATCGCTTTGGTGTCCCTTCGCGAATTATATCTGACAACGGGTCGCCATTCAAAAATAGACAGATGGAAAAGTTATGCGCAAAATTTAAAATAAAACATCATTTTTCTACGGCATATAATGCAGCGGCCAATGGACAAGCTGAGGCATTTAATAAAACCCTGTGCAAGTTATTAAAGAAGGTGGTCTCAAAGAACAAGCGAGATTGGCATGAAAAACTACTCGAAGCCTTGTGGGCGTATAGGACCACGACACGTACACCAACTAGAATGACTCCTTACTCCCTGGTGTATGGAGGAGAGGCGGTCTTACCGTTGGAAGTACAAATTAATTCTTTGAGAGTCGCTATGCATGAGAGACTCTTAGAAGAGGAGGCCGCTAAAATGCGGTTAGAAGAATTAGAGCGTCTGGAAGGGAAACGTCTCCAAGCATTACAAAACTTAGAAGCGTACCAGGCAAGAATGTCACGAGCTTTTGATAAGCGTCTCAAAAGGAGGTCATTTAAAGAGGGAGATTTAGTCCTCGCTGTTATTCGCCCCATGAATATTACACAACGGATGCATGGAAAATTTGAGCCTAAATGGGAAGGCCCTTACATCATAAAAGAAGTATATTCTAGTGGCGCATATAAAATTATTTCCCCAGATGGTGAATATTCCCCACCACCGATAAATGGGAAAGTTCTAAAGCGTTACTACGTGTAAAAGAATAATAATAAGCGCTCCAATGCCGTACGAGCCGAAACTGTGGCGCAAAAAAAAAGGTGCTCCAACGCCTTACGAGCCTAAACTGTGGCACAAAAAATAATAAGTGCTCCAACGCCTTACGAGCCTAAACAACGGCTAAAGCAGACACGCATGGCCGCATGCTTATGCACATTCTTTAAAGTACACAGCCAAGTAAAAACGCTTCCAAATACGCCAAATATATATACATATATGAGGCATGTCGAGTTCCAGATGCCAAAGTAAATAGTTTACATCCGGACCTCGAGGGGGCATCTGTTGACACCAATTTAGGCACGCCCAAAATATATGAAAATCTTTTATAGCATATTAAACATAGATAGGCAAGTTCCACCAAATGGTGGAATAGGGTTCAATGAAATAGTGTCCCAAACAAGATACGAAAGTAATTCACTATAATACCAAGTATCAAATTTAGCGCATTCAAGCGTACATGAAGAGGTAATGTATACCTCTATAGGCTAATAGGTTGTATTCTCAATTTCTCATAAATAGGTGGCCGGTCGGTATCACCCAACACGCAATACTCAAAAGCTTACGAGTAATTTTCGGAGCTTACGACCACGCTCGTCACTTTCCCCCATGGTCGGATCTCGTTCCGACCATGTACGTCAAATTTCACGGTGGTCGAAGCCTTTCTTGACCTCAGTTCCCATAACGTGGTCGAAGTTCTCAATAGATCTCCGATTACCGACCTCAGTCCTCATAACGTGGTCGAAATTCTCAATGAAGCTCCGAATACCGACCTTAGTTCTCATAACGTGGTCGAAGTTCTCAATAGAGCTCCGATTACCGACTTCAGTTCTCATGACGCGGTTGAAGTACGCTGATTATCCAACGTAGTTGAAATCGAAGCTTCGGTTACCGACCGCAGTTCCTACAGCGTGGTCGAAGGTCTCCGATTACCCAACCACGACCATCACACCGTATTTAACTTCTGACCATTCGAAAGCGGACCCACCAGATTTTGACTAGTGCCATATTATGACCAGGTTGATCTCTACCCAGGTTACGACCACGTTGGTCTAGACCTATATTTCGACCACGTTGGTCTAAACCTATATTTCGACCACGTTGGTCTAAACATATATTTCGACCACGTTGGTTTATACCTATATTTCGACCACGTTGGTCTAAACATATATTTCGACCACGTTGGTTTATACCTATATTTCGACCACGTTGGTTTACACTCGTAATCGACCACGTTGGTCTCTACCCAGGTTACGACCACGTTGGTCTAGACCTATATTTCGACTACGTTGGTCTCCACCCAGGTTACGACCACGTTGGTCTAAACCTATATTGCGACCACGTTGGTTTATACTCATATTACGACCAGGTTGATCTCTACCCAGGTTACGACCACGTTGGTCTAGACCTATATTTCGACCACGTTGGTCCAAACCTATATTTCGACCACGTTGGTCTAAACATATATTTCGACCACGTTGGTTTATACCTATATTTCGACCACGTTGGTTTACACTCGTAGTCGACCACGTTGGTCTTTACCCAGGTTACGACCATGTTGGTCTAAACCTATATTTCGACCACGTTGGTCTAAACCTATATATCGACCACGTTGGTCTACACCTATATTTCGACCACGTTGGTCTATACCTATATTTCGACCACGTTGGTTTATACCTATATTTCGACCACGTTGGTTTACACTCGTAGTCGACCACGTTGGTCTTTACCCAGGTTACGACCATGTTGGTCTAAACCTATATTTCGACCACGTTGGTCTAAACCTATATTTCGACCACGTTGGTCTAAACCTATATTTCGACCACGTTGGTCTACACCTATATTTCGACCACGTTGGTCTATACCTATATTTCGACCACGTTGGTTTACACTCGTAATCGACCACGTTGGTCTCTACCCAGGTTACGACCACGTTGGTCTAGACCTATATTTCGACTACGTTGGTCTCCACCCAGGTTACGACCACGTTGGTCTAAACCTATATTGCGACCACGTTGGTTTATACTCATATTATGACCACGTTGATCGATACCCATAGTAAAGCCACGTCGGGCAATTGCCAGGTGACGACCACGTCGGTTGATGCAGGTATTGTAACCGTGTGGTTCTACTAGACTTATGATTCAACCACATGGTTTCGGCCATGGTATCTCAGCCACGACTGGAGCAATGTGTATTCAAGTAAGAAAGCGACGGTTGCGGTGCTCCAATAGTCCACGTCCAGCACTACCACAACTAAGAGCGGTTCCAGCGTCCTCCAACCGCCCACGTCCTCCAACTGCCCACGTCTGACACATCCGTACGCTTAGGCGTGCCGTATCGGCAGTTGTCAAAAAAAAGTATGAAAAAGAAAATTAAGAAGAGAGGTTGCCATAACTTCCCTCCACGGGTCACCCTCACTCCCGCTCTATAAATGGGGGATCAGGTGATCAAGGAAAAGGGGTTCGGAAAAAGGGTTCTGAGCAACAGAAACGCCTGCTGTGAGTGGCACGGGAAGGACAGCCAGGCTGCTGCTTAGCATCAACAGTCAAGAGCACCGTCAGGCTGCCGGAGTGTGGAACAGCGGCGACATCCGTTCGTCGATCCGTTGGACAAGGTGAGAAGCACCTCCTTCCTTCAGTAACCCTTGCTCCCACTCTGGTTTTGATCTTCCCCGGCGCTCTCGGCGACGACCAAATCTACCCTGCCTCCATGATGAAAGCCTCATGCGCAGGCTGGCTCACTTGAGCAAGTTATCATGAGATGTATTCGAGGCCTCATGGTCGGTCTGGTCGGTTGATACAGATCACCATGGGAAGAACCTTGTTCTTCGACTCGGTCAGTTGATACGAGGCCAAGAACAAGCGCTCAAGTCATCATCATACCAACAAAAAATGGACTCCACGCTATACTCTACGCAAGGGTTCTGAGCAACAGAAACGCCTGCTGTGAGTTGCACGGGAAGGACGCCAAGTTCCATTCCTACGTTAAGTGCTGTCTTTGTTCATGATACATAAATATGCCTACTTACAAGCTCCCAATATTCATAAACAGTATGCAATGTAAAAAAAAAGGAGGGTTTCTTTTGCATGCATCATAGCTACGACCATCCTCAAAAAGTAGCTAAGACCACCCAAAATCCATAGTTATGAAGATCCAATGACTACGACCATCCTCAAAAAAATAGCTAAAATCATCCAAATTCTATAGCTATGATTTTATGAAGATCCGACGCCAAGATGGAAGAGCCCTTTCTTTTTTTTCGTAGCAGTTCTACGTTGTAATTTGTTGTAATATTTACGTTGGAATTCTTAATCAGGGGTTTTCTCGCAAAGAGATGTAATTAACAGAATTTTATGTAAATGTATTAATTCTGGAAGTAATGGACCCGCAATACCTGATTCCTTTGTCTCATTTTCAAATTAAATTAAATTAACTTGTCTCTAATGACGCGGACGCGGATTCACGCCCATTTTCCTGTCATCAGTAGGGCAACGAGTTGATTGTCTCTTGTGGTGAAAGTGTACAAACTCTGCAGAGTCAAAACTATTCGAATAGCCGTGCCCACGGTCAAGGGCGGACATGGGAACTTAACTAGATATAGTTCTGTTTAAAAATGTTTGAAAATTGAGAATGGAAACTTGTAGGGCAAAGGACCGCCCTAGTTTGAATTGTCCTGGGTGTCGTCCCAGTGGTAAGTTAAGCGGCTATAATGCTGAAAAATGCTATATGGTGCAGATGCTATGTAATGGTGGATGGAATCTGTGTCTTTATTATGTTGGTCTACTTCAAAAAAAATCTAAGTCAAGAATTTTAAACTGCTAGGTCATATGATTTTTTTTAAGTAATTGTATTCAAAAGCACTCTACACAACATAAAATGAGCCCAAGCCATCCTTTGATAAGCTGAGCATGTTAAATATTACATTTTGTGTGTTGGCTCGCTGAGCACGGTGGATTTGTACTCACACTCGCAATACCCAAAACAGAGACGCAGGACCACCATGCCTATGAAGACGCCCCTGCAACTGAAGGGAGAATCGACGAAGGAAATTAGGGCGTAGCACTACGTATTTTGGTCATAGACAAGTAGACCGTGGCCGGATGTGTACTTATATTATCAAAGCCTTGGTAATATAAAATGCACATCTTACCCCTCAGTCGCTTGCCTGTGGTTATGGTCTTACTTTTGCTTTTGTCTCCGCTGCTTATCTGTAATGATGACATTTGGCCAAAGCGACCCTTTTGTAAACTCTCACCCGACGTGGTGTATTTTAATTCTATAATATTATTAATGTTCATGCGATGTATGATGTGATTCAGCAATGTACTTGTGTGCACTATCTACTGATCCAGGGAATAGTGCGGTAAACACAGTAGATTCTGGATTGAAAAATCCGGGTCTTACATTGTGTCTATTCCAAGAAGGAAGCCATGAGTGAGTTCTTTCTAGAATCTGGACCAATAATTGGTATCAGAGCCTAGGTGCCTACCATCTACTTGAACTTCATGGTTGCTGGAGTACGTGCACAACCGATGTGTGAGGAGAGGAATGTTGGAAATAGACTCATATCAGTTGTGGAAAAGAAAAAAAACTTATAAGTGTGAAGTAAACCTTACTTATTAAACTAGTCTTTTGGTGGGAGGATGCCCAATATCACGTATAAGGGCATCTCCAATGGTTATAGCTAGCAACTAACTATAAGACTTCCACATCATCTATATAGTACACACTAAAGCTAACATTCTAAAGAACTATCTATAAGTATAGCTATTTGATGCTTACATACACACACAGAATTTATTGAGGCTGCCTCGTTTAGCGTTATAGACTAGTGCTTAAGGAAGAGCTGGCTCGATTTTTTTTGCATACTCTCTTTCCTCCACATAGGATATATGCTGATGTGTACATGCATATAGATAGCTGACTCAGACCATTGGAGATGCCCTAAAACTATTGCTATAGGATTTGTATGTGGTAGTCCGTGAGTTTAGTTATGTTCAACACGTTTAGGACTAGGGTCTAGAGAGTAAATCTAATTAGATCGAGACAGCTGGCCCGAGACCAAAGCCAACGTGCGCACCTAAAAAATGGTGAGAATGTTGTGGAGGGTTACTCGGGATACGTGGCAGGAAGTGCAGGAAAAAAGTAGGGATATTTCTCTCACTTGAGGAAACAGATAGGATTATATGGATGCCTGATGTGATAGGGAAATCCTATGTGAAGTCCTTTTATCTACAGCTTAAATGCCTCTCGATTAGACTAAAATAAATTAATTTATAGTTAAAATTACACTGTAGCTAACTGAAATTACACTGTAACTGATAGTGGCTTATTTGGCGTAAATAAAATTTTTAAAAAAGGTAAAAATAGAAAAAAAACAAGTTAATCCATCACGTACAATGCAAACGAATACGGGAAAACAAGAACCAACAAAAAAGATCAACAAAAATCCAGAAAAAAGAAATTTAGAAATAGTCAAAAATAAGTCAGAAGTCAGAAGCTCAAGCTAAAATTTAGAAATATTAGGCGATTTTCACACATAGTCAATCGTGGAAAATCAAGGTGCCTTTGAAGATAAATTTTTTCTTATGGTTAGTATTAAATACTTCTTTTGTCCAGAAATGTAAATCGCCGTGACTTCTGTGCGGCCAAACTTTTCATGTTTTGATCATTAATATATTTTAAACTATATAGATTAACTACATAAATATAATACCATTAGATTTGTCTTGCAAAATACTTTTATTATATATGTGTGTGTGTATTATTTTTTTAGTATATTATGACATAAATTATAGTCAAAGTATTCCATTGGAGACCATAAAAAGTAAAAAAATGACCTAATTTATAAATGGAGGGAGTAATAGGATACTAACTAAGGATAATTTGTTCAAAAGGGGACGGGAAGGGTCCTCAAAATGTATGTTTGTGGTGTCGATGAATCTGTCAATCATGTATTAATTACCTATCGTTTGTCTAGATATATATTTGGAGCACGGTTCAATGTGCTTTTAATGTAAGAAATATTCCAGTTTCAGTTCAGGCTTTGGGAGGGTTGTGGTTGAGAAAATGCCCTAGAAATGTGAGAGGTTTGATTTCAGTAGGTGTGTTGCTGCTATGTTGTGAGCTATTTGGAAAACAAGGAATGATGCTTGTTTTCAAAGAAAAATGCCCTGTGATCCAACTGCTGTGGTATTTCAATTTGTCACTAATTTTGGGCAAAATGGCAGAAAGAAGAAATGCAAGAAACGCTTCGCTCAGGGTCCAACTGCAAACAGCTATGGCTGGTGGCAACTGAAGCTTTCAACTGCGCGAAGGGCTGGGCGCCGACGACGAGGAGACTGGAGAAAGGATGAATTGTCTTGCTGAAGAATAATAGCCTGCGTTGCAGATGGTCCCAAATGCTTGATGTTCTGGTGGCGTTAGGTTTGGTTTTGGATGCATCAGGTGGAGTTAGAATGTAATCTTTTTGATGTTTGTAGTCTTCCTGGAGTCGAGAGTCAGTCTGAAGTTTATGTTGTCAGACTGCAGATGACGCTGCTCATCTCAATCTTCTGCGTGCGTTGTGCGTTAGTGGGTTGTAATCGCACTTTCAGTTTTGTTAATGAAATTGGGGTTTCGCCATCTGTGTTGGAAAAAAAAACATAGAACTTATAGCTTTTAGCTACGACTTGTGCCTTTTGAGCTGTTTGTGCAAGAGATTACAGAGTAATAGAAACCCAAGTGTGATTTTTATCGATATAAATGAAGTAGGTATAGTATATCTTGAAAAGATACTCCGTTTAAAAGCTAGTTACTATAGAAAAAAAATCGAAAAACATCTTTTAGAAATTGAAAAGAATAGGCCCTTAAGCTACGGACACTAAACCATGCAACATGAATCGCCCTACACAGAATATGTTGTATACATTGACCTCAAATTATCTCTATAAAAGCAAAGCCAAATATACCCAAAAAATAATTTTGACATTGTAGCACAAAGTTATAAAGAAATGCATTGATTGTGCATAATCCAAACTCTATCAGAGTAAGCAACATTTAACAGAAGAAATTCCGGCACACAACACTAAAGGTGAATTATTCCACTATTGTTACCCTACAGCAGGAGGAAAATATTAATAATCCAGGACATGTGATGTTCCTACTAGATTTTTTCACACGAAATTTTCTCTCAAAATCTCCTGTGTGATATCATTCTCAAGTTCCAATGTGGTTCCTGAGCTTGCTGGGGCAGTGATGGTATTGATTCTGTTGCAGCTGATCCAGTTGCATCATTTGAAAGCTCAGCTCTCCGTTTGGCATACGGGAGTCACTGTTCTCCTGAGCAACCAGACTGAGATGCTGGAGCTGAGCAGTTATTGCTTCATTGAGAGCTGGATACAGAATAAGGAGATACCCAAATCAAATTAGTGATTGAATAAGCCAAAAAAACATTTTTTGTGACAAAAAGAAACAAAATTTCATTGTAAAAATGGGGGAAAAGAAGGGCATCATGGTCATTAATAATGACCAGTGTGAGACTAGGGAATAAATCTCGAAAGTAAGCAGAACTCAATCGAACTGGAAAACATTGATATTCTACATTCAAATATTCAAATAAACACATGGACATTACTTGCAGCAAATCAATGGAAAATTCTTACACTGTGTCAGGGAATAAAGAGAATAAATCTACTATATGGTCAACAACATGAGAATGATATGAAGAAAGAAAGAAATAACATGCATGTCCCGTTTAATTCAGTCACTGGGAAAGAAATGCCATCATCAAATAATTAAGATCAACTATGTTTATATCAAGTGCAGTAACGTATGCAAGCAAGCATATAAGTGTCAATTTCACAATGTTGCATGAGCATTCAACACAGCATAATGACCAAATTATGTCAAACCTCATAAACCCATGTCTAAAATAATTAATCTACTTGCATCAAATGAAAAAAATGTTTGAAGGAATTGATAAGCAACAAACTAGATGAATTGGGAAATGTATTATTTGCACGTAATTATCACACAGTAATTATCACAATTTATGTTGGCCACATAGAGGCAATAACGTTTGTAAAACCCGTCCAGTGTGTACAACATTTTTAGAGAGATGATATAAGCAAAAGTCATTAAGAGATGTCAAAAATATTACATGATGATCGATGCAATATAACTTGTTTTAGCAAAGAGGAAATAGTATGCCATGTCTACAAAATTAATCTCTGGGACCGATTGAGGGAAATGCTGTAAGCAAGGAAACCATATGAATTAATTGGGAAATTATCGTTTCACTACTACAGAAAATTGTATTACAGATGGTTCAAAAACTTCATCACAGACGGTTTTCTGAACTGTCTGAATTTATAGGTCATTGATAATCGAAGGTTACCACAGACGGTTTTTGAACCGTCTGTGGTGTAAATATCACAGATGGTTTGTAACTAAAAACCGTCTGTGATAGCTGATAATCACAGACGGTTTGTAACTAAAACCGTCTGTGATAGGTGATAATCACAGATGGTTTTTAACTAAAAACCATTTGTGATATTGATATCTACCCCTAAATCTATTTCTGTTTATTGGCTAGCCTCAGGAAATGCTAGCTATGCCCTCTGAAACAAGTAAATCAACATGTACATGTATACATTCAATTCATATCTCAATTCATTTCACAAATATAAAACATCTATTTTGCAAATCAATTAATTGAAATGAAAACAAACAAATATAGTATAAACACAGTACACATTTTATTTTTATTAAGATTAGAGCCTACCATTATAATATCCCAAAATAACAAACAGGTTACCCATCTAGCTAACACAACAAGAACATAGAAAAGCAAATATCCTCTATGCCTAGGCCTTCTCGCCCCTGATGCAACGCATGAGCTGGATGTCTTTGACGCCCACCATCGTCGGCGTTGATTGAGCGCTACCTTGTGTATCGTCTGCTTCGTGGGGCTATTATGGTATGGGTCAAGGAGGAGGAGGAGAACAGCAAGAAGGAAAAGAACAGCAAAGAGGAGGAGAAAAGCAAGGAGGAGGAGAATAGCAAAGAGGAGGAGAACAGCAAGGAGGAGAATAGAAAGGAGGCTGGGTTCTGGTGATTATTTATAGGGGAGGGAGTGTGAAATCTTTTGGCACGGGGACGGAGAGGCGGAGCTACGATCCGTGGGGTAAGGATTGGTGGATTTCTATTGGCTAGGATTGGGTTGAGGAGGATCGACGGGCCCAGCGGTCAGATTATCATAGATGGTTGGTAGCTAGAACCGTCTGTGATGAATGAATATCACAGACGATTCTATATGCCAACCATCTGTGAATTAGAGCACAAAATTTTATATACCGATGCAATATAAACAACTAGTCTGAGAAGATAAAATAGCAAAATTTTATATATATTATATATACTCATTTGAAAGGTTTCGATGAGATCTACAACTTTTCAATTGAAACAAAATCCAAATTCCGAAAGGAAGACCAAGAAAAAGGGTAAAAATAGAAACCCAAAAACTTACGACGTAGGTTTAGGTCTAAACATGGTCTTTTTTTGGATCGGGCTTGTCGTTAGCTTTCCAACGAGTACAAGAACGTAAAAAACGGACACCGTATGCAAAAGTTATGCCCGTTTTACTGAAGGTGTCTCAAAACTGAATCCTACTCGGATTCAAGCGGGAAATTATGAAATTTTAGAGAATTGCAATGCGGAAAACATATCACAGACGGTTTTAAATACGAACAGTCTGTGATAACTTCATTATCACAGACGGTTTTTAATAAAAAACCGTCTGTGATAATTCTAGATTATCACAGACGGTTTTAAATAAGAACCATCTATGATAATCAGCTTATCACATACGGTTTTTAATTAAAATCCGTATGTGATAATTCTAGATTATTACAGACGGTTTTAAATAAAAATCGTCTGTGATACTGGAATATCACAGACGGTTCATTGGTAAGAACCGTCTGTGATACTCGTTTTCTCCGACACCATCAACACAGACGGTGTTCAAATTAAATCCGTCTGTGTTAATATCGGTCATAGACGATTTTGTCAAACCGTCTGTGATTTGCCGTCTAGTATTAGACTTTCTATAGTAGTGTTTGCACATAATCATCACACAATAATCACTGCAATTTACGATTTTCACGTAGAAGAAACCGCGTTTGTAAATCCCACCTAATTAATGTACAACATTTTTTAAAAGGCTTCTAATACGGCAAAAGTTGCACATGTAAGACATAGACAAGAACCAAAAAACTTGCTGTGGAACATATGTATGGCATCACAACAATCATTGATTTCTATTGCCACTACAAGAACTGGACATAAAATGTCGATAAGCAACGAAACAAATCGTACCGGTTGTCAGCTTTTTTTGCTGCTCCATTCCATTGAGCTTCATCCTCAGCTCATTGTTCTCAGTTTTCAGTTCAGCAGACTTGCTCTGCAGACAGATACCTCAACAGTAACCAACAAAATGATAGAAACTTAAGCTCAAATCGAAATGCTAACCACCTTAATTCTGAGAACAAACCTGGAGCGACTGCACTTGTTCAGACAATGACTTAGCCTCCATCTGCAGTAGCTGAACCTTACGCTCAAGATCCGACACGTACTTCAACTTACGTTCCCTTGCCTTCTGTGCAGTCATCCGGTTACCAAGAATCCTAGAAATTTTACAAGAAATATTTATGCTTAAATAGTTTCAACAACCAAACCACAAGCACTAATTCCGACAGTCACCCTACAAGAAACAAGGAGAAATTGATGATCGCACCTCTTGACCCTCTTAGGATCTGAGAGCACGAGAACCACGAGGCGGTTGTCGGCCTTGATCTTCTTGATCTCATCCTCAGTGAAGATCCCATTGGCAAACTCTGCCACAAAGGGAGCAGAGGCGCCATCCATCAACGTCCCGCTTCCGCTGCGAGATAGGCTGCTGCTGCCAGCCCATGCCGGCACTGGAGAAGGCAGTGTCAGCTTCGGTTTGGTTTCAAATTCGAACATCCCCGTGAATCTGTCTGCCGAAGAGCTGCCGAAATGCCAGGGTTTGCTGCCGCTGCTGCTGCCAACACCTGCCGCAATGTTGATATTCGTCCCCAACGGCGACATCGACAAGCTAGTCACGGTCACGGCTCCGTTCCCGGTGCCGCCAGCGGGGCTACCGCCGCTCGGTTGGCTGCCGGTCGTGGGGACGTGGGCCTCCTTGGTGCCGTCGCCGGAGGAGTTGAGTTCGCACAGGCCATCGAGGTCCACGTACTTGCTGACGACGTCGTCGTGGTCGTTGAGGGGGATGGTGTTATCAATCGAATTGTACACCCGGCCAGCGCCGTCCTCCATATTCACCGTCGATGTCACAGGTGGCAGGCTGGGTGGCAGGGGCTGCAGCTCGTGCTGCAACGACCCGAAGAGGGTGGTCTCGCTCTGCGATGTCCGCAGCTGCAGGCCAGACGACGACGCCTGGTCGGGGAAGCTCGGCAGCAGCGGGGCGCTCGGGGACGATACCACCGCAGCCAGATCTGCGCAAGTGTCTTTCCAAGGGAGATCGGAGTCCAGCGACGAGAAGAAGGTCGGCTGCGAGAAGGAGCGCGCGTGGTGCGAGAAGGTGCTGCTGCGTCCGCCGGCGCCACCGCCCGACGTGAGACCCAGCGGCGACGGTGGCAACTGGTAATTGGAGGAGAATCCATAGCCGGCGCCAAGGAAGCTCTGAGAGTACGAGCGCACGTGACGGGCGGACCTGCCGTCGACGCCGGCGCCATCTCCCGACGTGGGACCCAGCGGCGACGACGGCATCTGATAGGAGGAAGATCCAGAGCCGTATCCGGAGCCGGATCCTGAGCCTAGGAATGATGAACCGAAGCGGGGGGTGGACGTGGTGGCCGGGGACTGGAGGATCGAGGTCGACAGGCAGCGGCGGTGGGAGGAAAGGCCGAGGAGGGAGGGAGAGCGCGGCGGGAAGTGGCGGCGGCGCGAGGGATCCTGCTCCATGGGGGCAAGGAAGGAAGGGAGCCGGGTGCTAGGGTTCCGGGAACGGAAATGGAAGGTTGCCGGCGGCGAGAGGGAGCGAGTGCGGATGGGAGCAAAGCAAAGACGAGCGAGAATGCACTGGAGTAATATATACAAGGGAGCGGGAGGCGAGGCAAAAGAGGCAAGTTTGTCTGGATCCGCGTGTGCGGGCGAGCGCGCGCACGAGCGCCGAGGAGAAAAACCTAAGCGCGTTGCTTCGATATGGGCCGGATTAACCAATGGCGTCGGGCCCTGCCGTGAGATAGTGCAGCTCAAAATTCTTCGTGTTGGAACATATACGTACA
Source organism: Dendrocalamus latiflorus (assembly GCA_017311315.1). Taxonomy (NCBI): domain Eukaryota; kingdom Viridiplantae; phylum Streptophyta; class Magnoliopsida; order Poales; family Poaceae; genus Dendrocalamus; species Dendrocalamus latiflorus. Next base: position 11,130,759 of record CM029625.1, on the reverse strand, counting down.
GGCAGCTTTATAATAACCGGCCGATTTTTGGAAAACTCGTTCTATCATGCACGCTTGGTTAGAGTACAAGTCAGTCTTAAGTATTTTGGTTAAATTTGAATCTGCACCGATTTACACAAAGTTATACCGATTTATATCGATTTGCTTAGAAATTTTTGGCCAAAAAACTCTAATATTTTCTGATTTTTGGCCGATTTTAAATACAAATTTTAATTTGAAAAATTTGAACCAAAATTCACCGAAATTAACCGATAAAAGTTCGCAACTGGTTATCTAACCATGCTACAGCACTCGCTTGGAAAGTAGATGGATTATTATGACAGGCACGTGTGACTTCAAAATACGCTTTGACAGCACCTGAAATGTTAAGATCGAAGCACACTTCCAAGATGGTCGACACAATGATTTTGAGTTTCAGAAAAAAGAAAAAGAGGAGGGCAAGAACATGACATGCTAGCTAGTTCTTTAATCGCATGATCATCCATGTGCATCCCTATTCTGTTTCTTTTTGTTAGACCATATGGGGTCACTCATGATTATGATAAATAATTTATTTTTGGCTAAGAGAGTTTGTAGAGTTTGAGTTTGGTTTTCTAGAGTTTGCAATTTTCCAATTGCCAGAGGCATGATCGGCATTTGGACCACGGTCATACCGACTAGGGGTGGCCTGACCAGCATAGATGTCATGGTTAGACTGCTCTCCTGTTCTTGGGGTGAGCAAGGGCGATCAGACTGGCCGTAGGCCGGTGGTCTGAGAGACCATGTGGATGTAATCCCATGTATGTGATGAGTGATTGACATCTGTTTTAGGAAAGTCGAGTTTGGTTTGTGTGGTTCGGACCATGTCGTTGTGCGGTGCAATCGATTTCGGTCGGACCTTGTCGAACTAGGTCGAACGTGCTTAAGTCGTTTATTTTTTCGTTTCGATCAGTTTGGGCTTTGGGTATTTCTTTTGATGTTATTGTATGGTTACAATATTTCGAGCGGTGCTATGTGATTTGTTTCTTGTCTGTGATGGCTGCAGGACGTCGAGGTGGAGTCGTGGCGAGGCACGGGATGACTGGACTAGGCGCGGGCGGTGCCGAGGTCAGAACGGTCGAGGTGTGCCGAAGACGGCGAGGACTCGAGGTGGCTGCGTGGCTTGGAGGGCAAGGAATGAGGAAGCTTCCTGGAAGGTGCACGAGGGGCGTTTTGGTGAATACGCAAAGCTGCACTAAAGGAAGTGGATTGTGGTAAAGCGCCACGAGTTGTTGAGAGCTAATGGGTAAAGTGTGTTGTAAACCCATTAGTGGAGGCTATAAATAGAGAGGGTGTTCTCTAGTAGCCTTAATGAAAATGAGAGAGATATGTGTGAAAGTTAGGGTTTTACTTGGCTCTCTCCATACATGAGTTTTTAGGGCAGCACTTGTGTTCTTGGGTGTCCTTAGCTTGTGAGAGATGGATTGAGTTGATGATATCAAGACTATGTAATCATTCTTCTCTAATACAATCTTTCATGTCTTGGTATTGATCTCAAGAAATCTTGTGTTGAGATGTTATAATTTTTCTTTCCTCTTCTTTGTCATGTATTAGTTCAAGTGACTGCTTGCTCTTTTTGCTGTCTCATGTGAATCTGAAAATATAGCCTTTGGGCTAGTGAATTTATGAGAGCATTCCATTTCTTGCAGTCCTATTTTTTCTTGTTGAGTGGTTGTGATTTCAAGTTTGTTTCATTCTCTTTTGAGCTGTTTCCCTGAAGACCTTTGTGCAGCCTTGTTCTTTTTATCTTTTGTGCTTGCAGCTTCTGTCGGCTGCCTATGATCCACTATTTCTCTCGGCCAGTTCTTGGTTTACGAATTCATGCTCAAACTCTCTTCTCTCGGTTCTTTGTAGGAAGTTATTAGTTTTCATTCAGCTGCCCAGCAGTTTGCTACTTTTGTTGTTTGAAAATCTCAAATTGCTGTTTGCTTTACTCTCAAGTTTAGTACTCTTTCAGCCAGCAGGACAGCACTAGTTTCTTGGCAAGCAAAAGTTATCTTGTTACCCTTCGGTTGACAATTTTTGTGACCTTTCTTGCTTGATGTTTTCGGCTAGTTCTTGCTTGATTTCTTGTGTCCTCTTTGCTGTGTGGTTTGAGCCAATCAAGAAACAAAGTTGTTGAGCAACTTTGCAGCAGAATTCTCATTACATTCGACCACCCTATTTTTACAGAAAATCAAACCGAGTTATTCATTGGCCGGCAATTTATTTCTTTCCATCAAACGAAGGAAACTTCAGCAGCATTATTTCTGTGTTCGGTTTCATCTTCTAGTGCTCTCCGATATCTCCTGTGCCGTTTCAAGTTAGTCTGTTTTGTGCTGTGTGAACAACATTCAATGGCAATCGGTTTTATCCTTTTGTGAGCAGCTTTGAGCAGGAAATCTCTCAAAGTATGTCTCCTTTTACTTTCCTTCTTTTTATTTACTTTTGGTTTTTGGGTAGCTGTCAAACAACATGCAGCTCATGGCTGATCCTTTGAAGTGCTGCCCTGGGCAGTAACTTTTATTGCTTTAAGAGCAATCGGCAGCACACTTCTTGTTTGTTGATTTCTTCCTTTTCTCTGCCTGATAGGTTTGTTTCCAGGTAGTCCAGGACTTCCTCTCTAGTCCGATCAATACTGCTTCTTGCCAATTCTTTTTGATGTGTTCTTCTCTATTTTTTAGTTTGCTTCTCTCGGTTCAAAGAACTTAAATCATCGTCTTCATAGCTTTTTATAGCTATCGGAGAGTTGAGATTCTCGAAGAACACTTTGGGGGGCTATTTTTTTTTTAAAAAAAGGGCTCCATTCACCCCCCCCCCCCCCCTCTGTTGCCATTTTCGATCCTTCATGGTCTAACTAGTGTGGGAGAGGTGGTCTGAATGGCATGGTGGATGCAGTCAGACAGATCTATGGCTTTGTGCACTGGGCGTGTGTACTGTGGTTCAAGGTTTGGTCTTAGGGGATTAGGATCAGTGGTAGGTGCATACATGTTGCATGACATATTTAAAGACTAATGTGGGTCAAGTTGCGAATAACTTATACCCAAAAATGGTTGCTGGGTCTATTGTTATACATGTGGCTTAGAGATAACTATGGTCAATGGCGAGAAGATCGGGACTAAGTTGGGGATAACTGATATCCAGAACAGTCGTGGATGCCGTATGGCATAATTGGGCTCAAGCAAGGCACAAGATGGACAAGAACTATCAAAGATGAAGTTTGAGCAAAGTCCATGATGCATTGGAGATGCACATCATGCTTTGGAGACAAGTGTTCTTGTGTTATCAATTGGGCATATTGATGATTTTTTTCTTGTGCGATGCTATTGACGGTTGGCTTGTTGTTGTTGGTTGTAGGATTTCAAAGCTATGTCATAGTGAGACGAACAAAACTAGACTAGGCAAGGGCGCTGAGGTTCGAGATCTCGACTAGGCTAAGGGGGAGCTGAGGTCCAGACTAGTCTCAGGAGGAGCTAAGGTCCCATGGGATCAAGGAGCCACTGGAAGATAACTATTATGGGATCAAGGAACCACTGGAAGATGACAAACGCTTGTGGGGTGGTTACAAGAAGAGAAGACAAGGAGCCAGTAAGGGAGCTGCTAGTGGTGGATATAACAGGCAATGACATGGTGCACCAAGAGTAGCATCAGGAGGAGCTAAGGTCTAGACCAGTGTAAGGGAGGAGCTTATGTCCTGCACGGTTAAGGAATCTGGGTGCTATCACGGTGAATATGAAGCATGGGTGATGCTTCATGGCAAACGAAGCACGAAGCTTTGAGGAAAGCAGAAAAGGGGCATTTTGGTAAGTTGTCCAACACCAAAAAAGTGGCGGTATGTGAAACTTGGCAAGGTCTAAGTTGTTTAGGTCATGGGTGTTCTAAAAAAGTGGAGCGGATCAAATGTTGATTTACTAATGGGTTAATAGGTATGTACGCTTTGAGAAGCGTATAAGTGTAAAACCCAAATTGGTGTTGGGTTAATGAGTTAGCCCATATAAGTGACTAAAATCCAACTAGAAAGGCTGGTTAGGGTTTCTTGTGTGCCTCCACTGTAAAAGGGTGGAGAGGGGTGGCTTAGAGAAAAGCCATCCATGCAAAGTAGAGGTGAATTAGGGTTTTTTTAAAGAACCTTGTGGGAGATATGAGAGGCTCATGTGGTTAAGTTTTTTTGTCATCCTTAGACTTTGTGTATGTCTAAGAGTGGATATAAATGTTTCTCTCCAAGTATCAATAAAGATCAAAATTCGTCCAACTATTTCCCTCTTGTACTTAAGTGATGAAATCTTAGTTAGCTTTGTTTGTGGTGCTTCCTCTTCGCCTCTTAAACTTGCCTTGTGCCAATGCGTGATGATGTCTCTTGTAGACCAGATCTCATCCATCTAGGTAACTATCTGTTGCAAGTTCTTGTGATTACCTAGTTTTGCTGAAGAGAAGGGTGATTTTGGGGTTTTGGTCTTGTGGGTGTTTTGAGTTGAGTTTGTTCTATGACCTTGGTTGCTATGATATGTGAGAATCTATCCAAGGTTATTTAGATTATCAAGAACTAATAAGTAAGAACATATCAAGATTTCCCTCTTTTGGCTAGTTTTGGTGCATATTTCCTTGTTTTAGATAAAGGTAGGAACTTTGACACTGATCCTCAAGATCCATGATTGAAATGGGTTTTTGATATCCTACAGAAGTTACAAAGCTAGTTTCATGACTTTTGGAGATGTAGATCAAAAGTTTCGTTCATTTTTGGATTTGAAATAGTGTTGAAATCAACTTTGTTCAGAGGGGCCGGTCAGACCTACCCTAGACCAATCAGACCACTTGAGGCCAGTCATACCTCCTGGACCTATGGTCAAACCGCACCAGGCCAGTCATACCACTTGGTTGCCTGCGGTCAGACCACTTGAGGCCGGTCATACCACCTGTTGATCAGCGGTCATACCACTTGGGAAGAATTGGCTCTTTTGGCTTGGATTATCTTAGAACTTTCCTTGTTGGTGATTGGTCTCTGATTTCATAGCTTCTTATAGCTACTGGAGAGAGGAGCTTTGCTTTCTCCTTGGAAAAGATTTTGGAAAGCCTTGGATTTAATTTGGGCTCCTATTTACCCCTTCTAGTCACTATTCTTAGTCTAACAAGTGGTATCAGAGTAAGATTTGCTCTTTGATTGATCTTAACCAATCATGAGTATGGATCTTAACCAATCATGAGTATGGCGGTTAGTGTGAGATCTTTTGAGTCTTTTTATTCATCTTTTTGTGACTCTTTGACCAATGTCATAGAGAGGCTTGTGTTTTCCTTAGATGATTTGGTGAATTAGATGGGAAATGTTTGCATTGTATGCGGCATGGTTGGCCACTTCTTTTGGTCTTGTCTTGGTGACAGGGATGCGAAGCTTTTGGAGCTTAAGGAGAAGGAATCCCATGGCATGTGTGGAATGGCCATGGAGGATGATCATGGGGTGTTTTTTGAGGATAATTTTCAACTCAAGCTAAGCAATGTGAGCAAGGAGAAACTCATTGAGGATATTGTCTCTCTAGATTCAAAAGTTTACATTCTTAACAAGCTAGTAAGTAGACTAGAAATGAAAATAGTAATTTGCTTGATGTGATTGCTAGTTTGAAGTCTCCTATGCCTTGTGAGTCATGTGTCTCCTTGCTTGTGAATAATGATGAATTAAGAACTTCTCTTACATGCTTGAAACATAACAATGAATTGACTATATCAAATGCTTTTATACCATGTCATTCTTGTGTTGACTTACATCATGAGCTTGATAATGCCATAAATGATTTTGATTCTTGTGTAGGCATGCTTGCTAAAAATGAGAAGCTAAAATTGACTCATTCTATTCATCTAGAGCAACTTGACCATGCTAGGGATAAAATTGTTAAGCTTAAATATAATCCTTGTAACATGTGCTTAGAAACTAAGAAATTGCAGGATGATGATTTACTCTCATTCTCTCTCTCTTGTAAGAATTGTGCTAGCTTATTAAATGATATTAATGCTTTGCATTCCATGCACATTATTAATACATATTCAATCTCTTACACATTTTGCATTGCCTAGAAGAATGAGCTCAATTATTTAAAGATAGTGCGTGATAATATGAGTGCCAAGTGATATGTCACCTGTTGTTGGCATTTGTGCTATTGCTTTGGATCGCTCTTCCATGACTTTTGATGCTTCTTAGGGCTCTTCTAGTATTATCCAAGGGACTTCCAAAGACAAGAATGTTTCTTCCTCATATGGTACAACATCTCTCAAAGAAAAGTACTATGCACCTTTTATAGTAAGGATGGACACATTGTTGGATTCTTCCCATGGCATATGTGAATCTAGTGCTGACACAAATTCTTCATGCTTGTCCCAATGGATTTCTCCTTTGAGCAAGAGTGGTGCTTTGTCCTCTCTAATCGTGTCTCCTAGTAGACTGTTGCACCACTACTCTTTTTGTGGGAACAATGGGCATTATTTAGACTTTTGCTTTTAGTTTGCCAAATGCATGCATCTAGCCCATTCTTCTATGTTTTAAAATGTGCATAGATTTTCTCATAGCATGAACACTCATGAGCCTAGCATGAAGACCTAATTTGTTGATAGCTTCTTTGGCACCTTTTCTAGTGGTGTTGGACAGCGTTGTGGGCTTGGTTTTAGTCCATGTGCTATCTCGAAGAAAGATTTTCACCATTTCTCAAGTGGTAGACCTTGTTTTCCCAATCGAGGTGCACACCCACAACGAGGAGTTGTGAATTCTTTTGCGACTTGTGTTGGTTCTCATCATCGTCCTTCCAAGAATGGCATTAACCGCTTTTCTAGAGATGACACTCATTTTCCTCATCGATTTGTCCACTCGCGGCATGCCATCAATAATGGATTTTCTTGCATGAATCATCCATTATATCATACTAACTATCATGCTTCTAGTGGTGGTGTGTCCATGTTTTGGGTTCCTCAGTACTTGCTTACTAACCATTCAGGATCCAAGACTTGGACACCATGTTATTCTCATGTGTAGATACTAGGGACATGGGATGGAGAACATGGATTGAAAGGTTCTGATCTCTCCACTTCATCATGTGATTGGAATACTTGATGGTTCTTTACTCCCTTTGATGGCCTCCAAGTGGTACATGCTTTCATAAATGACATCTTCACCTACTTTGTGAACTATCATATTCCCTCATGCCTTTATATTCATGTTTGATCACTCATGGCATGTTGTGCTTATCCATATGCTCTCTTATACCATACTGGCATGTATTACTCATGTTACATTCTTATCATGCCTTCATGTGTATTTTGCTTATGTATCCATGTGCTAGCCAATTGTTTATGTCTTGTAGATATATGAGTTTTATTCTCTTGAGAAGGTATTATTCTTACAATATCTTATATCACGCTCTCACTAGTATTATGCTTCATGTATCATGTATCATGTTCTTCATGTATCATGTGCTTGCTTGTTATCAGTGTATCATGTACTTGCATGACTTTCCCATGTCATGTTTTCTATTTACAAGGTAGTGTGGTGTCGAGACCCCAGACATTGAATACCTGCAATCCTTGTGTGTGTACCATACTAGTCCCATGATCAGTAGCTAGTACATACAACCACAATATTGAGATCACATCCATACACATCTCATACAATTAATTTACAGCAAAAGGGTCAAGTACATAAGCGATGTATATAAAGTTTACAACACAAGGGTTGACCGGCCAAATAAATATAAGTATCAAGAGTGAGATCACAGCAGTAGACAAGTAATTAAACCAAAAGCGTGCAGCAGTATGGCATCCATACTCCATAGGCAACCAACAAGGATAAGACCCTAGAATGACCCATCATCATATTTTCTGGTACCAGGAGCAAAATAAGCATCATCGGGCATAATTTCTTTTTCATTCTCTGAACAACAATTTAAGTAAGGTTGAGTACATTGTGTACTCGGTAGGACTTGTAGTGTATCGCAACATATATATAAATACCAGGCTAACAATGGATAAGGCTCTATGCCACCTGTTATTTTCAGCATGAAGCAAGTTTGCATTTGCATTATCGATATGAAGCAATTTCAATGAAAAATTAAAGAGCATTTCACAAGTAATGAAATAGAAATTGTATAACTTTAAATAATAGTAAATCATAGACCTCCTTGGCTATGAACATCGAATAAATCTCAGCCATAGAAATGTCACATACATCACATCATACCATCCCATCATTTTCAACAAAACTGTTTTCTCAAAAATAAAAGCTAGACCCATTTGTGGCTACATCCAAGCATGGTCATGATCACGAGATCCCCTCTCACATTTTTTAGTTTATCATATAACTGGCCCATGTTCAAACAAGGTTTTTTATTTTATTTTTGTACCAAACTAAAAGAGGTTCCTACTTTGGTCCAACATTTCAAAATTTCCCCTTTTCACATGCAAGTTTTTTCAATATTCAAACTTAGTGAAAACTAGTGTGTGACTTAGCATCTAGACAATATACTCAATGTACTATATCCAACTTGACATTATCTATTATCTAAACCGTGTTCTAAAGGCTACAACAGTAAGGTTGTCAATGTCACAAGGAGGATCATGCATACATGCAGATATAACTACCATTACCCATACATATAGCCACTTTAGTGAAACATACACGTATGCATAATAGTTTTTGCAAATGATATATAATAATTAAAATATTAGGATCAACATGATCAAAGAGGATACTTGCCTTGCTCAGAGAATTGCTCGAAAGTGCTCCCGTAGATCTCTAGTGCGACAGTATCTAGTCAGTAAAACCAAATGAGCACAAATAAGAACCAAATAATTTTAACACATACCAATTCAAATATTTTTCCATATTCTAAAAGAGCGTTATTTTATAAAAATTTAGAGACAAAATCACTTAATTTGGAGTTCATATGCGAAAGTTATGGCCATTTAAATTTTATTCGGTTTGAAAAATCCTGAAAATAGAAAATGGTAGATCTATATTTATTGCATCATTAGATTGATATGTGGGGTCTACTCATCATAGTTTTATTAATATCTAAATTAACTAACATGTGGGGTCCACATGCTAGTGACACATATTTAAACCCAGATTTTAAATCATATTTTATTATTGTACCAAGTGGGTCCTGTTGTGGTTACAAACCAAATAGAGAGATAGTAGTGGAGAGTTAGGTGAGCAATACTTGGGGGCTTCCCTATGGCCTGGATGGCCTTATATATATATATATATATATATTCACATGGGGAGCGTTTTACAATTGTGTCCTTACATCCAAGTATCCCCCTCAAGGGCATTTATGTCCTTATACATGTCTCATTTTGGGTTTTACAACCTCCTAACAGGCCGGCTGGGCTTAAGTGGGGACCACCCCTACAGCAGGTCCCATATGCCAGTGAGACATATTTTAAATTTTAGTTTAATTAAAATTAGTTTAATTAGAATTACTTAATTAATCTTGGTCAAACCCACTTGTCATTGACTTATCTGTTTTAAACTGGTCATTAGTGCTTAATTAACCCCCTTACATGTGGGCCGTACTGGTTAGAGAGAGTGTGTGTGAGCGAGTTGAGCACTATGGTAGAGCTCATGCCATGCTCACTAGCAACGAGGGAAGTGATGGCATGGTCTTGAAATGGGCAAAATGGAATGTTGGGCTCATGGTGAAGCTCTGGGTGGTGGTGGTGGCTGGAAAGGTGGTCAAAGATGATAGTGCAACAGTGAGAGGTGGCGGTGGTGCTCAAGTGAACCACGGCATGGCTAAGGGTATGGCTAAAAGTCTCATTAGAGTGCGGAATCGACTTTAGGAGGTCACGATAAAGCTATAGGCTGAGGCTCATGGACCTATGGTCAATGGAGCGGTAACAGTGAAGTTTCACTTAGCGGCTCCATGGTTAGCCACAACAATGTCTTAGAAAACTACGATTATTTGCCAAATTGGCCAATGCGTGAGCATTAGTGAGTAGCTAGGGTGCTCACCAAGGGCTTGGACGGTGCTGAGGTGGTCAGAGATGGTTTGTCGGTGTGGAGCAACCGCGGTGGAGAGGAGGTCCATGGCACTAGTAGGTTCTAGTGATGGAATCACTATAGGAAGGTGCACGTAAGATTGCTTGTGTGCATGCGGTGGTAGAAATGAAAGGAATCGAGCTAAGGCTCACCAAATAGGAAGAATGGCTAGTGGTGGCATTCTTGGCTGGAGACGAGGAATACGACGGCACCCCAGTTCTACACTGCATTTCAAAGCAATTCAATGAGCATGGCATTTAGAGGGAAAGTGAGGCACGCTATGGCACGATTAGAGAGGGGAGAAGCTCACTAGAGAGGTTAGAACATGCTGGCATACTTAGTTAGGAGTAGAGTAGTGTGGAGCTATGTGCGGCGAATAGCGCACATGGGGCTACGATGAGCCAAGAATGGTGAGGTGGTGCATAGGACCTACGGCGTGGGTCCTGCGCATAGGGCATAGCGAGAGGGAGAGGTACGAGTAGAGATGAGGTCATAGGTGAACTAGAGGCACGACCATGGTAGAGCCTGACTTGAGCGCAAGGTAGAAGGAAGGATCTGACGACTGGCCTTGGGCCCACCGGTTCATGAGAAAAAGAATGAGGCGAGAGAGAAGGCGAGTTGGTTGGAGTGTGTATTCACATGAGATAAGGTAGAAAAGAGAAATGGCGCCAACTGAGGTGTATAGAGATTCCTTACAGGCGACCCCCAAGTGGCAGTGAGAGGGGGAGAGAGAGTATTTGATTTTTAAATTTTCATTTTACTTTGAGATTTTGGAGGATTTTGAGACATAGAAAACAAGCTCTAAAAAATATGCAAATTTTTGCAAAGGCTCCTAATATAGTGCAAATTCTTGTATAATTTTTTCAAGACTTTATCTATCTTATATTCTCAAAAATTCTTTGCATGTCACTATTTTATTAAAGGACACTATTCTGATTTGAAAAATTTCCAAGAACATGCTAAAGTATGTGCCAATTTTTATTTCCAGCACCATGAACTTATTTTTGAGTTTTTGAAATTTCTTTTACTATAAATTCTCCTATGCCACTTTAGGTTGTAGATCGATGTTTTCCAATTAAGTGAGCTCACTCAAAGTGTGGAGCACTTCTTGAGCTGATATACATGGATGACATCACGCAGATATGAGTGTTGAGATGGCAACTCCAATTGGCATGCCACTTTGCCTTTCTTTGCAATTATTCAGTACAGTCTGATGTACCGAGGTGCCAATTTTGACTTGGAAATGACAGATGCTACTAAACTTTCCCATTGTCATAAGATCCAATCTACCTGCGATCACCAGCGCTTTTCAAGCAAATCACGAACCAGGTTGATTCGAGATGATATTTATTGCTAGTTTTCCATGGATTTACAAAGTGCCCTCACAAGCACCCCTAAAAGCTCTAGCAAAAAACTAAAACCTCTCCTCAATTCTCTCCGCAGAAACCTTCCAAGAGCCATGCATTAACCCTTAGCCTCTCCCTGCTTTTATAGGCTAACACCCCAATTGTGTCTTCATCAAACACGGACACGAAATCCTACATCTTCCAAAAATCAAGGGGCCCAAAAGCCTTCCAAACATGGGTTTTCCAATATCTGTAAACCAAACTCTATCCGTTCCAAAAATCAAGGGTTCCGAAACCCTTCCAAACACGGATTTTACACAATCTCTAAATCTTCCCAGTTAAAGACTCCTTCCATAACTTCTCCAATCTCATCATGCAATGAAGCCTCCAAGACCGCACCTCCTATAGCTTCTCCATGCACCATCCTCACGTGTTGAAGCCTCCAGGACTGCACCTCCCTTAGCTTCTCCATGCATCATTACCTTTGATCTCCATGTGCTCCAACGTGAGCCTGACCACCTCGTAATATCTTCAACTGCCTGGACCTCAGATTTCCCATCCTAGTCTCGGTCCTCCTTGTCACTGACCATGATCATCTTCACGTCCAACCTGCACATGCAAAGACCAAAGAATGTTTTTCCTTGCACAAGTTCTTCCCAACTTGACTGACATTAGTCCACACTTGTGAACCACAATTTTAACCATCCATCAACACCAACCAGGTCAACCATGACCACAATTTTCATGCTCTCTAGAAAATCAACTTCAACCACTTAGTATTTCCAATATGACCGCCAAGCATAGGCCGATCAGATCGCTATCTCAATGAGTGATCAAAAACCACAAGTACTCAGGAATTAACACCACTCAGAACACTCGCAAATCACAAGCATCATAGTGCTCCTAGTCTACCACTACCGACTATCAACCAGTCACTATACCATCGACTACCGAGTACCAACTAGGTACTATAGCGCAAACTACCATCAACAAGTACTGTAGTTTCGACCACCGATAAAGCACTGTAGCTACAACCACCAACCGGTTACTATAGCTCACTCTATCAATCACCGATCATAGTCAACGCCTCCGACTACCGACTATGGTAGTAATCTACTAATCGACCATCCCAACATAAGACTATGGCTATCGAACGGTTCACTATAGTGTATGATTGGTTCACTATTGCATACGACCGGTTCACTTTTGCGTACGACCAATCCAATGTTGCATACAACCAGTTCCCTGATAGTAGTCGAAGCCCACCGACTACCTACCGTGGTCATTCTACCCAAGTCGTTCAGCCGTGGTCAACTTGCCATGATTGAAATGTCGTGGTCCAAATGCCATGATCGAAATGTCGTGATTGAAACACCGTGGTTGAAGCCAGCTATGGTCGACATGCCATGGTCGATCTGTTGTTGCCAACCTACCATGGTCATCTACCGTGGTCAACCTGCTATGGTCGACTGCCATAGTCAACACTTGCCGACCAGACTTGCTATCTTGAATACTCCAACAACCCAAACACAAATTCAAATAAAACCCAAATATCAATTATTCATCATCACTAAATGCACGACCACCACATGGTCTAACATTAACATATCGCCAAAATCTGATTTGTCCTCTATGTTTGGCCTCCTGTTTGTGGGTGAAATGCCATGGTAAAGAATTGCTCAGTTCCCATAAGTTCATGCAAGCATTCCCAAAACTATAAAGTAAATTGAGGATCTTAATCAGGAGTTATCTTCTTTGGCACACCAAGCAAGCCGATGATATTGCTCATGTAGATCTCAGTGAGCTTAGCTCCATGATATGTGGTGCTTAACAAGATGAAATAAGCCACTTTGGTCAAGCAGTCTATATTAATCCATATCGAGTCATGCCCATTTTGGGTTTTCGGCAAGCCAATAATGAAATCCATGCCAATTTTCTCCCATTTCCACTCAAGAACATTCAAAGGTTGGAGCAATTCCATTGATCACTAGTGTTGTGCTTTGATTCTTTGGCTCACATCACAAATGGCAAAAAAGTGTGGTGATGTCCCACTTCACATCGGGCCACCAAAATCGTTCCAAAGAACTAGATATATCTTCGTACTCCCAGGATATATGGAGAGCGGTGAATCATGAGCTTCTCTAAGGATTAGCTCCTTGATTTCTAAGTTATTTGGGACATACAACTTCTCTCCACGCATAACCATTCCACTTGCATTTTCGGTGAACTCTGATTTTCCATTGTTTTACAAATCACGCTTGATTTTGGCGATCACTTGATCTTTGAGTTGAGTGGCTTTGATATGAGATTCGAGGATGGGTTGCAACACTAGGGTAGTAAGGAAACCCTCCTCAACCTCCTCTAGGTTGAGGCTTCAAAACTCTTCATGCAGCACTGGTTGTCTTGGTTCTATCGATGCATCAATGCAGTGAAGCTTATAAAAGTCATCAGTAAAAGTTTTGAAGTACTGAAAACCCCTCAACTGATAAGCTCATTGGTCCACATATATCCGTGTGTACAAGGGCCAATAAGTAATTTGTCCTCTCACCTAGACCAGCGAAAGGTGTCTTAGTCATTTTACTAAGTAAACAAGACTCACATATTTCAAAATCAAATGAGTTTAGAATACTATCTTTCTAGAGCTTCATCATGCACTTCTCATTTATGTGACCCAAACGACAATGTCAAACATAAGTGGGATTCAAATCATTATGCCGAAGCCTCTTAGCATCAATGTTATAGATAGGCACATCCTCAAGATTTAGAACATATAATCTATTCACCAATGGAGAATGACCATAAACTATATCATTCAAATAAATTAATCAACAAGTGTTCTTTATTCTGAACTCATAACATTTTGCTCCCAACATGAAGCATAAATTATGTTTTTACTTATGGCAAGAACATAATAATAATTACAAAATTTCAAAAGTACTCCTAAAGGTAAAGATAATGATAAAGTGTCAATGGCCAACGTAGAGAACAACCATGCCTCTTGTCAAACTTACTCCTTATCAGCCCCTGTATTGAGTTGCAAATATGAGTAACTGATCTAGTATCAAATACCCAAGAACTAATATGAGAAGTAGTAAGATTTATTTCTATAACATTTATACCTGAAGTGAAAGTCTTACTTCCCTTTTTTTTTCAATTCTTCCAAGTACTTCTTACAATTTCTCTTCCAATGTCCCATTCCATGGCAATGGTAGCAAATGGTGTCAGGTGCAGCACCAATCTTGAGCTTCTAAAGCATAGATTTGATACTTGAGATGTCATTTTGAGTTTTACTCGCATCGTTTCTTTTGCCCAAAACCTTAACATTATTCTTTTTGAAGTTGGTAGTCTTCTGAACCATCATTACATGGTTAGAGCTTTTCTTAATGGTTTCTTCTACTGACTTGAGCATCCCATGTAACTTAGAAATTGACTTCTCCATGCCATTCATATGAAAGTTCAAAATGACTCGCTCAAAGTTCAGAGGGAGTTATTGGAGAATCACATCAGTAGCAACTCTTGGCTAAGGAAAAAAACCAAGCTTTTCTAAACTCTCAATATAACCAATCATCTTGATTATATAAGAACTGATCGGACTTCCTTCAGATAGTTGCACACAAACAATGACTCAGAGGAGTTATACCTTTTAGCCCTTGCCTAGTTCTGAAACATGCCTTTAAGACCCACAATCATATTGTAGGTATCTATGTTCTCATATTTCTTTTGAAGCTCAGACTTCATGGTGGCAAGAATAAGATAGCTAACTTCTAGTGAGTCATTGCTATGTCTCTCATAGTCATTCTTTTCAGCACGAGTAGCATTTTCAGCTAGTTTATTAGGATATGGAACCTTTAAAACATATTTCTTCTTTTCTTGCTTAAGAACTATCCTCAAGTTTCGATACTAGTCAATAAAGTTTGTTCCACTTAGTTTTTATTTCTCATGAATAGATTGCAAATTAAAAGTGGGTGTGAAGGAAGTAGATGGTGGCATTATCTACCACATAAAATGTATATGCAAAATTTTAGCACTGTGTTTATGTAAAATCTTTCATTAAACAATTTAACGAAAGATTCTCCCACTATATATTTAAAAACCATGTTCCCTCTAATGACATATAGTGAGTTAATATCCATAATTCACTAAGTCCTAGTGAGCTTTGGCATCACCACTATTTCCATAGCGATGTAGGTAAGCAACCCCTTGCTAATTACATCATATGTAACTCTTATTTATTGAGTGACATCCATATGTCCCAAGCTCAACAGTATGCCCCTAGGCCCAAAACCATTTTGATAGCCTAGTCAAGTTAAATCAATTTAACACCCCAAAATTTGGATGTTCAGAAATATAAAAATTTTAACACTTTTCTTGCATTTTGCTGGCATTCAAATTTATTCTGAATATTTATTTGAAATCTTTTGAGTTTTGTTACGTGCAAATAAATATAATGATAAATAATGTGCAAAGTGAAAATAATAATGGTGTTAATAACAGATATGGGAATAATATAAAACAATGAATTATGAATTCCAAACCAATTTTAAATTACACTCAGATCCAAACTAAACTTTAAATTTTAAACTCAAACCAAGAAGAAAACAATCGCATCCAAATAATTGAACTCAAACTTTAATTTTTGAATTTTAATACCTTGCAAAACTAGAAATCTGTAATCTTAAATATGAAATAGAAATTCAAATTTTGAATATCATGCACAACCTCCTCACTGCCATTTCTCCAGCCAAACAGTAGCCACTTCCCCTTTCATCTTAGCCCTCATCTCCTCGAACAACAAAGCTGCCATCTTCTTCCTTTCTTTAATAAGCACCCTCCCCACTCCCTACCATTCCCATCTCTCACGCCATCTCTCTCCTCTTCAATAGAGAGCTCACTTCTAGTCACCCCAAACAAGCCTCTTTGTACATATTCATTTCACAACATCTCTCCTTCCAATCACCACCAAAAATCACAAATCCCTTGATGCATGTCACGCCATTGCAATCCTCATCACATGAGCAACCCATTCTTACAAGTAGTTTTCACATGCAAGGTCATTTGAGCAATTTCATGAGAGGAGAGAAGAGGTGCAGTGGTGCTGCACAATGGCCCGACTAGCCAGAAGAAGGGGGCCGAGAGGTGGCGAGCTGCGGTCAGTGGCGGCCAAGCCAGCCAAGGACGTGCGGGGCCGGTGAGGTGGAGGTAGCGCCGGCGTGGAGGAGTTGCAGCATGCAAGCAGCAGTGGGGTGTCAGCCAACCAGTCCGAGGTGGGGCACAGCTGGAGGCGACGATCGCGCGGGCATCTGTTGGAGTCAAGCGGTCGGCGCGGAGGCGACTCGGCTGAGGCCACTAGCAGCCAGCATGCATGTGCGTGCACAGCCTGCTAGTGGTAGCGTGACATCGAGCCAGCCAAGGAGCGTGCACAGCATGGCGTCGAGTTGAGGTGGCAATGCAGAGCTGAGGCGTGGCTCGGTGGAGTAATGGCGGGAGGTGAGCACGAGTGCAACGAGGTCCATGCAGTGGTGAGGTGGCTCGGTGACAACACGACGCTATCCGGAGGCGAGCAGCCGGCGGCTCGGCAAGGCGGAGCTAGCGGCACGACGTAAAGCGGCAAGGAAGGCTCTGGCAGACGGCCGGCGGCATGGAGGAACAGTCGGAGCTGGTGCGGCGCGGTGGAGTAGCGCCGGGGCAGAGGCATCCAGGGGTGAGGGCGCCGAGGCAACAGCTCGGTCGGACGGGAGAGAGAGGAAGCCGCCGGCTGGAGTAGAAGGAAGAGATGAGAAATGAGGAAGAGAAGTGAGGAAGAGAAATGGGGAAGGAGGAGAAGGCGCTGTCAGTGGGAACAAAGGGAAAAAAGAAAAGAAAAAGAAAGAAAGGAACAAACTGAGGTGGTTCATACTGTCAGATTTTATTTATTTTTATTTTTGGATTTATTTAAACTGAGAACTTTAAAAGGCATAACTTATTCATTTTAACTCCAGATTGAGTGAAACAAATTTCTAAATTATCTAAATTCAACCTCTATCCAATGGAGCCAAAACCATAATTTTGAAGCTCATTTGAATTTTTGGTGAAAATTTATTGGGTTTGCTAATTTTTATCCAAATTTTTGCACATTGTAAAAATAGTGTACAAGGCCCAGGAGGACGAAGCCAAAACATCCCTCGATGATCCAGACCAAGACCACTGTGACAAAGGCGAGTCAATACTTTGATCATGTTGAACCTACATTTTTTTGCAAATTATTTCTGTTTTAAATTATCAAATTGCATGCTATTATTTCATATGCCAATTATGTCTGATTTGCAAATTCTAGTTACATGCCCGATTACTTAACTTGTTAGTATTATACTCCTTTGGAACATTTCAATACCTAAGCCTTGTCACCTTAGCAAAATTATAATGGTAATCTTTCAAAAATAAGTTCGTAATTATACGCCATGCTTAGCACTACTTAGATACTCGGGGGTGCCAAAATGCCCCAAGCATCACTTTTGATCATGAGAAACTGATTTGGGAAGTCATGGTGAAAATGACTGGTATATTTGATATGATTATTTTATGCTCCCAAAAAACCCCCAACTTGCTTAAATATCTAGGCGAGTGATGCGAGGGCTGGTATGTGGTGCAGTGGAAGCACGGTGTGTGGATTGTGGTAGAACCACCCAGATACCACTAAGAACTGAATCTTGTCATGACCTCCTATGTAAAATAGTACAACCACAAGTTTGTAAATTGCAACTTGGCTAAGTAAATCTATTGAAACCCCCAGACTCATCTCACCGGTAGTGGAAAGGAGTGGATATTGTAAAGGCAAGGGGAGGCCTAAAGGGACATCGAGAGGAGGTTGAAGTTTCCCAGTCATGCTACCGTTGTGGAGAGTGGAGTCCGAATGCGATAGTATCGGTGGTGAACATCCCGTGCAACGTATGGAACCCACCACAAGTGGGAGCAGCACATAGGGTGAGATGACAAAAGGGGCTATATATTTTGAAAAGTTACTGTGATGGTCTACTCAACCACATGTCTAAGGAAGCGTGTGGAGCAACGAGTGGATTGTCTCTTGTGGTGAAAGTGTACAAACTCTGTAAAGTCAAAACTGTTCGAATAGCCCTACCCATGGTCAAGGGCGGACATGGGAACTTAACTTGATATAGTTCTATTTCAGAAACTTTGTGGGTGAAATTGGAAAAGTGGAGGGCAGTGGAAAGCCCTTATTGTGTTGCCCTGGGTGTCGCCTCAGAGATAATATAAGTGGATGTAACGCTGAAAGGATAGCATGTGGTGCAGAAGCTATGTAACTGTGAATGGAATCTAGATCGCCATTATTACTGCATTCTTTCACATATTATGTTTGAGAGACCATGTAGAGGTATTCCCATGCTGGTCATGAGTAATTGACGGTTGGTTTAGTGAGTTTGAGTTTGTTTTGAGTATTCTAGGGTTGAGTACCTTTCGTTTATGCTATTGTTGATATGATGTTTCGTGCGGTGCTATGTGACGGTTTGCTTGTCTGTGTGACTGCAGAACTTCGGAGCTAGGTCATGGTGAGGCGAGGAGGGCCGAGACTAGGCACAAGAGGTGTTGAGGTCCAGACGGTCGGTGATGCCGAAGATGATCGAGGCTGGTGAGGTGGTTGCGAGTCGGGAGACGAGGAACCGGAGCTAGAGCTACCGGTGACGGACACGACGGGCAATGACGAGAGAATTGGGACTAGGCTCAGTGAGGAGTCGGAGGTCTCGGTCGGTGTTGGGTGGACACGATGGGCAACGACGAGTGGATCGGGACTAGGCTCAGGGAGGAGCCGGAGGTCTAGACGGTTAGGATGCCGGGTGCGGTCGTGTGTAGCGGAGCAGACTTGACTAGACTCAGGGAGGAGTCGAGGTCCAGACGGTCAAGGTACCGGTTGCAGGAAGCTTCCGGGAAGGTGCTTGAGGTCAAATTGGAGATTTGACTCAAGTTTGGAGGTGGAAGGCTGATTTCCCTCCATTTGGTTTGACTCCTTGACTTTTTTCCTCATGGGGTTGTGAGGTGATGGAGTGGAGGTAGTATGCCATTTCTTGATTTGCTATTAGAGGGAGATGGCACTTCTATACAGCAAGGCATCCTGGTGAGTGAGGATAGAAAGAAATGAGGGGAGTTTAAGTATTCTGGAGAGTTGAGAATTTGCTTGAGCTGGGTAAGTAACTCCTGCGTGAGTTCATCCCACAACAAGCATGTAGTGAAACTCATTTCCAATCGCGTATGGAGATGTAGTGTTTGTAAACCTTTGTAATCATTCATCTCTCTTCCTCAATTTCAATATGAGAAGAATTGTGTTGAGCTATTTCCATTTTGTGCTCATTCCGTGATGGATTTCATTTTTCAGTTCACTCTCTGTTCTTCTCAGTTGAAAATGATTTGAGTTGAATCTTTAGCTTAAATGGTTGTTTCTTCTTTGCTCTGTGATGGGAATATGCCTCAAGACCATTTGGTCAGATAAACTCCCAAGAGTCCAATGGAAGAATCAAAGATTCTCTTTTTCAGCTCAGTTGCATTTCCTCTGTTATACACTATAGCTAGGGTTTGAATCCAGAGCATGGGTGATTCTCTTAGTTTCTCTGCAAGAGATGCTTTCAGATTTGTGCTGCACTGCTGTGAGATCATGTGTAGCTGAAATGCAAAAGCTCATGAGCAAAAGATAAGAGATGATTGAGTAATTTGAGATTTAGCTCATTCTCTGTCAAATGTTCAGATTTGTGCTCAAAACTTGATTTCTTGCTCTCTTGGTGAAATTCTTGGTTCCCAAAGGTCCCAATGCTATTTGGAACAGGTTCTTGATCTGCTGGTTTGAGGAGAACAGAAGAAAATAAAAAATTTACTTGATTTGAGCAAGATTATGCAATTTCAGGGTTTCCAGTCTGTTCTGTCCTTCGAGGGCCGGTCAGACTGGACTCTTATTGGCGGTCTGACCGGAGGACGCATGGCGGTCAGACCGGTGTACTCTGAGCGGTCAAACCGGACCCGGGCGGTCAGACCGGCTGCATAAGGGTGGTCAAACAGTGGGCCAGGGTGCGGTCTGACCGGCCCATATGTGGCGGTCTGACCGGCCCCCCTGCTACCTGAGCTGGCCTCAGCGATTCTCTGTGCTAATTTTCTTCTTTGGTTTTGTTCTTCCTGTTTCTCTTTTGTGTTGCTCAGTTGATCATCCAGAGAGCATGAACCTTCTTCTTCGTAGTTTTTTCATAGCTATCAGAGAGAAGAGTTTGTGGTGGATACTTTCGGGGACAAGTTTTTAAAGAGGCACCATTCACCCCCCCTCTGTTGCCATTTTCGATCCTACAATTGGTATCAGAGCTGGTTAGCTCTTCTTGATAGATCTTTAATCGGTCTGTGAGCCATGGCAACCGATAAGTATTCCACCAAGCCCCCGATCTTCGATGGGATCGACTATCCCTTTTGGAAGAGTCGGATGGAGACCTACATACAGGCTCAGGGCTATGCGATTTGGCACAAGGTCAAAGTTCGGTTTGTTGTTCCTGCCGATGATGACATCAATGCCGGAAACATGGCTGATGTTGAGGCGAATGCTAAGGCAAGGAACATCATCATCCAAGGTTTGAGCCGAAATGAGTTTGATCGCATTTCTCATCTTTCGTCAGCCTTCGACATTTGGGAGACCCTCGATGCTTACCATGAGGGCACCACCCAAATTAAAATGGTTCGATAGGACCAATTCAAGTGAGATTACAACAAGCTTGAAATGCTCGTTAGAGAGTCCTTGGATGAATGCTTTGTGAGATTCCACAAAATCTTGAGCAACCTCCGAGCGGTCGATCTCACATACCCCGACTCGAACAACGCTCGTCAGATGCTTGCGGCTTTGGACTTGCGTGTGTGGGAGATGAAAGTGACCACCATCAAGGACACGATGGACCTCTTGACTTTGACTTTTGATATGTTGTACTCACGCGTCAATACTCACGAGACTGGCATTGTCTCTCATAAGTCGAAGTCACAGTCGATGGCTTTGGTCACTGATCCCAGTTCGACTTCTGAGTTTCCTTCTGATGGTGTTTCTGGTTTTTCTCTTGCTGCTATTTGTGAGATGAGTGATGACCTACTAGAACAGCTTCGAGAAACCCAACTAGCCCTCTTAGCCAGAAAATTCTCCCACGCATACAAGAGGGTTAGAGAGAGAAAGAGAGGAGGAGGTCATGTGATTTGCTTTGAGTGTGGTGGCCCCAACCACATTCGGGCAAACTGCCCCAAGCTGGAGGGCAAGAACGACTACGGCGGTTCGAGCAAGAACGTCTACACCGACAAGAACCGCAACAAGAAGCTGCCAAGCAAAGAGAAGAAGTTCCGCAACCTTGGCAAAGCCAAGGAGCTCTTCCATCACGTCCTCACCGCCTTCGACGATCTCGACCTCAGCGAGGTGGAGGGGTGGAGCGACGACGATGGGAAGGACGAACAAGATCCCAAGGATGGTGATGACTTCTCCGGCATGTGCTTCATGGCCCTTGAGGGCGACGTGAGCGACAACGAGCTTTACTCCGACTTCGACGAGGTATACCCCTCCTATGACCAGCTTAATGATGCTTTTCTTAAGCTAGGAAAATTTCATGCTAGATCTAGAGCTAGGTGTAGTGAGTTGGAGAAGGAAGTAGATAGATTGTCACGGGAGCTTACTTTACTTATGTCTGCTTCCTCCCGTGACGAATGTGATACATGCTGTGCTTTGCTTGGTGACATGGAGAAATTAAGGACCTCTCATGATAGTCTGTCTTCTGAGCTTGATATGCTTAAGGTGGAGAATGTTAGTCTATTAGTTGAACTAGAGATGAGTAGAACTGTTGCTCTTTCATCTACTGTTGTTGAGACTACATCTTGCACCTCATGTGAGGATAAGGACAATGCTTTTAGAGGTCTTTATACCATGTTTCTTGATCTGCCCGAGACTTGTGAAAGTTTTAATAATTTGAAGATGAACCTAAAAAGGGCAGATCATAAAATTGCTGAGTTACAAGCTTTTCTACTAGAGCCTGTTGCTTCATGTGTGAATTGTCCCAAGCTGACTGCTGAACTTGAATCTGTCTCTAAATAGTTTCAAGAATTAATTGATCACAATAATAAATTGGCTCAATATGCTTCTAAGAACCATGTTAGCTCACCATGCAATAACTGTGAAAAACTAAAATTTGATTTAATTACATTGGATGAAAAATGTGTGAAGCTAACTAAGGACCTTCTAGAGAAGCCACCATCTTCTTGTAATGTGTGTGTTGGTGTTGGGAAGAAGCATAAGGGTTTGGTAGAGACGCCTAGCGACGTGAACCAAATGGCTAGCAGTAGGACTGTCCCCTCTGAGGCGGCTGTGCGTGCACATGCCTTCTGTTCTTCTGCTGTTGGTTCTTCTTCTACTCTCTTACCTTCTACTGTCTCTTCTTCCCCCTGCTCTTCTTGCACCTCTCTCTTTTGGGAGTGTCAGTATCTTATGAACACTCTCGAGAGGTTTGTAGGAGGCAAGCAGAAGCTAAATCTTATTCTAGACCAATCCAAGATTTGCAAATTCAATCAAGGTCTAGGATACGATTTTTCTGAGGATATGAGGAAGCATCCACCTGCTGTTCTTAGACCCATAGCAGTAGGTGTGATCGAGGTCGAGCCCAGAACTCAGAAAGTTCAATTCAAATCAGCGGGCTTTGTCCAAGGGATTTCTGACAGTAGGGTAATTCCACCTGTTGCTTCGACTTCTTAGAAGGCGAAGCCTCATCACGCTACTTCTACCTCTCAGAAGGTGAAGTACCATTGTACCTTCTGTCAGAAGGATGGACACTCGGTCGAGCGATGCTTCAGGCGCGCCAAGATCGCGCGTAGAGATCGTGTTGAGGCTCTTAGGCGTATTCAGGGTTAGCCCCAGACCTTGAGTGCATCTAAGACCAACACGAGGTCTAGGACTGTTCAGCTTGATGGGTTTGGGCAGCATCGAGGACTTGGCTTTTCTGGTTTTACTGATTTTCGTCCTCGATATGCCTTTGGTCGTGACTTCTGCCGTTCTGAAGGTAGATCTCGTTTCCCCCATCGAGATGGCTACCCGCGGCGTGATCAGCATGTTGCCGGTGCTCCGACTCGCTTTCCCATAGCAGTCGGACCCAGCAACAGCTTCAGGTCTGCACATAGACCTTCTGCTTCTTTGAGCGACAAAGAGCGTAGGGTAACTAGAGGTCAGTCGTGTGTGGCTACTTCTTCTGCTCGACGTGTGACTTAGTATTGGGTTCCAAAATCTCTTTTGATTTATCCAAGTACTGAGCCTTCACTCTTTGTTTGACTCAGGTTCACCGGGCTGGGAAGGGAGAGGTTTGGATTGTAGACTCCGGTTGTTCTCATCATATGACGGGAGACTCCCATTGGTTCTCTTCCCTAGCTCGTGCTCCAGGTGATGAGACGATCACCTTTGGAGATGCTTCGTCTGGGCGCGTCATCTCGAAAGGTACTGTGCGCGTTAATGAGTCATTTATTTTAAAAGATGTTGCCTTAGTGAGTAAGCTGCAGTATAATTTGCTTTCAGTCTCTCAGCTTACCGATGACGGTTACGAGGTGAGCTTTAAGAAAAATAATTGCAAAATTCTGGATTCTTTGGGTAGTCTGGTTTGCGGGATTTCTAGATATGGGAGGATCTTTCGTGCTGATTTTGTTGAGTCTTCTGGTGATCCTCTCAGGTGTTTTAGTTGCTTCTGAGTCCCGTGACCTTACTTTCTAGCATAGGAGACTTGGTCATATTGGATTTGACCATTTGACCCGAGTTAGCGGCCACGATCTCATTCGTGGTCTGCCGAAACTCAAGATGGTCAAAGATCTAGGGCCTGTTTGGCAACGGCTACGACTTATGGCTTTTGGCTGAAATTTTTGAATTTTGGTTGTTTACGGTATAGATTACGGAGAGAGAGATACTCACTTATGATTTTGGCTGGTACAGATGTTGGGCTTTTAACGTGTACATCGTTTAACTTATAGACCCCGTCTTGAGAAAATACTTCGTTTGAAAGTTAGGTACTGTAGCAAAAGCAAAAGCCGCCAGCTTCGGAGGAAAAGAACAGGCCCCTAGTTTGTGCTCCATGCTGGCACGGCAAGATGGTTGCCACTTCTCACCCTCCGGTCACAGTGACTATGACCGATGCACCAGGACAGCTGCTCCATATGGACACAGTTGGACCAGCTCGAGTGCAGTTAGCAGGAGGGAAGTGGTATGTCCTTGTTGTGGTCGATGACTTCGCGAGGTTTTCTTGGGTGTTTTTCTTAGCCTCGAAGGATGAGACGTTTACCCATTATCGGGGTCATTTTAGTAGGCTTTCTGTTGAGCTCTCGGGTGCCTTGCGAGTGATCCGCAGTGACAATGGCACGGAGTTCAAGAATTCCTACTTCGAGAGGTTTTGCGGTGAGCAGGTGTAGAGCACCAGTTCTCTTCTCCATACGTCCCTCAGCAGAATGGCGTTGTGGAGAGGAAGAACCGTACGTTGGTCGAGATGGCCAGGACGATGCTTGATGAATACTCTACACCGAGGAAGTTTTTGGCTGAGTCTATAGCCACTGTGTGCCATGTTTCAAACAGAGTTTTTCTCAGGGCACACTTGCATCGCACCTCTTATGAGTTGAGATATGGGCGAAAGCCCAGCGTCTCGCATTTTCGTGTGTTTGGTTGTAAGTGTTTCATTCTGAAGTCCGGAAACCTAGATAAGTTCGAGTCACATTCTTGTGATGGTATCTTTCTGGGTTACTCGCCTTCTTTGCGGGCTTATAGGGTCTGGAACTGCGAAACTAGTAAAATGGTAGAGACCTGTGAGGTGACCTTTGATGAGGCCAGTCCGGGGACTAGGCCCGATATCTCAGGTTCTTTAGAGCAGTCCGAGACCATCTTTGTGGATGATGAGGAGGATGGAGATGAGGGTTGTCTACCCGATCCAGTTCCTCCTCCCCTTGAGGTGCCTGCTTCCATGTCAGGACCCAGAGCAGCAACTCCGAAACCCTCTGTGTTAATCGCACTATCCCAGAAAAAGCTAGTGCACACAGTAATAACAAAGACAAATATCATGCTTAATGACAATCTTTATTTAACTAATATGAGCCTGATGGCCAAAGTTTACAATAATAGCAAAAGAAGATAGCGGAAGAAAAACATAAAGCAGCAGCCCATCCAGCCTTCCCACAAGGCGAATGACTGTAAGATGTGGCCTAGTCGCAGTCCTCACCGAAGTCGTCGAAAGCTTCCTCTGGAAAGAGTTAGATTGAGTAATATGAGTACAAAAGTACTCCACAAGTTACACCAGGAGATTAGCAGAATTGACGCATGCATATGGAATATCAAAGGAAGGCATAATATGGTTAATTTGCATGAAAGGAAACATTGGAGTAAATATCATAAAGTAAGTGCAACAAGCTGAATTGATACAATATGTGAAAACATCATTTTAATCAACGTAAATAACATTGGTGCAGGTCCATCCCCTACACCAACCTATCCACGGGCATCCCACCTGGACCAATTTTTCTCAAAACAAACTCGTGTGGATTCCATCCATCCATACGGTTTTCAAAATCTCTCATGGATTCCATCCATCCATAAGGTTTTCATAAACCAGGTTTTCCATACCGGACTTGTGGTTGCACGGTGTGACTTTGTAAAAGTAGCTCACAGACCGGTCCTTAACTTGACTTAGACCTAACCGCTTACCCCTTGTGCCTGGCAATCGACACCGTGTCACCAAACAACGATGCAAGCCAGCAAGCACCCACCACCATACCATTGCCTAAGTCAAAAACCAGTTTTATATTTTGTTTTGAAATATTTCCATAACCATTATTTACTCACCAAAGTCAAGAATTCAAGATAAAAGGTTATCATCCCAAACCATATTTATCTTAAGCATTGCTAAGCATTTCTACAAAATTTCTAGTTAGTGCTAATGTACTAACTAGGTTTATCAAGGTTGACAAGGTATATGGGCATTCGATGACGATCTTGGCTATACAAATGATTTTAGGTATAACTACAATTTAAATTGTATTTAAACTAGACTTAATAAAAATAAGCATGCATAATAATTTAAAACAACATAATTAATTTAAAATAATGGGATCAACATGGTCAAGAGTGTAACTTGCCTTGTCGCTCGAAGACCTGGCGCGAATCGTCGGCGTCGTTCTCTCCGAATTCATCGAATTATACGCACAAAGAACCAAACAAATAAATTTAAATAAAAATTCAAAAATTGAAAAAGAGAATTTAGAAATTTGAACGGGTCAAAACGTAGTTAAATGAGGAAGTTATGGCTTCCGGAAGATTAAAAGGAGGGAAAATGGAAAAGGCCAGTTTTCGAGAATTATTTTTGTACTGAAAAATACTATTTATGATGTCAGTGAAGTTTGAATTCTCTGGGCGGGAATAAAAATAAAAAAAAAATATTTTTTCGCTGACGTGGCATCTATGCCGACGTGGCCGGCCACGTGGCTGCCACTCGGCCGCCATGTGCGCACGGCCGGTTGACGTGGCCAACTAGACGGTGGCGCACGGGGGAAGGCGCGCTCGCCGGCGCGCGGATGGCCGGCAGCTGCCGGCGAGGGGTGGCGGTCGGAGGGAAGGCGGTGGGGCTTCAGGGCCTTACCGTCGGCGAGCTCGGAATGGCCGGAGTGGGGTGGCAGCGGAGGAGAGAAGTGACCGTGCATGGAGGAGAGAGAGAGAGCACGCGGTGGTGCTTGGCGCGGCGACGAGGGAGAGGGTGGAAGGCTCGGCCGAGGTGGGGAAAGGCGGAGGTGGAGGAGGGGATGCGGATGGAGTGCCCGGGGGGGTTTATAGGGGGGTCGGGGGGTGAGCGGGCGGGGGGCGTTAATGGCGGCATGGCGTTGATGATGCCCGAGGCGGCGCCTAGGGGAGGGGAGCGGGCAGGTGGTTGGGGAGGCGGCCCGGGGAGTTAAGCCGAGCGGCGGTAGGATAGAAGAGAGGGGGCCAAGAAGCCGAGGCGGGGGAGGTTAATGCAGTGCGGCGGGCAGCTCGGGAGGGCGCGGGAAAGCAACGAGGAGGCGCCATGATGGGGCGGCGGGGTGCGGCGGCGAGGGAGGAGCCCGAGGGGCGGTTTTTGGGAGGAGTGGCGGCCGTTTCGGAGCTCGGGAGCTTCGACAATGGCGGCGCACGGTTTGGAGGAGAGAGAGGGAGGGAGGAAGAAGAAGGGGGAGGTTGAAGAAGGCTCTTACATGTGGGGCCCATGCGTCGGTGAGAGAGGGAGTGGATGAAAGGGTATGGGCGGTTGGATTTGTGACAAGTGGCAAAAGAAGGTGATCTCGGCCGTTGGGGGATTAAGTGGCTAGGGACGGTTCGGATTAAATCAGGAAAAGGTAGATTTAATCTGGGAGCGACACGTGGCAGCCTAGGATTAAATTGATTTTAATTTTCGGATTAGTTTTTCATAAAATACTAGAAAACTTATAATTGCTTAAAAAATAGTAATTAGTGTCTAAAAATTCCAGACAATTTATAGAAAATTTCTGGAACTATTTTAGACTTAGGGAAAGTATTTGTAATTCATATTTGGCCTTTATAATTTTATAAAATATCTTTTTACTTTTAAAAATTAATTTTTAATCCCAGAAAATTCTCACAAATTCCATAAAAAGTTTTACACCTAATAAACAAATATTTCCGATATAAATTTGGTCTTTTCATTATTACAAAAATACCCTTTTAGCTTTGAAATTGGTTTTAAAATTTTAGAAATTGCTCAAAAATTAGTATAAATTTAGGAAAGCTTGGGAAAGGCTAAATTAATTCTTTTTGGGTTTAATAAATTATTTAAAATGATTTTCTGGCTCTAGGCTTTTGGAATAAAATCCAGA
Organism: Dendrocalamus latiflorus; assembly: GCA_017311315.1. Classification (NCBI taxonomy): domain Eukaryota; kingdom Viridiplantae; phylum Streptophyta; class Magnoliopsida; order Poales; family Poaceae; genus Dendrocalamus; species Dendrocalamus latiflorus. Next base: position 11,102,538 of record CM029625.1, on the reverse strand, counting down.
TAACTCCAAATAAAATCCAAAAAATCTCAGAAAATCCAAGTAAAAGCCAAATGCTTGAAATACTTAATTTGAAATAATATTTTTACAAAAATTTTCAAATATATTTTTATTTAATCATAATTTTATATTTTTAGTTAAATTACTTTTAACAAAAGCCTTTTTCCGAAGCTGAAAACAGACAAATAAAATCTTCAAAATTTAAGCAACCAAAGAACACTTATTTTTATTTTTAAATTAAATTAATTTTAATTTTTTTTGAAATTTTGAAATAACAGCTGGGCTGTTACATTCCACCACTGCACCTCGAGGTGATCAGCCCAGGCCTTCTGCTTCTTCTGGAGCTAGTGGCTCTGTTCCAACCTCATCAACTCATGAGGTAGAGGCCACTTTTTAATGTCATCCAGGATCTCCCCGAAACATCCAAAAAGACCATCCTTCAGAGCAGATTATTGGAGACCTCTTTGAGCGAGTCACACGCTCAAAGTCTGGTTTGTCTCAATTCTATCTCCATTCTACCTTCATTGCCTCCTTTGAGCCCAAGGATGTTTGTCATGTTCTTTCTGATGAGTCTTGGGTCAATGCCATGCATGAGGAGTTAGAGAATTTCGAGAGAAACAACGTATGGCCGCTTGTTGAACCCCTTAGAGGCCACAATGTCATTGGTACCAAGTGGGTGTTCAAAAACAAGCAGAGTGAGAATGGGGTAGTCATTCGAAACAAGGCTAGACTGGTAGCTCAGGGCTTCTCCCAGGTTTAGGGTCTAGATTTTGAGGAGACCTTTGCCCCTATTGCTAGACTTGAGGCCATTAGAATCCTGCTTGCTTTTGCATCTTCTAAGGGTTTCAAGGTTTACTAGATGGATGTTAAGAGTGCCTTCCTCAATAGGTTTATTGAGGAAGAAGTCTATGTGAGACAACCTCCAGGTTTCGAGAACCCCAATACCCAAACCATGTCTACAAGCTTTCCAAAGCCTTGTATGGACTTAAGCAAGCCCCTAGAGCTTGGTATGAGAGGCTTAAGTCCTATTTGTTGAGTCATTGTTTTGAGATGGGTAAGGTAGATAAGACCTTGTTCATTCGTAGGTATGGCACTGACCTTCTGTTCATCCAGATTTATGTGGATGACATCATCTTTGGCGGCTCTTCTTATGCTCTTGTTTCATAGTTCTCGGATGTCATGAGCACTGAGTTTGAGATGAGCATGATGGGTGAGTTGACCTTCTTCTTGGCTTCCAGATCAAGCAGACTCGGGAGGGTACTTTCTTGCATCAGGGCAAGTACACTCGTTACCTCCTGAGACGCTTTGACATGAGTGATAGTAAGCCAGTGTCGACTCCCATGGCATCCACAGCTTCACTTGACCCAGATGAGGATGGTGAGCCAGTCGATCAAAAAGAGTACAGAAGCATGATTGGCTCCCTCTTATACCTCACTGCCTCAAGACCGAACATACACTTCTCTGTATGTCTTTGTGCTCGGTTTCAGGCTTCTCCTCGCGTATCTCACCACCAGGCGGTGAAGCGCATCCTTCGGTACCTTTGAGCTACCATTGACTATGGTATCTGGTACTCTTCCTCTTCCTGTCTTTCCCTTGGAGCCTACTCGGATGCAGACTTTGCTAGTTGTAGGATAGATAGGAAGAGCACTTCTAGCTCCTGCCAATTTATTGGCACTTCTCTCGTCTCTTGGTCTTCTAGGAAGCAGTTTAGTGTTGCACAGTCCACCGCAGAGGCCAGGTACGTTGTCGCAGCAAGTTGCTGCAGCCAGGTACTTTGGATGGCTTCGACCCTGCGGGACTTTGGGTTAGTTATAGATAGTGTTCCACTCTTTTGTGATAATACTTCTACTATTAACATTGCCAAGAACCCAGTGTAGCTTTCCCGGACCAAGCATATTGATATCCGATATCACTTCCTTAGAGACCATGTGGAGAAGGGTGATATAGTGCTCCAGTTTGTGGAGAGTGACCACCAGTTGATTGATATCTTTACCAAGCCTTTGGATAGCTCTAGGTTTTCAACCTTGCGGGGAGAGCTTGGGGTGGTTTGTCCTTATGGACTGTAGTGAGGGGGAGCTTTGTACTTTACTGTTTTATCCTGTATATTATGCTACTGTTCTCACTTTGTTGCATTGCATTGGGTGCATTTGGGTTAGTCCTCTTAGCATACATTAGAGAGTTTCTCTTGTATAGTTGCTTAGATTTCTTTCTCTCATCTTGTGATCTAGGATGCTGCTTATTAGCTGTTCCTCTTCTCACTAGGTCGAGCTTACTCACTTCTTATAGATTCTAGTAAGGGTTGGGCCACCCTTGGGTAGACAGGGAACGTGTTTGCTCCTTAGTGTGTTAGTAGAGCAGTTGATAGTCCTAGTGTCAGACGGGGTAGATGAGAGTCAGTCTGAGCCATAGTATCCTCTATATCCTGTCTATGCTTTAAGGACTGCCTTTTCTGTTTTCTTTGTCAGCTTCTCAGCTTTTAGCTTTGGTTCAGGGGGAGTTCATTAGGGAGCTTCTGAAGCTTAAAATTGACACAACTCAACTTGAACTAAAAGTGGATCACATGTTGAGGAGGAACTGGATTTTCTTTCATTTCAGCATTCTGCATTGTAATATAACTTCATGGAGCCTTGACTATTATCCTTAGTTGACATGTTTACAATGCTTTACATCTAATCAGTGCTTACTTGCTAGATTTATCATGTCTTTATATGTGTCGTCAAGCCTTTGTCATTGATAAGTTAATTAAAATTGCATAACTTGAATTAAGACATGTCATGTTAGCTCTTGAGATTAGTCTGTCTTTAGTTATCCTCTTATGATTCATGTCATGTCAAATAGTTCTTAATGAACCATGAGTTAGTACAACTGTTTAAGAAAGCAAAAAGATCACTTTTATGTGCGAAAGAACTGATCTCACCAATTCTTTCTCATGAGACTGCTTGCCATTGCACTACGCATGAACTCAGGGGGAGTTTTGGATGACCAAGATCATCTCCTTAAGCTTCTTGCTTGGAATAGTCGCATAAGGCTTAAGATCTAGCACATGACTAAGATGTTGGTTGGAAACGACCATGAGTTTCAAAGTAAAACATGTCATTTGTGCTAAACTTGCTTCATTACAAAAAGATTAAAGTACTTGAACGAATGAGTCATTTTTGAACTTGTAGCATTCTAAATTGACTCAATTCTAGCTTCTTGGTTCCACTTAGATTATTGACATGGCTTGCATCATCTTTGGATACCTCCAGCTAGACTTTGATTTTGAATGGCTTGACATGCTAACAAATTCATCTAATATTCAGATTATTACTTATGTGGCTTGGCTTGATTATGCATATTTTGTTATGATCTTAATAGCATCCTATTGTGTTATGGCTTGGTGTAATACTTAATGGTCATTTCGGATAATCTTCATGGCTCTATTTGCTTAGCATGAATAAATTTTAGCCATTTCATCCATATCATGATTCATTTTCCTCCAAGAGCCTTGATGATTTTATTGCCAAAAAGGGGAGAATAGTTGGAGAAAAAGCCACTTTTTGGGATATTTGGGAGCTTTTGCGGAAAACTTGCTCTTCCTTTGTCAACATGGTCATAAGTCTCATTTTCTTTCTCTTGGACCATGTCTAACTTTCAAACAAACTCAATCTGTGTGCTTTTTCTGTGTTTGTCAATATACTCATCAAGGGGGAAATTGAGAGTCCATGTAGAGATATTCTCATGTTGGTGATGAGTAATTGACGGTTGATTTAGTGAGTTTAGTTTGTTTTGGATATTCTAGGGTTGAGTACCTTTCGTTTATGCTATTGTTGATATGATGTTTCATGCGGTACTATGTGACGGTTTGCTTGTCTGTGTAATTGCAGGACTTCGGAGCTAGGTCATGGTGAGGCGAGGAGGACCGGGACTAGGCACAGGAGGTGTTGAGGTCCAGACGATCGGTGATGCCGAAGATGATCAAGGCTGGTGAGGTAGTTGCGAGTCGGGAGACAAGGAACCGGAGCTGGAGCTACCGGTGACGGACACGACGGGCGACGACGAGAGAACCGGGACTAGGCTCAGGGAGTAGTCGGAGGTCGAGACGGTTGGTGGTCGGTTGCGGTCGTGCGCGACGAAACAGACTAGGACTAGACTCAGGTGGAGTCGGAGGTCTCAGTCGGTGTCGGGTGGACACGACGGGCAGCAGCGAGTGGATCAGGACTAGGTTCAGGGAGGAGCCGGAGGTCCAGACGGTCAGGATGCCGGGTGCGGTCGTGTGCAGTGGAGCGGACTGGACTAGACTTAGGGAGGAGTCGAGATCCAGACAGTCAAGGTACCGGTTGCAAGAAGCTTCCGGGAAGGTGCTTGAGGGCAAATTGGAGATTTGACTCAAGTTTGGAGGTGGAAGGCTGATTTCCCTCCATTTGGTTTGACTCCTTGACTTTTTGCCTCATGGGGTTGTGAGGTGATGGAGTGGAGGTAGTATAACATTTCTTGATTTGCTATTAGAGGCAGATGGCTCTCCTATATAGCAAGGCATCTTGGTGAGTGAGGATAGAAAGAAATGAGGGGAGTTTAAGTATTCTGGAGAGTTGGGAATTTGCTTGAGCTGGGTAACTAACTTCTGCGTGAGTTCATCCCACAACAAGCATGTAGTGAAACTCACTTCCAATCGCGTATGGAGATGTAGTGTTTGTAAACCTTTGTAATCATTCATCTCTCTTCCTCAATTTCAATATGAGAAGAATTGTGTTGGGCTATTTCCATTTTGTGCTCATTCTGTGATGGATTTCGTTTTTCATTTCACTCTCTGTTCTTCTCAGTTGGAAATGATTTTGAGTTGAATCTTTAGCTTGAATGGTTGTTTCTTCTTTGCTCTGTGATGGGAATATGCCTCAAGACCATTTGGTCAGATAAACTCCCAAGAGTCCAATGGAAGAATCAAAGATTCTCTTTTTCAGCTCAGCTGCATTTCCTCTGTTATACACTGTAGCTAGGGTTTGCACCCAGAGCATGGGTAATTCTCTTAGTTTCTCTTCAAGAGATGCTTTCAGATTTGTGCTGCACTGCTGTGAGATCATGTGTAGCTGAAATGCAAAAGCTCACGAGCAAAAGATAAGAGATGATTGAGTAATTTGAGATTTAGCTCATTCTTTGTCAAATGTTCAGATTTGTGCTCAAAACTTGATTTCTTGCTCTCTTGGTGAAATGCTTGGTTCCCAAAGGTCCCAATGCTATTTGGAACAGGTTCTTGATCTGCTAGTTTGAGGAGAACAGAAGAAAATAAAAAATTTACTTGATTTCAGCAAGATTCTGCAATTTCAGGGTTTTCAGTCTGTTCTATCCTTCGAGGGCCGGTTAGATCGGTCTCTTATTGGCGGTCTGACAGGAGGACGCATGGCGGTCAAACCGGTGTACTCTGAGCAGTCAAACCGGACCCAGGTGGTCAGACCGGCCGCATAAGGGCGATCAGACCGGGGGCCAGGGTGCGGTCTGACCGGCCCATATGTGGCGGTCTGACCGGCCCCCTGCTGCCTGAGCTGTCCTCAGTGATTCTCTGTGTTAATTTTCTTCTTTGGTTTTGTTCTTCCTGTTTCTCTTTTGTGTTGCTTAGTTGATCATCTAGAGAGCATAAACCTTCTTCTTCGTAGTTTTTTCATAGCTATCGGAGAGAAGAGTTTGTGGTGGATACTTTCGGGGACAAGTTTTTAAAGAGGCACCATTCACCCCCCCCCCCCTCTATTGCTATTTCCGATCCTGCAATATTTTAGTTCAAACTGCTAGATCTCAAGGAATCTCTATTTATCATATTTCAAAAGCAATTTATGGCAAATAAAATAACCTGAGTCTTTCCTTGATAAGCCATGCATATTTTCTAATTCCATCCTGTGTATTGGCTCGCGGAGTATGGTGGTTTGTGCTCACCCTCGCTCTCACAATTAACTCAGAATCAAGAGTCAGATCACTATGCTACAGCAGTACACCAGGGCACGATGGTGGTGAAGATGAAAAGATCAAGAACCAGGTCGCGTACCCCCAATTGACTGCCTATGGGCACATCCGGAGGGTCCACCTGTGTGCTTTATTTCCGCTGCTGCATTTTATTATTTTCGACCTGGGCGGCCCATGAGTCAGTCTACTATTATATTTATGCTTCTGCATGATATGTATTTTGATGTTCAGTACTGTATCTATGAGCACTATCTACTGATCCAGGGAATAGTGCGGTGGAATCACAGAGGATTCCGGATTGTAAAATCTGGGTCCTACAATCAATATTATGTATGAAGTGTCCAACACTTATCTATTTTATTAAGATAATTAATGGCACTCTATTTTGGTAGACCTACCCATTAGTGATCTGAATCTTGATAGGTGCAACAATTAGAAGGGCATTAAGTTTTGCTTAATTTTTCTATAGGAATACGATTCGTTCATGTTAAAACACCCAAGATAATAATAACATGAACAATAGGATGATAGGGACTTAAAAACCATTCATGGATAATCATATTAAATTATGAAATAGTATGGCCTTTAGCATGGTAATCTCCATCACCACACTTCCTGTTTCACCGAGCCATCAATGCTTGAGGTCACTACGTTCATCTACTTAGCTATTACACCTAATAGCTAGTAATCATTTACATATGAGAATATCAAGCATCACAAGTCAACACACAAGCCATTGGCTATAAATCAACATGATGTGCAGGCCATGAAAACTCATATATGCATCACATACATAATGAGCCATACTATTCACATCAATCCCTAAAAAGGAAAGTTATGCAAATAATCCAATTCACGATTATCTAGCACAACTGTAGTTAGAAAGCCGACCGGTTGGTCCCATACGGTTGCGCATCATAGCTTACCCTGATGGTGAAATCCCAACCAATAGAAGTAACATGCGATGCGACCATGAATAAGCACAACCGAAACTGATTAATCTCTCATGAACCCATCTTCTAACGCTGAAGCCGATTGATTTCATTAACCAACGCCCAAATTAGTCCATCCATATGAACCAATCTAAGTTATCGTACCAAACCAATAATAAATCCAATCTACAACTACCACATATCTACTATATATGACCAATCTAGATCAAAAACTACACAGGATGGCTCTTATACCACTATTGTGATACGAGGTAGGTTACACTAGTACAGATTAAAATTTTCTATCATGTAAACTAATAAGTTATATGAGTAAGAGATCATGAATCGCTACCACTAGACGCATAGTGCAGTGGAAGAAGAGTTGAAGTAGTCTAGTTCAACATAACACGTGTCAATTTTGTGGAAGCAGTTGATCATCCACGAGCAGTAGTCAATCATCACAAGCCAACCATCTTCACCTCGTGATTGTCCCGATCAACACCATAGTCATAGCAGTGCCTCTACCGAAGTCCACATTAGGATGGAATACCGTGCGTCAGTGCGCTAGCACCAGCGCACACAGCAGGGGTTTCAAGAGGTGGCGGCTAGGGTTTTGATGGGTGTGCCTCAGGATCTCCTTTGATCCTTTGTTTTTTTGGTACAACCCTCAGCCCCATGCCTCTCTCAATATATAGCCTTCTATCGGATCATTATTTGATACTATTAGAGATCGTATCCAACCCAGAGAACCCCCGACTAGATACTTATCCAATATGAGTAGAGATCATATCTCTCTCGGAGCCTATCATCTGGACCCTTATTGTTCTAACCCATTAAGTGTGTGACCCTATAGGTTCATGTATACTTAGATGTAATTTGGAAAAACTTTTTGATCACTGATCGGTAGTGGTCCCTAACAGGACATATCAACCCCTAAATATGCACAAGGATTAATGTAGATAAACCTTATGCAATATGATCTGCAACCAGGTCTTAGTCACTCATGATCAGCTCATTGTTAGTGATATGCCCTAGAGGCAACATGGAGATGTTATATATATCACATACTATGTTTATGATACATTACTTTGTTCCTTGAAATAGACATTATCATTATTGATCAATGAGTATGTGACTTATTCATGAGACTCTTAATGCTAAAATATTGCTATTTCTAAATGATCCCTGATCATATATCATATAAGGAACAAATATGATTCAAAGATCAGCATATGTATTGATTGATGATTATGTCTCATGGATCATGGTATGGTGATACCAAATCAATAATATGGACATGTGTTAGTGAACATATGTTGGATAGACCCGCCATGAGACACTGCAGAGATTCCATGTGTCATCAGTTGGTCTCAAGTAGTGTTTATGTAGAATCCTTAGACTTGAGATCATCATGGTTCCCAACATGCGTAGTAGCTTATTTTGGGACTACTAAACACTACTCCGTAACTGGGTAGTTATAAAAGTAGTCTTCAGGTTTGCCATGAAACATGTAGTGGGATGTGAATGGTCAAGATAGAATTTGCCCCTCCTTATGGGAGAGATATCTCTAGGCCCCTCGATGTAATGGATTATGAAAGTGCATGGCCATGCCAAGGTGATTGAGGAGTCAATCACAAGTTTATAATCCATCACGGAATCGAGAGAGTGATTGAGCTATTAAGAGGATGACACAGGTCTCGCCTTGAGCTCAATCTATATCGTGAGGAAAAGGGATTCGTACATGAGAACATTACAGGTTCAGCCGATATGATCTTTACGTATACTTTGGGGTTAATATGTCTTACTAGAGGCCGCTATTAACAGGGTGACCGGAAAGGCGTTTCCGGATCGCGACCAAGTATACGTGAACCTACAGGGTCGCACACTTAACGGGTTGGAACACTAATTCGAATATGATTCGGATGTGGACTCAATTCGGATAGAGATCCGAATAGACTCCTATTGGGCCTCGGTCTACAAGGCCCAAGTGAGGAGGTCTATATATATAGTGGCGAGGGGCTGAGAAAAATGCACGCTTCTGTTAACCTCTAGCAAAACCCTAGCCGCCACCTCCCGAGCCAAACCATAGCCGCTCACGAGTGCTAGTACACTCGCGATCGACGTTCCAGCCCCGGACGTGTGGATACCGGTGGAGGCACTGCTCGTTGTGGTGCTGATCGGCATCAACAACCTACAGGTTGGATCTGCTCGTGGTGTGGTTAATCGCGTGGAGGAGACGACCTGTTCGGGACGATCGGCTAATTCCACTACTACCTCGACGCGCGTGGTTGGATCGGCTTCTCCAACTCTTCTTCTGTTGCGCTGCGCGTCTAGTGGTAACGATTCATGATCCCTCCTTAAGCATGATGTCCTTGTGTGCGCGGTAGAAAAGTTTTGTTTTCTGCTTTCGTAGCCTACGCGCATTCCTTTACTCATAACTCCTTACAACCAGATCATATATGGTCACAACTAATTTGCATCCCCATACGACCAGTTTGCAAACTAGTCTGTGATATGTCCGATTAGGACATGACCAGTCAGTATACTCTTACTACCAGTTCACATCCGGTCAGACCTATTGACCTGTTTACATATTATTCTTTTGCCTCATGATATTCGATCGAACTCTAGGTGAGAAATGTGTCATCCATGGATTGTTCAATCTTTTCCCGAGTAGGTGATGGATAACTTTATGTAGTCGACTCTTTGACCACTCGTGGCATGGCCATACATTTCTTTATCCGACCACATCGAGGGGCCTAGGATAGTTCTCTAGTTATATAGGAGGGGAAATCCTATATTCGTCTTACCACATTCCTCTGCATGTTTCATAGTATACCCAAAAGCTACCTTTATAACTACCCAGTTACACTGTAGCGTTTGGCAACCCCTAAGTGCATTATTACACATGTAGAAAACTATATTGATCTTAGGTACAAGAATTATATATCATCATTGCTTAAGACTAAATGATGGCACATAAAACGTAACAATCTCAACAGTGTATCTAGTTGGGTCAATCCAATACCATGTTCTCTAACATGTGTTCACATTATTGATTTGATATCACTATATCTATGACTAGTGAAACATGGTCACCAATCAATACATATGTTGGTCTATAAGTCACTAGTGTTTCGACCAGAGATCCTTTTAGAATGATATCATATAACAAATAAAAAACTTCACCAACAAGTCACATACTTGCTAAACTTTATAAATTATAATTCATTCATGTAATATAATAACATTTATTCAAAAGATCATAAATATAGAAGTGATACAATCAACTATATGATTGCCTCTCGAGCATATCACTATACTTAGAGATCGTTCTGTAAAACTAAAAAGTTACCAAGAGATTTCATTAGAATGGAGCTAGCTAGTCATCCGTAAAATATGTACTAATATACTTTGCAATGCCTATATATATTCGATCTAACTATGACTTCAAAACTACTTATTCACACTATGAGCAAAACAGATTAACATGATTCTCATGCATAATCTGAGGACAAATTAAAGTAAGCTAAACTAGCGGTGCTATCTGCATGCCCCACAAGGGCAATTGTAGTCCCATTGGTCTCGATCGGACGACATTTGCACTCATGAAAAGGAAGGAGAAATGTTTCCAAAATGCAGGAAACGCTCAAAATCACACCAAAATATTTTAATGCATTTTTCAACAGGAACACAATTTTGGGTTTTTACATCCGACCTCGACCCATCACCCTTTTGCTCCTGGTGTAGTCCAGCCATAGCGCCCATTTATGCGCCTGCCTCTCCCTCTCCCTCCTCTCTCGCTAACCACCTGAATCGATGTGTCAGCACTTGTCTTCCACCTCGCGCCTGCCTGGCTCACCACCATGACAGTGTTTTCGCCTACGCAGAGCCACATCACGCTGCCTCTCCTTAGTCGAGCCACTGTCTAGTCAACCTCAGGACCACACCACGGGCCCCATCCTCCACCTCATCACCTGTGGCTCAATAGCCCACGCTAGTTTGTTCTTCGTTGCACGTAGCCATTGGTAGTTGCCGTTCATCTACCATTTTCGACCCCGTCTACCCATGGTTTTGGATGCCTAGCGAGCAATGATCTCTGCCTCACCCTGTCCCATCGTTGCAGTGCCTCTTTATGCCATTTTGTCGACTCCTACTCTTCGAAAGAGTGGAGAGCGAGAGAAAAGCTCACAAAATCCTGCCACACTCTCATTTTCTCACTTCCATCTCACACCTTTCGTTGTGGTACTTAAGCCATCCTTCCATGTCCTTTTACTCTAGCTCGCCACTGGCGGTCATTCCCTCAAAATCTAAGCCATTCATCCTTTGGTTCACTGAGAACGCGAGGCATCTTCCATGGCACCGGTGAGCAAGCCTCTACACCACCTCATCTTCATTGAGCTTCTCCATCTTCCTTCCATGTCATTTTGTGTCCCTTTCCGCTGTGAGCATTACCCCATCAAGTTATTGCTCTTTTCGTGCAGTGTAGCACCTGCCATTATTTTCCCCATCTTAGGCTGAAACCACCACTGCTCACTCTTTCTCTCTCCCTCTCTCTCTGGTGAGCTTCTTGCTAATTCATCACTCCTTTTCCATCCTTGAGCATCCAGGAGACTAACCCTTGCCTTCTTGCTAGTTGTGGTTGTCTAAGGGAGCTTGCCGCTGTGGACCTCCTCTGCGCCACCGCTTGTCATTGTCGCCAAGCCACCCCAACCATTCTCTACCACTGCCAAGCCCTCTAGTGAGCTCCTAGTAGCCCCCTCTTGCTTTTGTGCTCATTAGACTTGAAACTTTGTGCACGTAGTCGAGCATTCCCGTTGTCGTCCATTACACTATCATGGCTGCATCACTGGGCTAGCTCCATTGACCATTTGTTCCTGTGCCCATTGCCGTAGCATCGCCTAGACTCCCTCTAAGTCATGCTTAAGCCTGGCTTGCTCACTTTGATTTCGTGTACCTACGCCATCACATGCCTATGTTTCCACGTCACTTCCCATCACCACGCTGCTGCCTCTTTCCACCTCTCCTATCACCACCACCACCCTTGGGTTTGCCTCAACCTCTCCATTGCATTTTGCTAGTCTCTGAGGTTGCTTCATTGCTGCATCACCATCAATGAGCTTGACCACTACATCCTCTACTCTGCTCTTCTCTCACTAACTTGTGGGACCCACCTCTTTGAAGTGAGTAAAAATCCAAAAAATAAGACGTACGCTTTCTTCAATTAGTTTAGTACACTTTTGGTGTTAGAAAACATTTTATCCTCGTAGTAAGCTTGTCCAGTGCACCTTCCATTAACTGAAGTGTATTTGCAGAAGTACGCCTTCGATGTCACCCAATAGCACAGTGCTTTCCCATTTCTTTCTCCTGATTTATCACTCGGCAAAACTTTGACTAGCTCCTTCTCCTTCGTATGATCTCCAAATTGAGTGAAACTTTTTTCTAGATTTTTATAAAAATAATGAGATTTCATAACATGCAAAATAATATTTGTTTTACCTCCCTATTTGAATTTATTTAGCTCTTATTTGTGTTCATTGGCTTTCACTGATTATATACCGACACGACGGAAATCTCTGATGCTAATCTAGAGTAAGACCAAGAGTTGAACGAGCAAGGCAAGCACCTCCCTTGACCATGTTGATTCCATATTTCACTATTATATATGTTATGTGTAACATCCTATTTTTCAGAGTTATTTGAAGCCTTTTTAAATAGAACCCACTATTTCAATTTTTCTGGAATTAATTCAAGCTTAGATGGAACTTTTATGAATTAAAAAGGATTTAATATGACTAAATTAAACTTTAACATTTCCTAGTAATATTTCATTTGGGTTCCTTTTGTCTTAAGTAATTTTCTAGAATTTTCTAGAATTGTTTTGGGTTTATTTGCTATTTACTAGAGCTCAAAGGAGTTTATTTCAATCTAAAATTAGAAAAATCTGTAAAATCCTAAAAGGCCTAATGGGCTAAAGCCTACCAACCGACTCGACCCGCCGTTTGGCCCAGCCTAACTTGTCCCACCCAAGCCACGCGTCGAGCATCCGCGCTCGTGCCCAACCGCCAGATGGCAGCCACGCATAGCCGATCTGGAGCGTCTGCCTCGCCCACACTCATCCTAGCTGCTCGTCCCTTCCGAGCCACTGACAGGGGCCCACTAGTCAGGCCTTTCATCTCTATCTAGACTCTGTTAGCCGTCTTTGTTATGAACACCGCCGCCGCCATCCGCGTTCATCCCGCCTCGGCGTGCGTGCCTAACTGGGACTCTCGGTCGTCTCCAAGCCGGACACGTCTCGACATCCACGCCTATTTAAGAGTGCCACCCCTCTCATTTTTTGCACCCACAGCCAACCTCGCTGTGTGCCCTCATCATCCGTGCAGTACAGCCTTGCTCTGCCATCGTCGCTGAACCGCTATCATCTTTCGCTCTGGCAGCTATTGCCTTTGTCTCCACCGTCGTTCACCACCCCGTTCGCCGTCATAAGTTCATTCATCATCATTGTCATCATCTTCCCTGATACCAGTGAGCACCACAGCCTCGACTGCGCCGTTGTGCCTCGACATCCTCGCCGACCGAACCTTGCCATCGCCTCGGTCCGCGTGCCGATCCCTCGAACTACACGCTAGCCCATGCCAGCTCAATTGTGCTGACCGCGTCCCTTTGCCTTCCTTGTGCACTGAGTCCACCGTGAGCCGTGTCTCTGATCTCTGGGACCCATTCATCAGATCTTTTGTGCCATAGACCCGTAGACCATGCCACACAAGCAGTCGAGTCAATAGCCACATCAGTATCCATGTCAGCCCTAATCTGATGTGTCAGCACCACATCAGCACCCGACCTATCCCGTGTGCCATGTCATCTGCCACGTGTCATGCCACATCACCCTACCACCTTAGCCTAACTGCCACGTGTCATGCCAGGTGTCATGCCACATCAGCCTATTTGCCCAGTCAACCCGCCACGTCAGTGCTGACATCATAATTAGGATCTCTTTTAGAAAAATAAATCAAGTAAATCTAATTTTCCTTTTTCTTTAGATTTAGATCTTCTGAAAGCCAATTCTCCTCTGTCCTAGCTCCGATTAACCCGATTCTTTTTCCTAAATTAATCTAAATTTGAGCTTTATCTTTTTGTTCTAGTTTTGTAGTTTTTGGGGTTTATTTAACTTTTATTTGAATTTATTTTGTGTATCATTTGTTTTCTGTCTCATTAGATCACGTCTTTGATGGAGCGGGAGCACCACCAGAAGATCAAGAATTTATAACTAAGCAAGGCCAAGGCAAGTTATGTTCTTTGATCATGTTGAACCTAGTTTTTAAATCTATTATGTATTATGTTATTTTTAAAATTATCATGCATTGCTATTTCATTACAAACCTTTGTATTGGTAGTTAATGACCTATTTAATTAATCCCTCCTTGATAATTTGAATGCCATGATTCCATTGTCACCATAGGATAGATAACTATCTAGTGATGCAATACTAGTTGTCACATGGGTTGTACGTTTAAATTGCTTAGCCATGGTTATACTTACATTGGGTTTATCATCACATGTGATTAATTATTTAATTTTAACTTAATGAGATATTGAATCGTGATGGTTAATTAGCCACAGTCATAAAATTTCTACACCTTAGCATTGGTAGTATCATTAGTGTTGGTTATACAAAATGCTTTTCACTTGGACAAATTAATCTGAGCCTTATCGTACAAACCACATGTCTAGTATAGGATAGACCTGGCATAATAATTTGTGAAGTTTCAACATTGATTTTTCTACTGATGTTTTATTGGCACAAGAAGGGGCAGTTATCGACTAGTTGGTTAGCCTAGTTGATAGTGAAACCTTAGCGGACGAGGCTAGTTTGAGATTGAGTATTGTAAAAGTCTTGTTGTGATTTTCTTAAATGTGAAGTTGATCATATTATGTGGGTAAAGTTGTGCAATCTCTACAGAGTGTAAAACTAATCGAATAGCCATATCCCTAGCTGTGGACAATGCTCAGTGATTTCACACAAGGGGTAGAGTTTTCATAAAAGTTTGGTTGGGTTAAGTTAGGAAGTGAATGGTTAGTTCACTGGTGGTTCATTACATGAATGGTTAGTTCATGGGTTGTTCATTAGAGTGAATGGTCAATTCACTTGTGGTTATTCTCAATTATTTTGATAATTTACTTATTAATCATTTTCAAAGTTCGCTTTCAATTTATTTATTATATTTACTTTAAATTGTCGCTTTCTGCAAAATCACCTTTCAATCATCCATTGGTAAGCCTTGTATACTATATTGCATTCTTTGTTACAAATGACTTGCTGAGTACTCTTTGTACTCGTGGCTACATTCATATGTGCTCAGTTAAAGAGGAGGATCCATATCAGTAGGAGGTACTAGAAGGAGGATACTTCAACGACTTCACGGATTAGGACTTCGCTTCCTAGTCAATTGCCTGTGGGTATTTCGAATGGCTACTATGCTTACTCTTGTTTTCCACTGCTAGTTTCTTTAAGCCTTTAGGCTAATTAATCATAATCTTGGCCACAAGGTCGTACTCTGATAATTATTAATATTTGAGCCTTTTCTTTTTATTTGTCGTGCATATGGTCAATATTTCAGCTATGTTACACTGTGTGCACTAGCGTGATCCTGGACAAGTGCGGTATACACAGAGAGTCCAGCTTTGCATATTCGAGTCTTAGCAGAGGTGGTATAAGAACTATATCAATTATAGGATGAAGCCCTAGTTAGAATGGCTGAATTACCATAATTTCAAAATATATTTTCTAAATCAAATCATCAAAAAGATTATCTAGTAATTCTCTATTCTTACCTCATTCATAGGATTCTTACTCTTTGCCTTCTGTGTAATATTGCTTTCAAAACTTAAATTGACTCCTTATCCCCACAATATCCATAGATGTCTCGAGTGTTCCATAATCAAAGTGGAGATTGGCATGGAATACTTCAAGCTTTGCTATGAAGTTTGGATCAAACAAGCACCCAATGTTTCATGACAAGATTGAAGATTACCGTGAAGATTGGAAGCCATTAGATTTGAACCCTATTATAGTTTTAGCATCGTGTAGATCGTCTTGCTTTTTCTTTGCTTTTGGAATTATGTTGCAGTCATTTCAAGTTTCTTGTTGTGGAGTTTATTGCTTCTTTTGTTAGCCTCTTCAGCTAAGTGAGTGTTTTAGTTTTGGATTACCATTAGTTATCCTCTTAGACGAGTTTACCACTTACCTTTGCTTTTCCCTCTCACCTTTTGAGCCTTGTGGAGCCAGTTCTCAGCAAACCATCTTTCTGTTTTAGAGCACAGGAAAAATGGTTGACACCCAGAATTCAGCTGGACGCGGTCAGCTGTACAAAGATTGAGAGGGCAGTAATGCAAATCCATCAACACAGGGATCGCAGGCAACCCCAATGGGACTAGATCCAATCCTAAGTCAGTTCATGTCAACTCAAACTCAATTGATGAACACTATGATGCAGAATATGAATGCAGTGATGAATAGGTAGAATCAGGAAGCATCCGTACCCCAACCAGCTCACCAGCAATCAAAGTTTGCAAAATTCATGAGGACAAGGCTGCCCACCTATTCACGGTCTTCTAAGCCCTTAGAGGCAGACGATTGATTCATTCAGTAGAGAAGAAACTGAATCTCGCTCAGTGCACCGATCACGATAAAGTGCTATACGCCGCTCACCAGCTAGAGGGGGCCACAACAGAGTGCTGGGAGAACTACTGCACCGCTCATGGGGACTAGGGTAGCATCACTTGGGCTGAGTTGTAACAGCCCAGCTGTTTATTTCAACATTTCAGCAAACAATTATTAAAATAAATTTAATTTAAAAAACAAGTGTTCTTTGCTTGCCTAATTTTGAAGATTTTATTTTGCCTGTTTTTATCTTTTAAAAAGGCTTTTGTTAAAAGTAATTTAACTAAAAACATAAAATTATAATGAAATAAACGGTATTTGTGAATTTTGTAAAAATAGTATTTTAAATTAAATAATTTAAAGCATTTGGCTTTTATTTGGATTTTTTATGATTTTCTGGGATTTATTTGGAGTTATGTGGATTTTATATCAAATCCTAAGAGTAACAAAATGTACTTTAAATATTTTATTAAGAGCTAAAAAGAGTTTATTTTGCTTTTCCTAAGCTCCCCTAAATTGTATAGAATTTTTGAGATTTTTTTGGAATTAAAAATCAATTTTGCAAACCAAAAAGGTATTTTATAAAAATTTTAAAGGCAAATTTAAAGTAAAAATATTTTTGCTATGTCTAAAACATCTTCATGTATTTTCTATGAATTTTGTGGAATTTTTAAACATTATTTACTATTTTCTAAGTATTTTATAAAATTTGCTGATATTTCTGAAAAGTTAAAACGAAAATTAAATCCGGATTAACTTCGATCTGACACGTGTTACTCCCAGATTGAATCTGCCTGCCCCTTGATTTAATCCTCACCGTCCACCACAACTTACCCCTTCATTCACCTCAACGGCCGAGATCTGATTTCTTTTGCCAGGTGTCTTAAATCCAGCCGCCCGTCCCTTCCTCTCCCCTCCTCTCTCACCAACAAGTGAGCCCCACTTGTCATACCTTTCTTCTACCTCCCACCCGCCGCCATTAAAGCCACGCCCCAAACTCGATGCGGCCGCCTCTCTTCCCGAAGACCACCACCTCGGGCCTCCCCCTCGCCGCTACACCCCCGCCGGCCTTTATTGCCGCCCCGCTCGCGTTAGCACGGCGAACCGACTCCTCCCTCCGGGAAGTCCGGCGAGCACCACGCCGCCCCTTTCCCCTATAAACACCCCCCCCCGAGGCGCCTCCTTCCGCATCCCATCTCCCCGCTCCTCCTTTCCCCACCTCGACCGAGCCATCGCCCACCCGAGCCGCTGTCTCCGAGAGCCACCGCTGCCGCTCTCTCTCTCTCTCTCTCTCTCTCTCTCTCTCTCTCTCTCTCTCTCTCTCTCTCTCTCTCTCTTTCGCCGCTACCCTTCCTCCGACCACCCCCGAGCCCGGCTCCGGTAAGAGCCAATTACCGCCGCCTCCTCTCCCTCCCCCACCTCTCGCCGGCCGCCGCCGAGCACCTGAGCTCCGGTGAGCTCGCCGCCCCCGTGCATTGGCGAGTCCACCTGGCCACGTCAGAGCTCCAGCTTGCGTGGCAGCTAGTGGCATGCCACGGCTGCCACGTTAGCCGGACTACCACCTCAGCCTTTTGCGCGGTCCGTGGACTCGGTCCACAGTAGACCGTCAATCTTTTTCTTCAAAAAAAATTTTAATTCTCTGCTAACATCATAAATCAAATTTTCAATATAAAAATAATTCCAGAAATTAGCCTTTTTTCATTTTCCCTCTTTTTAAACTTCCGGAAGCCCGTATTTATTCATTTTAACTCCGATTTGACCCGTTCAAATTTCTAAATTCTAGAATTTTTGAATTTTATTTAAATTTTGTTTGAATTTATTTGTTTGGTTCTTCGCGCGTAGATTACGATGATCTCGGAGAGCATGACTTCGACGACTCGCACGAGGACCCTGAGCAAGGCAAGTTACACCCTTGATCATGTTGACCCCAATAATTTGAATTATTTATGTTGTTTTTAAATTGTTATGCATGCGTACTTTTATTCAAATTTAGTTTAAATTCAGTTTAAACTCTATTTATGCCTAAATCCTTTGTATAGCCAAATTTGACATTGAATACCATTATACCTTGTCAACCCTTGATAAAAACCTAGTTAGTATATTAGTACTAACTGGGAATTGTATAGAATTGCTTAGCCATGCTTAGAATAATTTGGGTCGGAAGATTTGTTTCACATAAAATGATAAGCTTTTGAAGTGTATTCTTGACTTCGATGAGTCAAGAATGATTATGAAATATTTTCAAACAAAATATAAAAACTTGGTTTAGACTTAGACAAATGGTTAGGTGGTGGGTACTTGCTGGCATATATTGTTGTTTGGTGACACAATGTGGATTGCCAGGCACAAGGGGTATGTAGTTGGTGCCTAAGTCAGTTAAGGACCAGTCTGTGAGATACTGTTGCAAAGCCCTTTCGTACTACCACAAGTCTAGTATGAGACAAACCTGGCCGAATAATTTGTGAAGTTCCAACTTGATCTCGCTATAGGCTGGATGTGAGCGTGGCGTTGGCCGCGAGAAGTCTCACATGGCACAAGAGGGGGCTCCAACATGTGGATTCATGTTGTGGTGAAACCTTAGTGGCGGCATGATTAAGTTGACAATGGAGCATTGTAAAGGCCTTATCATGATCTCCTCGTCGCACACCAAAGGAAGTGTGTTTATCCAGTGGCAATATGGGATGATCATATCTTGTGGGTAAAGCTGTACAACCTCTGCAGGGAGTATAATCTATCCTAGATAGCCGTGCCCACGGTCATGGGCAAGCTGAGTAAAGTTTTTCACGAATTAGACTTTGTTTTTCAAAATGGTTTATGAAAACCTTATGGATGGATGGAATCCATGAGAGATTAAAAAACGTATGGATGGATGGAATCCATATGAGATCTTTTTGAAAAGATGGTCCGGGTGGGATGCCCATGGTTAGGTTGGTGTTTGGTTGGAACCTGCACTAACGATATTATTTTGTTAAAATTTTGTTTCTATCTATTGTATCAATTTTAGCTTTTGAATCTACTTGCAGTATTTTCTTCAATTTCTCTTTATGCTCAACTAACCTTACTATGCCTTCCTTTATCAATCCATATGCATGCATTAATTCTGTTAAACTCCTAGTGTAACTTGTGGAGTACTTTATGTGCTCACGTTGCTCAATTTATCATCTTTCCAGAGGAAGCCTTCAACGACTTCGGTGAGGATTGCAACGAGTAGGCCACGTCTTACAGTCATTCGCCTTGTGGGAAAGCTGGATGGGCCACTGCCATATTTATTTTCTGTTGTCTTCTTTTAGCTGTTACTGTAAACTTTGGCCATCAGGCCCATATTTAGTTAAATAAAGTTTGTCATCATGCATGATATTTGTCTTTGTTATCCACAATGTGCACTAGCTTTACACAGAGGGTTCTAGAGTTGTTGCTCCAGGATCCGACATGAGTTCACAGTAGCATTTCGTCAGGCCCATATCTTGAATAGGGTGATCGAAATGAAGAAAGATGAATTTTGTGAGGTACAAGAAGAGAATATGACAGTGAGCGAGTATCTCAACAAATTCACTCAGCTAGCTCGCTATGCACCAGAGGATGTTGCCACAGATGATGCTCATCAGAAGAGGTTCAAGAAAGGATTAAACCCTGGTTTGAAAGTCCAAGTTGTGGGCAATGACCACACCAGTTTCAGAACATGGTGGATAAAGCAATGCTCATCAAAAAAGTCATCGTGAGCTAGAGAAGTCTCGCAAATGAAGGATGATGTAGTAGGGATCTCATATGCATCAGTTCCAGAGGGCTCATTTTGGTACATATCAGCCAGCTCGTGTGCCACCGCAGTCAGGATTCAAGACCCCAACACCAGTATCTCATCAGTCCTAGCAATTAGCAACAAAGGAAGGCCAATCCTGCAACAGCAATCAACTGTTTCAAGTGCTGTGAACCGGGACACTATGCCAACAAATATCCATAGAACTAAGCTCCGACACCTGTTCGCTTTAATCTGGGAGACATGCCAGATTGGACACCTGCTTCAGGACAATGACGCGGAGCATCTCAAGTGTTAGGCCAAGCTAGTTGAGCACTGCAATCAATAGTGCGAGGACAAGTGAACCATGTCACCGTGGAGGAGGCTCAAGTAGCATCAGATGTTGTGATTGGTAAGTTCCAAGTAAATTTCGTTCCTGCCATAGTTCTGTTTGATTCTGGAGCTTTGTATTCATTTATTTCCCAAGGTTTTAAATTAAAGCAATGGATGAAAACTATCGTTCTTGGATCTGTTCTTTTGATTCAATCCCTGAGTTCCGAGTTGAGTACAAACTTAGGTTGTTCGGAAGTCAAGATAGCCATTCAGGGTGTAGAGTTCTTCGCCATCCTTGTTGTGTTGGATATTCAATCTTTGGATGTAATTTTGGGAATAAATTGGCTTAAGAAACATCAGACAGTGTTGGATTGTGGAAGCAAAGCAGTTACATTAACCAGTTTAGATGGGGGCAAAGTGAAATTTGAAGCCAGCATGAGTCAGCCAGAGAAGGTTTTGGTATGCCAGAGTAAAGGGATCATGTTAGAGGATGTGTCAGTTGTCCAAGAGTATCCTGATACGTTTCCAGATGATCTTCCCGGAATGCCACCCGATAGGGAAGTGGAGTTCATGATTGAGCTAGTACCTGAAACTTCGCCAATTTCCAAGAGACCGTATCAGATGCCTGCTAATGAGTTAACAAAATTAAAGAAACAAATACAGGAGATGTTGGACAAAGGTTATGTTAGACCTAGTACATCCCCGTAGGGAGCACCAGTGTTGTTCGCAAAAAGAAGGATGGTGGTCAACATATGTGTGTGGATTACCGAACTCTCAATGAAGTTACTATCAAGAACAAGTATTCTTTACCCAGGATTGATGATTTCTTTGATCAGCTTAGAGGAGCCAGAGTATTCTTCAAGATTGATTTGAGGTTAGGGTACCATCAGATGAAAATTCGACAAGAGGATATACCTAAGATAGCATTCTCAACTCGTTATGGTCTGTACAAGTTTACAGTGATGTCCGTTGGTTTAACCAATGCCCCAACATATTTCATGTACCTAATGAACAAGGTGTTCATGGAGTATTTGGACAAGTTTATCGTTGTGTTAATCGATGACATTCTAATTTACTCCAAGGATAGGAAAGAGCATGAAGAGCATTTGAGGTTAGTAATGCAAAAGTTAAGAGAGCATAAGTTGTATGCCAAGTTCAACAAATGTGAATTCTGGATGAAGAAACTTGCATTTCTAGGCCATGTCATGTTGGCGAAAGGAGTAGCAGTTGACCCTGGGAAAGTGAAGGATGTGCTTGATTGGAAGGCGCCAACATTAGTAACGCAAGTCAAAAGTTTTCTTGGAATGGCTGGTTATTACTGTCGTTTCATTGAAGGATTCTCCAGCATAACAAGGCTACTTACATAGTTGCTAAAGAAAAAAAATAAATTTGTTTAGACACCAAAATGCGAGAAGAGTTTCCAAAAGTTGAAGGAGTGTCTAACTACAGCCCAGTGCTAGTACTACTAGATATTAACAAGGATTTCAAGATTTATTGCGATACTTCCCGCAAAGGCTTGTGATGTGTGTTGATGCAACACAAAAGGGTAGTAGCTTATGCTCCGCTTTAGTTGAGGCCACATGAAGAGAATTATTGACATGCGTCATTTTTACATGCATTTTACCGTCATTTTACCCTCATATTTTTCGCATTTTGGGACCATTGATCATCATTTACACGCTTTTCTAAAATTAATTGCTCAAATTGGACCCTTTTACATTTTTTATGCTTTTCCACAGGCCGGCGCGATCGAGGCGCATAAACGACAAAATTTGCATTTTGCGGCTACTCCGTACAAATGTGCGCATCGACACGAATCCGTAGGATCAAACCGCGCTGAAATCGGACTCCCGGAGGGCCAGAACAGAAGAAGTTGAATGGGAGAAGGACCTTTTTGCAAACCCTAAATTCCTTGAGGACTAAATCAGAAAATGGCCGAAAACCCCAATCCCCTTCTCCACCCGTGCGCCGCCGGTGGGGAGACTTGAGCCCGGTTTTCCTTCACCTCTGCCCCCGTTTGCTTCCTCCCCCTAATCTCCTCCTCCAAATCCGGCCGCCGGCAGGCGCCGGGCCGTACCTCGCCGGTGTGCCTCCCTTCTCCACGCATCTACTCACCGCCACCAGCGCCTCCTTGCTCCACCGCCCCTCCCTCTTCCTCTCCTTCCACTGCGCCTCTCTCTCTCCAGCTCCTCACTTCCGCCCGCCGTGTTGCTCCACCAGCGCGCCACATCTCCCCCTTACTCGGCCGCCTCTCCACCCTCACTCGGCCGCTCATCAACTCCGGTTCTTCGCCACCCTGCACCGGGACTTCTCCATCTTCTCCGCAACCCCTTCTTCCTCCACTTCACCGACGGCCTCCACCTCTGCTCTGCTTCCTCTACTCTGCTGGCTCGGTTTACCTCCAATTCCCCTCCATCTCTTGTTGCTTTTCTTAATCACTGCTCAATTAAATTGATAATGGTCTGTGTTAGTTTGTGATTTGCTAAATTGTGAATGTTATCTGTGATGTTTGTGTGATGTTTGTGAACTGTGGATGCTTGGAAAGCATTTTTATCTATGTCTGTGAATGTTATTTGTGATGTATGCACTGTGCTTTGTGAATGTGATCAGTGGAATTGTTTTGGTTAAGTGTAGCTTTGTGGTCCAGTAGTGGATGTTAAATTGTGATCTATGGATGTGTTATGCTTTGTTATTTTGTTCTAGAATTTCTATATGTTCATGTTGCTAGTAATTTAATTCTAGAAGTTGTGCTTGTGTTCAGTGTTGTGTTAGTCTAGTATTTGTGGTTGTCTTTGTGTTGTCCTGTGCGATTTAGCGAGTCGGCGACCGTCTCCCTTCCCCGTGCTGTCTCAACCTCCCTTTGCTTCTGAATCCCCCCTCTTTGCTTTTCTCAGCGGTCGATTGATAGTTAAGTCGTGCATGTGTTCGTATTTCTGTGTTGTCGCGTGCGACCGTCATCTAGTTAGCCGTCGATCGTCTTCCCTCTCTTTCTCTCTTGACTCCCTCTTTGCTTCTAGACTCCCCTATTGCTTCTCGACTCTCCTCATTCTGTCTAGCGGTCGGTAGCTAGTTAGATCGTCGGTCGGTAGTCACGTTCGTTCGTGTAGTCGTTGTAGTTCGTGCGTCGTAGTTGTTCGTGCGTTAGTCATCGTTTGTGCGTCGTTCGTTTAGTCTCTCGTCGTGTAGTTCGTTCGGTCGTACGACGTCCATTCGTACGGTCGTTCGTTTCGTCGTCGTTTGATAGATTGTTTGGTCGTTTTAGGTTTAGTTTTCTCCCCCGTTCGTTTCACCTAGCTTTAGCTGAGCACCGGTAGCCTCAGTCTAGTCCCTGTGGAGAACACGACACTCGCCGCTATTTCAGTGGCAACCCGTGCACTTGCGGGTGTGCTATTTTTGCACGATCAAGCAATTTTGGCGCCGTTGCCGGGGACTAGCTTAGTGCGACAGTGTTAGGCTATAGACTAGGTCATTTTGTTTTCTTTTGCTTGTGTTGACCTATCTTTCATTTCGTCATTGTTCATATTTGTGATATATTGCTAATCCCTAACCCTTTTGCTAGTTACTTCTCTCTTTTGCGATTTTCGTATCCATTCTTGCAGGTTGATTGATATAGGTACTTATTGAGGCTATGGCTTACTATTATGATTCTCATGGTTATATGAGCACCCCTAGCACTTATGACACTCTTCAAGAACATCATTCGCCTCCTATCCCTCAATCTGATCGTATGTCCAAGTTGGAGGAGATGGTGGCATCATATATTACTAGGGTGGACACTCAGTTTAGTGACATAAAAAGCCAGTTGAGTGCAATGAGCATATTGATTTCAGAAATGGAGGATCGTAGAAGTTCACTCCAGTCATTGAGTAGTTGCTTGGACAATCATGCCACATCACAGTTTTCATTTAGTGCCGCTGAGACACTCCCAATCCATTTAGAGGTGCCTTGCTTTGATGATAATCCTTCTATTGACGGACCTGAGCTAGAGTTAGTCACTTTTGATGCCATGGACTCACCATATATGGACCCTGATACTTGTGTTGGTGAGCCCGAGCTTGAGACTCAGAGATTTGATGTGGAGGATTCTCACTGCTTTGTCCTCATTCCTGTGCTTCTTGAGACTGTCATGGAGGGATTCACCTTTGAGGATGTGGACCACTTAGATGATTATTTTATCTTTGAGCCTGAGATGGAGATATTCATTCTTGATGATGAGGGGGCTGCTTCCGATGTCGACGAGGAGCACATTTCTATTGATCCATCACCGGCTACTTCTTTCGTCGATATCGCCCCTCTGGAGGTTTCTACTACCGTGCATTCTACTTCACCTACACTTCAGGTAGTTTGGAAACTCTTCCTCGACCACTTCAGGTTTGATTTCTTTGGCCCTGACGAGACATATGCTATTACTAGTTGTGCTCATCTCACTGATAGACCTCATGATGTACTTTATCGATATACCTACATGATTGGATATTCTATTGATGACTTGGAGGGTGTCGACCCTATCACACATATTTGCCATGTTTTTGAGTCTATTTGCAGGGTTACGCTTGTTTACCATCGACTACGAGCGGACATGGTTCGAGTCGATATCCCTTGGGATCCAGGTGGATTTCGAGGCATGCTGATTCATGAGGAGGGCGGACATGTGCCTTTTCCATGTCCCGTCCTCGGCCCTCCTCCCGCTACATCCAAATGAGCATCTCTTTTTCTTTTTATTTCCATTCCTTTTGTTAGTTTTTGTTGGTTTCTCCTCTTTTCTTTCTTTTTTATTTCAGGTCCCGTGTTAGATCTTCATCCTTATATATGCGAGAAGCCACGGGATGATTTGTCTACTTTCACTACATCATATATACCCGGTGAGCTGTTTCTTACCCTTTTAGGCGCATTCTTGATTCATTGCTCAATTTAAGCTTGGGGGAAGACTTGTATGTGTATGGATGATGTTCTAGCATGTTTGTTTATATTGTGAGCATTTGAGCTTATTGTCGTGTAGTTGATGATATATGGTCATTCATATGCTTCATATTATGCTTGTATTGATGATATATGGCCTTTACTATTGCTCTCATGTTATGCTTATTGTATATCTTGGCCATGTGAGCCCATGCCTTGATTAATCAAGAAAGGCCATGTCGAAATTTTCTTAATTGAGCTATATTGTCACTAGTTCCTTGTATGTCTTAAGTCACTTAGCATCATATAGAGCTTGAGTTTTGTTTATTATCCTTGATGAGCTTAGAATCCTTGTGATCCTATAGCATTTGATTCATTGCGAGTTACGCATGTGTTTTGACCATTTGCGGATTGAATTGGTTCTAGTCATAGCCTCTTGAATGATTATATCTTAGTTTCAAGCTTTGGCATATGTTATTTTAGATATTGATACTTTGCTTGAATGTAAAATTTGTGAAAGGGGTAGTCCTATCTTGAGCCAATAACATGGTTGATTTATCTAGGTATCCATGTCTCGAGACACGTGTTACTTAGCTTAATGAAAACCGGTTAAAGATGCTTAATCAAAACTGAAAAAAAAGAAAAAAATATTTGTGTGTGTGTGTGTGGAATAAGTGACTATGTCACATTGGTTTGGAAATGTGTTGAATAAGTGGCAAGTCTTGTCCAAGTGAAGTGTGAGTGTGAATAAGTGGCTAGCTAGCCCAAGGGTTGGAATAAGTGGCACTTGTGCCCAATGTATGTTTTAAATTTGCTAAAAATCAACAAAAATTAGGTATCATGGCTCAAGTATGGGCTTTTTCATAAATTTCATGCAAGTATTAGTCTCTTTGTCTCAAATAGTATATGCCTTAGTACGACTCTTTGCTATGCTCATTCTTGATGTTATACCTAGTTCCGATGCTTTACAATTTTGGTTGGATTCATGTGATTACTTGAGTGTATAACTTGATTTGGTCGAATGCTATAGTTATCACTTTGACATCCATGCTTGAATGTTTCATTCTCATTTTGGATGGTCCTCAAAACTCTAGTTAGATAATGTCGTTTTACACTGTTGTATGCCTCATGACTTATTACATGCATTTAACTAGACTTTTACCTCATGATTACTTGTTGTCCGGGTTCGATAATATCATGCCATTTACTTGAGGACAAGTAAACGTTTAAAGCTTGGGGGTATGACATGCGTCATTTTTACATGCATTTTACCGTCATTTTACCCTCATATTTTTCGCATTTTGGGACCATTGATCATCATTTACACGCTTTTCTAAAATTAATTGCTCAAATTGGACCCTTTTACATTTTTATGCTTTTCCACAGGCCGGCGCGATCGAGGCGCATAAACGACAAAATTTGCATTTTGCGGCTGCTCCGTACAAATGTGCGCATCGACACGAATCCGTAGGATCAAACCGCGCTGAAATCGGACTCCCGGAGGGCCAGAACAGAAGAAGTTGAATGGGAGAAGGACCTTTTTGCAAACCCTAAATTCCTTGAGGACTAAATCAGAAAATGGCCGAAAACCCCAATCCCCTTCTCCACCCGTGCGCCGCCGGTGGGGAGACTTGAGCCCGGTTTTCCTTCACCTCTGCCCCCGTTTGCTTCCTCCCCCTAATCTCCTCCTCCAAATCCGGCCGCCGGCGGGCGCCGGGCCGTACCTTGCCGGTGTGCCTCCCTTCTCCACGCATCTACTCACCGCCACCAGCGCCTCCTTGCTCCACCGCCCCTCCCTCTTCCTCTCCTTCCACTGCGCCTCTCTCTCTCCAGCTCCTCACTTCCGGCCGCCGTGTTGCTCCACCTGCGCGCCACATCTCCCCCTTACTCGGCCGCCTCTCCACCCTCACTCGGCCGCTCATCAACTCCGGTTCTTCGCCGCCCTGCACCGGGACTTCTCCATCTTCTCCGCAACCCCTTCTTCCTCCACTTCACCGACGGCCTCCACCTCTGCTCTGCTTCCTCTACTCTGCTGGCTCGGTTTACCTCCAATTCCCCTCCATCTCTTGTTGCTTTTCTTAATCACTGCTCAATTAAATTGATAATGGTCTGTGTTAGTTTGTGATTTGCTAAATTGTGAATGTTATCTGTGATGTTTGTGTGATGTTTGTGAACTGTGGATGCTTGGAAAGCATTTTTATCTATGTCTGTGAATGTTATTTGTGATGTATGCACTGTGCTTTGTGAATGTGATCAGTGGAATTGTTTTGGTTAAGTGTAGCTTTGTGGTCCAGTAGTGGATGTTAAATTGTGATCTATGGATGTGTTATGCTTTGTTATTTTGTTCTAGAATTTCTATATGTTCATGTTGCTAGTAATTTAATTCTAGAAGTTGTGCTTGTGTTCAGTGTTGTGTTAGTCTAGTATTTGTGGTTGTCTTTGTGTTGTCCTGTGCGATTTAGCGAGTCGGCGACCGTCTCCCTTCCCCGTGCTGTCTCAACCTCCCTTTGCTTCTGAATCCCCCCTCTTTGCTTTTCTCAGCGGTCGATTGATAGTTAAGTCGTGCATGTGTTCGTATTTCTGTGTTGTCGCGTGCGACCGTCATCTAGTTAGCCGTCGATCGTCTTCCCTCTCTTTCTCTCTTGACTCCCTCTTTGCTTCTAGACTCCCCTATTGCTTCTCGACTCTCCTCATTCTGTCTAGCGGTCGGTAGCTAGTTAGATCGTCGGTCGGTAGTCACGTTCGTTCGTGTAGTCGTTGTAGTTCGTGCGTCGTAGTTGTTCGTGCGTTAGTCGTCGTTTGTGCGTCGTTCGTTTAGTCTCTCGTCGTGTAGTTCGTTCGGTCGTACGACGTCCATTCGTACGGTCGTTCGTTTCGTCGTCGTTTGATAGATTGTTTGGTCATTTTAGGTTTAGTTTTCTCCCCCGTTTCGTTTCACCTAGCTTTAGCTGAGCACCGGTAGCCTCAGTCTAGTCCCTGTGGAGAACACGACACTCGCCGCTATTTCAGTGGCAACCCGTGCACTTGCGGGTGTGCTATTTTCGCACGATCAAGCAATTATCCCACGTACGATTTGGAGTTAGCAGCCATAGTGCATGCTTTAAAAATCTAGTGCCACTATCTCATGGGTAATCGTTGTGAAATCTACATGGATCACAAGAGTTTGAAATACATCTTCACGTAAGCCGATCTCAATCTCAGGGAAAGGAGGGGGCTAAAGTTGATAAAAGACTATAATGTTGGAATTCATTATCATCTCGAAAAGGCCAATGTGGTAGCAGATGCTTTGAGTAGAAAGGTTTATTGCAATATAGTGATGATCAAGGAAAGGCAGCCAGCCCTACACGAGGAATTTCAGAAGCTTAACTTGGAATTGGTTGAGGAAGGATTCTTAGCCACAATAGAGTTGTAGCTGACTTTGGATAGTTAGATTCATCAAGCACAGGCAGAGGATGAAAATATTCAGCAGATCAAGACTAATATGAGTAAGGGTAAAGCATCAGGTTTTTACAGAGGCGGACAAGGGTACCTTGTGGTTTAAAGATTGGTTGTGTGTGCCAAATAAAAAAGAGTTGAAGGAGCTATTGCTCAAAAAAGCTCATCAGTCATTGTACTCGATCCATCCAGGTAGTACCAAGATGTATCAGGATATCAAAGACAAATATTGGTGGCCAAGTATGAAGCGTGAGATAGCAGAGTACGTAGCACTTTGTGATGTATGCCAAAGGATGAAAGCTGAGCATCAAAGACCATCAGGTTTGCTTCAATCACTGAAAATTCCTGAGTGGAAGTGAGAAGAAGTGGGCATGGACTTTATTACGAGATTGCCCAAGACAAAGGATGGTTTCGACTCAATTTGGGTAGTTGTGCACCATTTGATGAAGTTTGCTCAGTTCATTCCAGTCAAGACAACCTATGCAGGCGACAAGCTGTTAGATTTATACATGTCGAGGATTGTGAGTCTTCATGGAGTGCCTAAGAAAATAATATTAGATCATGGATCGCAGTTCACTTCATGATTTTGGGGAAGTTTCCATGAAGCAATGGGTACTCATTTGAATTTCAGTTCAGCATATCATCCCCAGACCGATGGTCGGACTAAGCAAGTGAATCAGATTCTTGAGGACATGCTAAGAGCTTTTGTGTTGGACCATGGAACCAAGTGGGACAGTTGTTTGCCTTTCGCATATTTCTCATACAACAATAGTTACCAGACCAGTTTGCAGATGTCACTGTTTGAAGCTTGTATGGGAGAAAGTGTAAAACCCCTCTCAATTGGGAAGAGATGGGGGAAAGTCAAATCTTTGTGCTAGAATGTTTAAAGGAAGCTAAGGAAAAGGTTTGGTTGATCCGAGAGAGGTTAAGGACTGCTCAAACTAGATAGAAAATTTATGCGGATACCCATCGTTGAGAATTGAGCTTTGAGCCAGATGATTATGTGTACCTCAGGATTACGCCATTCAAAGCTGTTCAGAGGTTCAAGATGAAAGGAAAGCTTGCGCCAAGATATGTGGGGCCATTTAAGATTGTAGGATTAGAAATGGAAACAGAGGGGGGTGAATGGTGCCTTTTAAAATTTGCCCCCAAAAGTTCCACTAAAATCTCGGATAGCTATAGAAGCTATGAAGAACAAGGAGAAAAGAAGCCCTCTGGCAACTAGAGTGAAAACGACAAATAAAACAACACATTGAAGCTTGCTGCAGAAAAAGGCTCAGTGGAGAAAAGCCTGGCTGGTCAAACCGCAAGAGACCGAGCTGTCAGACCGCAGCAACAAGGCCGGTCTGACCGGTTTTACTAGGCCGGTCTGACCGCCTAGTAACCGTCGGTCTGACCGCCTGGTGCTCGCCGGTCTGACCGCCGTTGCCGAAGCGGTTGGACCGCCAACCCTAGCGGTCTGACCGCCATGAGAGGCGCGATCTGACCTCCAATGAAGGTCCGGTCTGACCGGCCTACTGAAGACAGACCAAGAAATTCGCACTCGACTGAAAACCACTGCACAGTTTTACTGAAAATGCATATTTCAGCCAAATTGATGAATTGCTGATGTTTCTCTTTGTCCAACTGAGCAAGAACTTATTCTAAACAACATCAAAGCCTCAGGAAACAAAGGGATTCATCTAGAGAGCAAGAAATCAAGATTTGACCTAAAATCTGAAAAAGAGTAGAGAGTGAGGCTAATTTCCAGATTTCTCATTATTCTTCCATCCTTTGCTTATGAACGTTCGAAATTCAAAAGGACATGATCTCATAGCAAGGGAACTCAAATCTGAACTCAACAATTGAAGGGAAATCAAGAGAACCAAGCTTCCCCTAACATCAAACCCTAATTTTCTTTAAACAGAGGATTTAAGCCGCAAGGGAATAAAAGAGAGATTCTTTGATTCAACAATTGGGCTCTTAGGAACTAACTGACCAATTGGTCTTGAGACACATTCCCATCACAGAGCAATCCATTTTGCAGCTAATCAAACAAGAATTCACCTCACACACAAAATAAACAAGAAGGAACTGAGAATGGCAGCTAAGCACAGAAAGAAAAATAACATGAGCAGCTCAAACCAAATCCTTCTCATATTGAAATTGACGAAGAGAGATGAATGATTAAAAATGGTTTTAGCTCACATCTCACTACATGCTTCTCTTGAGGAGAGAACACACGCACACAACACAGAGCTCACTCCCTTGCTCTCCAGGATGCCACCTTGCCTCTCCTACACCCACACTTATGAAGGAAGAAGCTCACCCACATCAGGAAAATCAAGAAGTGGCATACACAATACACTTCCCACCTCTCACACATATGAGGCAAAAAGTCAAAGCAACCAATTTAGGAGGGAAACCAGCCTCCAACTCATGGCTTGAGTCAAATCTCCAATTTTCCCCTCAAGCACTTTCCCGGAAGCTTCCCGCAACCGGTACCTTGACCGTCTGGACCTCGACTCCTCCCTGAGTCTAGTCCCGGTCCGCTCCGCTGCACACGACCGCACCTGGCATCCTGACCGTCTGGACCTCTGACACCACCTGAGTCTAGTCCCGGTCCACCTCGCCGCTGCCCGTCGTGTCCGCCCGACTCCGACCGAGACCTCCGACTCCACTTGAGTCTAGTCCTGGTCTGTTCCGTCACACACGACTGCAACCGACACCCAACCGTCTGGACCTCCGACTACTCCCTGAGCCTAGTCCCGGTTCTCTCGTCGTCGCCCGTCGTGTCCATCACCGGTAGCTCCAGATCTGGTTCCTCATCTCCCGACTCGCAACCGCCTCAGCAGCCTCGATCATCTTCAGCATCACCAACCGTCTGGACCTCAACACCTCCTATGCCTAGTCCCGGTCCTCCTCGCCTCACCATGACCTAGCTCCGAAGTCCTGCAGTCACACAGACAAGCAAACCGTCACATAGCACCGGACGAAACAACATATCGACGATAGCATAAGTAAAAGGTACTCAACCCTAGAATACCCAAAACAAACTCAAACTCTCTAACACAACCGTCAATTACTCATCACAAACATGGGGATACCTCCACATGGTCTCTCAAAGATGTTAAAGTGCAAGGGAGAGGTTGCTTACCAATTGAAGCTACATGCGATCTTCAGTGGGATACATGATGTCTTTCATGTGTCTCAGCTGAAGAAGTGTTGTGAGTGCCGAGGAGGCAGCGCCAGTGGAAGCCATTGATCTTCAGGAGGATCTGTCTTACAAGCAACATCCTGTCAGAATCTTGGAAGTGTCCGAGCATGTTACAAGGAGCGAGGTAGTTTATCTTTGCAAAGTTCAATGGAGCAACCATTCTGAGGAAGCCACCTGGGAGCATGAGGAGGATTTCATAGTGGAGTTTCCAAACCAATTCTCTTAGGATTTTGTTTAAGGGGGGAAGGTTTGTAACATCGTGCTTTTCAGAGTTATTTGAAGCCTTTTTTAATAGAATTCACCATTTGGATTTTTTTCTAGAATTAATTCAAGCTTAGATAGAATTTATGAATTAAAAAAGAATTAATATGACTAAATTAAACTTTAACATTTGCTGAAAATATTTTATTCGGGTTCTTTGTGTCTCAAGCAATTATTTGGAATTTTCTTGGATGTTTTGGGTTAATTTGCTATTTTCTAGAGTTCAAAGGAATTTATTTAAAATTTTGAAATTAGAAAAACCCCTAAAATCCTAAAAAACCAAGTGGGCCAAAGCCTACCAACCGACCCGACCCGTCGTTCAGCCCAGCCTGGCTTGTCCCGCCTATGCCACGCGTCGAGCATCCGCGCTCGTGCCTAATCGCTAGATGGCAGCCACGCATCACCAATCTAGAGCATCTGCTTCACCTGCACTCATCCTAGCCACTCGTCCCTTCTAAGCCACTGACATGGGGGCCCACCAGTCAGGCATTTCATCTCCGTCGCGGACTCCATTCACCATCTCGTTGCGAACACCGTCGTCGTCGTCGTCTGTGTTCATCTTGCCTCGGTGTGCATGCCCAACTGGGACTCTTGACCGTCTCTGAGCCGAGCACAACTTGATGTCCGTGCCTATTTAAGAGCACCACCCCTCTTGTTTTTTGCTCCCGCAGTCGACCTCGCTATGCGCCCTAGTCATCCGAATAGTGCGCCACCTTACTCTGCCGTCGCCGCTGTCATCTTTTGCTCTAGTAGCCATCGCCTTCATCTCCGTCACCGTTCAACGCCTCGTTTTCCATCGCTAACATCATCGGTTCAATCCTCGTCATCGTCATCATCTTCCCCGATGCCGGTGAGGACCCTTGCCTCGACCACGCTGTTGTTTCTCGCCGGTAGAACCCCACCATCGCCTCGGCCCGCTTGCTGATGCCTCAAACCATGCACCCACCGACACTAGCTTGACCACGCTGATCGTGACCCTTGACCTTCTTCGTGCTCCAAGTCCATCATGAGCCGTGTCTCTGATCGTGGGACCCATTGATCAGATCTACTGTGCCATAGACCCGTAGACCATGCCATGCAAGCAGTCGAGTCAGCAGCCACATCAACATCCACATCAGGCCTAATCCAACGTGTCAGTGCCACGTTAGCACTCGAGCCGTCCCTTATGCCACGTCAGCGTGCCACATCATCTACCACATGTCATGCCACGCCACGCTACAACCTTAGCCTAAGTGGCATGTGTCATGCCACGTCAGCCTAGATGTCTGGTCAGCGTACCACATCAGTGCTGATGTCATAATTAGGATTTCCTTTAGAAAAATAAGTCCAATAAATCTTTTTTCCTTTTTCTTTAGATTTAGATCTTCCAAAAGCATGTTCTCCTCTGTCCTAGCTCTGATTGACCCGATTCAGTTACCTATGTTATTTTAGTTATCAGATAAAATTGAAAATATATTTTAGACTTGGGCGAGTGGTTGTAGAGACCGGTGCTATTGCATGAGATATTGGGTTGTGGCTGTCTTGCCCGGGTCATTAAGGACCGATCTACTGTGCCATAGACCCAAGTATTCTTATGCAACCATGTGTGCCTATATAGGAATGCCTTAGGATAATAAGTTGTCATGTTCTAGCAACATAACCGCAAGCAGTAGGTTGTATGTTATTTGGGCTAGTGCAGGCATGGTGGTCTATCCATGTTCGTAGGGCCTTGCTAGTTCAAGCAAGATTTACCAACACAACGTATGAGTCTTGGGATGTTAGAGAGAACACTACACATCTCAGGAAAATATCATAGCACAGTTGTTGTTAGGACCGGTAATGTAAAAGTTTCATCATGAACTCTCAAATCAAATACCTACAGCATCATGTGACATGTATAACATGGTGAGATGTTTATGTCATGTGAATATAGTTGTACAACCTCTGAAGAGTGCAAATCTATTCGAATAGCCATATCCGCAGTTATAGACATCACTTGATTATATTCAACAATAAGTAGCTTTATATTTTGTAAATTGGTTGTAGGAAGGTATGGATGGGGAAATTCAGGCATGACTTGGTCAACAAAGGGAAATTGCCATTCTTTTGTTCTAGCACAGCGAGCCACTTGTATAAATAGGTTATTTATGCTCTAGTATTACTTGTTTATCAAATTTAAATGCTCTTACAAATTCTAAATATAATCTATTACTCATTATTGCAAATGAAAGCTTGCTTTGCACAAAAATTGGAAAAGTGGTACGATAGCCATCTCTCTTGACATAGCCTTGCATACTATATAATATTGGCTACAAAGTCTTGTGGGGTACAATTTTATACTCACAATTGCTTGTTGAACACTATCAGAGTAAGAAGAAGGTGATCCCTCAGCCGACTACTTTTACGCTACTGGTTTGGCGATGATGATGCCAATCTTTAAGGATAAATCCTAATCAATTGACTGTGATCGGGCTGAGGCATACTAGCTGGTTTTGTTGTCTCTTTATCTTTAATTCTATTGCAAATTTTTATCATGCGAACTATTTGGTTGGATAGGCCTTTTACTGTAAAACGAGTCGCATATGATTTAATTTCAGTTGTTAATTATATCATGCCACTATGTTTATTTAATCGCGTATGGATGTAATATAAATATTGTTATATCACTACTACAGAAATAGTATTAGTAGACGCCAAATCACAGACAGTTTTTCAAACCGTATGTGACGGACACTATCACAGACGGTTTTAATTGGAGACCATCTATGTTGTTGGTGTCAGTAAAAAAGAAGTATCACAGACGGTTCTTACCGATGAACCATCTGTGATATTGGAATATCACAGACGGTTTTTAATAAAAAAAACTATATGTGATTATTCACAATTATCATAGACGGTTTTTTAACAAAAACCGTCTGTGATACTTAGCTTATCACAGACAGTTTATGTTAAAAAAACTATCTGTGATAATCCTACTATATATTTATTGTGTCGCTCAGAACCGCATCTATCTCATTTCGATCCAGATCTAGCCGGTGCTGCACCTGGAGGAGGCAAGGATTTCTAGCTAGTTAATTTGGTGGATTTCAGCCGGTGCTGCACCTAGAGCTTTGAAGATTCATACGTTCCTAGTTGCCCTAGATATGGTTAGTAATGAAATTTATTTTTCCCTGCATTACAATTTAGATCTAAGTTTTGGTGAGCGTTATTGAAGATGGTTTGCATCTACTTGACCATACATGATCAGTTCCCGTCATGTGAGAGGCCAAATTTGTCAAAATTGTTGGTTATATACCTTCAGCGATCGCTGGGGAAATGGCTATTGTGTTTATAATATGAATTAAGCTAGCAAAGCCTCAATGCATGTGGTATATATATAGTAATAATTAATTAATTTAATTTTTAATACTAAGCTGTTATATATATGCATAACGTAGGACCGAAGCTGGATGTATGCCGTGAACCATGTGAGTGAAGAGTACATTAATGGCTTGTCTGCTTTTACAAGAGCTGCTGAGGAGGATATGTTGAATAAGGGGGTAGAATATATGTACTGTCCATGCACTGACTGCGAGAATTTAAAGATGTTTAAGAACCGAGAGCAGATTGAAACGCACTTGATTCGGAGGGGTTTCAAAAAGGGTTATACGTGTTGGACAAGTCATGGCGAAGTCAATGATATGCCGCCGGATGACATCGCCAGTGAAGTGAATGATATGCCGCCGGATGATGTCGATTGTTGTTCGAATTCAGATAGGTTGCATGATGACAATCTGGATCAGATGCTTCGTGATGTAGATGAGAACTATGATGAGAGAGAGTATGTTAAATTCCAGGGCTTGATGGAGGACTCAGAGAAACCTTTGTTCACATGTTGCAGGTCAAAGCACATGAGGTTATCGGCCGTGTTTGAACTGTTGAAATTGAAGGTAAGCAACGGTTGGTCCGACAAGAGTTTCACGACGCTGTTAGGCCTTTTAGCGGATATGCTTCCGGAGAGAAATGAGTTGCCTAAAACCACGTATAAAGCCAAGAAGGTTCTTTGTCCATTGGAAATGGAAGTAGAAAGAATACATGCATGTCTGAACAACTGTATCCTCTACCGTAAAGAGTATGCAAACATGCATGTATGTCCGGTGTGCAACGCATCCCGATACAAATGTAACAATCAATCAGATGACGGCAAGGGAACAGAGATAAAGAAAGGACCTCCTGCTAAGGTGGCATGGTATTTTCCTATAATTCCCCGTTTGAAACGGTTTTTTGCAAATCCAATAGAGGCAAAATTGCTACGTTGGCACTTGGAGGAGCGCAAGAAGGATGGAATGCTAAGACAACTTGCTGATTCTGCCCAGTGGAGAAACATCGATAGTAGTTTTACAGACTTTGGTGTAGAACCAAGGAAAATAAGGTTTGGACTGAGTACAGATGGAATGAATCCTTTCGGTAGCATGAGTAGCCGACATAGCACTTGGCTCGTGACTCTCTGCATCTATAACTTTCCTCCTTGGTTCTGTATGAAGCGAAAGTATATTTTGCTGTCGATACTTATCCAAGAGCCAAAGCAACCTGAGAATGATATTGATGTGTACCTAGCACCGTTGGTGGAAGATGTAAAAGTACTGTGGAACGAAGAGATACAGGTATGGGATGCATACAAACGAGAGAACTTCACTTTGCGCTTCTTATTGTTCTACACCATAAATGATTATTCTGCCCTTGGTAACCTGTCGGGCCAAAGTACAAAAGGAGCCAAAGCTTGTACTCACTGTTTAGATGGTACCGAGAGTGTGTGGCTGAAACACTCATGCAAAACCGTGTACATGCGTCACCCCCGGTTCCTTTAGAGGGCTCACCCATACCGTAAGATGAAGAAACAATTTGACGGAGAGAAGGAGGACGGTTCAGCTCCAAGGCATTTAAGCGGAAAAGTGGTTTATAATATGGTTAAGGATTTAGATGTTGTCCTTAGAAAGGGACATAAATTGAGAGCTCATGAGAAGAACATCTAGAAGAATAGATCAATATTTTGGGACTTACCTTATTGGGAGTACCTAGATGTTCGACACTACATCGATGTCATGCACGTAAAAAAGAATGTATGTAACAACTTGATTGGTCTCTTACTGAACATTCATGATAAAACAAAGGACGGCGTCAACGCACAGCTTGACTTGGCTGATATGGACATCAGGCCTGAGTTAGCACCGACAAAAATAGATAATGGAAGAACGTACCTTCCCCCTGCGTGTTACACTCTGTCCAAGGCCGAAAAAACAGAACTGTGCCAGTGGCGCCTTATGTCGACCAGCATAAGGATGTGCTTCAGCAATAGAATCCGGAGAATCCGGATGTTTGGATCATGAGGCAACACAACAGTCGGTTCAACCAATGGTTGAAAGAGCAAATCGCTAGGAGCTCGCCAAGTGAGATGCTGACATGGTTGACAAAAGGGCCAACATTTACAATTGTGACATGGCAAGGATATGACATAAATAGGTACATATTTATACACAGGCTGAGGATATAAAGAGCATTAACCAGAACAGCGGTGTCCGCATAGATGCGCTCAGTACCAATGGGTTGAGAAACTCGTACTATGGGTTCATAGAAGAGATTGGGAGCTCTACTGCGTGGTTTTCAAGATCCCCTTATTTCGGTGCCGTTGGGTGCATCTCCCACAAATGAAGGTTGACAAGTACGGTGTCACTACCGTGGATCTCCAACGTGTCGGATACAAAGACAAACCATTCGTACTCGCTAACCAAGTTGTTCAAGTTTTCAATGTAACCGATCTGGCAAATAAGAAGCGCCATGTAGTTCTTCATGGAAAAAGGAGAATTGTCAGAGTAGAGAATGTAGTGGACGAGGACGAATACAATCAATTTGATGAGTTACCTCCTTTCGGAAATGGCATAAGGGTCGACGACGAACAACGTGACGAAACTAGTTACATACGCATTGATCATCATGAAGGGATAATTTTTAAAGGAAATAAGCAAGTGGAATGAGAATGTGCGATATATATATATATATATATATATATATATATATATATGGGCATTTGCATTTATGTATATAACAATGCATGTATGCGATGTATATGTGAATTTGCATTTATGTGTATAATAATGGATGTGTGTGATGTATTTGTGAATTTGCATTTATGTATATAACAATTCATGTGTGTGATGTATTTGTGAATTTGCATTTATGTATATGTGAAAATGTGTGATATATATGTGAATTTTGAGAATGAGTCATACATATGTATCTCTATGTTCATTGGGCTGTTGTAAAGAAATATACTGTGAGAGGTCTTATTACAGTGCCTGCTGGTTGGTGTAGGTAATAACTCCAGCGTGTGGGAAGGAGAGCTTATTACAGACGGTTCTATTTCAGAACCGTCTGTAATATCATTAGCACAGACGGTTCTAAACTAGAACCGTCTGTGATAATCCTTCCTATATATACCCTCAAGCTAGGGTTTTGCGCGTGCACTATAATACCTCAAGCTAGGGTTTTGCGCGTGCACTGCAGTTTTGATAATAATGATATCACAGACGGTTCTAGTTTAGAACCATTTGTGATAATGTATCACAGATGGTTCTAAACTAGAGCCGTCTATGATAATCCTTCTTATGTATACCCTCAAGCTAGGGTTTTGCGCGTGCACTACAGTTAAGCGCTATACCTACCAGATCCAGATCGCCGCTCTCCTAAACGAGCTTGTCGCCACCTCCTCCTCAGATCTCCCTCCTCCGCCGACCCAAGCTGTGGTGACCGTCGACCCCCGTCCACGCCGTCGCCGCCGCCTCCTCGGACCTCCGTCCCCTCGACCCCCGTCCACGCCATCACCACCGCCTCCTCGGACCTCCGTCCCCAGTAATTGTTGACCCCCGTCCACGCCGTCGTCACCGCCTCCTCGAACCTCCCTAGTCGTTGTCTGTATCGTGAATATTTCGGTTCTTTGTTTGCAAACATTGTGGGTTGTGCTTGTTTTATAATCTCTGGTAAATGTTCAAGTACTGAGAGACACTGTTTGCTTGTGGCTCGATTTAAATCTTGATGATGAAATTTGTCACATACTAAAAGTGATCTGTACATCTAGGATTAAATTGAGCTCAATCTGTGGTCCTTTCAGCTGTCTATCACATTGCTCTTTGAGTTCTTAGTTCGGTCAGTTAGTTAGATCTTGTTGCTCTATGATTATCTGGCATGCCGCAACTTGTATTCTGAATTCAGATCTGAATAGAAGCATTTTTCAACTT
Organism: Dendrocalamus latiflorus; assembly: GCA_017311315.1. Lineage (NCBI taxonomy): Eukaryota > Viridiplantae > Streptophyta > Magnoliopsida > Poales > Poaceae > Dendrocalamus > Dendrocalamus latiflorus. Next base: position 11,062,910 of record CM029625.1, on the reverse strand, counting down.
TGAAGTATTGAGTATCTGTGATTATGTTGTCTATTAATTGATCATCTTAAGCTATTGTCAGATTGCTACCTTATAGTCTTTGATTTAGATCTTTTGTCATACCGAAATTTTAGAAGTTGCTATCATTTGTATATGCAAACTTTACTGACAGAGAATGCATTGATTAGAGCTCAAATTTAATCTCTAGTTGTCTTATCACTTGATGAAGAGTATTGACATAGTATTGAGAAGGCCAAATATTAAGATTTGAGCACCTCTACTTCAGAGAGCATAACATCAATTACAACTGAGCTTTAGGTTATTATAATTGATTCTTTTGTCATGAATGTGGGTAATATGCTCCTTTTAGAATTTATTATGTTTCATGAATTAAGATTATGCTCTTGTATAAATGACTTGGAAGAATTACATGTTTATATGCGATTTAGGTCATTTATATACTGCTTGAAATGTGCTTTAATATTGCTTAATTATACTGGCTGATTATTGTGAAAAGAGATGCTTGTGGGAACTGTCATATGCTCTATGAAGTAACTGGTCTTGTACTAAGATTGGATCACAAATCTTGAGCTCTAGATTAGTAGTCCTTTCGGTTTTGCTAGAGTAGTTAGAATTCTGTGCAGTCTGTGATCACCTATTTAGTAGATTAGTAGTCCTTTCGGTTTTACTAGATTAGTAGTCCTGTGGTTCACGAAATAGCTCTACAACATCAACCAAAAGTTCATGTTGATTTCTTAGAGCTCAAGGTTTGATTCACATTTGACAGATTCAATCAGTGAAGAGTATAAGACCGTAGTAGTGGGACGGCCAAGATTAAAATCTTAGAGCTACTAATTCACATTTCTTAGAGCTCAATGTTTGATTAAAATCTGGTGTAACCCTACATCTGAGAGCGACTAAAACCACTCTAACATGCTGATTTTAGTCTTTTATGTCTAGCTACTTTTGATGGTAGCATGTTACTTCAATGATCTATGTCTCAAATCTGAATATATGCTGGTTTTAGACTATTGCATGATATGTTGTTTAGATAGCTTAATATTTCCACCTGTTTATATCTTGAAGAAGTCATCTTTATATCCAATTTGTCTTGCTTGGGCTTTTCATATATGAGAAGGCCAACATGTCATCCGCGTATTCTTCAACGTCATCACCGGATATGTCCGCTCCAAAATCAAAACGCCAAGGAAGAGGACTATCGAAAAAGCCTAAGGGCCAGTTTACCATCACAGGGATCGATGGATCTGGGACCCCTCTCCTTCCTCACTGAGCAGCAAGCGCATTTCAAAGAATGATCAGAATAGTTGCACGAGAACTAATTGAGATCACATTCGATTCGTGGAAGACCGTGACTGAGACTCGGAAACATGAGCTGCTGACAGAAATATTTGCATCGTTCGAGATCCCAGAAGAACACCACGACTCCGTGCAACGACATGCCTTACTAGCGGCGTGCAAAGCATGGAAGAACTTCAAGAGCGTGCTCATCAAGAACTTCGTGGAGAAGGATTTAACGCCCTTTCATAAGTACTCATTCCTGCAACCACAATAGGAAGAGTTTAAGGCGATGAAGACGACTGAAGATTTTAGAAGTGCAAGTGCGGCGCACAAGGCCCTCCAGGCAAAAAACACGCACCCCCATAGACTTGGCACAGCTAGGTATGCGGGCAAAATCCCGCAGTGGAGGACGGATGGCGAATAGGCAATTCTGCGGGACACCGCCCCGCCATTTGCAACGATCCCGGATGAGCACACTCGAAATTAGATTAGAGCGAGGTCATCTACCACGTCATCTGGGGACATCTCCTTCCGAAACCCTGTAGGCCAGGAAGTGTCCCACCGCCTGGTAAGATATCGATCGAACTACGTAGTTTGTAATTAGTCCACAACTTTGTAGGAAGTGAATGACATGTTCGGCTCTTGCAGGAAGCGCTGAGCGTAGAATCTTCCCAGGGAACATTCCAGGCAAGTAGGGAGAAAGATATACTCTCCACAGCCCTGGAAAACAAGGAGCACCCGGGTCGTATGAGAGGCCTTGGGCTTTATGTTTCTTGGAAACATGGTTTTTTAGATGACTCCGAATTGTATAGGAGCAGGAAGAGAACCAAAGTCGAGCGTGAGGCACGGCTACGAGAGGAGATTAAGGCATCTCTTAGAGAGGAGCTGGCTGATTACGTCAGAGATGAGATGCGAAGATATACAGAAAATCAGCAGGCCGCCGCTGCTCCTGTGCTAGCCAGCCCCCCAACTGTCCAAGTAGTTGGGCGTCCAATCCTACGACGGAAAGCGAGGCCAGATTCCCTGTGAACGACATCCCTGTAATAATTATTATCTCTGGAATGCTCGATCCGTTGATAGGCCTATTGGAGTAGCTAATTTTGTATCGTTATGTAGGAGGCTATGAAGTGCACGCTCCAAGTGAGACATGCCTCCGTTTCCTTGTGCACTGCTTGGGGCTAGACATATCTGTCTGCTCACGGGGCCATGGTGCATCGTACACCTTTAGCACCAGGCTTCGGAAGAGTTCATGTGGATGGTGTGCATGCCAATTTCGAGGTCATCCCGCTACCGATGCCCCCCAACGACGAGATCGTGACTCTAGGGCAAGCCATTGGAACATTCATCCAGTGGTCCAAAAGCGACATCTGCCTAGAGGCTTCTTCACCGATGGCAGGTCCACAAGGGCAGTCTGAACCAGAGCTACATGCACTGGTGCCATCTCCACAATGCCTATCTCCACCGCTACCTGCACCGGTGCCATGTCCACGGATGTTATTCCTGGTGAAGCAACTTCCACCGGTGGTACCTTTACAGTCGACTACCGTGAAGTTGACCTACAAGCGAGGCAGGGGCAAACCAAAGAAGACAGATGATGATATCCCCTACCTGTCATTGGCCCGCAAATTCGTGCTAGGTGAGCCGATGATCGTCCTAGAAGAGTGATGAGGACATCACTTCCATGCATACAACCAATAGATCTGATCCTATACATTTGCAAGGTCCAATCACACGAGCTCGTGCAAAACAATTGAACTATCAGGTAACTTCGTTTCTAGGAGCATATCTTAATTCTCATGAGAATATGCTACTACCTAACGCATGTGATATTCTTTTACTTAGAAACTTAGGAGCTGATCATGAAGACACACATGTGCGAATCAGTTCGGCCTCCGAAGACAGCACCAACTTCAAACGTGCATAACTTTCACATACAGAGTCCGTTTGAGGCCCATGAGTACTCAATGGAAAGATTTTCTCGTCCTCTTTCCAATGGATCTAGCCTCACCTCCAAATTCCTCCTGTACACATTGCAATCACTAAATAAGATGCTGCATCACCTGTTTGGGCCAACTCGGGCCTTGTAATGCTTGGGCCCAAAGGAGAGGCGCCCCCTAGGCCCATACTGTTCATGGTTACTGTTTACATAAACAGTATCATGAATAGTACCACCTCATTTGTTTTAGTTTTGTGCGGCTTTTCCTCCCCTATTTAAGGAGGCTGCACCCTTCTAGTTTTCTTGGATTTCGTTTGCTTAGTTTTTCCATTGTGAAAACTCTTGTTCTTCAGTTGTGTCGACTAGACCAACCGTAAAGAACCTCAGCGGAATCCCACATTTGTGAACTCAATTTATATATTTGCAATTTCAGATTGCTTTTGATCTTGTTCTTCCGTGTTCTTCGGTTGCATGCAGGAATAGACCTTCGTGGTCAGGTCAACCGCGCTCTTGGCACGGTTGATAATGACTCGGAGTGTGGATAGCGATTGCTTGGTGCTCTGGTTGTGGCCGGTTAGAAGCCTGCATCGTCAAAGTCGTTCTCCTCGAAATCGAAGTTATCATCCTATCGTAAGATCGGGACCCCATCGCCTCATCAGTTGGTATCAGAGCTTCAGGTTGACCGGTAGGAATTTTTGTATCCCTAATTAGTAGATTGGTTTTTATTTCCCACAGTCCAGAAAAATTGCCCCACAAAAAGAGTTAATTTCCGCTGTCCAAACCCCGTTGTGCCTTTCAATCTATTAGTTTTGGTTTGCTAAATTGAATTTGTGTCCATTTTAGCTTTGTCGAGTTGCTGGTCATATCTTTGATTCCTATAAAAATCCAAACAAAAAAAATTCCCCCGCCCCAAACCCTAATTCCAATTCGGCTGATTTTTCCTTCCTCTGCAGCCGCCATCCAAAATGCTATAACTTTTGATTCCGATCTTATTTTTGAGTGAAACCACCGCCATTAGATTCAAAACTTCATTTTCCATCTATCTGTAAATTTTCACGTCATTCCAGCAAGGAAGTTAAGAGATATATGCGGTGAAAGTTGACCCAAATTTCTGAATTGAATCTGCAACAGTCGGCACTTGTGAATTTTTTGAGAATTTTGGGTCGGTTTCCAGAACTTGGCCCCAAAACAAAAGTTGTATAAAAAGCCGTCAGTAAACGGAGAAAAAAAGAATTATGAAAAAAAAGGTAACTGAAAAACAGTTACGTCCGAAATACCGACGTGCTGTCCAGTGGACAGAAATCTTCAGTTTCCAAGTTTTGGGTCAATCCTTGTGTCCTTCCATTTCAGATTGCATTCGATTGAATTATCTTGTATTTACCACTCCTATACATTGCCATACACATATTTTAGCCTTCTTCTATCCTTGGTTGATCAGCAACATAGGCTAAGTGCTAGATACGAACTATAATTCAATTCTATGCAATTTCTGAAATTAACTGATTGTTCTCCATTGCTACATATCGAGCCTTCCAAGCTATACCTTATACTAACCGAGCAGATCACGTCGAACCGTCCCTTGCAATCGCTATACACATCACTTGAGTCAAGTTATCACGAACCAGCCGCCGGTTGCACCACTTGTTTGCAAAGGTAAAGAGCTCGTAAGAACTTGGTATAAGCTTGAGTGTGAGTGACTTTTGAGCCTCCAGAACCTAGTAGTTAATAGGGACATACACACTGTGTCTTGTTCTTTGTTTTCTACTAACGATGGTAGGTTCAAAATCCCAAGGGGAGAATAGCAAGTCCAACGTTGAGGAAGATACATTTCTCAGAGACATAATGCAGAGATTTTCCCACTTGTTGAGTCAACATTCGGAGCGTCTTGAGATGGTTCTAGATCGCACCAACAATGATCTTGCAACGATCGCTGCTCGAGTCGAGCAGCTCGAGAGAGCTCCACCTCCTGTTGTCGACCCCGCTGCCGTCGGCGTTACACGACCACGCCGTGAGCCATCTGTTGTTCGCTCTTGGGCTGATGAGGTAAGAGATGAAGAGAGCCCATATGTTGCTGATACGGAGGCTGAGGGTGGAGTCAATTTCGACAATGCCCGTGAAAATCTGCAACGACGCTTCAATCGCCAAGGTATGAGAAGAGAGCCACCACGTGAGGTACGAAATCATGATGATGATGCACTTGGTAAAATTAAGTTCACCATACCTCCTTTTGCTGGTAAATATGATCCTGATGCTTATCTCACATGGGAGTTAGCTTTAGACCAAAAATTTTCATGCCATGAATTTCCAGAAAATAAAAGGGTTAGGGCTGCTACTAGTGAGTTTACTGATTTTGCATCTATTTGGTGGAATGAATTGTGCCGCAATGAACAACACATACCTAGAACATGGGATGCCTTGAAGAGAACTATGAGACGTAGATTTGTACCTTCCTACTACTCTCGTGATTTGCTGAATAAATTACAATGTTTAAAACAAGGTAGAAACACCGTAGAAGAGTACTATCAAGAACTGCAAATCGGTTGTCTACGTTGTGGGTTAGAAGAAACTGAGGAGGCTAAAATGGCTATATTTTTTGGAGGGCTTAACAGGGACATTCAGGATATTTTAGATTATAAGGAGTACAATTCTATTACCCGTTTGTTCCATATTGCGTGCAAAGCTGAACGTGAAGTGCAGGGAAGACAGCTTCGTTCCCGAGGCTCTTTTGGAGTTTCTTTTGCAGGTAAACAGAATCAGGCGCAGTCCTTGGGCAGGCCATCATCCCATGTTGCCCCTACCACTCCTAGACATCCCCCACAACCCTCCATCCGGGGGCGACCAGCGAGCACCACGCCCACATCCCGAGCCTTTGACGCAAGCAAATCAACTTCAAACCAGCAAGCTAAGAGTTCTACTTCGATTGCTTCCACTGGGAGAACAAGAGATATACAATGCCACCGCTGTAAAGGTTTTGGACACATGATGAGAGATTGCCCAAATCAGCGAGCACTTCTTGTTAGAGAAGATGGTGAGTATACTTCAGCTAGTGATATTGATGAAGAGCATGCCTTGCTTGAAACTGACCCTGCAGGTGAGCAAGATGAATTTGAACTTGATGAAGAACGACTTGGAGCTGAAGCAAGTGATAAGTTTTTGAGCATAATCGTGAAGCGTGTCCTTAGCGCTCAAGTGGAGCGTGCTGAACAGAATCAACGCCACAATCTGTTTCAAACAAAGTTTGTGATCAATGAGCATTCTTGTCGCGTGATTATTGATGGAGGAAGTTGCAACAATTTGGCTAGCATTGATATGGTTGATAAGCTTTCCTTGACCACACAACAGCACCCTCGTCCTTACTATATTCAATGGTTTAATTCATGCGGTAAACTGAAGGTAACTCGCATTGTGAGAGTTTATTTTGCTATTGGTTCATACCAAGACTATGCTGATTGTGATGTCGTACCTATGCAAGCATGTTCTCTATTGTTAGGTAGACCATGGAAATATGATAAAGATGCTATACATCATGGTAGGACTAATCAATATACTCTCATGCATAAGGGCAAGAAAATTGTGTTACTTCCAATGTCTCCTGAAGCTATTTTAAAATATGAACTTGAACGTGCTGAACGAGTAAATAAGGAGAAAGAGAAGAGTGAAAATCAGATTGTAGCTAAAGAATGCTTTCCATCCAAAAAGAAAGATATAAAAGGAACAAGTGCTAAGAATAATGAGATTAAACTGAAAGGGACTGTTCTATTAGCTACCAAATCTGATTTGAATGAGTTGGAAGTGAATAATTCTTTGTGCTATGCTCTTTTGTGCAAGGATGCTTTGTTTTCACTTGAGAATCTTCCTGTGTCTTTGCCCCCTGCTGTCACTAACCTTTTGCAGGAGTTTGAGGATGTGTTTCCTGCTGAAATACCCCTAGGGCTGCCACCAATTAGGGGTATTGAACATCAAATTGATTTGATCCCAGGAGCTTCCCTACCCAACCGCGCGCCATATCGAACCAACTCAGAGGAGACTAAGGAGATTGAGCGTCAAGTGCAAGACTTGCTTGACAAAGGGTACGTACGTGAGAGCCTTAGTCCATGTGTTGTTCCTGTACTTTTGGTTCCAAAGAAAGATGGATCATGGCATATGTGTGTTGATTGTAGAGCTATCAATAATATTACCATTAGATACCGTCATCCTATTCCTAGGTTAGACGACATGCTTGATGAATTAAGTGGCTCTACAACATTTTCTAAAGTTGACTTGCGTAGTGGATACCACCAAATTAGAATGAAACTTGGAGATGAATGGAAGACGGCATTTAAAACTAAGTTCGGGTTATATGAGTGGCTAGTGATGCATTTTGGTTTAACTAATGCCCCTAGCACTTTCATGAGATTAATGAACGAAGTTTTACGTGCTTTCATTGGTAAATTTGTGGTGGTTTACTTTGATGATATATTGATTTACAGCAAGTCACTAGATGAACATCTTGAACACTTACGTGATGTTTTCATTGCTTTGAGAGATGCGCGTTTGTTTGGTAACCTCGAAAAGTGCACCTTTTGCACCGATCGAGTTTGTTTTCTTGGCTATGTTGTTACTCCGCAGGGAATTGAGGTAGATGAAGCTAAGATTGAAGCCATAAAGAGTTGTCCAACACCACAAACGGTCACACAAGTGCGGAGTTTTCATGGACTTGCGGGATTCTATCGCCGCTTTGTGAAGGATTTCAGCACCATCGCTGCACCACTTAATGAATTGACAAAGAAAGGTGTTCCATTTAAATGGGGAGAAGCGCAAGAAGAAGCTTTCAACCTTCTCAAAGAAAAGCTCACAAATGCACCATTGCTCCAACTTCCTGACTTTGGTAAGACTTTTGAACTTGAGTGTGATGCTAGCGGAATTGGAATTGGTGGTGTGTTGATACAAGAAGGTAAACCTGTTGCTTATTTTAGTGAAAAATTGAGTGGGCCTAGTTTGAACTATTCTACTTATGATAAGGAATTACTTGCTCTCGTTCGAACTTTAGAAACATGGCAACATTATTTATGGCCCAAAGAATTTGTTATCCATTCTGATCATGAATCATTGAAACATATTAGAAGTCAAACTAAACTGAACCGTAGACATGCTCGTTGGGTTGAATTCATTGAATCTTTTCCTTATGTCATAAAACACAAGAAAAGGAAGGAAAATGTGATTGATGATGCTAGACGGTATACAATGTTGTCTCAACTTGATTGTAGAATATTTGGCTTGGAGACAATAAAAGAACTATACACTTCTGATGATGAGTTTAAAGATGCCCTGTCCAATTGCAAAAATGGTAGATGCTGGAATAAATTTGTTTTCAATAATGGATTTTTATTTAGAGCTAACAAACTATGCGTTCCAGCTAGCTCTGTTCGTGTTTTGTTATTACAGGAGGCACATGGGGGAGGACTAATGGGTCATTTTGGCATCAAAAAGACGGAGGACATCCTCACTGAACACTTCTATTGGCCAAGGATGAGGCGTGACATTGAGCGCTATGTATCTCGCTGCACTACCTGCAATAAAGCTAAGTCCCGACTTAATCCACACGGTTTATATATGCCTCTTTCTGTACCTAGCGTTCCTTGGGAGGATATTTCAATGGACTTTGTTTTAGGATTACCTCGAACAAAGAAGGGGAGAGATAGTGTTTTTGTTGTGGTGGATAGATTTTCTAAAATGGCACATTTTATACCTTGTCATAAGAGCGATGATGCTACAAATGTTGCTGATTTGTTTTTCAGAGAGATTGTTCGACTACATGGAGTGCCCAATACCATTGTTTCAGATCGAGATGCGAAGTTTTTGAGTCACTTTTGGCGCACATTGTGGGCGAAGTTGGGTACCAAGCTGCTGTTTTCTACTACTTGTCACCCTCAAACGGATGGACAAACTGAAGTTGTCAACCGCACGCTATCAACTATGTTGAGGGCTATCTTGAAGAAAAACTTGAAGATGTGGGAAGATTGTCTACCTCATGTAGAGTTTGCTTACAATAGATCGCTGCACTCTACCACCAAGATGAGCCCTTTTCAGGTAGTATATGGCTTTAATCCTCGTGCTCCTATTGATTTATTGCCTATCCCTATTTCTGAAAAAGTGAATTTGGATGCTAAGAAGCGTGCTGAATTTGTCCTTAAATTGCATGAAACAACTAAAGAAAACATAGAGCGCATGAATGCTAAATATAAGATTGCTGGTAGTCAGGGTAGAAAGAGTTTAACTTTTGAACCTGGTGATCTAGTATGGTTGCATTTGTGCAAAGATAGATTTCCTGATTTGCGAAAGTCTAAGTTGATGCCTAGAGCTGATGGTCCATTCAAGGTGTTAGCTAAGATTAATGATAATGCATATAAGCTTGATCTGCCTGCAAAATTCGGGGTTAGCCCCACATTTAATATTGCAGATTTGAAGCCATATTTGGGAGAAGAAGATGAACTTGAGTCGATGACGACTCACATGCAAGAAGGGGAGGATGATGAGGACATCACTTCCATGCATAAAACCAATAGATCTGATCCTATACATTTGCAAGGTCCAATCACACGAGCTCGTGCAAAACAATTGAACTATCAGGTAACTTCGTTTCTAGGAGAATATCTTAATTCTCATGAGAATATGCTACTACCTAACGCATGTGATGTTCTTTTACTTAGGAATTTAGGAGCTGATCATGAAGACACACATGTGCGAATCAGTTCGGCCTCCGAAGATAGCACCAACTTCAAACATGCATAACTTTCACATACGGAGTCCGTTTAAGGCCCATGAGTACTCGATGGAAAGATTTTCTTGTCCTCTTTCCAATGGATCTAGCCTCACCTCCAAATTCCTCCTGTGCACATCACAATCACTCAAAAAAGGTGTTGCATCACCTGTTTGGGCCAACTCGGGCCTTGTAATGCTTGGGCCCAAAGGAGAGGCGCCCCTAGGCCCATACTGTTCATGGTACTGTTCATGTGAACAGTACCATGAATAGTACCACCTCATTTGTTTTAGTTTTGTGCGTCTTTTCCTCCCCTATTTAAGGAGGCTGCACCCTTCTAGTTTCTTGGATTTCGTTTGTTTAGTTTTTCCATTGTGAAAACTCTTATTCTTCGCTTGTGTCGACTAGACCAACCGTAAAGAACCTCAGCGGAATCCCACATTTGTGAACTCAATTTATATATTTGCAATTTCAGATTGCTTTTGATCTTGTTCTTGCGTGTTCTTCGGTTACATGCAGGAATGGACCTTCGTGGTCAGGTCAACCGCGCTCTTGGCACAGTTGATAACGACTCAGAGTGTGGTTTAGTGATTGCTTGGTGTTCTGGTCATGGCCGGTTAGAAGCCTGCATCGTCAAAGTCGTTCTCCTCGAAATCGAAGTTATCATCCTATCGAAAGATCGGGACCCCATCGCCTCATCAAAGAGCGCCTCCGAGCCCTAGGACTTAGTTGCCAGAGATTACACTCTTGGTATATGGAACAAGCCAATAAGCTACAGGCAAAACATCGCTCAGGTATCACTGTCAAATTTAAGCCAGGTCATTTGCAGCACGACGTTCATGATTGTGTCTTCGCGGTGACCTTTGAGGATTTATTTGATCTTTTCACGCTCAACGCTCTCGACGCCTCACTCGTTCAATGCTGAACGCTGTAAGTATGTACAATCATAGTCTCCGTTCATGTAATACCGATATATGTTATATATAATTTGTTGCTTTTCTGTGTACATATGTAGATACATGGTGACTGAAGCTAGATCATCCAAATTACCAATTGGTTTCCTGGACCCACGCTTGGCCGCCATGGATACCATCAGCGAGGATGCATCCTTCATCAAGAGCTATATTACAACAACACTGCTAGCTCACCGCGATAAGGAATTTGTTCTTACGCCATACAATGAGCGGCTCCATTGGATTTTAATTGTAATTATACCAAAATGGAACAAGGCAATATACGTTGATTCCTTAAGAAAGAACAAATCTGAGCACACAGTTATCGGGCAATTACTTGATAGGTAAGTACATTTTATCCATAGATAACTATATTGTACTTTTTCTTTCCTTCTGAATGACTAAGCTAACTTTTTCGAATCACAAAGGTCGTTCGCCACGTACGTTGCAGAGACACGTGGCTCGACGCAAGGGGCCAAGCCCTTGCAACATGTTTGAAATTTTCGGGTATTCGCTAGTACACATTAATTAATCCTATACAACACTTGGTAGTAATGCCTCTTGAATTAACACATTCTATTTTTTGCAGTGCCACCAGTAGCCGTCGGGCAACACGTGTGGATTCTACGTTTGCCACCATATGATACTACTCCTCGATTCCTGGAAGATCACCAATTCTAAGGTTTGTCAATCTTCCCACATTTATTTCATACTTATCAGGTTATATATGTACGCACATTGATATTCCGATCGACAGGCTACGCCCATCTCTACAACTGCATTCCAACAGCCGGACCTTGCACAAATTCGAGGAGAGTGCGCGTACTTTTTGATGTCTAGAGTCATAAAATCAAATGAAGAGTTCCACAGCGTACAATGATTTTTTGTTTGGGATAAGATATTGACATTGATTGTAATTTTGTATTTGTTAATGAATATTTTATTTTATTTCAATTAATTGATTTGTGAAATGGATGTTTTATGTTTGTGGAATGAATTGAGATGTGAATTGGATATATACATGTACATGTTGATCTGCTTGTTTCAGAGGGCATGGCTAGCATTTCCTGAGGCTACCCAATAAACAAAAATAGGTTTAGAGGTAGAAGGGAATATCACAGATGGTCTGTGATATTTGCACCATAGACGGTTCGAAAGCCGTCTGTGATGACCTCGTATCATCACTAACACATAAATTCAGACAGATGGTCTGTGATGATGTTTCTAAACCGTCTGTAATACGGTTTTCTGTAGTAGTGTATGTGTGCTAGCCACTAATCATGAGACAAGAACGGTACATACATCTAGAATTTGAATGCAAATTTCGGGTCCCAACAATTTTAAAATTGGTTCTGTCGATGGCCCCTAGTAAAAAATTAATACCGGTAACCAAAACACTGTTCTCCTCTACATGTAAGGAGATGATGGTAGACACCACGTAATTATTGGACCCAACAACTGGAGTATATCTTCTAAAGTTCAAATTTCACCAAGCTAGCTAGGCATATCTAACCTTTTTGTTTTCTTTTCTTCTGTGAACCTTTTCTTTTCTAGGATATTAAAAAATGACTAGCATAATTCCTAATTGTCTCCAAAATATTAAAACTCAGAATTCCCTACTCTGATATTCAATTTAATTATGTGATAACAAAATATTTTTATTTCACAAAAACAAGATATTTCCCCATAAAAAAAGACATTTATAGTTAATGTTCAAGGTATTATAAGATATAACTGAATTATACCACAACGTTCATGCTAGATATAGTAGCGTTGTCTTTTTGGCACCATCTGTGTATCTGCAATAATTAATCTATACTGTTAAGGAATGATCAATATTCTATGCAACATCCACAACTAGCTTTTTATAAGAGATCCTCAACAACCAGCTGGTTGTAACAAATGATATATGGTGATATCAATCAATAAACCTAATGGATGTATAGTGTACATCAATCATTGATATATCTCTAGTTAGCCCCAGAGAGCACCTACCTGATGAAAAAGACAGCAACCCTTTATTCGTCATCTTTTACTCTGAACAAAATATATGTAAGACCAATCATTATCTAAAAGAATTAATAATCAACTTATCCCCCACAGGTCGTTTTCTTGTTAGATTCCAATTAATATTTCGGACCTAAAGCTTTGGTTCATCATATGTATATGGAGAAGTCCAGTTTTCACTCTTTATTTTGATAACCAGTTCAAAATACATCCTAATCTAAAACCAGCATGGCTTTTGTCCTTGCATCCAGCTCACACTAGCATGCTGACTTATCACCGGCATACAAGAAGAAGAAGCACCGTACCAGCGGATTAAAGGTTGTGCTTTCACGGCAATAGACACAACACTAGTGTTTTTGTCCAGCTCTCGATCATTATTTTGAACTAGTTGTTTTTATCTTTTAAAGTTTAGCATATATAGGTGATGATGGGATCGACACATCAGCATAGAACATGAGTTGGAGGTCACATAGAAAAAAGTTTCAGCTGGTATTAGAATAAGGTGTATTTCAAACTGGTTTTCAAAGTTTAGAGGGTTATTTGTCTGGTTTGAAAGTATGAAAATGGACCTTTTGAAAAGTAGATTGTAAGATGGACTTTATCTGTTTTTCCTATATATACATTAGATGATCTATGTTATCTAAAGAATATAGTGGGCCATCATGCCTTATGCATATTCAAATTTAAGGTCTTCCCAAGTCAACCAGGCTAAAATGATCACACATTAATTTGCTCATATTCTTTCAAATAGTCCTTATTGTTGGTGATATGCCCTAGAGGCAACATGGAGATGTTGAATATATCACATACTATGTTTATGATACATTACTTTGTTCCTTGAAATAGACATTATCATTATTGATCAATGAGTATGTGACTTATTCATGAGACTCTTAATGCCAAAATGTTGCTATTTCTAAATGATCCCTGATTATATATCATATGAGGAACAAATATGATTCAAAGATCAGCATATGTATTGATTGATGATCATGTCTCATGGATCATGGTATGGAGATACCAAATCAATAATATGGACATGTGTTAGTGAACATATGTTGGATAGACCCGCCATGAGACACTGCAGAGATTCCATGTGTCATCAGTTGGTCTCAAGTAGTGTTTATGTGGAATCCTTAGACTTGAGATCATAATGGTTCCCAACATGTGTAGTAGCTTATTTTGGGACTACTAAACACTACTCCGTAACTGGGTAGTCATAAAAGTAGTCTTTGGGTTTGCCATGAAACATGTAGTGGGATGTGAATGATCAAGATAGAATTTGCCCCTCCTTATGGGAGAGATATCTCTGGGCCCCTCGATGTAATGGATTATGAAAGTGCATGGTCATGCCAAGGTGATTGAGGAGTTAATCACGAGTTTATAATCCATCACGGAATCGAGAGAGTGATTGAGCTATTAAGAGGATGACACAGGTCTCGCCTTGAGCTTAATCTATATCGTGAGGCAAAGGGATTCGTACATGAGAACATTACAGGTTCAGCCGATATGATCTTTACGTATACTTTGGGGTTAATATGTTTTACTAGAGGCCGCTATTAACAGGGTGACCGGAAAGGCATTTCCGGGTCGCGACCAAGTATACGTGAACCTACAGGGTCGCACACTTAACGGGTTGGAACACTAATTCGAATGTGATTCGGATGTGGCCTCAATTCGGATAGAGATCCGGATAGACTCCTATTGGGCCTCGGTCCATGAGGCCCAAGTGAGGAGGTCTATATATATGGAGGCGAGGGGCTGAGGGGTGCATGCTTCTGTTAATCCCGAGCCAAACCCTAGCCGCCACCTCCCGAGCCAAACCCTAGCCGCTCGCGAGTGCTGGTACACTCGCGATCGGCGTTCCAGCCCCGGACGTGTGGATACCGGTGGAGGCGCTGCTCGTTGCGGCGTTGATCGGCATCAACAATCTACAGATTGGATCTTGCACGTGGTGTGGTTGATCGCGTGGAGGAGACGATCTGTTCGGGACGATCGACTAATTCCACTACTACCTCGACGCGCGTGGTTGGATCGGCTTCTCCAACTCTTCTTCCGCTGCGCTGCGCGTCTAGTGGTAACGATCCATGATCCCTCCTTAGCATGATGTCCTGGTGTGCGCGGTACAAATTTTTGTTTTCTGCTATCGTAGCCTACGCGCGTTCCTTCACTTATATAAGAATAATTTTCTTTCCCCTTGATAACCACATTTACACAATTTTGTAGGTAGGCTCAGTTCTCAAATTTTTTTATGAATAATATATTTTTTATTCGAAATAACAGAAATATACCTGGCCAAAAAATTTTCACAAAAATAGGATCCAGTCGTTGTGCCGTCGGGCGACTAGAGTCTATCGCCCAACGGCCGCGCAACACGCAAGCAATCCGCTGGCCGTTGGGCGAATTGATTGCAGTCACTAAACCACCGGACGACTGCTTCCAGTTGCCCATCAGTTAGGCGACTGTGCTTCCAGTCGCCGAAGGGTTGGGTGACTGGAAGCATAGATAAAAGGACCGCACGGCCAAGCGGGCTCACCTGCTCGACCGCGTAGTGAACAAACACGATCGAAAAGAAAGGAGAGGAGAGAAAAGGAGAGGGAGGAGGAGAGGAGAGGGAGGAAGAAGGAGAGGAAAGAAAAGAGAGGAGAAAAGAGGAGAGAGAGGAGGAGAGGAAAGGGAGAGGAAGGAGAGATTTTGCGACTCTTGTGAGGTAATTTTTTTATTGTATTTTAAATTTTGTATATGAAGTAGATAGTTTATTATGGTTAGTATCAGTAGAAAATTATAGATGTAGAAAAGAATAGTACAACTTTGGTATAGAAAATTTAATCAATGTAGTTTTAGAAAATTAGCAGCCGTAGTAATCTGTAGTTGTGTAAAATTTAGTGAACATAGTTATAGAAAATTAACAACGTTAGCAAATTGGCATTCGTACAAAATTGTAGCTATAAAAAATTCAGTCAACGTTACGTAGAAATTAATCATCCGTAGAAATTTGTAGTTATTCAAAATTATGTCTATATTTTTGTAAGAATTTAATAATTTGCTTTGCACAAAATAGTAATACGTAATATTTGTGATTAATTATGAATTAATGTAATGTCGTGAGTACATTGGAAAAACACGTGTACCATTGTAACATGTATATAGGCATTTAAATCGATATGCCATGTAAATTGTCAAAACCATTAGGAACTATTTGCAGTAAGGGACAACTCGAGTAGCGAGAAAAGAGCGGTATCAGTGCGTGGTCTGCCGATAGGAAGTTAATGCTACGAGGTTAGTGTAGTTGGTTACAACAGGCGAACGATCGTTGAAATGTAAATTACAGTACATCAGTACTTCCGTAATGTGTGATGCGATTTGACTAGTTGCAAAATTGAAAATATATGTAGGAAGACATCAGTAATGCTGATACCCACTACATTAAAAGTGCATTATGGTGTTGGAACCGTTCGTGAAGGTCCGATGGTTTGGACTTGAGCGGTTTTGCGCAAGCCACTCTGGTACACCCAGACGACGAGAATGCTCAAATCGCAGATGTGATGCACTGGCTTACCCGTAGTTTTTCCTATACCCCGAGGTGTGTAGCGTCATCATTCAAGGGCTTTAGAGTCGGTCTCCCATGGACATCAGATGGGAGTTGAGAACATTGAAATGCACTATTGCGTGGGAGGGGTTTGTGCAAGAGTATCGGCACCGTGGATACAAGTGCGTGATGATTGTGCAACCATGCCCAATAGAAGCTATGAAAGGTCGTGCGGACAGCCATCATCCAGGAGGTGCGAGCAGCTCGAGCGGCCCACATGGTGGTGAAGAGAAGGAAGTTGCTCGTGATGAGGCCGATGCAGTACATGGAGGAGAGGGAGAATGGTCACGCCATGGTGAGGGTATAGGACAAGCCGATAAAGGGAAACATGTAGAGTATATAGTGCATCAAATGGAGTGCGATGATCGGACGGCTTGGGCTGAAGCGGAAGCTGTACAAGAGGATGACGAGGACAGTTCAGATGAGGACGAAGCTCCCGTCCCGTAGGAATGGAACCGGTTTGATATTGAGGGTGTTGCCGCACATGACGAGCACAAATCACCATGGGAGTATCATGGGAAAGAGGTTCAGTTGCACTCAATGTTTGCTGACAAGGCATCGCTATAGGATTCCATCAAGATGTGGGCCCTGTCTATGCAGCGGACTATTTGAGTCGTGAAATCTAGCCAAGAGTAGTACACCATGAAATGTGAGCAGGCAGGTTGTCCTTGGAGGGTGCACACACGTAGATCCAAGTATGAGACTCACTTGATTGTGTCAAAGGTAGAGCTGCATTCTTGCATTCTCAGTAGTGTTTTGGCAAGGCATCGTAACCTAACGTCCACTTTTATAGCCAATCTAATGTATGGAGAGATAGTGGAGAAGAAATACATGGAGGCCACGCACATCGTGCTAGCTATCGAGAAGAAATACAAGTACAAGATTAGCTATGTGAAGGCGTGGCGTGCAAAGTAGAAGGCATTGGAAAAACTATTTGGGTCTTTTGAGGCGGCGTACGACAATCTTCCTCGTATACTTTAGGTGTTGCAGGACAGGAACCCGGGCATATATATTGCTATGAAGGACAAGCCTTCTACAAGGCCACCAGGTTTTGCAATGTTGTAGAGGACCTTCTTAGCATTCAGTGCGTGCATCGAGGCATTCAGGCACATACTGCCCGTGATCTCAGTTGACATGACCTTTTTGACCAGCAAATACAAGGGCCAAATCCTTACAGCCATTGGCATTGACGGCAACAATCAAATTATGTCGCTGGCCATGGCATTCATGAAAAATGAGAATTACGGCAGTTGGTTGTGGTTCCTTAGACATGTGAGGGTTGGAGTTGTCAGCACTATTCTGGTGTGTGCGTAATCTATGATCGCCACACCGGAATTGTGAAGGTTATAAGAAAACTTCAAGAAGACCCCCAAGGAGCCCTTCCCTTGGCTGGATATGAGGAATAAATGGTGCATTCATCACCTAGGGGTGAACTTCTTCAAGCAGTTCACAAAACAACCGTTGGTGAAGCTGTTCAAGAGGCTAGCTATGTAGAACCAGTAGAGAAAATGTAATACCCTGATCGTCGATTCGGCGTAAGTTTTAAAATAATCGCGGAGTCACCGGTTTTTCGGTAAATCGCGGGAAGGAAAAAATAAAAATTATAGAACAGTGTAAAATGAATAAAATAAATTAAAAATTATAATAATAATCTCGGATGGGCTATCGGGAGAGTGGGCCGACCACCTTGGGCCGGAGGCCCAAGGGGTGGCCGCACCTCCCCCTCTCCCTCCCCTAAAACCCTAAGCCACTCTCCCCCTTTCCCCCCACAGCCGCCACCCCCCTTTCCCACCCTCTTGGGCGCAGCCCCCCTCCCTGGTTGGTGCCCCCACCCCCCCACAAGTGCTGCTGCCATTGGAGCCAAGGAGAGGAAGGAGAAGGAGAAGAAGGAAGGAGAAGGAAGAAGAAGAGGAGGAGGAGGAAAAAAAGGGGTGATCCATCATCTAGGTAATTTTTCCTCATCCCAAACCCTTTGTTCTATGGAATAATTAGGGTTCTTGGCACGGATTTTGAAGGTAGTTAATAGATTAATTGCCCGATTAGAGATTAGCTGATGTCTGCCTGTAGATTGATTCGCGCAGCGTGTCTGTTCGTGAGGTTTTGACCTAGTAAACGAATTTTCCTGTGGACCTTCCCAAAAGGAAAGTTGTAGAGGACTTCTAGACGCATCTCCTGTATTTGTTTCGGAATTTTATGACTTGTTATCTGGGAGTTACAGGGTCGGGAATACTGCTGTTCGTCAGGTGAGCAGATTGGTACAGACCGACGGTAATCTGGGAATTAGAGGTCGTAAATGATTTTTATGACTATGTCCGTAATTGAGAAAGTTGTATATAATTTAGAGATATAGCTGATGTATAAAATTCAGAATTTTTAGACCCTTTTACTGATGTTGGGACGCATTTGTTTATTGCTGTCCAATCTGCCAGAACAGAGTTCTTCCTCTGTTTTGGGCATTAAATTACACCTAGCTGTGATCAAAATAAAAATAGGTGTTCTACATGAAAAATGTAGGCTTTTAAGCGATGAATCAAGAGAGATATCGTTTGCTGTAAATGGATCAATATTTTTAAAGTTACGAAAATGTTAAGCAGCGCTGCTGCAGAGGGTAATTTGCTGAATTGTTGAGCGGAGAGGAGTTTGTGCGGGTTCGGGGTTCTAGCGACGTTTTTAATTATTAATGTCATGTTTGTATACTGTAGCTGTGTGCTGAGAGTTGCCTTTTGGACAGGTGGTCTTGTCCCTGAGCGCTCTTGATTTTACTTCGCTTCGTCGGTTAGAGGCAAGTAAACGTAGCGGTGGTTGCTACCGTTTAACTTGTTATTCCTTCTACTTGCAGTTTACATTATTATCATAATTTGATACATTATGCCATGATTGCATGATAATTTAATTGTGGAGATGGTAGCAAGTACTTATCCATTGATATGTTGATAATCTGCTAGTAGCCATGTGGAAATCTTGCTTAATGTTATAATGTGGAACATGAAAATAACATGTGGTGGATGTGGATATGTCGTGAGCATGTTGATGCTCCTTTGAGGATGGATTAATGTGATTTATGATTATCATGTCATATCATGTCATATGCATATGTGGATGTCGCCGCACTTAGCCGCGATCATACCGGTACAGCATCGTATATTGTCGTAATACGATGCACCTCTTATCCCGCGGGAAGCATCGTATATTGCCGTAATACGATGCACCTCAAATCCTACCCTGGAAAGAGTGATGTGGAGCATAGCATTCATATGCATTGCATTGTGGAAAGATTCGTTTGCATACATATGCAATATGTTGTGGTGAAGTTATTTTGTGGAATATTCAACTCATAGTTGTAATGCGGATTATACAACTTCATAGTTGTAATGTGGAATTGGCTCATGTGAGTTATTTGTGGTATGAGGATTATGGTTGTGGACGTGGAATGGGGTTCATCCCTTGTGTACGGTAAGGGTTGTGATTGTGGCATTAGATTCTTTTCTCTTGTATTAATTGTTGATAACAATTGTGGATGTGAGAAATAATAAAGTGTTGAATAAAACATACATATGTTTTATTGCTTTTGCTAGTGGTAGTGGTTGAGAATTTAAAGTAGTCAAACAAGATTTATTTGTTAATACTTTAACGTCATTGATGGTGATTTGAGGTTGAGGATAATAACATTGTAATTGTGGAAGAATGTTGATGATTAACCTATTGTGGTTTGTGGTAGATTAAATGTTTCATTTGCATTTAATTGTGGACGAATGTTGATGATTAACCTATTGTGGTTTGTGGAAGATTAAATGTTTCATTTGCATTTAATTGTGGATAAAATGACTGCATTCATATGCCAATAAAATCTGAAATTGAAGAGATATGATTCATGGAAGTTTGTGGTGGTTTAATAATTGTGGACATGAATTGTGGTTATAGTTGTATGGAATTATAAATGATGATGTATAATTGTTTGTAGTTTGAATAGCCTGTTAAACAGTTTGCTTGCTGAGATTTTTATCTCACCCTTGTTTCCCCTCCCTACAGGTGGACTTTGAGCATGCATGGGAAGGGTAGAACGGCACCACACTGATGCACGTGAATCATATTTTTATGCTGTAATAAAGTTGAAAGGATTCTAGACCTTGCATAGCTTTGTTTACATTATCTTAATAATGTTAAATTTGTGGACTATGTTTTAGATTAAAATGTTGGAGGATGTTTTAAATAGTGAATTGCTATCACTATCCTGTTATTCCTTAGTTGTTTATGCTTCCGCTTATACTATCTTGTTTAGTAATTGTTGCCAGTTTATTTTATCTTGTAAATTGGCTCGTTGTAGAGCAGTTTTAGTAGCATCCCAGGGTAATGTGGGTCCTGGGGTGTTACAGAAAATTTGATGCTTTGTGGGCATTGTTGGACGAGCACAGTAGGAAGCACGTCAATGAGAGGAACAAGGGGTCGGTCATGCCTGGGGCGGCACAAGCGGAATGCCTGACAGTACTAGATGAGCCTAACATAGCTGGTCTGAGGAGGAGGAGCTCACGAAACATCAAGTGTTTCTCGCAGTGGATTGAGGGAGAACTATTGGAGAAGTGGTCGCTACTACACGACACGGACGGTGCAAGGTACAACATAATGATGACTAACCTTGCGGAGATGTATAACTGGGTTCTCAGGGACATTCGTTCTTGGCCCCTCGTCGCCATCGTGGAAGGTGTTCTGCACAACACAATCGGCTACTTCAGAGAGAGGCATGCGAATGCCGCACTTCATGCGGCCAACCCACGGGCATCGTACTCGTCAAAAATTACGATATACATGGAGATGAATGCACAGAAGGGCCTATTGCACATGATGCAAGTCATGGGCAATAGGGCGCATCATTTTGACGTGGTACTCTGGGATAAAGTCGGATTTGGGACAGCTCGTGCCCTCGTTACCAACGAGGTATGCCTTGAAAATCATGTAAATAAACCTAGCTGCTCGTGCAACAAGCCGACGTTGTTATAGAAGCCATGCTCTCATGTCCTCACTTCATGCAGGACTGTGGGTATGGATCCTACGAACTTCATATCAAAGCACTTCTTCAAGGAGAAGATGATACATGTGTGGTGTGGCGAGCTTAGGGGGTTTAGGGTTGTGAGGAACTTCACCACCTTGGATAGTGCAGGGAGAACCCGGATTCTGGATGTTAACATGCTAAAGGGTCGGAAGGGTCAGCGATAGAGTCGGCGTATTACAAATGATATGGACGAAGCGCAAGTCGGAGCACCTGGTGCATGCTGTGGGCAATGCGATCAAGAGGGGCACACCTAGTTGCTGGAGACTATAAATAAATGTCTATTGTAAACTGTACTTTGTTAGTTGGCACTTTTGACGTGCATATTGTCGTACTAATTGTAATGTATATTGCATGTACCGTTTGTATAATTGTTATGTTACTTCCCCCTTTTCAATAATGTAGTTGGTATTGTGCTGCTAGCCTAGTATTGTTTTCTTGTTTATTTACAAGTTCTATTTACTGTTGCTTTAGATGTGATGTTTTTTTAGTTCCGCATAAATGCTAACTTGAATTCATTTTCCAGGTATGGCTCGTAATCTTCGTGGATCAGACTAGCCTTACGGCCTGTTGGATGAGCACGTCGACCGACTGCATTGCGCTTCCCGTCGTGTCCCACCTCTAGGAAGCACAGAGGAGCTAGCTAACTTGGGAGTGGTTCGGACACACCTCGAGTTGCCTAGAGACTAGACCCCCGCTGGACAGCCAGGTGTGCACTTTGGCAACATTGTACTGTTGCCATAAGTAGGTTGCATGGCTGATGTTTACTTGCTTCACGGGATGCTGGGCTACTCCCTCTCGCCCGGATGGTACAGGCCACTGACGAGGACTGGCCGACCTTGCCCGTAGTTGGGGACGATGGCACGGAGTGATCACCACGCTTCATGTTCAACCGTTCTCTGCTGACAGCTTTGGTGGACCGCTAGCAGCCAGCGACACACACTTTCCAGCTCCCATTCGGGGAGATGGCACCTACTCTATAGGACGTGTCCCTGCTGCTCGGCCTTCCCATCGCGGGAGCTACTGCCTTCCTACCAGAGGCCCCGGCCGGCTAACACGTGGACCTGCTTGACAAATTCCAGGGGGTCCTTATGCCTGGTGCCGCAGAGGAGTACTATGTCTTCCCGTCGGCTCAGACACACGAGCTGTCATTGATGTGACTCTCATAGTTCTGAGTACGTGCCTGGCACCTATTCTGTTCAATCCTACATGCTCTCATTTCCGCTGTTCCATACTAATAACTTTTTGGTTGCATTCAGGTGGAGCAGATGGATCCGGAGGCAAACAAGCAGCAGGTCTCATGGCATTTGGAGGCGTACTTGCTGTGGCTGTTTGGTTGGGTGCTCTTCACCACCAACCATGGCAACACCGTCAACGTGTCCCTCATCGCTCACGCTAGGGCCATCGCCGACGGTGAGGCCCCCCATATCAACTGTGGTTCGACCACACTTGCCGTGACCTATCCCGGCTTGTGCGACATGTGAGCCAAGACCAAGGCGAACTCAGTCCTCGCAGGGTGTCCGTTGCTACTGCAGCTGTGGTCATTCGAGCGCTTTAGCCTCGGAGGGCCCATGCTCAAGGAGATGACTCCGTACGGGTCCAAGATGTACCCCGAGGGTGACATCGATGGGCCTACGATAGGTTCTCTCTGGTGTCATTAATGTGTAAGTAATCTGACAATCAATTATTTCCTTCGTATTAATGATGGCCATACATAACAGCTATTGTTCCTTGCAGGTACAGTTCACGCGCGTCTAGGTCACACGGGCATATCTTCCCATTGTGGAGCAGTTCGACTACCTCACAGCTCATGACGTGCGCTGGGAGCCGTACTCACCTGCGGCACTGCAGAGCCGCACTCCTGATGGGCTATCCTCGCTCTGCTAGCGCGACTGGGCTTTCTGGCTGATGTGCCGGAAGCTCCTGTACGACGTCTTCATCGAGGACTACGCAGCGCATCGTGCGATTCGCTAGTTTGGCCTATGTTAGGTCATTCCAGTACCAGTCGGACGACTGGTGCCACAGAGCATCCACGAATGAGTGACTGCCTCTCAAGAATCTCCTTGTACTGCTTACTCGTTTGACGACTACTAACGAAATGGTGCCATAAGCAGGGACTCTAGGAAGGGAGTAAAATGCGGTATGGACTGGACGACGAAGATGGAGGGGTAGACATCGCAGTGGGAGGGCGCGCTTGACGACTACATGGAGGAGGCCACCCCCTACGACAGCAGTACGTACGCGAAGTACCAGCCCTAGTACCAGCCTTGGATTGTACCAGGCTGGTACATGTTGTCGACCAGCCCACAGCACACGTCGCCGCACCAACAGACACCTACCCCGTGCACCTCGCACAGGACGCTCACGTCGTAGTACGTTACATCAAATTTGTAAATATTCTCTAATGGCAATGTCACTGAGAGGATTGACCTTTACGTGTTTTTCTTGCAAGATGATGTCAGTGCTGCGATTTGGAGGGAGTCTCACCCCATGCGGATAGGATCGCTAGCGGTGTGGAGGTGACACAGGAGGAGGTGTTGCATGCTTTGCGTCATGTGCAGGCCTTGGGTGCTAGTGTAGTCGCCCTGTTGTCACGCACAAGGCTACCGAAGGTCTGCACGCTCGCACCCGATGCACACACGGTGCGTCCACTAGGGCCGCCCCGACCGGCATGGCACCACATGGGGGGCTCTACTTGGCCACGTCCTACACCACCTCAGCATGATGAGGCCGGGGGATCAACTTGGGCACGGGCTCCATACTGTTAGGGCAATAGTTTGCCTGTCCTCCGTACATCTCTGGCTTCCCCCACGTAGGGCACATACTCTATGTCATATGTCCCTCCAGATGGCTTCGAGCATGCCATGGTGCTAGCTGAGGGTACGCTTCACATCTTTTTGGTTTTATCCCGTCGTTTTATTTGACGAACTAATGATATTTGCACTGCAGGTCTTGTCCTCCCCGATGAGGGATGTGGGGATCTCCCTGGGCAAGGACGACAAGGACTAGTACTTTTCGGACTGGGCTGGCCAAGCGACGGGCTCCGTACCTCGGGCCACACCCCCGGAGGTTCTCTCCGGGAGTGTCCTCACCGGTGCACCAGTGGCCACACAGGCAATAGTGCAGTCCACTCCACCAGCTTTGGACGTGTGCAACGGAATCTAACAGATTATCTACCATTCACAATCTACGAAAATCACAAATGGATTAACCCACACTACCTCTTGTTTGAAGTCGTTGCACATGGGAGCCTGTCGCCCAATGGCTTGCTGACAGCTTTTGTATCGCACGACCGTTGGGCGATAGGCTCCAATCGCCCGACAGTTAGGCGACTGGATCCTATTTCTGTAAAAAATATTCGGACGGGTATATTTCTATTATTTCGAATAAAAAATAGAATATTCATAAAAAAATTCCTCAGTTCTCTAAATGAAATGGCTCATATATAAATAGTTCTCCTACGTACAGCCACTTTGAAGAAAAAAAAAGTATATTGTCTCAAAAGAAAAAATGTTGAAGTTGCATGCATGTATTTTAGCTCAGTGGGTATATACTATCTTGCTATGAGAGATCATGGATAAATATGAACTATTTCAGAACCAGATTCTTTTGGGATGAATATTACCGGGCGGCAGGCTATCCACTGGTGCTTGGAACTTAAAACTTTCTGTCCATGCTCTCGACCATTATTGATGATTCATAATGATTGCTTAACTTGGAAGACTACCTGTAAAGCAAACGGAATAACCGAACTATATAATTGCGCCTTTTCATATGAGGCATATGGAACATGCATGGGTTGGTCGGACTTTACATTCTGAATCAGGTACTATTACCTGGCCGGTTAATATGCATCTTCAGCTTATGAAACTTAAAACCTAGCTAGCTAGACCTTTCTTCTCCCTTCTCTTTACCACAACAGACTGAAGTGCATATATTTTCAAAACTAATGAACTACTTATGTTTTGCAACATGGTCACCTGGTAAAATTTTCGAAGGTAACGTGTGTTGAATTATCATTGTCCCCGTATATGTATAACTGGTATCGATCAGGGAACAAAAATCTTGGCAGTAACCAACCTGTTACGGCCCATGCATTTAACAAAGTTGCGGTACACAAAATTCCACTATGTCAATTCTATTGTTTTAGAAAAAAAGAACTTGTGCCAAGATTCTTACTATTGATAATTGATTTTAGCCTCAAACGAGAAAAAAATCATTTTGAAAGAATGGTAACTTATCGGTTCCCTCTCGCGCCAGCTAGTATAACGAATCGGTAACTGTAGCTACACTACTGGCGCCTTCAGAAAACGTACCATCGATGACTGATAGTGTGGCGGGCTAGGTAATCAATTTGGATAACCATCGCATGAATTGGTCAGGAGACCACTAGGCAAGAGTGAGAGATCGAATCTGATCCTTCATCAAAGTGACCGACCATATTTCGGGTCAAGTCAATGTACCATTATACCAACCACTCCACACAAACTGATCATTAACATCCAATCCTAGATTTTTTTTCTGAGGAAGAAGGTGATCAAAGGCTAGATATTATACGTATGTAATTTCTATATAAGCCCAGATGTAAGCCTGCTGGAACTGCCAATACCTGTAGTTAATTAGCTAGAGAGTTCAGTGCTTAACTACTGCTCACATATAGGTAGCTAGGTAGGTTTTGTAAGGCAAGCAAGCTTTGCAAATTAAGCATGTCTGCGTGCCCATCTTTTAGCCTCTCCTGCGACAACTTCTCCTGCAACATCTTGTATTGCTGTGGGAGCACCAAAGATGCTGACCCACCAGGTGATAATAAGCCTGATCAGAAACCGCAGCAGACGGCGGAGATGGTACCGCCTCTGCCGGAGGTCATAACGGCCCCGCCTCATCAAATGCATGTGCCTTCTAGGACGCGTGAGGCACTTCCGCAACCTGTCGAGCCGACGACGTTGTCGACGAGACCAGCACCGGCACCCGCAGCAGCAGTGCCACATCCCAAACCATACAAGACTTATGATGATCAGGTGTCGCCGGCGCTGGCGCCGAACCATCGCTCGCCGGTGCCATCTACGGTTAACGAGACGCCAGCTACGCCGCCTCTTCGCGTGCTGGTGCCGCCAATGGCGTTCGAACAGCCGGCGTCACCCATGACGACGCCGCCGCACGCAGAAAAAATGCCTGCCCGCATGCCATCCAAGACGTACCAGACGTGGACGCCTCCGCCAACAGAGGCAACACCGCCACCTCCCGAGCCGTACAAGGCTTACGATCAGGCACCACCTCCGCGGAAGACGTCATACGACGGCGTGTTGCCGCCGGCGACAGCAGTGCCTCCTCATCGCGTGCCTTACAAGACTTACGAGCAGGCCGCGGAGGCGGCTGTGACGCCGTCGCAGGCGCCTACTCCGGCGACATGGATAGCTCCTCGTACGTCGCAATATCTTGCGGCGCCTCTTCTCGACGACACGAAGCCCCACATGGAATACTATTCGCATGCACATCAGGAAAACTATTAGGTTTTCGAAAGATAGGCGCGTATTTCTACACATGCGCATGCATGCAGTTTGGTGTAACTGTCTAGTACGTGACAAATTCTATTGTGTAACCGATATACAATAGAATTTGTGTAAGAAGCGAATAAGACTGGCGGCACGACAAAATACTGTAGCATCTATTTTTAAAATATCCGTACAATCTGGTACTATTTCAGAAATTTATATTACTTTTTTTGTACGGACTATAGTCCTGCTATAGTGTGCTTGTGCCATGTGTCGTCGCCATTCACTTATTACACGAGCTCTCTTGTGTACCAGTTACATAATAGGATTTTTCGTGCAGGTGAGCGACTGGAAAGTTGGAATGCATCGTGTCATACACATGCATCGCCTTTAATTTGTTTCGGCATTACGAGTGTATTGCTTTCATGTGTGTTAATCAATGTTCTGTATTAAATTTAGCGCAATTATATTAGCTGTCTATCTCATTGTTTGAGTAAAAGTTGCTCCATCCGGTCACAAAGAATGACCTCGTCGCCCTTCAAAATAAAGAGAAATTTTGATCAGTATCATCAGAAAGATGCATAATTAATTGGATAATGCCATCGAATGTAAATTGACAAGTAGTGGGGCCTGGGGCCGACTCAAGTGACTTTTTATGATGCTGCGGAGCAATTTGCACAAAAATGCAGTCATAGATATTGTTATGAATATCTAGATTGAATATGAAGAAATTTTCCATAAAAATAGTTTCGTAATATAATATGCTTTTATAACTTTTTTCAGTATATGCATGGATTCAAAATCTAGAGGTTGAAGCCACGTCTCTTGTTAACTTCGGGAGGTTTGCTACAAACTATGATTTGGTAGCCAGTGTTTTTTATTATTGAAATACTCTATTTTGTGTCTTGGCCGGATACTAACAATTACGTCTCGATTGCATCAAATGTTAACCGAAACCAACTAAAAATTAGATTAATGAAATTAAAGAGCGTAAATAGATAGCCATGCACCTTTTGTTTTTCCTTTACTCACCATGCTCGGCAATTCTTGTGCACTGATCTTCGTAAGTTTACTGATGCCCACAACAAACTAAAGCACTCCTATACGTTAGTTCACAACAAATTAAGCACTGTCAGACAGTGGGTACAAACGGATAGAGTTTCGTAGAAAGGGGCTTAGTGCCTAGCTAGCGATGGCCGGAATATATTCTTACCCCTGCCGGCCGGCAATTTTCGGCTACTTTTGCTACACATGTTTGATGTGTCTTTTAGAGACTTAACTACCACCGTACGATCCATATATCCATCTTGCCTCGCAAAGTCGCAAGAATGCAAATATGCAATACAATTCCCAAATCATCGATCATACGCTGATACATGCATGTTTGTGTGTGTATATATTGACCGAACACTTACGGTTGGTATGAACTCATGAAACGGAGCATTTGTCTGAATTCTTACCAAATTCATCTATTCAGTTATATAATGATCCTCCATGCATGTCTCTGTGTGTATATTGACCGAACAGATGAAGTGCACAGCTTGTATGTTGAAAATAATCTTGATTTAGAGTTTATTTAATCGAGTCCGAGATGTAGTACAATTTCTCTCCGTGTATTATTTAAGTTGAAGTTGTGACCAACTTTAAGTCCGAGTATGTATGTTAGTAGAAGAGTAAGAAGCAAGAGTAAGAGTGTGAGGCCATGTGGAGGTCACCCTATGGTTGCGATGAGTAATTGACTTTTGGATTAAAATTTTTGCGAAGCTTGAGTTTGGTTTTTGAGAGTTTGCAAGTTCTTTAGTTGATTCTGTTGCTGGCAGTATGACCGATATTGGGACCGTGGTCACACTGGCCAAGTGCGGTACTACCGACATTGTACGGGCGGTACTACCGAAGTGAGGCGGTATGACCGGCATTTGGTTGGCGGTCATACCGGCTCAAGAGCTGTTGAGTCGTGTATTTATTTGGATCAGTTGTTGGAGTGTAGTCTTGGTATGGATGTTGTTGCTTGTGTGCACAAGGGTTTATTGTTTAGTCCTACATTTAGGTTCAGTATTTTGGTTGCATATATTTTGCATAGTGCATTGTATGGATTAACTGTGTCAATTGATAACTTTGTGTATTGTGCGGTGCTACGTGACGGTTTGCTTGTTGTTGTTGGTTGTAGGACTTCAGAGCTAGATCATGGTGAGGTGTAGGAGGACTAGGACTAGGCACAGGGTGGTGCTGAGATCCAGAATGGTCAAGGAGATGCCGAAAATAACCGAGACTTGTAGGGTGGTTGCAAGTCGAGACAACGAGAAACCGGAGCAGGAGCTACCGGTGGTGGACATGATGGGCAACGGTAAGGTGGACCGAGACTAGGCTTAGGGAGGAGCCGAGGTCCTGTGCGGTCAAGGAAGTCGGGTGCCATCATGCGCAAGGAGAAGCATGTGGTGCGCCAAGTGACTTTCGTCACTTGCAAGTGAGGACGGTTCGGTGGGATCCGGACACGTGAGAGGCTTAGCAGTAAGTAATCGGGCTACGTAAAAGATGGCGAGGCATGGGCAATGCTTTGTGGCAAAGGAAGTGGGAAGCTTGTGCGTGAGAGAGTAAAACCCAGTGTTAAGTGGGTTAACGGGTTATCCTCAGTTTGGCCTAATGGGTGGATCTATTAGGTTTTGGTTTAGGTTGTGAGATTATATAAGGGGATGAGAGGCAAGAGCTAGGGTTTGAGGTTGTTGGTTAAGCCTTTTGGTGGCTAGCTCTTCCTCTCTCCCATGTGAGATTAGGGTTCTGTGGGGACCTAATGGCGCGGGCTGCTGCATGTGTTCTTATGTACTAGTCCTATGACTAGTAGCTAGTACACACATTCATAACATTGAGAACTACTATAAAATAAGTTATACTAGACGCCTCATCACACCATGCCCTTAGGTCCCCACAGAACCCTAATCTCACACTGTGCTGTTATTATCACAGGCGGTTTTGTAAGAGTGACAGTTTGTCGTCTGTGATGAGCCACTATCACATACGGTTCGTATTAATAATCGTCTGTGATAGTTTATAGATGGTTATTAACACGAACCGTTTATGATAGTTGAAGACATCATAGACGGTTCATATTAAAAATTGTCTGTGATATTTCATAGACAATTATTAACATGAACCGTCTATGATATTTGGACACATCACATGTGTTTATTAATACGAACCATCTATATATGATAGTTCATAAACGGTTATTAACACGAACCATCTGTGATAATTATGTATTACAGACGGTTTGTGGTTGGACATGTCTGGGATACGCCATATTATTAATTAATACCAAGCCAGACCGGTCCCAACAGATCTATCTTCATTAGTTGCATTGAAGGAGGTGGCTGGCTTTGGGAAGCATTCCAATTGTAAATCTAGCTGCTTGTAGATTGATTTTGTTCTAGCTTGGTGATTAGAGATTACTATTTGTTTCTAATTTATATGCCTTGTAATAAAGATAGATTATAGCTAGATTTAGATCTAGTTTAATTGGTAGTTCGCTACAATTTAAGAATGTGTCAGTACTCCTAGTTTACTTCAACATATTAATTCTTGGTTGATATATATTGCTTCATGAATAGTACATAGCTGGCTAGCTATAGTAGCATTAATAATCTAATTTAACACTAATTTGTTACATGCATAGTGTAGATGGACCGAAACTGGATGTACGTTGAGAACCATGTGAGTGAAGAGTACATTAATGGCATGTCTACTTTTAGAAGAGCGATTGAGCAAGATATGTTGAAGAAGGGGACGGAATATATGTATTGTTCACGCATTGAATGCGATAATATGAAGATGTTTACCAACTCGACGTAGATCGAAGCTCACTTTATTTGAAGGAGTTTCAAAAAAAGTATACATGTTGGACCAATCACGGTGAAGAGAAGATTATCAGGAAGGTGTCGAGGGAGACAACGATATGCCAGTTTTTGTAACAGCCCAGCTATTTATTTTAGATTTTTGGAGTGAAAAAAAAATTATTATTAAATTAATTTTGTTTAAAATAAAAACATGTGCTTTGGTGCTTAAATTTTAATTTTGTTTTGCCCTGAATTTCTGCTTTAAAAAGGGCTGGATTTGAAAAAGTATTTTAAGTAAAAACCTAAAAATGTTATTAAAGTAAAGAATATTTTGATTTTCTATGAAATCCTATGTCAAATTAATTATTTAGATTTTCTGAGTTTTTCTGGAGTTCAAAATCTAAGTCCCAAATATCTCCAGGAATTTCTGTGAATTTGTCTGGAATTTTTGGAATTAATTTGGTATTTTTCTAAGCCTTTTTGAATTTCCTCAGCTTTTCTAAAAATCTAAAATCAAAAATAAAAATTTAAAACCCCAAACCTTCCCTCCGGCAGATGCGTGGACGGCCAAGATCCGCCCACATCGCCGCCTGGATCTCGCCTTCGCCCTTCCTCGAGCCGACACGTGGCCAGCCCGATCTTGGCCATTCGTCGCCCTGGCCCAAATCTCCGCCACCTGCACCCCTTCTCCCTCTCTCCTCTCTCGTCCGTCGGATCTTTCCCATGGACACATGTCGCCCATCGGTTGCGCCCTCGCTCCCGCCTCTCTCTCTCTCTCTATTCCTCCCTCTGTTCTGCGGACCCCACCTGTCAAAGCCATCCCTTTCCTCCCTCCTTCTTCCTCTCGCGCTCGCTTATCGAAACCGCCGGCTCTGCCCCTCCCTTCTCGCATGCGCACCACCCCACCTCCCTCCCCTTCGTGCGCCACTCCGCATGCCCGTCTTCCCCATTCCCACGCTCACCTCCCCAGTTCCCCTCTCCCCGCACCCGCTCCCCCATCCTCCCCCTCGCACCACCTCTCCGCCCTCCCCTTCCCTCTCCCGAGCGTCATTCACCCCGCATCGCGCTTCTGTCGCCGCAGGAGCCGAAGCCCCTCCAGCGAGCAATCGCTGCCACCTCGGCCACCCTCAAGCCTCGCCGCCGCCCTCCTCGGCTTCCCCACCTCCCTACGAAGCCCCTCCACCTCTCTGCTGTGCTCCCAGGCCATCGGAGCGTTGTCTTCACGAGAGACCCTAACGCCTCCTCCAGCTTCCTCGTCGCCAACCATCTCCGAGCACTGCCGAGCCCCGAGCCAAGGTGAAGATGACTCCCCGCAGCCTCCTCTCTCTCCTCCACCCATCGCCGCCCACCGCCCGCCACCGGAGCGCCGCTGCCGCTGTCGTGCCCAAGCACCCCTCGCCGGCGCCTCGCCACGTCAGCGCCGAGGGTGAGGTCGCTACCGACGTGGCTGCCACGCGGGCGCTACGCAAGCGCCAGCTGCCACGCCCACCCCCTTGCCACCTCAAACCCCCTGGTCCATGGACATGGTCCACGGTAGACCGGGCCCACATGTCAGTAACCTGTCCGAATATTCTCTCAGGGCTGACGTCATGCTGATGTCATAATCCAGATTTTCAATAAAAAATAATTCGGCCAAAAAAGAAAATCCTTGCTGATGTCATAATTCATATTTTTCTTTAGAAAATTAATTCCAGAAAATCCAATTTATTCATTTTCTCTGATTTTAAACTTTCGAAAGCTCGTTCTCCTTCATCCTAACTCCGATTGAGCCCATTCAAATTGTGAAATTCATCAAAAATTCCCCTCTATCCATTAATGCACTCAATTTAAATATTTGGAGTTTATTTGAATTTATTTTGAATTTTATTTGAATTTGGTGGGTTATTTTCACGTGTAGACTATGATGATTCGGGAGAATTGCTCGACGAAGATTTGCACCCATTTGAAGAGCAAGGAAAGTCACACACCTTGATCATATTGATCCCAAATTTCAAATAAAATTTATGTTGTTTTAAATTAATTCTGCATGCCTATTTTTATTCACTGTATTTCAATTCAGTTTTAAATTTAGTTAATACCTGTTTGTTATTACCTCCTTTGACATTGCAAACCCTTTATACCTTGTCACCCTAGATTAAACTCTAGTTAGTACACTAGTATGGCTAGAGATCTTTTGGTAGCAAATGCTTAGTCTTGCTTAGAAACAACAATAGGTTGGGATACCCTTTTCACATAAAATGATGAACTTTTACATGAAATGATAAGTCCTCTAAATGTATTCTTGACTTCGATGAGTCAAGAAAGTTTATGAAATACTTTGAAATAAAATATTAAACCTGGTTTAGACCTATGCTAATTGTTAGGTGGTGGGTGCAGGCATGCACTGTTGTTCAGAGACACAGTGTTGATTGTCGTGCACAGAGAGTATGTGGTTGAGCCTAAGTTAATTAAGGATCGGTCTGTGAGCTACTGTTGCAAAGCCCTATCGTACTACCACAAGGCTGGTATGGGATAGTCCTGACTGATTAATTTGCAGGTCCCAACCTGAGTCATGTCATAGGTTGAAAGTGAGCATGGCGTAGGCCATGAGAAGTCTCACTCGGCTCAAGAGGGGGTCCCGGTCTGGTGGATTCCTTACTGGGGTGAAACTTTAGAGTTGTCTTGGCCAGGTTGAAGGCTTTGCATTGTAAAGGCCTTGTCATGATCTCCTCGCCGCACACATAAGGAAGTATGTAACTCGCGTGGCAATCCGGGATGATCATGTCTTGTGGGTAAAGCTGTACAACCTCTGCAGAGCGTATAAACTATCCTAGATAGCCGTGCCCACGGTCACGGGCATGCTGCGTGAAAGTTTTTCATGGATTAGATTTGGTTTTTTTTCGAAATGATTTACGAAAACCTTGTAGATGGATGGAATCCATGAGAGATTGAAAATGTGTGGATGAATAGAATCCATACGAGTTTTTGAAAAGCTTGTGGATGGATGGAATCCATGAGTGGCTAAAAGCATGTGGATGGATGGAATCCATACGAGATGTTTCTGGAAAAGATGGTCCGGGTGGGATGCCCGTAGATAGGTTGGTGTTTGGTTGGAGCCTGCACTAACGGTATTATTTTCAATTACAAGTACTGCTTTTATTTACTGTATTAAATTAAGCAATTTCAATCTATCTACTGTATTTCATTAAATGTTGTTTTATGCAAACTAACCCTATAAGCCTTCCATTGATGCCTTTATCATTATGTTGCATTTCTCCGTGTGATTTGCGGAGTACAAGTTTGTACTCACCTTGCAATCTTCATACAGAGGAAGATGCATTCGGCTTTAGTGAGGAACTGGACGAGTAGGACACGTCTTACAGTCGTTTGCCTGTGGGCAGGCTTAGGCTTTGCTTCTTATTAGTTTGCTTCCGTAGCTATTTATCTTATTATTGTTGCCAAGGATCGTTGATGTAAGACTTGGTCATAAGGCAGTACCTCTTTTATCTAATATTATTGGTCATTTGTGCTCGATATGTATCTTTGTTCCACTGTGTGCACTAGCTGTTCTTGGACTAGTGCGATTTACACAGAAGGTTTCAGAGTCGTTACTCTGGGATTTGAAAGTTGTGGACTGTGCTTTCGATAAGGATAGGTCATATGATGACAATCTGGATCAGATGCTACACGATGCAGAAAGAAACTATAGTGAAAGAGAGTTTGGTAAATTCGAGGGTTTGATGGAGGACCTGGAGAAACCTTTATTCTCAGGCTGCAAGCCGCAATATACAAGATTGTCATCTATTCTTGAACTGTTGAAATTGAAGACAAGCAATTGTTGGTCCGATAAGAGTTTCACGACGTTGTTAAGTCTCCTAGAAAACATCCTTTCAAAGGGAAATGTGTTGCCGAGAACCACCTACCAAGCCAAGAAGTTTCTTAGTCCATTGAAAATGGAAGTAGAAAGAATACATGCATGTCTGAATGATTATATCCTCTACCTAAAGAGTTTGCAAAATTACATGTTTGTCCAGTTTGCAAAGCATCTCGATACAAGCATAAGAATGACTGATGATGGCAATGGCATTGAGGTGGAGCAAGGACCTCCTGCTAAGATGATGTGGTATCTGCCTATAATTCCCTGTCTGAAGCATTTATTTGTGAACCGAAAGGATGGAAGATTGATGCATTGGCACTCAAAGGAGTGTAAGAAAGATGGAATGATAAGGCACGTTGCTGATTCTGCCCAACGAAGGAACATCGATATAATGTTTGTAGACTTTGGTGCAAAACTAAGGAATGTAAGGTTTTGTTGAGTACAGATGGAATGAATTCTTTCGATAACATGATCAGCCGACATAGCACCTGACCCGTGAATGTATGCATGTACAACTTTCCTCCTTGGCTGTGTATGAAGCGGAAGTACATTTTGATGTCACTACTTATCTAAGGGCCGAAGCAACTTAGGAACGATATTGATGTGTATCTAGCACTATTGGTGGAAGATCTTATGACACTGTGGAACGAAGGGGTACAGGTATAGGATGCAAACAAGCGAGAAAACTTCACTCTGTGCGCCATGTTGTTCTGCACCATCAATGATTTTTTGCCCTTGATAACCTATCGAGATTGAGTACGAAAGGAGCCAAAGCTAGTCCACACTACTTAGATTATACCGAGAGTGTGTGGTTGAACAATTCGCACAAAACTGTGAACATGTGTCACCCGTACCGCAAGATGAAGAAACAATCTTATGGAAAAAAGAGGATGACTCGACTCCAAGGCCTTTCAATGGGAAAGAAGTCTACGATATGGTCAAGAATATCGATGTTGTACTTGGAAAGGGATGTAAATTGAGGACCCGTTAGAAAAACATGTGAAAGAAGATGTCAGCATTTTCAGACTTGCCTTACTGGGAGAACTTAGAAGTTCTCAACTGCATCGATGTCATACATGCAGAGAAGAATATATGTGATAGCTTGATTGGTCACTTACTGAACATTCATGAAAAAATAAAGAATGGTGTCAATGCACGGCATGACTTGGTCGCTATGAACATTTGTACCGAGTTAGCACCAATAGAGACCAATAAAGGTTGAATGTACCTTCCCCCAGCTTGCTACACTCTATCAAGGTCTTAGAAAATTGTACTGTGTCAGTGCTTGCATGGTACGAAAGTTCCGTCTGGTTACTCTACCAGAATGAAGAAACCTGTTTACATGCAAGATTTGAAATTAATTGGCATAAAGTCTCATGACTATCATGTGCTAATGACACAATTGTTTCCTGTTGCAATTAGAAGTATTTTGTTGAACAAGGTTCGAGTGACAATCATGAGGATGTGTTATTTCTTTAACGTAATTGCTCAGAAGGTCATCGATCCCGATGGACTAGATGCTCCACAAACCGAGGTGGTGATGACTCTATGTCATCTTGAGATGTATTTCTCTCCGTCAATTTTTGATATCATGTTTCATCCCATTGTCCACCTTGTGAAAGAGATAAAGATATGTGGCACCGTGTTTCTATGTCATATATACCCGTTCGAGAGATACATGGGAATTCTGAAGTTCTATGTATGCAATCGATCTTGGCCGGAGGGCATCATCATCAAAGGTTATGCAACCAAAGAGGTTATTGAGTTCTACATCGATTACATGGCTCAGGTCGAACCGATAGGTGTGTCTGTATCTCATCACAAGGGGAGGCTAGAGGGTATCGCGACCATTGGAAGCAAAGTAATAACTCCTTATTTGGATACGTACACTCACGCCCATTTCACAGTCTTGCAACACATGACTGAAGTGTACCCGTATGTTGAAGAGCATAAGGACATGCTACGCCAAGAAAATCCATACCAGTCCGAGGTTTGGATCATAAGATAGCACAACCATCAGTTCAACGAATAGTTAAGGGTGCGATTCACTGGGAGGTCATCAAGTGAAACACTGCAATGGTTGGCAAAAGGGCCAAAATTTACAATTGTGACATGACAAGGATACAACATTAATGGATACACATTTTATACAACAGATCATGAAAGAAAGAGCACAGTCCAAAACTGAGGAGTCTTCATAGATGCATTTCGTAATGAGCAGTTCAGTACCACTATCCCAAGCTCCTACTATAGGCTTGTAGAGGAGATTTAGGAGCTCGACCACGTAATTTTTAAGATCCCTCTATTTTAGTGCCGTTGGGTCCAACTCCTACAGGGTGTAAAGGTCAATAAGTATGGCATCACTACTGTGGACCTCGAACGCGTAGGATGCAAAAATGAGCCATTCATACTTGCGAGGCAAGTTGTTCAAGTTTTTTACGTGACCAACCTAGAAAATAAGAACCACCATGTAGTTCTTCAAGGAAAAAGAATGATTATGAGAGTTGAGAATGTCGTTGATGAGAAAGAGTACAATCAATTTGATGAGTTGCCTCTATTCAGAGACAACATCAGGCTCGAGGCAGAACGAAGTGATGAAGCAAGCTATATACGTGTCGACCATCATGAAGGGCTTTATTTAAAAGGAAGTAGCCAAGTGTAATGATCCAACACGGTGAACACCTATTTGAAAATTATTCTAATGAAATTATAAGAAACTCGACCTGTAATTAAGGAATTATTCCATTATAGTTGATTCAGTAATTAAGAAATAATTACATCTGTGATTGTATATGCTTACTTTTTTCATAGGGTATGGCTAGCACTTCCTGATGCTAGCTGAAAAATAGGATTTGTTCCATAATATAACTGTCTGTGATACCAGCATCACAGACTATTCTATTATGGAACCATCTGTGATGTGGTTTATATTACAAACAGTTCTATTATGGAACCATCTATGATGTGGTTTATATCACAGAAGGTTCTATAAAGGAACCGTCTACGATATTAACATGACAGACGATTCTTTAATGGAATCATTCATTTGTGATAGTTCCTTCTATAAATAGGGCCCCATTAGGGTTTGCGCCCTTACTCCTCACTTGTGTGCCCCTATCACCCATCTGTTGCTGCCTCCTCAAGTGCCTCCTCCCCAATCTCCACCTCCCACATACGTAGATCTGGCACTGCCTCCCCGTCCGGCCACCTCCTCGCACAAATCCGTCATAGCCAGCCTCGCTGTGTCTCTGTCTTCTCAAACCTTAGTGACCTCGGCATCTTCTTCCCCAACCACAACGATGTTTTCGCCACCAACGTCCTCGATCAGCCTCTTCTTCCCTAACCACAACGACATTTTCATTGACTTCCTCTACTGGTATTCCTCCCCATTGGTATGTGAGTTAGCAGTTTATCTATGTGCTTGTGAGTTAACCATGAGTAGTTTTTCTATGTTCTAGGATTTGGACCAATGATATATGTGGGTTCGGATATTAGCTCGATGATGATACTAGTCTAATATTGAAATTGGATATTTAAGGTTGAGCTCTAAATTGTTAATATTACTGTCATTTGTCAATCTTGTGGTCTGTCACTTTTGGAATAGTTGGCTAATTTGTTTTGTGATCTTTAGTACTTCATGATATATGCTTCACTTGTTAGCTAATTCAGTTTGCTATCAAACTTGTTGAATCTGTAATTGTATTGTTGGCAGTATATTAAGTTGACGTATTGTCCTATGATCAATAGCTTTGCCTTCATGCTAACTAAAAGTTTAATTGATGAATTTAAGCTTGGTAAATAAGTAATTTGTTATTTAAGAGCTTAAGATTTGAATCTCATTTGTTATATCCAATTAGTGAAGAGTATAGACCATAGTAGCTGGACGGCCAAGATTAATTCTTGTATAACCCGACATCTGAGAGCACTAAACTAAAATTTGAGCTTTATGCTAATTTTGGTTGATTTCCTATTCTTGAGAATGCTCTTTATGCTCATTTCAGCTATTATCATGCTTCCTGCTTTATGTTTATGCTTTTAATGACATGGTAGAATTACATTACTATAAGATGAGGAGGATTTCATGTTATTGCTACAAGATCTATTTGGCATGGCGTGTTACTGTTCCAAAGGGACCTTTTAGCAATAATATATGCCACATAGACCTTTAAAGGGCATGAAGCAAATTATACACTTCAGTGTGTCAAGTTAAAAAGGGTTTGCACTATTGAAACTCTTATGAAACCAATGCAAAGATGAAAGCTTTAAGGGAAGATGAAATCAATTTAAAATGATACTAATTTCACAAAAGGTTCTTTTAAAGAGAGATGATATCATCATCAATGTCACTGGTTGGATCTGACGCTAAAAAAACTAGGGTAACTAAGCATAGCAAAGGGGTATCTAAAAGGCCAATGAGCGGAATGACAATCACGGAGGTCACTCCGGATGGGGTCCCTCTGCAACCGAAGAAAGTAGCTGTAGCATTTTAGACAACCTACAGGATAATTGGAAGGGAACGGGTCCCTATCACCATAGCAATCTGGAAAGGTTTGATAGAAGACGAGAGAAATGTACTATGGATGAAAATTTCAAACTCGTTTGAGATCCCTGTAGAAGTCTAGGAACACATGCAATGGCACGTGCTCCTCGCATTGGGAAAAGTGTGGAAGACCTTCAAGAGCACGCTTGTCATGCAGTACATGACCAAGGATCGCACGCCCTTCATGAGGTATCCTTTTGTGTCACCGGATACATAGGAGGCCTTTGTGCAGATGAAGATGATGACCGAATTTCAATAGGAAAGTGTGGGGCACAAGGCTATCCAGGCACAAAACACTCACCCCTACAGACTTGGCACTACTGGGTACGTAGGTAAAATTCCGCAATGGAGGATGAAGGATGAGGTCGCAATCCAATCGGAGGCCTCCCTACCATTTGCCAGGATCACAAACGAGCACGCCTTGAACTGGTTAAGAGCGAGGTCATCAACCACGTCTTCGGGCATCACCTCTTTTAAAAACCACAGATAAGGAAGTGTCACAACGCCTGGTAAGATATGTTAAACCATCTAGATGTCAATAGGTCTATAACTTCATAGGGTCTAAAATAACATGATTGCCTGTTGTAGTAAAAATTAACTACTGAATCTTCTGAAGGATCCTTCCAAGTAGTCAAGGAGAGGGATATACTGTTCACGACCCTAGGAAACAAGGAGAACCCAGGTCACACGCGAGGCCTAGGGGTTTATGTATCTTGGAGGCATGGATTCCCAAATGACTCTGAGGCGTATAGGAATAGGAAGAGATCTAAGGCTAAGTGTGAGGAAAGTATGAAACGGGACTTTGATGCAAAATTTGAGGACATAACTGCATCACTTCGAGAAGAGATAGACGCATTGAGGAAAGAACTGAGAGAAGTCCACAACCAGTCGCAAGCCACCCTCATTATTACGGTACCCAGTCCCCCTCAATGTTGGAGTAGCTGTGCATCCATGCCACTTTCTGAACATAACGATGCCCACTTATCTATCGACGACATCCAGATAATGTACATCTCTTAAATGCTACATAGATAGATCTTGTGGATGCCTTAGTTTATCATGTATCGTTATGTAGGAGGCCACACCGTGCATCCTCATAATCAAGGTTGTTGGCTCCATTCCCGTTAACGCTGGGCGGGGGTTGGCATATCCATGCCTACCAAGGACATGTTGGAGCATGGTGCCCAACTAGGG
Organism: Dendrocalamus latiflorus; assembly: GCA_017311315.1. NCBI lineage: Eukaryota > Viridiplantae > Streptophyta > Magnoliopsida > Poales > Poaceae > Dendrocalamus > Dendrocalamus latiflorus. The sequence continues at coordinate 11,022,455 of CM029625.1, read as the reverse complement.
ACTGATTTCATGAAGGTCCATGTGAATATGATTAATAACATTTTCAGGGCCGTCTCGTTGGAGAGACCTCCAAACAGAGAAATCATGACACTAGAGGGATGCCGTCCACACATTCGTTCAATAGCTCAAGGGGGACATCACCCTGGACCCTTTCATTCCGCGATCTCCACACGACCATGCTTATCAAACAGAATGCTCTATGACTCCACCTCAAGCACCTCTTCAGAAGGCCAGCGCATTGGCTCCCATGAAGGCGACGTCAAAAATGTATTGCAAGTGAGGCACTAAGGCCCAATCAAAGAAGATTAATACGCCTCCCGGAGAATGAAAGTTCATGCTCGAAGTGTCGTTGGTCCCCGAGTCACAATTACCCAGGCTTGAACTAGTTTGCAATACTTTGCATACCTGGTATATGCAGAGGTCCAACAGGAAGCCAAACTGGCACAGTCGATTCACTGTGAGATACACGGAGGCACATTTCCTCCATGACTCGGGATACTTCGTCGTGACCTTCGAAGACTTATTCTTACTATTCAACCTCGACAAACTCGATGCCTCACTTCTACGATGTTGGACATTGTAAGTGTATTGTACAATCAAGTTCTACATTCACGTAATATCGATAAATGTCATAACTCATTGCATATGTATAGATCCATAATCCAACAAGTCCGGCGACGGTGAGAACCGGTGGGTTTTCTTGACCTACACTTGGTCCCTGAGCAATCCATCATCGATAACGGACCCTTCGTCCAAGATTACATAAAAAGGGGATTTCTTGCTCACAGTGACAAGAACTACATCATGATACCCTTCAACCAAGGGTAAGTGCTTCACTAGTTGTCAAATAAGTTTCATTTGTACTTTATACACAACATGAACTTAGGATTAATCACTATGGTGACATACATGACGAGGGGTCACTGGATTCTGATTATGATTATACCAAAGTGGAGCAAGGTAATATACCTTGATTCTCTACTTAGGAGTAACCATGACTTCACTCGCATGCAACAAACACATGACAGGTAAACTCATTTTCTCTTAATCTATACATAACTCTATTGTAGTCTTCCCTTCGTTTGCAATAGCAGAGGCTAGCTTTTTGGAATCACGTAGGTCATTCAGCGTTTACGTTGCCCAGGGAGGGAGACACAAGGAATCTAGTGCCACACTGTAACACAGGACGTGATTCCAATACCCGCTACAACACAACAATCCTATATCATACTTCGTAATAATGCCTCTAGAACTGACAATACCTATGTACGTAATTCTATTTTTGCAGTGCTACCAACAGTTACAGGGCAATGTATGTGGATTCTATGTTTGCCGCCATACAGAGGACATCATGGCCATATAGTGTCAATGCACGAGACCTAAGGGCCACTATCGAATCTATGGGAATTATAAACAAGAACCACTATTCACTCACATACTTTATTGCTGTGGACAAAGAGTTACAAGAGTGTGTTGCAAAAGAGTGCGAATAATTTCATTGTATCCTTGGAGGCGCACAGGCCCTCTGTTTATATCTAAGGGGTGGCAGTTAATGTCGTAACAGGTGTCTCCTACCTTCATGCATATGTCTTTGTTGTGTCTTAAACCGTTGTGTCCTTCATTAATGGTCATAAGTTGCCAGATACATCATTAGCTGCTCTCATGTGGTAAGCTGTCATGGTTCCAACTAGTTATACTCTGTTTTAGATATGCATAGCTCCTAGTCCGAGGCTGGTCGTTATTATCTAGAGTAAATTACATTTCGGGTCCTTAAACTTGTCGGGGTGATTCAAGTAGATCACCGTTATATCGAAAATGTGTATTTGGATCATTGAACTCCTTAAGTGAGTCATTGCGATTACCACCGATGCCAAGCAGGATTTGACAGATGACATGGCGATCCATCCTAGCCAACATTTTTTTGCGGAAAAACCGTTCTTTTTTATTTGCATATAACTAGCTCGTTGGATATTAGTCCCTAATTCCCAATTTCCCATCTCATAAACCCTTCTCCCACAATCCTCGCCTACCTCATGGAAGACAAAGAGATGCAATAGGTGCATCTCATGCTAAGCCACAGCGGCCAGGAGACGGCAATGGAAGAGAGCACGAGCAGATTGATTTTTGGTGGGTGGAAACAGATAATGATGCAAGCAAAATGCTAGTTGATTTTTGGTGGGTGTAAACAGAGAATGATGCAAGCTATTCATTTTTGCTTGAACTATTGTTTTGCATTGTTGTGATGGTTTACTTCTTGTTCTTGTCCCACAAAAGAATCGCCTAGTTTTGCTAATGCAAAATCTTGCTATGCAATGAGTTCCAACATCTTGTTCTCTATGTTACAAAGAATAAAAAAATAGTTATAAACGAATGTGAAAAGTTGTTGCTGAATAGAGTCTGGCAGTTTGAGCCATGGAATGCAAATGAGATCATTGGCTACTTCCTCTTAAGAAATTCGTATCTGCAGATCAGGCAGTATGCATTTGGCTTCTTCATCTCGTGCTCCCCCTCTTGCTAGTGCTCCCCTCCTCTGCTCCTCCACCGCCGGTTCTCTCCTAGCTATGCATCGTAGCTCGCCGTGTGCAATTTTCGATATTATGGGAGAAGGGAGGTTACGAGATGGGATTGGGATTAATCTTGTAGTTACATACAAAAATAAATGAAGTAAAGGGTTTTCGTGAAAAACATGCTCAGGCTGTCATGTGAGACCGTTGCTAGTTGTCATCGTTGGCCTCCATATCACGGATGAGATCCTCATTAGTATGGGTGGTGGCTAGAGTGACCTACTTAAATGAGTTTGGTGGACTAAATATGCATTTTGGAAGAACAACGATCTACTTAAACCATTCAGATAAGTTCAGTGATCCGCAATACAATTTACTCTTATCCATAGTTAATTAGCTGTCGACCAGTTATGTTCAGTGTTATCGTAGGTAGCCACCTAGGCGCCGCCTAGGTGCTGCGCGTAGGCAAGTGCCGCGACTTGAGCATAGTTGATGCCCTGGGCACTCGGCCCGCCTAGACGATCAACGTCGGTCCCAAGCAAACCTAGGCGAGCAAGGCGCGGCACCGCTGGGTAGTCTGGAGCGACCCGAGGCATCATTGGATGCTTTGAGGCGGCGACGAGCCCACCGGGTTCGCGTTGAAAAGGGGCCAACCCTACCTCATCTCCTCATTACTGTGCCTTACGTGCCCCATCCTTTGGCTCCTCCTAGGCTCCCCGTCCACGCCACATCCTTTGGGTACTCCTCGGCTCGCCGTCCATCCTCGCCGCCTCCTCTGGCTCCTCTTCGGCTCCTTGTCCCCATCGCCTCCTCAGGCTCCCTCCCCGGCTCCTCGTCAGTGTCGTGCCTTGGCGCCTCCAACCCTCCCCGTCGGCGTGCCTCATCCAGTCATCTCCCAGGTAACAGCGCCTCCTCTTCTCCTCCGCCTCCATTTGAAATGAATGCACCGCAACGGCGACAGCCCCCAAATCTCCTCATTATTGTTAGGATTTGCAATTTTGCATCCATCGCCCTCATACTTTCTGAGCTGAGCTCATTTTTTCCCCTTTGGGTACTCATTTTCCTAGAAACTTTATTCCCATTTTCCACCGATGGTTGGATTTTTCGCTAGTGATTAATGTGTGGCATGCCATCAGCGCAAGTTGGAGATCCTAATTGACAAGGCTGGTATGTCAGTAGAGTCATGGCATTGTTGGGTAGACAATGAAAACACATAATATAATAGCGTGAGCAAGATCCATTGAACAAAGTAGAGGATTGTGGTTCTAAGTATATTTACAAGAAAGATTATATCTTAAATTAGCCAATGATACAAAATCTATCTTTTCAAATATCTGTTTTTATGCAAATAAAAAGCATGTGGGAATATGCTTTTCTGTTTATCTAGGTTGCAATTTTTTATTTTTACCAGCATTTAAGCATGTCATCCATGAACTGCAACCAACACCATGCATGAGCATGACTGATGTGATGAAAACATGGATGCATATTAATTTTACTTATGCAAAACATAGTAAAATGATAATATATCCAACAGTGTGTGTGCTTATACATGAGTATGCATGTGCCAATTTATTTTTGTATCACACCAAGGTAACATCTCTACATAATAATTACATATACACATATAAAAAACATATACATAAGTTTGGACTGATGCTTGCTATTATGTGTCCATCCCACTTGCTTGGAGTGATGCTCGAATACTTGCAATTCTGTTTGGCCGCCTAGACCCCGTTTAGGCACTAGACGGTCACCCACCGCTCGTCTAGTGCCTACGTAAACACTGATTATGTTAAATAAATGAATAAACTATTATTTTCTCCATGGCCACAGACATAACCAGGGTATCAGGTGGCTCTATTTGAGGTACTAGTAAGTCTTGGCCAAGTGGGTCTAGATAAATGAAATTATATTTTGACTTGTTTGAACCGAAAATGTTGATCTGTTTAAAGATCATCGTCAAATAGGATGTCTGGTTGGAGAAAATTTGTGAGAGGGACCCTTTGTCGAAGTCGACACCTCAGCACTTGCAGAATGTGACGTGGGTACACACTCTTGGCCTTTTCTATCCGCGAGAACGTATCTTGCGAAAATTTGGAAATATAAAAATTTCGAATCCAAGCCGCTGAAGCCCATCCGGATTTGGCACCGTCTGATTGGTGCTTCCTTCCCAGCTTTAGGGCTCCTTCGGATCGAAGGATTTTTGCAGGAAATCCGTTCCTATAGGATTCGACACTGTAGCAGCCTTTGGACCACAGGATTCGCTCCAGAGAATTCCAAAGGATTGCTGTAGACGAAGGCACATGGCAAAAGAATCACATCAACAAAGAGCATTGCTGGAGACGAAGCCGATACTGCTCAAGTTGACGACCATGGTGATGGGTGCCGGATCTGGACCTAGAGCCTGGGGAAGCACCGATCTAGGGGCGGCACCAAGGGGAGAGCGAGAAGAGGCTGGGTAGGACGGCCAGTGGCGAGCCCAGCCGGCTGTAATGGCGAAAGGAAATGGGCGGCGACAACTCTGTGCATGGGGGGGAAGAGAGGGCTGCGACATTGTTTTTTTTTTTTTAGCGCCTGCTTGATGAGGGCAGTGAGCGGAGGGGATAAGAAACTAGTCCATTGATTTATTATCTGATCGGTGGGACCTTTGGTTCAGTGAGACCATGTTGTTGTGGCTTTAAAATGATTTTTTTTTACCCAGCCGATTAGGCAAATGTGATTACTGTTTACTCCTAGAATTCTCTGTAAAATTCCTGCTTGTTTCCTACCACCCATCCAAACACATGTTCCTATAGCTTTCCTGTGTTTTCCAATCCGCCATTTTCCATGTGCATTCTTTCCTTTTCCTTATTCCTACATTTTCCCATTCATACCTACCAAATAGGCCGTAATAGCGTTTGTTTGAGAGAAACAGTAGGGGTGGAGGCCCGTGCTATGGAGTTTTTTTAGATGTAACGGATAAGACTTGTAATCCACACATCAAATTTAAGATAGAAGTGAAACTTGAAGTTGAGTAGGTGGGTTCACAATCTTGTGGACGCACCATTGCACCCCAAGAGAGTTCTCCCATGCTATGAAGTGTGGGAAATGAGAACAAGTTTACAAGAAACAAGATTAAAATTTTGACATCCTAATCGTGCGAGAGTTTTCACAAAAGTCTCCCCTTTTTCCTTGAAAATATCGAAGTCAATATTGAGCACTTGTCCATTGCTTCATCGTCATCATGATAAAAGATTTTGACACATTCAACGAACTCATCCATTATAGTTTATTCCAAAAGATTGATCGATCACGATAATTATAATATGGATTCAATAGGTATGCTGTCAAGTGCAATGGAGAATTAAGCATTCTCTTTATCTTTCCATCAATTGTTTCATCTATCAACTTGTAGTTACTCTCTAAATTGTTCAAGAACTCTTTGATTTGCTTCTTGGCTTCTAGAATTTCTCCATAAAGAAATACCATGGATGGATAATCCCCATCAACCATACAAACAGCTTTGACCAATAGCACTATCAAATAGCAAACAATAGAAGTATATAAATATAAAATAACAAGGTGACAAAGTAGGCTATACCTTCAAAATATTGCTCACACCATTCCAAAAGGACCTACTAATGAGTGTCCTTGTTGCTGCGATGCCTTTATCTTTTTAGTGTGGACGGATTCTTCCCATTCCTTACTTTGCGTTATCATACTTTGTTTAATCTTCTTCTCAATCAAACTTTGCAAAATAAGAAAGGCCGAAACAAATCTAGTCTCTCCAGCCTTATTATATCTCTCATCTTTGTGTGTCTTCTCATCAAAGCTAATGTCTTGTAGTATGAATAAATAAAACTGATCAATGATTTTGCTTGATCAAGTGTCTGCTTGTATTTTGCTATGGTACCAATTTCTTAAAGCAATAAGTTTTTGGTGTGAGTTGTATATGAGCTCCAAAAGATAGTTGGCCTTTTGGTCCTCAACAATTCTTTTGCTCCCATGTTGTTCGAAGCAATATCTGCCACTACTTCTACAATATTTTGTGGACATGTTTTTTCAATACAAACATCCATATACTTTAAGATGTACTTACTTTTGTGTGCATCTTTTGAAGCCTCCTTTCATTCTAGGATACATATCCCCAATGAGCAATGCATAGATAAGTTCATTATGCTTCTCCTTGTTTGGTCCGTCCAAGCATTGATCATAATAGAGCACCTAGTCATAACCATCTCTTTCTTATGTGTCTTCAACAAATCACTTGTTCTCACCATCTCCTCCTTCAATAATGGCTCCTGATATTCATATTGGGAAAGACCTAAGAATCCTAGGCCAAATCGACCCAATAGCTTCTATTATTTGCTTGAATTCATCATTGTTTATAGCATTGAACGATACACTTAAAGAGTAAAAATGGAAACATGATATAAGATTTATACATACATGAATTAATGGTAAATGCATATCGAGATATCAACAAGTTCACCATGTATGTTTCAAGCTATATATTCCTAATACGTAAAATCATCTATTGTTTGGCCTTATGAAGCCTCTCTTTCCAAATTGCATCCATAATCTTTTGTTGCCGTTTGAGATCTTGAGTGCTAAAACTACTAACTTGAGGATCAATTGGATTGACAAACTTATCCATAGGGCCTAACTTTTGAGGTGTCAATCCTCCAATCTCTTCAAACCCTTCATCATCCTCATCATCACCTCGAATGGCCACATCATCCGTAACCTCGTCCTCATGAGCTTTCTTATTTTTCTTGTTTCTTGTCTCCGCAATAGGGCTTCAGCACTTCTCTTAGTCTTCCTTTGTTGATTTAGGGCATTTGGAAACATTCCCACTAATATGTGTAATATGTTACTTGATCTTACAGATCTCACAGGAAATAACATTATCACATAAAATGTATTTCACCTTGCCCAAGTTGTTTAGACTTACCCACACACCAAATTTCCACCCTACGCCACCCGACTTCCTATTGAAGCTATCTTTAGTGGTGCTCACCTCCAGCGCCGACGCCATGGATTCCATCCTACATTACCAATTTAGCCTCAGTCTCTCTCCCTCACTTATGTACCTGGTCTCTTCGTCACCACCTAGCACTCCTAGGCATTCGCCGCGTCTACCTAGACATCGCGCGGCCGCCACGCCTGCCTACTAGACCGCTGCGCCAAGGATGCCTTCGCCCGCCTTGAACCACCTAGACGTCCAGGCAGCCAACTGAGGACCAAGGCGCGGCACCACCCTGCTGAATAGCGGTAACGCACCTTCTAATCGGCCGCTTTCTTGAAGGCTGGATAGCATCATAAATAAAAATGAAACAGAAAAATACAGCTATTTAAAGGGGAAAATCCTCTATACCTTTGAAGTCAGTGATAGTACAATGGACCTCAAATAGGTTGTAATATGAGGACAAAGCTTTCGTGCCTAACTAGCTGAATGCCTGTGCATTGCTACGGATTTTTAAAAGAAACTCACGGGTGGTAAAAATTTTTAGAATATGCATACAAACATGTTCTAAAAGTTTTTAAATCCGTAACAACACACGGGCATTCAGCTAGTGCAGGTCAATTGTCAAAAGGCAAGAGAAATCAAAGGTATAATTCAAATGATGATGAGTTAATTTTCATCAGTTTTTAACTATATAAATTTTACATATTTGCATCACCAAGAAAGATAGGGCATATAAAAAATTATACAGTCCAAGCAGGAGGGGAGAGAGACGAGAGAGGCCGGTAGAAGAGGAGATGGGAGATGGTAACTGTTAGTGGAAGTGGAGAGGATGGGTAGTTAGATATGAGAGAAAGGGAGAGGGATGCTAGATAGATGGTCAACATTTCAGTATTCAGATCAGACGGTTGAGAAGGGAGGAAGAAGAATGCACCAACCACCAACTCAAACTTATTAAATAGTAAAGAAATAGAGACAGTCCTCTGTTTCCCTGAAAAAAAAATTCTTCCATAATTTTCTTTCCGAACCATCGTTCTCTTGGAATTACAACTTGAATCAAACCAATTTCTGCAGTCAGGATTTTGTTACCCTGCTCTGCCATTTCATAATGCGCTCCTGTGTAAACACAAAGGTTCGTGAAGGTTTACCATGTTAGGGATGCAAATGGGACCCCATTCCCTGTTTCCCAGTAGGGAATTCCCCTGGCTATTTCCTTTCCCCTGGCTCCGTTTCCCGTCTGGCGGCCGGACGTGTGTGCATCACAGTCAGAAAACCCTGTATCTAATAATCTCAGCTCCCAATCCAGGCCACCTTTGGGCTGTTTGATATGGCTACGGTTTATAGCTTTTGACTAAAATTTTTGAATTTTGGATATTTACGACAGAGATTACGGAGAGAGATACTCGCTTGCGATTTTGGTCGATACAGATTTTGATCTTTTAACGTGTACTACAATTAACTTGTAGATTCCGTTTTAAAAAAATATTTCATTTGAAAGTTAGAAACTATAGCAAAAATCAAAATCTATTTTTAAAAGCCGTAAAAGGCAGGCCCTCTATCTGCTTCATCCCAAGCGACTCCACCAGAGCTGTGGCAGCCCAGAGCAACCCCAGCGGGCCCTCTCCACCCCACCCAGTGCCTGCTGGCTGCTGCCATCCTCTCCCGACTCCTATCGCCGGTGGCGCATCCAACAATGGCCCATGGCCTCCTCTGACCTCCAATCCCTCTAATCACAGGTCTTTTGACTCTGGTGAGTAATAATTGTCCTATGCTTTGTAGAATCTGTCACATCTGTGCTGCTGACCAATTACTATGTATTCGATCTGATTTGTATTGAAGTGTCAGCCTTTGAGTTTGAGGATTACAAGCAGAAGAGAATAATTGCTTGATCTGCCATGTTCGACCGCCTCCTATACATTTCAGTCAATTTGTTGAATCTATGTGCAAACAATTTCTGCTACATTTGCCTTGTACAGCGGGGACCCAACGGGGTAGGGGTGAAAACGGGCCGGGTATTTCCCGCCCGCCCGCCCGCCCGCCCGTATTAAAACGGGTCAAATTCGGGTCGTAAATTCGGGTACCCGGAACCTTATACGGGTATCGGATCCAAATACGGGTATTTTTTGGCGGATACGGTATCGGGTTCGGGAGGTCGGTATCCGACGGATACGGATTATCCGGTGTAAAATTCGGATATTACCCGCTTACCTATTCGGGTATTACCCGGATTACTTTGCCACTTGCCAGTCGCCGGCTCATCACTCGGATCAACCGAACTCAGTCACCGGCTCCACCCACAGAGGCACAGACCACAGCGCTCCATTCGGTTCGGCGGCCGATTCCCCAACCCCATCTCCTTTCCTTCGCCCGAGTGCCCGACGCCGACGGCCGACGCGGCGGCGCCCTTGCCCCTTGGTCTTCCCCTCCGTGGACTTCCTCAGGCCAGGCCGCCATCCCAGGATCGCCTCCGCCCGTCCGCAGATCCACACCGAGCACGGGAGATTCGACCTCGCCGCCACCGGATCTACGCCCGAGTGCGCGACGGCCGACGCGGCGGCGCCCCTGGTCTTCCCCTCCGTGGACGTCCTCAGGCCGCCATCCCAGCACCGCCTCCGCCCGTCCGCAGATCCACTCGGCGATTCGACCTCACCGCCGTCGATTCGACCTCGCCGCCACCGGATCTACGCCGCCAAGTCGAGGTACGCCATATCTGCCTAGAGCCCTAGAGGGGATTTGCTTAGCACTTTGCTTGAGGGGATTTGCCAAGTCGAGGTAAGTATGGATCCTACCGTGGAATGGTTGGATGGTTTGGGATTTCTAAGTACTGAATGTATATGATGAGACGAAATTAGCTTACATCCATATTCTCGAACCAGAGCATGTAAGCAATTGCAACAGCAGGGGCTCTCCCAAGTCCAGCAGTGCAATGGATATAGCCCATTCTAGCGCTGAAACTGCTTTGGGCAGTTGTGTCATCAACGAATCTGGATCGAAATCTACTGCCTGCAATGGATATGATGAGTTGCATCCTGGCTTCTTTTAGATTACTTATTTGCCAGTCTGTTCTAATTTGCTTGCTTACGACTTACAAAGATTGCACCACGAATTTCAGATTCTACAGAGCATTTGGGATCAATGTTTTCTAGCTACTTTATGAGTCTATATTGTTTTGATTGTTTAAGAAAGTTAGATGAATGAACGATTGTTCTGTGAATCTGATTATTTCAAATGAACCATGAAGTCTGATAAAAGGGTCAACAATGTCCACTGGCCACTACAATCCGACACACAATTTTACTCTTTTCTGGATGCTTGTGTTTTTAATGTATGCATTGTTTTTTTCTGGATCTATTTAGACAAATGCCATTCTTTGCCCCTGAGTAAAAGATTACCTTGTAACAAGGAAGTGAGTTGAATGCTTGAAATATTTGGAAACATTTGTTCAGTTGGTCAAAAGATTGGACTGGAGATTAATAGACATGCTAAAAATAGAATAGTAGATTGGTCATATAAATGTATCTTTTGCCTTGACTGTACCTCTGATCTGAATGTGAGGTTATGACTCATGAGGGTGATATTCTTAGTGTTAAAACTACTAATGAGTAATGATGTATGTCCAGTGATGCTACGACTTTAGTACCGATGTATTGTTGCATTATGGATGTATGGAATGGTTGCATTGCTATTGTCTATGTGGTATAAAATGGTTGTTGCATCGACTTGATATCCGAATAAATATTCGTGACCGATAGTGTCCGTATCCGTCTTGGTACGTATTTGTTCCATATTTGTACCCGACATTATCCGTGTTTGTATTCGTATTCGATACTATCCGTATTCGACCCGAATCCGATTAGAAAATGTGGGTTAGGATATGGGAAAGGTGAGATCCGACCGTATCCGACCCGATTTCACCCCTACAACGGGGGACTAGTTTTCTACTAAAGTGGTGTCATTTCCTTAGTTGTATTGTTATGAACCTTAATTTATAAAGGGTAAATACCGTATAGAAGATGACCGAAAATCCGAAATAACATGGCTGAAGGGGAAATCATAGACGGGGGAGAAGAACTTGGGGGGAAAACTAGAATAATGTTTTTCTTATTGCTTGATTAGAATGGTGCAGCTCCTCTCTTTATATAGATGAGATTAGCCCCTAACAACCTTGCTCATGGGCGGTCACGACAACTTGTGCCAGTGCATAGTAGGCGTCCAACAGTGGTTGGCAGCGAAGGCACATGAATCTTAGCGCTACCCGACGTTAACGAAGGCCCTGTCGACGAAAAGAGCGAGCTAACTTCATCCATATATAAAGAGAGGTCCATGTGGTCGGGCTGGTGGACTACATGTAAATAATGTAGCTCTTCTGTTTTTGATCAATTGGCTGAGAATCACTTTACACCTTATTGCATGGGAAATCTCTTTTGCGTGGGATACCAACCCTTATATAAAACAATTGGTCTATGACTGTCTCCGGCCAACTTGACTTGTTTCCAAGAAGTAATTGGCTGGTTTTTTGAAGCTTAACTGTAGATACACAAATTCGAAAATCAATTAAGGCAGGTGTCCTTAACAACTGAACAAATCAGTTCCCTTAAGACTCACTGAAATCTGGAAATATGATTACAATTAAATGATCTTCCAGCTATTTTCTTTGGAATAGCTCTGATATAGGCATAATTCTTTTCTTTCGGAAGAAAGTTGCAGCCCCATGAGCAAGGTTTTAACCTTTGACTTATCGCTTCTGTGCTATTCTATGAGATGCCCCAGACAGCGTTTCCAAAAGTATCTGAATGTTCAGTTTCTGAGTTGGTGCCTAGATTCATTGGATGCTACTTTACCTTGCCATATACTGAAGTTTTATGGTTGCAACTGGTTGGAATGACTGAACCAAGGACGAGAAACTTTTTTTTCTCAATGGCTTCCAGCGAAGTCCTGCTTCTATTCTTCTCTATTTTCAGCGTCCAGAAGATCCAGATGAATGACTGATCATGGAAGGTAAGAATGATGACTAACTACTTAACTAGCATTAGCTATTTCATATTCAGACCTCTTTTATGCAACTCCTGATTCTACCTTAACTTGTAAGATATCCGTGCATTGCAACAGATTTCTAAAAGAATATGATACATATCATCAAACCCAAATCAATGAATATTAAAAAGAAGGCATCTTACCATCAAGAGTGAGGTCGGCGCGGCTATATCCATCACATGAACAAAAAAAAGGTAAATACCCTAAAATTGTCAAGATAGTTGTCTAGGGAAGCGATAAATTTAAGTTACAGTAAAGTGATATCTCATTTCATCAGCACTAACCAAAACAACAGTATTTCAGTATGAAAGTTTCACATGAACAAATAAAATGTACACTATTGCTCTCACTTGCTCTTGGGAGCAGCACCATTTGTGGTTGCAATTGCACCCTTTGGTTGGTTAAGTTCATCCCAAGCCTCGATCCATGTGACCATGGAGTCAGCTAATTTGTTGAAGTAACCATCCGCCTTGCCGATCTTCGCCCTCACCTGCTTGGCCAGCTGAAGGTAACACTTCTGGACATTGGTGGCCTATTTTGGGAGGGCCACAGACTAGAAGAAGGGGATCAGCTCCTCTTGTTCGAAGATGTTGTATTCCTTCTTTAGGTTCACAAACGGGTTGCTTGCTTTGCTATGCAAGATGTAGGGCAAGCCAATCTTCACAACCAAGCCCAAATGATCTGTAATCACCTGTGTGAATCGAGCAAAGATAACTCAATATAAAGATAACTACACCAATACAGAGTTAAACCAGGCAAAACATAGTACCAAGAAGCACGTATTTATAATGGTTATTAGCTTGCACAATGCATTGGATATAACCAATTGTGCCTGAGGGAGGAGGAGGATGGATTGGGATGAATAAAGAGAGGAGTGAACAGGGCAAAGGGGAATTGAAGGGGAAGATGTGGGCCATTTGTGGCCGTCCTCCTCCTCGTCGTCATCGTCTGCACCACGGTGGGCCACAGCGCTTGAGTAGCTGCGGTGTCGGAAGCGGTGGAAGAGGTGAAGTGAGAGTAGGGCAGAGAGTAAGAGGCCTAGGGTGAAGTGGCACGCCCCTCAAGTTGCGCACTAGGTGGGGTCGAGAAGAGAGGACGGTTGCCAGAAGGAGGTGGCGAGGCAGCTCCACCGACGTGGTGAGAGCAGAATGATCGTTTTTTCAGTGGGGCGCGCGAGCGTAAGAAGGGACAAGTTGGACAGGAGGAAGGGCTGCGCGTGGGAAAAAAGGTGAACGGACAAACTCCCATATTATATTAGTAGAAATCAAAATTTATACAAGTTTTTTGTTCATCCGGTTCATTTTGTTTCTGTTTCAGTTATTTGTACTTGTTGCATACGTACACTAGGAATCCTCACGGGATTAAACCCGGGGGACTCCGCGCGAGGGGACGCGCCCCACGTCGCCCCCAGCGCTCCCTCGGCCGGCGCGTGGCGGGGGAATTCGCGTACGGCCGGGGGAGCCGATTTCCCTGCATTTTTCGAAAATTACGTAAAGGTCCTTTTTCCTCGCAAAAAGGTCCCTGGCAGTTTTTTTCCACCGAAATTTTTGCAGGATAGCGCCCCGCGGTTTTCTGAATTACGTACGGGTCCTCGTTTAGTTACGTACAGGTCCTCAATTTTTTACGAAAAAGACCTTTGGCTTTTTTGAAAATACACATGTGCCCTCGATTTTTTTAAAAAACCTCCTCGCGAATTATCGCCTCTTTTAACTCGGTACACACGGTGGCTGGCACGGCATGGCGCCGCCGCGCCTATGAGGCTAGTATATCCATACTGCAAGAGGATATTGACCTGAGCTATCATCAAATGCACAGCCTAGCCTGGGCCAATGCTTTGCATAGGTTGTTTACGTTGTGGGCAGGGTTATTTATTTCTCGTGTGCGTGGGCGTGTATGTGTGTTGTTCCTACGCATGCGGATCTTATGGAGAGGGGATTCTTTTTTGGGAGTGTCTATACAACATTCGACTGTTTTTTAGGGCAAAAACAGTCAGATTTTGAGCCGTTAGATGAAGATCCAACGCCCTAGATTATTTTTTTTGGAGGGGGTCATTTTTTTTGGAGGGGGGGCTTGTATGGGTGGATCCGTTGGATGGAGATCTAACGCTCCAGATCAATCTGACTATTTTTGTCCTAAAAAACAGTCGAATGTTGTATAGCATTACTCTTCTTTTTTCCCTGAATTTGCTCCCTGAAGGCACGTGGTCCTTCGGAGAGGGGATTTTTCCTGCACATGGAGGTTTTCATATATTTTTCATTTTTTTCATGAGGGGATTTGCTCTGGAAAGGGCATGTGGTATTTGGTGAGATGGATTTCTTGGGGATTCAAATCCAATTCCCCCCTATCCAATCAGGCTGTGTTTGGATGAGAGGAATTTCTCTGGGAATTTTTATGTTTTCAGAGAGCATGTACAATACAAGCACCTCTTTAATTGGTTCATAATTAAAAGAGAGAATGTTACCACATCAGCGAGCATGCACATAAAAGTCATCTCCAATACAAGCGTCTCTTCTAAGGTGCTTAGAGGATTTCAGTCACTTATGTAAGCACCTGTGGTCTCCAATGCATTAGTCTAGCTCTTGTTAAAAAGCATTACATACTTTGCACCGATCCCTTCACTGGATCAGCAGTAGCTTCTCACTCTACCCTCCCTTATCAACAGTGGCCTTATCTTTTCCATCAATTGTCCTCATCCACTCTACAATTACCTACCCGAGATACTTCTCTCCCGATCTCGCTTGGCCGTGTCTCGCGGAGGATGGCGCCGGTGGCGAGCAATTGCGTGAGGTGATAACAAGAGGAATACGCAGCGGGCAGCAGTAGCAAACTGTGATGAGGGTCGAGTCACACAGTAGTCCTCTGTGGCAGACGTCTCATGTTCCTCTCGTTGTCACCTCATGCCTTTGCTCGCTTTCAGCGCCATCCTCTGCAAGACGCGATTGATGAGTGAGATCGGGAGAGAAGTATCTTGGCTAGGTAAATATAATGAGTGGACGGGGACAATTGATGGGAAGGATAAGGCCATTGTTGATGATTATAGGGGAGGGTAAAGTGAGAAGCTATTGCCAATCTTGGTGATCTAGTGAAGGAGTATGTAATGCTTTTTAACCAGAAATAGACTTTTGCATCTTAGACCATGGGTGCTTACACAAGAGCTTAAAATCTTCTAAGCACATTAGAATGTTTGCATTGGAGGGGATGACTTTTATGTTGATACAGCAACATTTTCTCTTTAAGCACTCATGAAAGAGGTACTTGTATTATACATGCTCTAAGCGCCTACACCATCCAACGTTGCCAAAAAAAAGGCTTTTTTTTAATATAAGCACATGCATTGTACATGCTCAAAGGATTTAAAATGAAAAGCCCCATCCGAACAAGCTTTTTTTTTGTTCTTATAGAGACTGCAGTTTTCTTTTTCTTTTTTTTTAAGAAGGGGAAAGGTTTTCTTGTTATCCATTTGTTTTAACTTTAAAATTTCCTGTTGTTGTGGTTACAGACCAAACAGAGAGAGTGTGTAGTAGTGGAGAGTTGAGTAAATGAATGGCTTAGCCCCCTTCCCTCATGGCCTATGTCTTATATATCTACATCCACATGGGGAGTGCCTTTACAATTATACCCTTACACATGAGTCCTCCCCTCAGGGGTACCTATGTCACTATACATGTCCCGTTCTGGGCCTTACACTCCCTTAACAGGCCTGCTGGGCTTAGGTGGGGGCCACCCCTACAACAGGAGCCTCTCATGGTGAAGGGCTTCACGGGCCGAAGCCATGTTGCCGAGCCCTTTGGCCCCCTCCGTCCCTGCGGCCTGTGAGCTTTTTGAACGTTCGGAGTGCAGTGTTCGCCTTATTGCGAAGGCGTGACGCCGGGCGGCTTGTCGAAGGCTTCGTCACCCTCCGAGTCCTGCCGTGGCGGGGTCGAGGCCGTCGTCCTGAGTGGAGATGTTGGCGGAGCCAAATGCGTCAGCATAGGAGGCGGAGCGGGTCGTAAGTCATCGCGCGCGCGCGTCTCCGGCGCCGAGCGTCCTTGACGACAAGCGACTGCCAGCCTATCTCGCGGGGCTTGCTTGGCGCAACGCGAGACTTGAGGGGGGCGCGGTGATGCCATGTGGCGACGCTCCTTCTCCCGGCGCGGATCTTGGAGCATCGTGACGGCACGATGCTGCAACGTTGGACTGTCGCTGGTTGGACTTCCGCCGGTTGGACTTCCACCGGATGGACTTCCGTCGGTTGGACTTTCGCCGGATGGACTTCCGCCGGTTGGACTTTCGCCGGATGGACTTCCGCCGGTTGGACTTTCGCCGGATGGACTTCTGCCAGTTGGACTTTCCCACTGATGGGATATATATATATATATATATATATATATATATATATATATATATATATATATATATATATATATATATATATATATATATATATATATATATATATATATATATATATATATAGCGGGCTGGTGTAGTCTTGTACCTGGATTGCGCGCGCGGATAGGTGCTGCTCCCCCAAAATGGGCCTCTTCAGTGCATCCACATTCCATGGCGGCACCACGCGGCTCGGGGGATGTTGATGTACTGATGGAGGCCTATTTTTCTCGGGAGCTTGGTTAGCGTCTGTTAACGGCAACTGTCTGCACTTGCTGTGCCCGCTCTATATTTCTGCTTACAACGGTAAGGTTTGCCCTGTTCTCTTACACAGGCTCACCTTCAGTCGGGGCTTGTGATCAAGCCCGCCTTCCGAGAAAATCTTGGTGGACTGAAGGTGGTCTGTTTATGAGAACAAGCCAAAACTTGGCATGACATGACCTTCGCCAGTGCGGTGTGTGGGGAATGTCGCCGGATGTGCCGCCCCGCGGAGGCGGTGCCCACAAGAAGAGCAGTGGGATGGTGTTCCGAAACCACTGTTCTCCTGCCTTGGGGGATAGTAGCCGCGGGGGGCAGGTGTTTGCCGGGTGGTCCGGGGATGCTGAGCGGTGGCAGCGGAGCTGACGCCTAGTTGAAGTAGACGCGCGAGCGCTCCGTTCCCTATCCTTTGAAGTGGCGGCAGCGGGGCTGGCGCCTAGTAGTAGTAGACGCGCGAGCGCTCTGTCCCCTACCCTTCAAAGTGGTGGTAGCGGAGCTGGTGCCTAGTCGAAGTAGACACGCAAGCGCTCCGTCCCCTACCCTTCGAAGCGGTGGCAGCGGAGCTGGCGCCTAGTCGAAGTAGACACGCAAGCGCTCCGTCCCCTACCCTTCGAAGCGGTGACAGCGGAGCTCGCGCCTAGTCGAAGTAGACGCGCGAGCGCTCCGTCCCCTACCCTTCAAAGTGGTGGCAGCGGGGCTGGCGCCTAGTCAAAGTAGACGCGCGAGCTCTCCGTCCCCTACCCTTCGAAGTGGTGGCAGCGGGGCTGGCGCCTAGTCGAAGTAGACGCGCGAGCTCTCCGTCCCCTACCCTTCGAACTGGTGGCAGCGGCGCTGGCGCCTAGTCGAAGTAGACGCGCAAGCGCTCCGTCCCCTACCCTTCGAAGCGGTGGAAGCGGGGCTGGCGCCAAGTCGAAGTAGACGCGCGAGCGCTCCGTCTCCTACCCTTCAAAGTGGTGGCAGCGGAGTAGCCTATGGTGCCACCAGCCTCTGGTGCTTCTCGCTCGCAGGTGTGCTCGCGCGGGACCCAACCTCTAACACGTCGCCTTGGTGCCTCGCGGGCGGCGCGTGGAACAGGGGTAAGCTGTGCTCTGAAGTACGTGGGGCCAATACCCATGCCTTGTTGATATTCCGAAGCGTGCGCGGGGGTAGCGTCCGCGTCTTCTTTATATTCCGGGGAGTGCGTGGGATCGGCATCCACGTCCTATTTATACTCCGAAGAGTACGCCCTAGGGTAACGTCCGTGCGTGCGCGGTGTTCGCGTCTTGTTTATACTCCGTAGAGTGCGCAGGGATAGCGTCCGCGTCTTCTTTATACTCCGGAGAGTGCGTGCGGAGGCGGACCTCGACGCTACGTCTTGTTTAGAGTCCGTAGACTGCGCGCGGAGGCGAGCCTCCGCG
Source organism: Dendrocalamus latiflorus (assembly GCA_017311315.1). Classification (NCBI taxonomy): domain Eukaryota; kingdom Viridiplantae; phylum Streptophyta; class Magnoliopsida; order Poales; family Poaceae; genus Dendrocalamus; species Dendrocalamus latiflorus. The sequence goes on along the minus strand of CM029625.1, from coordinate 11,003,946 downwards.
CGTTGCGGGCGGTGAAATTGCGTGCGGAGGCGAACCTCGACGCTACGTCCTATTTATACTCCGTAGAGTGCGTGCGGAGGTGGACCTCGACGCTACGTCTTGTTTAGAGTCCGTAGACTGCGCGTGGAGGCGAGCCTCCACGCGTTGCGAGCGGTGAAATTGCGTGCGGAGGCGAACCTCGACGCTACGTCTTATTTATACTCCGTAGAGTGCGTGCGGAAGCGGACCTCGACGCTACGTCTTGTTTAGAGTCCATAGACTGCGCGCGGAGGCGAGCCTCCGCGCGCTGCGCGCGGTGAAATTGCGTGCGTAGGTGAACCTCGACGCTACGTCTTATTTATACTCCATAGAGTGCATGCGGGGGCGTCCCCCCACTCGTCTTGGTTTATACTCATGCCCGTACCTTTGACGGAGAGTGCGCGCACGAACGCGTGTTTTTGTTTATACTCATGCCTGTATCTTTGACAGAGAGTGCGCGCGCTAACGCGTGTCTTTGTTTATACTCATACCCGTATCTTTGACAGAGAGTGCGCGCGCGAACGCGTGTCTTTGTTTATACTCATGCCCGTATCTTTGACAGAGAGTGCGCGCGCGAACGCGTGTCTTTGTTTATACTCATGCCCATATCTTTGACAGAGAGTGCGCGCGCGAACGCGTGTCTTTGTTTATACTCATGCCCGTATCTTTGACAAAGAGTGCGCGCGCGAACGCGTGTCTTTGTTTATACTCATGCCCGTATCTTTGACAAAGAGTACGCGCGCGAACGCGTATCTTTGTTTCAGAGAACAAAAATTTGTGCAAACGGTGAACTTTATTAAATTCTCGTTTGCGCGGGTGGGCAGTTACAAAAGAAGGTGGGGGATACCGACCACTAACCGCTATGAGGGCGGGGCGACCGCTGACGAGCCGCTGCTGCCGAGGCAACCTTGTGCGCGAGGAGCGCGGGACGCTCTCGGGGGGTGCCCGAGGGCTCCGCACCCGCCCTCCCGGCTTAGGTGCCTTGGCGAGCCGCGCGGCATGGACCTCGGGCGCCAAGCTCTATGTGCCGAGCCATGTCCTGGTCGCCATGGACGATGATGATGGTCCGCGGCCCGGAAAGCTTCATGCACAGGAAGCCGTGATGCGGGATCGCCCCGAGGGTGTTTAGGAGCGGCCGCCCTATTATAGCGTTGTAGGGGTATGCAATGTCGACCACGTCGAAGATGGCGTCCTCGCTCCTGATGTTGTCGTTTTGGCCGAAGGAGACTTGGAGGCATATCTGGCCTAAGGCGCGCAAAGGCTGCCCTCCAAATCCTTGCAGCGGGATGCCTGAAGGGCCCAATCGGCTCCGAGGGATCCCCATTTGGTCGAAGGCCGCAGCGAACAGGATGTTTGCGGAGCTTCCTCCATCGACTAGGACGCGCCTGACGTGGCATCCGGCTACGAGGACCCGGACGACCAAAGGGTCTTGGTGGGGGAACTCCACGCCCTCGGCGTCAGCGGGCGTGAATGTGACTTCAAATTGCGCCCATTCTGGCGGCGCGTGCGCCGGGTATGCCACGACGTGGTGCAGCCTCCGCGCGTAAGCCTTCTGTTGTCTTGCTGAGGCGAACTCCAGTGAGGAGCCTCCGGAGATGACGTTGATAATCCTGCGCTGGGCTCCCTCCGGGGCTTTTAGCTGTAGGAGACCTTCCCGAGGTTGTTGTACATGCGCCTGGATCTACAGGAAGCCTTCCTGGGGCTGTGTTCCTTGGTCCTGGGGGTGTTGGACGTGAGCCACGACGGGCGCGCGCGCATCTGGGTTTTTGTCCCTGGCAACGCTCTGCCGTAGCGCTGCGATGGTGGTACAAGCACGCGTGTCGTGGTTGCCCCGGCCGTGGATTTCGCACCACTGCCTGTGGTGCTGGTCGCCGTACTCTTCGCGGGTCCGGTCGTCTCGACCGCGGCCACGTCCCCGTCGTCGGCCTCGGCGCCCTCTGCCTCCGCGACCTGCGTAGGCGTTGTCTTTGGAGCCGCCCTCGATGTCAAAAATGTAACGAGGTTTCCTGGACTTGCGTTGGTCGCGCTTGGGCCTATCGCCTGGCTGGTCATTGTGTTGGGGGTCCTTGTGTTCGGAGGCGCCCTTCGGCTGCTCTTGCTTGTGCTTACCTTTCGAAGAGCCCTGTTTCGATGAGTATTCGCTCTTGACCGAGCCTTCCGCCTTGTTGGAGTCGGAGTCATCACCGTGTCGCCTCCGCGCGTCCTCCTCCACTCTGGCGTACTCTTCCATCTTGTCGAAGAGTTTTCCGACCGTCTTAATAGGCTTGCGCGCGTTGTACTCGGCCATTGGCCCCGGTCGGAGGCCTTGTATTGCTGCGTTGATGACCGTTGTTTCGTTGACGTCCTTGACTTGGCAGCGCACTTTCGCAAAGCGCTTGAAGTAGTCCCGAAGTCTTTCCTCGGGTTTTTGCTTGACTGCGAAGAGCTGGTCCGCATCGACACGCTCGATGTAGTTTCCCTGAAAGTTGTTTTAGAGTCGGTTGCAGACCTGTTCCCACGCGTAAATGGACTGTGGTTCAATGGTGAAGAACCAGGACAGCGCCACCCCTTGTAGCGCGAGGGGGAGCCCTTTTGCCTTCGTGGTGTCGTCTCCGCCAGCGGCTTCGATGGCGGTCTCATACACGCGCACGAACTCTCGTGGGTCGGAGTCGCCTTTGTAGGCCTCGATGACGCTCGGGAACTTGAAATCGTCGGGCCATGGCGACTGTTGTAGGCCGCAGAAAGCGGGGACTCCGGGTCTATGCGCCGCAGTGGGGCGCAGCTAGACGTAGGGGCGTCGCGGCTATCCGCCATCTCCGGAGCGGGTTCGGATGCCACCGCCGGAGGGGCGTGTTGGCTCTGAGCCTCCTACATGTCCCGGACAGCTCCGCGGAGATCCGTTAGCTCCCGCTGAAACGCGCTGAGGGCCGCCAGCAGGGCAGTCTCCACCGTGGGTGGGGCCGTCGGTGCGCTTGGCGGTGCTACCGGCATGGTGGTGACCACGGCCTGCGCGCCCAGGCTGCGCGCCGCGTTGTCCTAGAGGGCCCTAGAGCCGGTGACGAGGTTCGCGTCGCTGCTGGGGTCATTCACCGCTTCTGCGTCGGGTAGAAAAACGGGTGCGCCTGCGTTGCCACCGCCGGGGTTGGCTGTCGGGGCAGTGGTGGTGGGGTCGGTCGTCGTGTCGGTGGCGGGGTTAGTCGTCGCGTCGATGGCGGGGTTGGTCGTCGCGTCGATGGCGGGGTTGGTCGTCGCGTCAATGGCGGGGTCCTCGGTCGCACCTGCACCACTGCTCGTACCTGCGGCTGCTAAAGCTGAAGCCCTTGTGCTGACGCGGGACTTCGCCGCTTCTGCCTTCTTCTTCTTCGCCGCCGACGGTGAAGCTTTCTTTGGTGCCATCCTCCTTCAGACTCGAGGCTTGCTCTTGTCCTCCCCACGGACGGCGCCAACTGTTGTGGTTACAGACCAAACAGAGAGAGAGTGTAGTAGTGGAGAGTTGAGTAAATGAATGGCTTAGCCCCCTTCCCTCATGGCCTATGTCTTATATATCTACATCCACATGGGGAGTGCCTTTACAATTATACCCTTACACATGAGTCCTCCCCTCAGGGGTACCTATGTCACTATACATGTCCCGTTCTGGGCCTTACACTCTCTTAACACACAACAGACAAACCATGGGGAAGTGCTAGCTGCAACCATCCACCCTCGAATAAGATATTCTTTGCGTGTGTGTTTGTGTGCGCGCTCCGGCGTAAATTGCTGTGATTGTTTCGGATTCAGCTTCTGGTTTCTAGCTTATTTTTCACTATTTATAAATTTCGGGTTTTTCTAGACTTTTGGCTTTTTTGAGCTTTTTTCCGGTTCTTTTTCCCGTATTTGTTTGTATTATACGTAATGGGCTAACATATTTTTTATATTTTTTAATTTTTTTGAAATTTAATTATGCTAAATAAGACTCTGTCAGCTATAATGTTTTTTCAGCCAGCTACAGTGCTTTTCAGCCATAAGCCACAAAAAAAAGCCCAAATAATCACCATCGTCCGCTGTTTCCAGTTGCTAAACTGGTAATAATTCTGGTTAAGTTGTTCGGTGTGCATCTTGTGATGCCAGTAAAATCGTTGGCCGGTGTAATAGCGTCCCTGTGTTATGTGCTGTGAATGTGTACTTCAGAACAGTTAAGTTGTCGGTAATTGTTGAAAAAAAGCGACCTGCCCTTTTTCTCAGCCGTCGAGAAACATTCCCTGCTAATGCTGTGTAGAATGGTTATTCATCTGACATGCCCTGACGCAACATTAAGGCATGATAACCACTAATGGGCCTGTTTTTTAGGCTATGTTATATTAGTCGAATGAATTTTAATTATAATTTATTAGTTTAATAAATAATAATTAATAAAAAATTAAGAAAGAGATTCTGGTATGAGGTAGGCCAGCAAGCAAGATCTAGGGCCTTGAGTCCTGTTTAGTTCGCGGCCACATTTATTCATTTTGTTGGCAAAATTTACTCGTGACATTTTGTTGTCTGCAAAAGGAGGTTGAGGCTGATAGGACTTTTGTAATAAGAAAGGATGTTTTTTTGTTGCAACTTTCCTTCTGTGAATCGAACTACGTAAACAGTAGCCACATAGGGTATTTTAGAGGTGAGAATGGACCTAGTCTGTCCATGGATAATTGGATATGTTTAACATTGGGCCTTAGTGGATCGGACCTAATTGGATTTGGACATATAATTGGGCCAAGTCCAATTCAAAGTATTGGCAGTTGGATAGTTTTGGAGTGGCGTTGGACAGTCCAATTGGACATGGACTAGAATAGCAGGTAGCGACCCAACTAGCCTTCCATACAAACAGCGGTTCTGCGGCGATGGCACGCGTCTGTGGCAAGATGCACTGCACCAGACAGCAACGCAGCGGCGGCGATCATGCACGGCGACGATGTAGCGGGTGCAGCGCGCGTTCACCACGACACGGCGGCGGCGTGCCTTCGCGAATGTGGCATGGGATTCTCCTAAGATGGCAGCTGGATGGGATCCACGACGGCGACGACTGCATGATTTTGCGACTGCGGTGGCGCACGCGGCAGAGGATTCCCAACGGCGGCGGCGGCGGCCCACTTTAATGGTGGTGGTTGATGTTCTCGCAAGCAGCAGCAGCATCTATTGGCGGAGTGACGCTCCTGTGAGCTAGTTCATAGCTTCATATCCATTTGGATTTGGATATCCAAGGAATTTAGTCGTTTGGATGTGGGTGGATACGGACGCTTTGTGATAGAAATAGGATTGGACATGGATTGGACCGATTTGATTTGGATATGAATTGGACATCAAACTTTGGATTTGGATATCCATCCCGTAGGGGTGCAATCGGATCGGATTCAGACGAATATTGTTCATACCATATCTTAACCCATATTTTTTTTCCTGGATTCGGAGTCAGATACGATAAGATCAAATACGAATATGAATTCGAAGTTTCAGATATGGTACAATCGGGACGGATATATGACGGTTTTGGATCGAAAACAGATACTATAGCACGGCCAGTATGTGCATACACAAAGGAATATACACTGAACCATACCACTATCACTTCAAGGCTTCAACTAGCAATAAATTCATCTAGATTACTTAAGTACAATAGCCGACACAACACAAGTTCAACATAAGCGATAAATTCATACATAAGTTCAAAAACTAATAAATTCATACATAAATTCAAAAACCGATCAATTAATACACAAGTTCAACATAATGGAGAGGATTGGTGGCTAGAATTTGGAGTTAAATTAGGACTTGGGTATAATTTAGGCCGGTTGAAGTCAATGATGGTTCATGGGCTAAGCCGATTAGGGTACAAACTTGTTTGTCAGATATCCGATCGGATAGTATCCAATTTACCATTTACCAATACTATTCGGTCGGATTTTAGCTCTTCTATTTTTGTTACCATATCCATCAACAACTATCTGGTACCAACAGGATTCGATACCAGATACTAAATTACCTTCCTATATTTGGTATCGATCAGATTCAGTATCGAATAGGTAAAAATTAATCCGTACCATTTGCACCCTTACTTACCAGATCTATGGTGTTTCATGCTACAGTCAGCAGTGGCCAAATACAGAAGAATCAAACATGCCTCTAATCATCCAGGGGGAAGCTTTTTACCTAGGTCCATAACGCTAGAAAGTTTACTGTAGATAGCAATTTGTATTGCATAGAATGCCGGTTTCGTTCAAATAATTGGTGGACCAAAAGGTTAAAGTGCAAATAGAAAAAGGGAAAAACAGCTTCAAAGCTGAACAGTACCTTCCAGTGTTGGAAGTTGGCACAAGTCAGTGCGTGCATGCAGCTCCATCCCAACGACCTCGACAACCTTTTTTTTTTTGGCGTTTGAGATGCGTACATATCAGGAGGTAAAGGCGTTCTTGAAACATGTAGGCGCCAAATACAGTACTCAATCTTTTCCTTTTTAGAATATTGAGGTAGACAATTGGCCAGCCGGTTTTGTTCTTTTCCCCAAGATCACCTAATCAATCCTTCTAGGTTAATTTGCAAATTGGGGTCCTCACCTCTCGTATCTAAAAGGAATGGATGTTTTCTTGGAGTACACAACAGATGCGGCTAGGATATGCGTCTAGTCTATTGGTAGAGTACAGGTTGTGGTTACTGAGGCTACTGAGCATACTGTCATTTTCTCTATCTCTACTAATATAAAAGAGAAGTTTGTCTCTTCACAATTTTCCCCTTCTTTCTTCCTACCATAGCGCACTCCCACATCTCCTCTTGACATACACCGACATGTGACCCTGTGTCATCAGCTGACTCCCTCCTCAAACTGCTCACGGCTCCACACCCCAACCACTCCTCTTCCCTTCCCACGCGGCCACACCCTTGAGGCCCCAACCTCTAACCAATCTCGTTATTCTTGCATCTTGATCATCGCCATCCCCTCTCCTCACTCTAATCAACCTCTTTTAATCATTTCCCTCTGCCATGTCCTGCACTAGCGCCTTGCCATTTTCCTGCACTAGCGCCTTGTCATTTTTATAGGGCAGATCCATGATGAGTGACAATGCTGGTGATTGATGCCCACAACAAGCAGAAGGGTCGTCGCCAAGCAGCAGTTGGGCTCGAAGAGCGAGGAGGAGGTAGCAATGGGGAGGAGGAAGATGGTGGCGTCGGGATCAAGGATAGCCATATCTAGTGCAGCGAGGATTGAGGATGGTCAAAGCTCGCAGCGTGGTGGTTGGGGATCACCAAATCCGTCAAACTTCGGCTTCTCCCGCAGGTCCAACGGTAGCGGTGCAGGGATGGCCAAGTTTGGTGGTAAAGACCTCTCTCTCCGGCTCTCCTCCACCAATGATATCACCTTCCACTTCTCCTTTTCTGCCGACGTGGTCGACCGGCTCTAGCTACGGCCCCATATTCTCGATCCACCGTCACCCCCACTTTCTCATTGTGAGGACTACCTGATTTGACGACGGCGAAGACAAGGACAATCGGATCCAGTGGTAGCGACCTCGGCAATGTCAGATCTAGACGCGGTGACCTTGAGGTCCACCGGATTCACTGCGCCAGCGTGGAGAATGCTGATGTCGAGGATGATGACCCTAAGATCAGGCGGTCATGGGGTTGGGGATACTGGCGATGAGTACGGTGACCTGGAGGTGGACCAGCCAGATCTAAAGACGGCGACCTCGGAGATGGTGCATCCAGCGGTAGTGACCTCAAGGATGGGGGATCTGGTGACGACAGGCCCGGTGACACATGGGATGGAGCCACTGGTCGAGATTAGGCATGGGAAGTAGAGGCAACATGGTGGCGGCGCGCCGGGGGGCAAAGGGAGACAAGGGAGGGGAGGAGACGGCACTGGGTAGGAGTGGAAGGGCCAGATGCATTTTTTATTTACATCTAGGGTAACCACCTCCACATCCAATCCTAGCCACTACTATATCTCAATCCGACGGCCATGTTAAAGGGTGACATTGCTAGCCCCTTTGGTCCCTAAGCCTAGCCCCTTGAAGCCTCCACTACTCCTTCCTCCTGTGTGCTGCCATGTTGCTACTGTAGTAGGACAGTGAAGAAGATAGAGACGGGGTGGTACTCGGTGGTGAAAAATATGAGCACACTACTGCAGATGACGAGGTGTTGGTGTACACCACCAAGGACGACAACGGAATAGAAGTGTACATCACCGAGGTCGATGATTGGGACATGGAGTACACCATCATGGACGAAGAACAAGGAGGTAGAGTACATCGTCTTGGACGAAGTGTACACCACCAAAGGTGAGGAAGAACGATTCAACCACGGCAACCTTACTCTTGATGATAAGATGTCTCCCTCTTTTTAATGTTCATTGTATGATTTAGGTCACATTTGATGATATGTATCACATTTTTTAGAACCCTATTGCAACGCATAGGCATCTTACTAGTAAAATTTGATGAGGCACATACAGGTTGAGTGCAACCTTATTGAAACATTATTTTCTTTTGAAAACCTGGCCACTATATAGACAACCAATGTGGTAACTAAATTTTGGAAATGCTCAATTTTAGCAAACTTCGGTACGTAGGGCAATTTTCTTTCTGATCCAAACACATCCAGCCATGTCTAGAGCATGTGGATTTGATATATCTATTTAGAGAAATTTGCTCCCATAGCTTTCTCTGTTTTTTTTTGCCACCTTGCAAACACACCACTCTTACTTGACACTTTGCAAAATAGCATTGTCAATTGCGGACCTGAAAATGGTGGGGTTCAGCTACCCCCCCCCCCCCAAAATCATGGATATATAACAAAATATCATTCCTTCCTTACCAAGAAGATACAACTACTTTAGTGGTTAGTGGTCTGCTTCAAGTAGAGAGTCAGGGGTCAATCCTTGATTCTAACACAATTTTCATTTTTTTATCTTTTTTGTTCTCTTTCTAGTTTGATGAGCCTCAAAGTTCATTACTTCACATGATATTGTTTCCTTTTTCTAAGTTATGTATTAGTTAATGTCACGTGAGAAAGTCGAGTAGTTCAAACAACTTTTTTCATTGCATTCCTGAAAAATGAGTAAAACAAAGAACTGTGGAAGGCTAAACATGTGGGGATGAAATGATAAAGCAACAACGTCTCCTATTTGGCACCTCCATTGTTAAAATCTTGGCTCCGCCACTTAGCATTATGCAACTATTTGAACCATCTTGCCCCTCCTACCTTCTTATTCATCTATTCCAAGTATAGGGACCTATTCTTCCTTTCTAGCAAATTTGCAGTAGATCGCAGTCGCCACCTCCCAGTTGACCTCACCGTGGTGATGAAGAAGGCACGATCGGTCAGATCTGGTCTTCAACATCGATAACCAAGACTAGATCTGTGCCCACCAAGGAAGTGGATCTCTAGTCACCAGAGGAGTAGAGGAGGTGATAGCACTCGAGAGTTTAAGGTATGTCATTAGTACAGATCTGGACGGTAAACTTAGAAGCACCTCGGTCGGATACAGAGACCACCGAAGATAGAAGGGACTCAAGGAGAAGCATACAACCACCAAGTATATTCAATATGAGTGTTTAGGGTTACAAGAATTGCCTCCCCCTCTCATTACACAAGGTTCCTATTTATAGAGGAAATGCAGAAGGAAATAAAGTTATAAGATTAACCCTAGGGCCTAGTTTACTCCTTGGGGTATTTGCGTCATTTGCCCCATGCAGGCCCTGCCACATTCGAGACTCCGGGGGTTGGCCTCGGACCTTTCCACGATTGGTCTCGCGTACCTCATCCAGGGTTGGCATCATGTACATCGCTCGGGGTTGGCCCCAGAAGGGTTTATCCTTGCGTACCTCGTCCGAGGTTGGTCTTATGTACCTCGCCTGGGGTTGGTCTCGTGTACCTCGCCCGGGGTTAGCTCCAGACCCCTCTGAGGTTCGTCTCAGTACCTCGCCCGAGGTTGACTTGGGGACTTGGCTCGAGGTAGAACCTCCAACTGGTGCCATCACTCTGAGGTGGTCATGGGCCCGAGGTAGCGCAAGGACCTTCCCCCCAACAGTAGCTCCTTGTCAATCTGGGTGGTCGTTAACTACCCGCACGGGCCAACGCACCGACTTGCAAAAGGAATCGGCGCACTACCTCGGGTCAACGATCCCACTGATAATCTGCAATGCATTCCAACATGTTAAAATACCTTGTCCTTGCACAAACCTCGGATGATAGGTCGTGCCCGTGCCTCTAAGTTGGGTTCCCCTAGTGTTCGCTAAAGGGTCGTTGCTCTGCTCTGTTGATTTTTGGCTGTATTGGGGAGTTCACCATTGCACAAAAGGACATAGGGTCATGAATAGTTATGGAGTCAAGCATCGATAGTCTAGATGTCAAAGTTACACGGAGACACAGGGTTAGGACTTAGCCCAAAGAAGTGCCTCATGAAGTCAGTTCTCGACCCATGGCGTTCAAGAGGCAAAGGTGCGCACGGGAATGCCAAGCTTGACTTGCTTAGGCATGGCCACCAATGGATGACCGAACCCAGGGGTGTGAAAGGTTGACCCATATGAACATGTTAGAAATAAGCGTCTAACTTGCTGGATCAAGACGCACAGAGTCCTTAGATAATCAAGTCATAGCGTGAACTTATCAGGATGGGTGTGGATATACCACTAGCCCAAGGTGCGATGGAGCTTCAAGGTTCATGAAGCCGACTGGGCATATGCGTCCCTATACGCAAGCTCGATTAGCGATGCTGAGTTAGACAACATCTTCAGATATGATCAATCGATGCATGCCAACACGCCGAGATATTTGGGATCGATGAGTGTACCCAAGACTAGCTTGATGAAGTTCGCCCTTCAAGGTGAGGGGATACATGCTAAGTTGTTGCCTGCTCGGTCCGGTGAGGCACAATGATAGAAGCTTGAAGGAGTGCTACATGTTCGGCTAATGGAGGCATGAACCATTCAGCAAGGAGTGCCTACCGTGAATCAATACATATACTGATCTATAAAATATAATTGCCCCACATAATGATATAAGATCAAGGATAATTTAGAATAACATCAAAACATGAATAAAGAGCTCCACGAATAAGTCACATATTTGTTGATCAATATGAAAGACATTTATTGAAGGGATAAAATAACATATTATTTAAAAGATCATAAATATAGAAGTGATACAATCATCTCCATAATCGCTTCTAGGGTATATCACTAACAATCGTCGATAAGTATGGTTGGCCGCGGTGGGGCGAAGAGGAGGGGTAGAAGAATTTCGGCAGGGTAGAGGAGGAAGAAGGGGGATGAAGTGAGGGAGGTGAGGTAGGGACAAAAATATCCATAGTGCTATTGAGACAAGCCATGTGTCTTAGTGCTATTTGAGGAAGGTGAAACAAAAAAGTGGTATGAGAGTAATTTTCTAAATCTTTTATGGATTGTATTTTTGTGTACAAAATTATATTGAAATTCTTAATTACCTTTCCAAAAAAAGGCCCTTAATTTTATACCCCAGGGCCATACCTGTGGTCTATACTAATCTTTAGCCCGTTGAAGCATGTTTGCGATGAAATATGGCAAATTTTGACGAGTATATAATGGATGAAGGTAAAGACTACACTACTCTTGGGTACTAGGACTAATTACCTTCTATTATGCTAAGAAAATGCCCTGATCAAGATATTCTTTTCCAGAAAAACAGTATTTTGCCCTTTTATAGTTACTGCAGACCGACAAGACTGAAGTTTTACAGGCACATCGTCTGGCAAAGTTCAGCAATACATCTGTATTCCCAACTTACATGCGCGCATGCATGATTCCCATCGCCACAACAAGGCAAACGGTCTTGCATTGTGTCATGATCTAGACGAACAAAACTGGAGGCTTTGGAATTAATGGATCTAGACGAACAAAACTGGATGGACTAGAGTACTAGACAAGCATGGATGCATGGCGATCTCTTCCGATCTGAGCCCCATGTCCTCCTGCAGTACAGCAACATCTGAAATGAAAGCATGCATCACTTCTCCTCTGACCACTACTCTCTCTCCCTCTCTCTAAAGAAAGTTAGCTAGGAACAAAACACACTCCTAGTGTCTTTACCAGGAAATAGGTTTGCATGTGGAAGGTAGAGATGTGCGTACGTAGTACGTCCATACCACACAATCGAGAGAGAGAGAGAGAGAGTAGGGAGAGAAAGGGGGAACAGCAGGGTCAGAGAGAGAAAGTAGTACTGCGTGTGGGAGGAGTATTTTGGCTGGGCCCAGTAGGCCCCCAGAGAGGGAGGGACGGAGCAATGAATGCGTTGGTGGGCCCACAGGCGTGGGCTAGTCGGGGGGTGCATGGCCTGCCTCCGTGCATGAGTCGAGCCAACGCAGCTTTCCCGCCGATGGAGATGGATCCTTCTAAAGCCACGCATGTGGTGGCCCATCCACCCATCCACGGCGCCGATTAGTTACCATCTTACCGTGCTGGAAAAGGCTCTACTACTAGGAAAAATTCTATTGTACCCGGTGATACAAAGATGTTTATATCACGAGCCAACGAATCGTTAACACATGGCATATAAGTAATAAATTTTTTACTATTTTGTACTATAGCAAATCAATAAATTTTTTTACTATTTGGCTACAGTAGAAAACAGTAAAAAATATTTTTTATTGATTTGCTACAGTACAAAACAGTAAAAAAATAAACTGTTATTACTTGCATGCCACATGTCAATGGCCGGTTGGATCGTGACACAAACGCCTTTGTACCACCGGAGTACAATAGTATTTTTCCTACTACTAGAGTTTGATTTGGAACAAAGGAATTCTATCGAGTTTTTCTTTTAGCTTGCTTGAAAGAATCCGTAAAATTCCTCGTTAAATGAAATTCAGAATAGCAATGTACCACGTATAATACATACATACATACTACATTGATTTTGCTATCTCTTTGTATATACCTTCTATTTCCGGATATAGTTACTCCCACCTCTTATATACTATCTTAAACGAATTTGACAAATTTCTTTTAATTACTTTGGGTAAACTCATATATTAATTATAAGATACTCTATTGTGAACCACACCAAAAAATTACAAGCAAGTCTATAATTTTAACGTATTTTACAAATATCTCCATATACGCACGTAACAAGGAGTGTATCTAAAAAATACATATACCACCTAGATAGTCTTATATACTCGTATACTATATAACATACTCTTCGTTACATGAGATACTCTTTACATTGTGAGATACGACTATTCCTGAGAGTAGAAAAGAGGCTTTTACACACACACATACATATATATAGACACACACAGTAGATGTTGTTTAGTAGGCCATTATTCTCCATAAATTAAATTCTGTTGCTATGGTCTTGTATATATCTCATATTATATAGATAGTTTAGCCTAGGGTTTACAAAACTGGTGGGAACCTCTTCTTGGTTTTCCTAGTGAAGTCTAGCAAGCACTGCATGTGTCGTCCGAAAGAGGGATATCTTGTATTGTTTTTGACAGAATCTACTTTGACTCTCAGTTGAGGTCTAGGGCGTATATATAGTTCTACTTTGATCTGAACGGTACGTACACTTATCGAGCAGGCTCAGATTCCTGCATGTAGTCGTTTAGCTAGCTAGCTCTACGTACAACTCATATTCAAGCTACTGCCACGTGATGCTGCATCTTTAATTTGTTCGCATCGACAACTGTTATTTCTTCCAGTTTACCGTTTTACCATGCACGGTAGCTAGCTGGTTGCTGTGTTGTACGATATGCATGCATATATGTTTGTACTGGGTGAGAACTTGACACTGCAGAACAGCCTTTGTCTCGATCCAGATCGACAAGCGTGTTGGGCAGGTCATCAACATGCTCCGTCCTGCAGATAGACATCAGATCATATATGCATGCATGGATTGGATGCAACCTTCAAAACTATAAGCTGCAGTGAAGGGATGTTCATTTGTTGTCTATATATATAGTGTATGCACACTGGGAGTTGAGAAAATCTGTATATATGTTGTTACTTAAAGGGTTTGTTGGATACATAGGGATTAGGCTCAATCCCTTCGGATAGACACACATCCAAACACGCCCTAACTCAGCTTTGTTGTAGTGCATTCTAGGCAAGGTTAAAAAAAATTGGTGGCACAACTGGCTCTCCTGGACCCGTGGTACGTTGGGATAGATGGCTACATTACCCAACGGAAGGTTTAATTTTATTTCGTGCTATTTTGGATGAAAAAAGAAGTGAATATAGATGTTCATGGAACTCTTAAAATGGATACAAACTAAAGATTAACACAAATGAAACAAAAAAGTAAGTTCAACCAGAGAACCGACGGAAACCGGACAGCTCCAGATTGCCCATTCATATATACCAGTGTGGCAGTGTCCATGGAATTTTTCAGAAACATTTTTGAAACCCTTGTCCTCGCCGTCTATATATCTATGTTGTCTAGAATAATTACCTTTCCTCTATATTAACCGCGGTACGAAAAGCGCAAGATCGAGCTAGCTTTACATGGCTCTGAATTCGCAAACTAAAGATGAGTACCTCTGACGTGAACTTACAACAGAATGATGAATCCTGTCGGCCTTTTGTTGTCTTGTCACTTTTACAAGCATCGTTAACTTAATTTTGCCTAGCTTTCGAATCAAAATCAGCAAATCAGCTGGGATCGAGCAGCAATGCAGGAAAGCATGAACGTACGTACATACGTTAACGTCGAGGCTACTTAAGCAACGAGGTTTCAGGCTGGATCGGCATCTCTATAGCTAGCTAGCTAAGGATGCATGCGTCTAGCTAGCTTTCATGACAACGGTGTCCGTACCGACGAAGAAGACATCTCATGGGTGCCCCTCAGCCTTTTCTCCTAGAAATGTGCCCATAATAAAGCTGTTCAGGGTGGTATTGGGTGGCTAGTCCTACCAGCGTGGCATTCATGTTGCTGGGCCAAAGTTCAAATCCGTAGAGAACGGCGAGTAGAAAGGTAATGAATAGAAGTCAACATAATTAAACGCCTTTTGTAAATCTTTTCTCAAAAGAGAAATCAAGACTCTTCTCTCTAGTAGCTATGTAAAACTATATATAGAGATCAAATACTAAGCACATATGAGGAAACATATAAGAAAAACTAAGCAAATGAGCCTTTTCACCCACAGGCAGTTAGATCTTCAACTCAGACCGGTCTGACCTCTCTTAGACAGTCTGATCGCTCCCACAAGGACGGTCTGACTGGCCAGGGCCGATCTGACCTCTCCCTCTAACTAGAGCTGAAAATCAGTACAATTTCAAATATGAGAATTGATGAAACTTTTATCCACAACTCTAAATGATCTAAAATTTTATAACACTTTCTGTAGGATGTTAGAACTATTCCAATGAAAGATCAAAAAGATCATTATCAAAATTTTGATTTTTTCCATTTGAAGGAAGGCTACATCAAAACTAGATAAAACACAAGAACTTGAAGTAAGACTTGCTCATGGTTAAAGGAAGGTCAAGATGATCTTGGATCTACTCCCACATGTTTTACAAAGCCTAACCATGGCAAGAACCCAAGACAAAAGACTTTAAATCAAAGAAACCCAAAATCATCTTTTCTTGAATCAAAACCGAGTAATTACAAGAACTTATTATAGAAGATGCCTAAATAGATGGGATTTGGCCTCTAAAAGATATCTCTATTACTTACACGTCCTTGATATAAAGCACGATCAAGAGGGAAGAAGGAAACACTATAAACCAAGCCAACTCAAGATTTCAACACTTGAGCAAAGAGAAAAATAACTTAGATAAATTTTGATATCTATTGATACATGGAGATGAATATTTACTGCCACTCTCTAGATAACCACAAAGCCTAAGGATGACAAAAATATCAAGACAAAGAGACACAACTCATCTTTCAAAGGTTCTTTTCAAGAACCCTAACCTCCTCCACTTGGGTTCCTAAAGAGCTTACATTAACTCTCTCAACTCATCTCCGTATATAGTGGAAGCTTACAAGAAATCAACCCGCTAGTTGTGTTATATCCACTTACATGAGCTAACCCGTTAACCCAACACCATATCGGGTTTTACAAAAACACATGCACGCTTCTCAAAGCACGCACAACCATTAACCCGTTAGTGAATTAACACTTGATCTACTTAACATTTTTAGCACATTATTGACCTAAACCACCTCTCTTTCACCTCCTCATGCCGTAGTTTGATCAAGTGTTCAATTTTTCAGTTCGGGGGCAAAAAGACTATTTTTGCCCCCAAACCACATTCCACAAAGCTTTATGCTTTCTTTGCCTTGAAGCGGTCATGTGCTTCGTTTTCAACTCCATATGGCTCCAATGATTTGGTGCATCACATGCCTCTCTATGCACCATGATGGTACCTGGCTTCTCTGAGCATTCTAGGTGTCAACTCCTTCCTGAGTGTAGCCCAAATATACATTGCTACATCATGTCCACAACTGGTAGCTTCCTATCCAATTTTTTTATCTTCTTGGCTTGTAACCACTCCGCTAGCCTTAGTCATCTCCTGGTGGCACCTTGATCGATCTGAACCTTAGCTCCCCTAACTTAGTCTTGATCTTTTTTTGTCTCACCATGACCTACCTCCAAAGTCCTACAACCAACAACAATAAGCAAAACCATCACGTAGCACCACACAACATAAATCATCAATTGGCATAATTGTTAAGCCAAGAATCCTTACCTTCACCTCAAAGCATCTCTTCATGCTTTGACACGTATCACATAGTGCCTCACAACTAGTTGTTATGTCTTCACGCATTTATACTCCCTCGAACCATCTCTACGTGCATTTGATATCATCACATGGCGCACCACATGTACCATCTCACTCTTCACGGTCCTTGTCTTCTCTGTGCTTCCCGCTTAAGCCACGTAGTCTCACTTGGATTTACATGACTGCTCGCACCTCAGCCCCCTAACTAGTCCTAATCCATTGCCGTTGACTGCTAGCGTCCTCCAAGCCACTTGCATATCCAAAGATCAGCAACCATGTTGAGCACAAGTTCCATGTACTTGACTCACATTAGTCATAGCAATGCATCAGGCAACAATCCACTCAAAACACCAACACCCATGCCATGCACACACTGATCCTAACCCTAGGACAATATAGATCAGATGCTACGTGATACAAAAGGGAACTATAGTGAGAGAGAGCTTGGTAAATTCGGGAGTTTGATAGAGGACTCAGAGAAACCTTTATTTCCAGGCTGCAAGCCGCAATACACGAGGTTGTCATCAGTTCTAGAACTGCTAAAAGTGAAGGCAAGCAATGGTTGGTCTGACAAGAGTTTCATGGTATTATTAGGTCTCCTAGCGGATATGCTTCCAAAGGGAAATGTGTTGCCGAGAACCACCTACCAAGCCAAAAAGATTCTTTGCCCATTGGGAATGGAAGTAGAAAGAATACATGCATATCCGAATGATTGTATCCTATACCGTAAAGAGTATGCTAGCTTACATGTTTGTCCGGTATGCAAAGCATCCCGATACAAGCGTAAAAATGACTCCAATGATGGGAAGGGCATCGAGGTGAAGCAAGGACCTGTGGTATCTTCCTGTGATTCCCCATTTGAAGCATTTATTTGCAAACCACAAGGATGCAAGATTGATGCATTGGCACTGGGAGCAGCGTAAGAAAGACGGAATGATAAGACACGTTGTTGATTCTGCCTAGTGGAGGAAAATCGATAGGATGTTTGTAGATTTCAGTGTGGAACCGTGGAATATAAGGTTTGGGTTTAGTATAGATAGAATGAATCCTTTTGGTAACATGAGCAGCCGACATAGCACCTGGCCTGTGACTCTGTGCATGTACAACCTTCATCCTTGGCTGCACATGAAGCGAAAATATATTTTGATATCACTACTTATCCAAGGGCTGAAGCAACCTGGGAACGATATTGATGTGTACCTATCACCATTGGCGGAAGATCATTGCACTTGCACGCACCATTGGTGGAACGATATTAGACGGCTCGGTGTTCTAAACTATCTGTGATATATATCTCAGACGGTTTCAAACACTGAACTGTCTGTGATATGAACGATATCACAAATGGTTTTAAGACGGTTCGGAACACCGAACCGTTTGTGATATGAACCATATCACAGACGGTTAATAACAAAAACCGTCCGTGATAATCGAATATCACAGATGGTTTTTATAAAAAACCGTCTGTGATAGTCGAATATCACAGACGGGTTTTTATAAAAATTGTTTGTGATAGTCGAGTATTACAGGCGGTTTTTCTGAAAAACCATCTGTATTATAAGTTATCACACACGGCGTGGGAGCCGTCTGTGATAACCACCTATTATCACTGACTCATAAACATAGGGTTTAGGAACCGTTTGTGATGACGGTTCCGAACCGTCTATGATAACACTGTCTGTAGTAGTGGGAATTTCAGGATTTGATCCTGTAACCTTATTTAATTGCAAGTGGGCCCACCATGTCAGCAAGCTACTTAGTTGTGGGCACTACTACACAAAATCGTATTACAGACAGTTCAGAAACATCATCACAGACAGTTTTGTGAGCCGTCTGAATTTATGGGTCAGTAATGATACGAGTTCATCACAGATGGCTTTCGAACCATCTGTGGTGTAAATATCACAGACGGTTTTTAACTAAAATCGTCTGTGATATCTATATATCACAAATATCACAAACGGTTCTAGTTAAAATCCATCTGTGATATCTAAATATCATAGACAGTTTTTAACTAAAAACCGTCTGTGATATCTAGCACAGACAGTTTTAGTTAAAAACCGTCTGTGCTATTTTCTTCTACCCCTAAATCTATTTCTGTTTATTGGCTAGCCTCAGGAAATGCTAGCCATGCTCTCTGAAACAAGCAGATCAACATGTACATGTATACATCCAATTCACATCTCAATTCATTTCACAAATATAAAACATCCATTTCGCAAATCAATTAATTGAAATGAAAACAAGCAAATATAGTATGAAACACAGTACACATCTTATTTTTATTAAGATTAGTGCCTACCATTACAATATTGCAAAACAACAAACAGATTGCCCATCTAGCTAACAAAACAAGAACAGAGAAAAGCAAAGATCCTCTATGCTTAGACCTTCTCGCCCCTGATGCAGCGCACGAGCTGGATGTTTTTGACGCCCACCATCGTCGGTGTTGATTGAGCGCTGCCTTGTGCATCGTCTACTTCGTGGGGCTATTATGGTATGGGTCAAAGAGGAGGAGGGGAGAACAACAAAGAGGAGGAGAACAGAAAGGAGGAGGAGAACAGAAAGGAGGCTGGGTTCTGGTGATTATTTATAGGGGAGGGAGTGCGAAATGTTTTGGCGCGGGGACGGAGAGGCGGAGCTACGATCCGTGGGGTGAGGATTGGTGGATTTCTATTGGCTAGGATTGGGTTGAGGAGGATCGACGGGCCCAGTGGTCAGATTATCACATACGGTTAGTAGCTAGAACCGTCTGTGATGAATGAATATCACAGACGGTTCTATATGACAACAGTCTGTGAATTAGAGCTCAAAATTTTATATACCAATGCAATATAAACAACTAGTCTGAAAAGATAAAATAGCAAAGTTTTATATAGGTTATATATACTCATTTCAAAGGTTTCGATGAGATCTACAACTTTTCAGTTGAAGCAAAATCCAAATTCCAAAAGGAAGACCAAGAAAAAGGGCAAAAACAGAAACCAAAAACTTGCGACGCAGGTTTAGGTCCAAAGATGGCCGATTTTTTAGGCCTTGGAGGGCAACTAGCGTAAGCGGGTCATTTGTTTTGGATCGGGCTCTGTAATATAAACGTCTAGTTTAGCCTCTTTTGTAGTAGTGGGGTAGTATCAAAGCTTAGTGCAAAATGAAATTAAACCGAATTAGCCTTGGTGTTGTGTGAAAACTTTTGCTACACCTGGTCGTCGTGTTTTGTGAATGTAGGTCAATATACGTAGTGCAATATATATGTGCAATTTTACTTTGCAAAGGTTTTTTTTAGAATATTTTAGTGTACGTAAAAACTTTTTTCTGTAATTAATGAACTTTTGGTAATGGATTTCCGTGTGTATATATGATAACGCAAAAGTATTAACATGACATGAAACATAGGATCGCCTCCTCATTTGGATCAATACACATGCCCATGCATGGTGCGCTGGAAGTGCCATGTTCTTCTTGCATTATTATTTCACACACAATGATTGGCATGGGGCTGCATGTCAATCTCCCACGATAATCTGTGTATGGCAATTACCCTAGCTATATATAGCTACATCCTACATGATCTCGGGGATGAATGAGCTGAATTTTTTTTACGTTCTCAATTCCATAATTACTATTTTACTGTCCATTAGTTTTTTAGTGCATAATTTGGAGTACTGATGTCATGGGTGCATATAAATTATTTAAAATTTGAGTTTGACCTATATCTATGTGAATATTTAGGTCGGTCATGTGAAATCATATAATGTAGATCTGTCTCAATAATATTTTTATAATATTATTAGGTTTATTATTAAAATGCAGACTGGTGGAAAAAAGTTTCATTTTACAAGTAGTGTCAGTGCCCAAATCATATACGTCTACACCCTTATTGCTTTCTGTAAGGTGCTCACACATTTCTGGAATCCATTAGTAAATTTTGACCAATAACTGCTACAACAATATGTGTTTAGTGATATCAAAGATGTTATATTTGTAATTGAAAGTGATTCATACGACTAACAAATAAATTAATGATCTAGTTTTAATTTTGGAGACCATGCCACGGAATAGCTGGACTATACTTCCAATTTATCTATTATATTACTAAAGTGATCGGTTGGGCTTAAGCTTTTGGCTTCCAGCTTATTTTTCACTATTCATAAATTTCGTCTTTTTTTGAACTTTTGGTTTTTTGTTGAGCTTTTTTGCCGGTTCTTTTTTTTCTGTATTTGTTTGTATTATACGTAATGGGCTAACATATTTTTTATATTTTTAAATATTTTTAAATTTAATTATGCTAAATAAGCCTCTGTCAGCTACAGTGTTTTTTCAGCCAGTTGCAGTGTTTTCAGCCATAAGCCATGAGCTTTTAAGCCCAACTGATCACCACCGCCTTCATATTTGTTTTGACAGGTTAGGAATTCCTACGTTAATCAGACAAAAAAGACTCTATTGCTTACTATGGTAAATCCTGTACAAATTAATCAAACCTCACAATTGCGTTGATAATTAAGTCGGGTTATTGTGCACGCGTGTTAACGGACATTCGGACAGGCTCCTCCATGCAATGCGAGGCCAACATAGAGGTCAGCATGGAAATGAGCTGCTGTCGGACCCCCGTGAGAAGCAAACCCGACCCCTCTGTCTAGTCCCCATCAGCCCCGGCCATCTCTCTCTCTTTCTTGCCTCTTCTTTCTTCCTTCCTAGGGTTCTTAATCTGTCATGCATGCATGCACACATGCACTTGCATGTTTTTGTTTTTTCAGAGAGAGAGAGAGAGAGCACATGAGGAGTACCATGAGGTTAAGAGCATGCTTTTCTGGTGCAAGAGTTATCGCACATGGATGTAGCTATAGCTAGCAAGATCACTTCTGCTGCCATGTCAACTCAGGATCCTTTCGTCCGGAGTGCCGGAGCACGAGTGTGCACACCAGAATCTAATGAAACAAAAAAAATATAGAAACAAAAAATGGGCTAAGGAACAGGTTTGTGATCTATGGGTACGTTTGGTACACACAATCTTTTAGGACAACGTTGGGTGAGAGATATATAGAATGATATCTAAAATAGGGCATGATGTTATATATCTAAAGCATTAAGTGTACAACTTTGTGTTTTTTTCATTCGATCGTGCATTAATAATTCTCTCAAAGCCATTATGTTAATACCTTTTAGAAACTTTAATTGTTCAGCTAGTGTCTACATATATAATAATTCAAAAAGAATTGCACCATATTTTCGTAATAATTAAGTAATTTTTCAAATGAGAAATAAGCATGTTTTTAAAACCACGCAATATCAATTTTCATTGATGACGTAAAATAAGTTAATTAATTATGTTTAACAGTTTAATTGCTGAAACATGCTTGTTACTAGAGTAATCGAAACAACAGGTACAACTGGTCCCAATACCGTACCCCTCTACATACATCGAACATATATGCATGATGAGTTGAACAGCGTACATACATACACACCTTTTGGACGCAAGAGTTATCGTATGTGCAGAGACCGGTTCTGCCGTGTCAGCCGGTGCACTGCTAGACATGGGACACGCTGGCCGGCTAAGATCGGTCAGCTTGCATGTATATAGTTTCCACAAAAGAAGTGATCTATCTCCAACATCTCTCGGATACATATGGTGATTTTGTACTCTAGCGTTTTGTCCAATTGTGTAACTGTAGTTTTCTTTGGTTTTCTGATCCAATTCAGTACAACAAAGAAGCTCGCCTGCAAAGGGACAAATTAACGCTGGCTACCCGATAGGTGTGCGCCAGAGATCTCAAGGGAGGAGAGGAACAGGAGCAAGCCGACAAGTGTTGCTAGCTTGACTACTGTGGCTGAACAGAATGTATGTATGCGTGTTTGCAAATTTATTGGCCTCGGTACATCAGCTTCTGGGTGGTGCCTTAGGTGTCTGAGAGACTGAGAGCTAGGCTGGGAGCATCCAGCAAATGAGAGGGCATAGAACTCTGGTGTCACATGTGTTGAGGTAATGCATCTTATATATCAACCAAACATATAGATTATATGTATGTGTATTTGTATGCTTGGGCATGCACGTACCCGAACCCAATACTACCAACATATACAAGCCAACAAACTTTTTTTAAAAAAATTCATGAAGACGCAATTAATGTAATGCCTCTATCTTCATGCATTACAGGGCTATTTTAACAAAGTGTCTCTTCAATCGTAACAACGTCCACGAAACATGATTCTGTTTTTTCTAAAACCTGCAGACAGAAGAAAGATGCCTCTACTATATAATAAAACATAGCTAATGAGAGTTTTTGTTATTTGAGGGTGTCTTCATGAAGGCTTGGTTCAATATTATAATCCCAATAATTAAAGGTTTTGGTTGTGTTACTTGTGAATTTCCATGATTTCATCGATCGCGTGACTTTTCTGTTTGTGTTATGCCTTACGAAGTTGTGCTATACAAATTATTCTGTGTGTACCGTCTAAGGAAAATACTGCCAGTACTATACCAAAGTAGAAGGGTAACTAGCTACGTCATGCGTACAGATCAGCAATTATATCCTTATGGGGGCTTGTTTTCGCTGGAAGAAGCGACAATTTCAAATTGTGAAGAAATGGAGGGTATATGTTCTGTCATTCTAAAATTTTCCTTCAAGTCTAGTCGATCACAAGGGCACAAAACACAGGGCAAGCTAGCTTGGGTGCCATATTAAGGCCGAAAACAAGCTAGCTAACCTACTATGCATGCAAAATGTAAGTTGCATTAGGATGATGATATATATGTAATAGTCGAACATTAGCCATGCATGATATATAATATGATGGGATCATACCATAAAAAAGATACTAAATCGATCGAATAATTAATATAGTGGAGCACCTCTAGTGGCGAAGCCAAGATGAAAATGAAGGGAGGCTTAAATAAAGCACCAAGCTATTTTTTTTACCAAAATCCGAACATAGCTAAACTAAATTAAGATAAATATAACAAACATAGTCTTATTAATTAAAATTTATATACAAATAGAAACAAAACAAAAAAGAAATACAATAATCATACCTCGTGTAGAGTTACCGACGCCAGTGGAGATTGGACTTAAACCCCATAAAGCTCTCGTGGTGGCTAAGCCCCTGATCACCTCGATCCATGGAAACTGGATGATGAAGATCTATATGATACTATCGATTTATATATATCTCCATTAATTGAATATCATATATGCGTGCATCTATACGTCTGTACAACGTACATACGTAGGTAGGGTGCTCCTACAAGCCATACGCGCGTATGAACTTTGTACGGTTAGTGGACCCATACGTACGTACGTAGAGTAATATATATTGGCCGTACGTCCGTACTGAGGGACAACTTAATCCGGTACTGGGCAAAGCTACATGATGATCCAAGCGATGTCCGCACGCACAGTCCAGTCAATGTAGGTTTGATTTTGTACGTACTTGGCATGCGTCTATCATTATTTGGCAGTATATTAGCTACAGTTCTGAAGTTGCAATACCACAGTACTGGTATACATACTCTGCATCCTATAACACTGTACTTGCATGTAACTATGCATAACCCCGGCGTGCCTGCCCATATATGCAACGCCGCGTAGAGAGCGGAGAGGGAGGAGAGAGAGAGGTGTAGAGCAAACAGTGGTAGAGGAGGGAATGCACCAGAAAAAGAGGAGAGCAAACATGGAAAAAGAAAAGGCATCTGTAGAGAAGGGAGGGAGAGAGAGAGAGAGAGTGATGCGTGACTGTGGCGTACCTCCTCGGAAGTCGTGCTATCCATACATACGCATGCATGGCCTCACGCAGGCTCTGACTGGGCGGGCAATCCACGAGACTTGAGAGAGCATAGGCAAAGCCAGGGTTGTAATGTATGGGGCCTGCCTCTGCCTAGGCGGGCAGTTAGCAGGCAGAGGCCTATTGCATGGGTTCTGCCTCTGCTTAGATATAAACTTAATGCTATTTTCATTCTTTTTTATTTGATATTTTTATTTTTCTCAATTTTCAAAATATGACTTTGGTTCTACATGACTTTATATATAGTAAGATATACTGATAAAACTATAATGTTATGAAAATATTTTTAATGATAAATTTAATCATATAATTTTTATATAGTCAATGTAGATAGTTTTAAATCTATTATTAGTATCACAGATTCTAATAAATTAAGTAAAAAAGAAACGGCGAAAGTAAGAGAGAGGCAATTGGTAGGTGAGTCCCTTACAATATAATGGGCCCTATCTCTGTCTTGACTAGTAGGCAGAGCTAAAGCCCCATACAATACAACGGGGTCTCTGCCTGGGCGGGCACTCGACGAGAGAGATGCAGCTAGCTAGCAGGCAGAGGCAGGGCCCCAATGCAGATGGTCCCGTGGGCGGATGCCATCGCGATGCGGTGCCTAGTATATATGCCGGTCCCTTGTCCCCTGCCTGCCCTAATACCTCCAACGCCTACCCCTGCAGCAACTACTGCTGCTGCTAAGCTGAGCTCTCCTTTCGCACCACCAGCAGCTCCCTACGACACATACATAATATGCACGACCGATTCCGTCCACATCGATCCATCCTATACGCTCACTGGCTCCTCACTACGTACTACCGATCATGCCTTACTGCTAGCTAGCTAGAAAAAGGAAACAAATTAAGATAGAGATTCTTTTGAATGCTAACAAATCAGTTACGGTTTCATATATGTTATACATAGTTTTACATGCTCTAAATATGGTGTTACTACTGTTGGATATTGATCTAGGCCAAACGGCCAGAGAGGGAGACGTGGGTGTCACCCACGTCTACGCGCCCTGATCGGGGGGGCTAACCGTTTTAGGGTTACGGTCCCCCGTTGCACAGCGCAATATAAACGTTGGAGTCCGGCCTCTCCTGTGATTGAGTTGATTCCCGTGAGAGCTAAAACTCCATACAAACCCTAAAGAACCGATCTACTTCGTGCTGTTGGCAACGGGAAGGCCGTCGACCACTACTGCAGGTCCTAGAAGGCGACGACCCTCCGCACCTCGCCGGCGACTCCCCGTGCCCCGGCGATCTCCACCGACTCTTCCTCACGCCTGCATCAAGCAGGCACGGGTCTTCGCTCATGGCATTCATCGGTGACCGTAAGTCCTTCCCCTAAATCCCCAAACCCAGGTGTTCATGTTTTAGTCCTAGGGTTAAGTTTAATGCATGAGGTTTAAGGTTTCAACATTTGGTATCAGAGCAACCTAGGACTTAGCATGAACCCTAACTCGGTTTTTGAGGATTATTGGTTCGGCCAGCATGGGAGAAGGAGGGGAATCAAAGATTTATGCAAACCCTAAAGTTTTTTCCCCGGTTTATTATGAATCCCGAACCCTAGAAACCCCAAATCATGATGAACCCTAAAGATTTTTTCCCCAAATCCCCAAATCCATCAAACAAATTTCGGATCGGGATGAGCAAAAAAAAAAAAAAAAAAAGAGGAAAGAAAGGGGAGGGCTTACGGGCGCCGCCGCTGGCAAGGGGAGGTATTCCGGCCGCCGTCCGCCGCGCCGCCGCCCGCTGCCGCCTCCCAGGGAGCCGCTCCATGAGCCGCCGTTTTGGGCCGCCGGGCGCCCCGCTGCTCCGGGCCGCCGCTCCGCGTGGGCGTCCACGCGCCGCCATGCTCCAGCCGGGGCCGCCACTCCGCGGCCGCCCTGCCGCGCGCATGCCGCCCGTCGCGCGCCTGCTACCGCCGTGCCGCGCCGAAGCTCCGCGCGGGCGCCCGCGCGCGCCGCCGCCCCGCCCCTAACGCCTCTCCGTTTTTTCCGGGTGGAGGCCGGCTATTATGTGTTAGGGTTAGGGTTTTCGGGGGGATATATCCCTGCCGCTCGCGTTTTGGCCGTCCGATCCAATCCGACGTTCACCGTTTCGCGGGCCAAGAAGGTGATGGGCCGGCCAGGTTTTTCTGATCGTCGGATGAAGATCCAACGGTTCGCGCGCTTGCGCGTTTTATGGGTTGCGGCCAATGCGCGATCTCTTGGGCCGCGCCGTGAAACTTTTAGCCCATGTGGGTTTTTTTTTTTCAGGCTGCGCATTTTTTTTTGTGGGCCGTGCGAGAGTTTTGGGCCCCGAGGGGTTTATGGGCTAAATGCTATTGCACAGCAGTGCATTATTTTATGTATTCCAGTATATATATTTCATGCATTTATGTTTTTATCTCATGTTCAATTAATGATTATTTGATGTCTCTTATGAAATTATTAACGGATAATGTTGCTAAGCTGCTGAGAAATTTTATGCCTTTTTCCGCTGCGTAATGTTCTGCCCCTAATTGAATGGAACCAACGGGAAATTCAATTGGAGGGCTGTATTTAGTTTTACATGCTATTACTCTTTGACCAACGTTAATTGTAATTGCATGTAATCAATTATGTTTATTTTTCGCCATGCTATTACTCTTTGACCAACGTTAATTGTAATTGCATGCGATAAATTATGTTAAATTTTTCGCTTCTGCCCAACGGTGATGCGAAAAATTCTTATGAGCATGTTGTTAATCATACCAACGTAAGATTAATTTTCATGCAAATTAATTATGCGCTTTCCTAATGTAAATTTTAAATTTTTTCAGCTGCTTCTGTTTCCGCTCATGTAAATGCCATTGAGCCACTAAATGGTAGTAACTTTCAGAAATGGAAGTTTACGCTTATGACGACTTTCCAGCTCTTGGATCTGGACTACGCGTTCAGATTCGATGAGCCTGTCGCTCCTACTGAAGGGGAGGACAATTATGATGACAAAATGAAGGAATATAAAGCTAATGCTGAGAAGTGGGAGCGGTCTAACCGTGTTTCACTTGCTGTGATGAAAAACTCCATCAGTGAGGCAATAAGGGGAGCAATCCCTGAAAAGGAAAGGGTAAAGGACTATTTGTCCTCCATCGAGGATCATTTTAAAGGGTCCTCTAAAGTTTATGCTACCACACTGATGCACAGGCTCATGAACACCAAGTACAATGGTACTGGAAATGTTCGTGAGCACATTATGACAATAATCAATATTGCTGCCAGACTTAAGACAATGGACATGGCTATCTCTGATGGTTTTGTTGTCCATTACATTATGATGTCTCTTCCCAAGCAATTTGAAGCTTTCAAGGTGAACTACAACACCATTAAGGACAAGTGGACCATGAGCGAGTTGATCGCTAATGTTTCACAGGAGGAAGAGAGGCTCAAAGCTGAGGGGGCTACTGATTTTGTGAATCAAGTCGGCTCATCAAATAAGGCTGGTCCCTCTAGAAATAGAGGTAACTACAAAGGAAAGGGAAAGAAGGAGCAAACCTACTCCCCTTATCAGAAGCCACAGAAGCCACAGCACCCACAGCATCCTAAGGCGCCTAAAAATGCTTCAGGACCTGGGAGCTCAAATGAACAGAAGAAAAGTGGTGAATGTTACTTTTGTCAGTCGAAGGATCATTTCAAAGATGATTGTCCTGGATGGCTGAAATGGCTCGCCAAGAAAGGTACTTATGAAATCACTTTTGTTGATGAAGCATTTTATGCTGATTTTCCTATAAATTCTTGGTGGATTGATTCTGGTGCCACTGTGCACGTTACGAATTCCTTGCAGGGATTCCATATGTTGAGAAGTCTCAGAGGGGAAAGAAGCCTTAGAGTGGCTAATGGGATGGAAGCCGAAATTCAAGCTATTGGATCGGTTTCTTTAGTTTTGAATAATGGTTTTGTAATGAAACTTAATGATGTTCTTTATGTTCCCTCGATGAGAAGAAACTTAATTTCCATTTCATTATTAGATAATGATGGATATTCTTGTAATTTTGGACACGGAATGTGTTTGATTTATTTCAATAATGATAATGTTGGCCGTGCCATCCGACACGACAAGCTTTATATGTTATCCCTGCAAGATTCTCCTATATCCATGAATATATGTGATGAGAATAAAAAACGTAAGCGAATTGATGAAACTTCGTCGAAATTGTGGCACTGTCGTTTAGGCCACATTTCGAGGGGGAGAATTGAACGTCTCATTAAAGATGAAATTCTTCACCCTTTAGACTTTAATGATTCGAATGATCATTGCCTCGATTGTATCAAAGGCAAGTATGTAAAGCAAATAAAGAAAGGTGCTACTCGAAGCACAGGAATTTTGGAATTAATTCATACTGACATATGTGGTCCTTTCCCTGTGACATCAGTGGATGGCTATGATTCTTTTATTACGTTCACTGATGATTACTCACGTTATGGCTATATCTATCCTATTACAGAGAGATCGGAGGCACTTGATAAATTTAAGATATTTAAGGCTGAAGTTGAAAATCAGCACAATCTAAAGATTAAAGTAGTGCGCTCGGATCGTGGGGGAGAGTATTATGGGCGACACGCAACTTATGGGCAGATTCCTGGTCCTTTTGCCAGGTTTCTACAAGAAAATGGTATAGTCGCCCAGTATTCAATGCCTGGTGATCCCCAGCAAAATGGAGTTGCGGAAAGAAGAAACCGCACACTTATGGACATGGTTCGAAGTATGTTGAGCTACTCCACTTTGCCTGTAAAGTTATGGATGGAAGCATTAAAGACCGCTGCACATATACTCAATCGGGTTCCTAGTAAATCGGTGCCTAAAACACCTTATGAATTATGGACTGGGAGAAAACCTAGTTTGAACTACCTCCATGTGTGGGGTTGTGCAGCTGAAGCTAAAATATTTAACCCACATATTGGGAAATTAGATCCCAAGACTGTGAGTTGCCATTTTATTGGCTACCCTGATAGGTCTAAAGGGTACCGATTCTATTGTCCAGATCGTACCACAAAATTTGTAGAAACAAGACACGCTGTGTTCTTGGAAAATGATGGCATCAGTGGGGACTTGGAGCCCAGGAAAATTGATCTTGAGGAGAAACGGATTTATGTTGCTTCACCGGTAATCCGACAGACTGATTTTCCTGTGCCCCAAGTGGTTGTGCCCATAGTTGATCCTGTAGTTGCAACTCCTGTTGCATCTCCAGTTAATTCTGTGGCTACTCCTTCTGTTGAGGGCTCTGAAAATACAAGTGCAATACCTAATGCTGAGCCTTCACAGCCCTCTGTGACAATTAATGAACAACCTAATGAGCCTACTAATGAACCTGTCAGGAGATCACAACGAGTGAGGAGATCTGCTATCCCAAGTGATTATGAGGTTTACTTGAATGAGGATGATCTTGGGAAGGCAGATGATCCTAGCTCTTATAAGGAAGCAATGAAGAATAAGGATTCATCTAAATGGCTAGATGCCATGAAAGATGAGATTGAGTCTATGAGCGCTAATGACGTATGGGACTTAGTAGAAATTCCTAATGGAGCCAAAACAGTGGGCTGCAAATGGGTCTACAAAACAAAACGTGACTCCAAAGGGAATGTCGAAAGGTTTAAGGCGAGACTTGTAGCGAAAGGGTTTACACAAAGAGAAGGCATTGATTATAATGAAACCTTTTCGCCTGTCTCAACCAAAGATTCATTTAGAATCATAATGGCGCTCACAGCACATTTTGATTTAGAGTTGCACCAAATGGACGTTAAGACTGCATTCCTGAATGGAGACTTGTATGAGGATGTTTACATGACACAACCGGAAGGTTTTGTTGTGGAAGGCGAGGAACATTTGGGATGCAAGCTAAGGAAATCCATATATGGCCTGAAGCAAGCTTCTAGGCAATGGTACCTTAAGTTTGATGAAGTCATAAGGAAATTTGGATTTAAGGAGAATGATGTTGATAATTGCACATATGTTAAGTTCAGGGGGAGTAATTACACCTTCTTAATTCTTTATGTGGACGACATATTATTGGCCAGCAGCAGTGTGGACATGCTGCGGGAAACTAAAAGATTTCTCTCGTCCAATTTTGACATGAAAGATCTCGGTGAAGCATCTTTAGTTCTTGGTATTGAAATTCACCGAGATAGGTCCAAAGGAACATTAGGTTTATCACAAAAGGCATACATTGACAGAGTACTAAAGAGATACAATATGCATAAATGCTCTGCCTCGCCTGCTCCTATTGTTAAGGGCGATAAGTTTGGAAAATTTCAATGCCCAAAGAATGACTATGAATCTGATCAGATGAAGGCTATACCTTACGCTTCTGCTGTCGGAAGTATTATGTATGCTCAAGTATGCACGCGCCCTGATTTAGCTTTTGTTACCGGGATGCTTGGCAGATATCAGTCAAATCCAGGACCGGACCACTGGAAAGCCGTTAAGAAAGTCCTGCGCTATATGCAAGGCACTAAAGGTCACATGCTCACATACAGAAAATGCGATAACCTTGAGGTTGTCGGCTATTTTGATGCTGATTTTGCGGGGTGTAAAGACACTAAGAAGTCCACATCAGGTTATATTTTCACCCTCGCAGGAGCAGCAATTTCATGGAAAAGTGTAAAGCAAACACTTACTGCATCGTCGACAATGCAGGCTGAATTTGTGGCATGTTATGAGGCTACCGGGCAGGCTGTATGGCTTAAGAACTTTATCCCGGGATTGAGAGTGGTAGACAGCATTTCTAGACCACTCATTTTGTACTGCGACAATCAACCCGCAGTTTTCTATTCGAGTAACAACAAGTCAAGTGCAGCTGCCAAGCACATTGACATAAAGTATCATGTTGTGAAAGATAGAGTCCAGGATCAAACAATTAAGGTTGAGCATATTGGAACTAAATTTATGCTTGCGGATCCGCTCACAAAAGGCTTACCACCCAATAATTTTTGTGATCATGTTGCCGGCATGGGTTTAATGGAGAGCCTGTGATCCTGGAATAAGAGGACCATATAAAGTAACCAACTCCCATGAAGAGTTATGTTATCCGATCGATATAGAAGGGAGCACTATAAGTACTGATGTCCAGCGGTACTTAATTGACTGTTGTGAAACATTACTTTGGTGTGAACTTTTATTGAGAAAGGGCTTATGATGTTTAGCCTTACGATCAAGGGGGAGAATGTTGGATATTGATCTAGGCCAAACGGCCAGAGAGGGAGACGTGGGTGTCACCCACGTCTACGCGCCCTGATCGGGGGGGCTAACCGTTTTAGGGTTACGGTCCCCCGTTGCACAGCGCAATATAAACGTTGGAGTCCGGCCTCTCCTGTGATTGAGTTGATTCCCGTGAGAGCTAAAACTCCATACAAACCCTAAAGAACCGATCTACTTCGTGCTGTTGGCAACGGGAAGGCCGTCGACCACTACTGCAGGTCCTAGAAGGCGACGACCCTCCGCACCTCGCCGGCGACTCCCCGTGCCCCGGCGATCTCCACCGACTCTTCCTCACGCCTGCATCAAGCAGGCACGGGTCTTCGCTCATGGCATTCATCGGTGACCGTAAGTCCTTCCCCTAAATCCCCAAACCCAGGTGTTCATGTTTTAGTCCTAGGGTTAAGTTTAATGCATGAGGTTTAAGGTTTCAACAACTACAGCATGTGCGTTTGAGGTTTTGTCGTGGCATCGATCAGTTATTGTTTCTTTTTTTTCCCCCAAAGAATCAGTCAAATTTTGGTCCTTTTGCATGATCCATTTACGATCGTTGAACACCGTAATCCACATTGCGCTATCCCTAGGCAATGCCAGCCACTGCCAAGCCTCCGATCCAGTGGCTGGTGCAGCACTCGCTGCCTCCCCCGATATCTGAGGTCAGAGGCTCTGTGAAACCACGAAAACCTAATCCTAATGAACCCCGATCCTAGCCATTGTGGAGCCAATCAGAGAGGACATTAATTACCATTGTTAAAGTATATTGCTCACCTTTCCTTGTTAGCTTAACTAAGTTTTTGTGTGGATTGGTTATTGTTAGACGCTTTGATTCCTGTGTTAGACATCTCGGTTCCCATATTAGACACCTCTGTTCCTGTCTACACTTAATGCGCCTACCTCTCAACTTCCTCCTAGTTTGGCCTATATATATGTAACCTTTGGTGCATCAATACATTCATTGTATGATTGCCCCAAATATTCCAAGCTCTCATGGTATCAGACGCGATATGTCCTACAACCGTACCCTTCTGCTAATTCCACCGACATGGCTGGTGCAAACAATGCCGCCGTCACATGCCACGAGCAGGAGGCCATTGCCAACGCTCGCTGTGCGCAGGAGGCTGCCGCAACTGCTGCCGCAGCCGTCCATCGTTTCCATGACATGCGGAAATGACATCGCCGCCACCACACGCTGCTGCGCGCCACAGCAAGATACTACCGCGTACCGTGAACAGGCCTCTCTGAGGCCGCCGCCGTTGCTTCCCTCCACGCCTAGGCATGTGGTGTCCTCAACATCAAACGGTGCATGATCGCACCTTTGGTTTGTCTGTTCTGCACGGCTTGAACGAGAAATTTGCATACATGGTGGTCCTGCTGACGTGGCAGAAGCTGTTCCCCTTGTTTATCAAGGCCCGTTCCGATCTGCTACTCGAAGAAATCACGATGTCGTTGCATCCATCCGCTTCCTCCACAGCTCTCATCGCCACAACCCTTACCGGCAATGGGGGTCCTGGCGGTGGTCTCTCCAGGGTGGTGGCAGTGTGTTCGACCGTGGGTCTAGTAGCCGTGGTCGCCGTGGCAACGGCGGCAGTGCGGAGGTGTGGGTGGTCACTCCGGAGGCGGCACCTCTAGTTGGCCACCCTCCTTCTACAACCCTTGGACTGGCACTATCCAGGTGTGGCCTAGGCAACTCCATCCAAGCTAGGCCCTTAGCCTCCTCGACCCACGCGCCCCTAGTGTACCATCCCAGCCACACCACAGTGGTGCACCCCAACTGCACATGCTAGCAGCCAGCTACCCACTGCCCTTATACCCACCACCCGCGACATGGCCTCCTCGGGTCGGTTTGGGCCCTACGCCTCCCGGTCTTGGTCCATGGGATCAGTAGTCATTTGGCGGACTCTTTCAACACCATGACTCTATTGGCCCAGGGACGAAACAAAACATACACACTGGTGGTTGTAGACTCACACAAACACTTTAATCTACTAAAGACATACAAAAGCTTTTGTGCTGCATCAATCTGCACAACTTTTCCATTTTCTCTTCTATTTATACTCACAGATCACATGTACAAGCTAACAAAACTGTCTAGGTCTTCCGGTCATGATCCCACGACTCGCACTACCCTAATGACTCATTTCACTAACCAACATACTTGGTTTAGTGGACACAACCAGTTACATGCAGACTAACTGCTACATGATCCAATCTACGACCACACACAGACCTTCTTCAAGTGCCACTTCGAGTCCTTTGACAAGTCCTGCTTCGTGTCCTTCGACCACGTCTGTTCGACCACAGTTGCTTGACCATGCCACTGACCATGGCTGCTCAATGCCTTCGATCATGGTGCCTTTGAACGCCTCACCGACCATGGCTTGTCGACCAGCATCTTCGGTAGTACCGCTCACACAAATGGTACCACCGGTCTTCGAGCATGACTGGGATACTGTAGCTTATGAGTATCAACCACTATGCAGCTACAACCACTGTAACTACGACTCCTGCAGCTACGACTACTGTGTAGTTCGACTTACGACTACTACTGCTACGACCAGTCTCTAACTCCGGAGTCTTCGACTACTCTCCGACTTTGGGTCTTCTACTTATACTCGACACATGATTACAGAGTATTTGAACACACCAAGCACTCAACACAACTACACAATACTTGAATACACTGAGTACTCGACACACGACTTCTCAATACTCAAACACACGAGTACGCAATAATGACAACATAATACTCAAACACATAAGTACTCTACACCGACTATTATAACACCACAACATGATTAGTTCCAACCACCGACTGATACATGGACTCTGGTGCGACCTCGCACATGACGTCAGAAGATGGTAACCTCTCCTGTTCCCATCCCCCTCACTCATTCACTCCTTCCACCATTGTCGTTGGTGACAGGTCTCTGTTATCTGTCACCTCCACTAGTTCTACTAGTCTTGGCCCTCTTCATCTTAATAATATTCTAGTCACTCTGCACCTTATCAAAAATCTTATTTTCATTCGTCAATTCACTATTAACACAACTATTCCGTTGAGTTTGACCATGTTGGCTTTTCTATAAAGGATCTTCATTCCAGGAACATGATCGTCAGGTGCAAACACTCTAGACCACTCTACCCTTTGCGCCTACTGATGTCTGCTCCCCTTCATGTGTGCTTGTCACCAGTGCCTCCACATCCTTGTGGCATCGTCGTCTCAGGCACATCGGCCATGAGTCCCTGTGTTGTCTTGCTAGTGCGTCCGCCATTGCTTGCAATAATGAACCCACCGATACTATCTATCATGTGCGTCAACTTGGTTGTCATGTGCATCTACTTTTTGCTACTTCACATTCTCGTGCTATCAAGAATTTTGATTTAGTACATTGTAACCTTTGGACTTGGCCTGTCATCAGTATATCCGGTTACAAATACTACTTGGTTATTCTTGATGATTGCTCACATTATCTTTGGATGTTTCCTCTATGACTGAAATATGATACCTTTGTCACTATCTCGCACTTTTTCTCTTATATTGCTACTCAGTTCGGCACTAAGATCAAGAGCATTCAATGCGATAATGGCCATGAGTTTGGCAACTCCACCGCTCGCACCTTTCTCCTCACCCAGAGAGTTGCACTCCGCATGTCATGTCCATAAACCTCTCAGCATAATGATAAGGCCGAATGCATTATTTGTTCCACTAATAACATTGTCTGATCTCTTATGTTTTAGGCCAATCTCCCTTCCTCTTACTGGGTTGAGGTTGTTCACACTGCTACCTTCCTTCTCAATTGCCAACCCACAAAAACTCTCAATTTTTCCACACTTTTTTGTGCTCTTTTGTGTTTCCCCTCCTACTCTCACCTTCGTGTTTTTGGCTGCAAGTGTTACCCGAACCTTTCTGCCACCGCTCCTCACAAACTTTCTCCTCACTCCATCATGTGCGAGTTTCTCAGCTACCCGTCCGAATATAAGGGATACCGATGCCTTGATCTCTCCTCCAATCGGATCATCATTTCCCACCATGTCATGTTTGACGAGCCCTCTTTTCCCTTTGCCAAGCTCACCGCCCAGCTCTCCCTCACTGACCTTGATTTTTTGTTGGAGCTTGATCACCCACCAATGCCCATTGGGCCTTTGCGTCTTGCAAGTCCCGGTGACCCTCCTGATGTGACCTGCTCGCCCGTGCTCCTACTAGCCGTGGCACCAGACGGCATTGCCTCTCCTGCGCTGGTTGTGCACGGCCCCAGCACCCCCACGGCTCCTGATGTCATGCGCGTTCCCAGTGCACCCGTGCCCATGCACGTGATGACGACTAGCAGTGCCTCTCCTGATAGGGACTCCCCCTCTCCTGTCTCTTCGTTGGTGGCTGTGGTAGCACCCAGTGCTCCAGCCGCGACTCCTCCAATGGTAGTGGAAGCACACGGTGCTCCTACTGCGGGTCTACAAGTTGACTCACCGGCTCTTGGTGGTGTCGTTCTCTCGCAGCTTCCCCCAAGTGTTGTGCCACTCCCGTCGGTCAAAAACTCCCACGCTATGGTGACTCGTGAAAGCACGGTTTTTGGCAGCCATTCACCAGCATGAACCTTCATGCCACCACTCTGTCTCCTATTTCGACCACATACCGGGCTGCTCTTGCTGACCCTAATTGGCACAACGCCATGGAGGAGGAATACGCCGCTCTTCAGGCCAACAATACATGGGTTCTTGTTCTACGGCCATCTAATACCAATGTGGTCACTAGGAAGTGGATTTTTGGCATAAGGTCAATTCAGATGGCATTGTTGCCTGCTATAAGGCTCGATGGGTTCTTTGTGGTTTCATACAACGTCCTGGTGTTGATTTTGATAAGATTTTCAGTCCAATCATCAAACCGGCCACTGTTCGCACAGTTCTCTCTAGCCCTATATTAGGATTGGCCTATCCACCAGCTATATGTCAAGAATGTGTTCCTTCATGGCACACTCTCTGAAACTGTCTTTTGTTTGTAGCCAGCTGGATTTATGGATTCCTCTTTTCCAGATTACGTTTGCTGCCTCAACAAGTCTCTCTATGATCTCAAATAGGCGCCCCAAGCCTGGTACAGCTATTTTGCAGCCTACTTGTCTCTCGGCTTCATGGAGGCAAAGTCTAACACCTCTCTCTTTGTGTCTCATCGAGGCGGTGACTCGGTCTACATGCTGCTATATGTGAATGACATTGTGGGTGTTTTTGTCACCTCCTTCCAACAGTCTTTTCCTATAAAGGATCTGTTGTAGGGGTGGCCCCCACCTAAATCGAGCAGGCCTGTTAGAAGGTTATAGGGCCCAAAATGGGACATATGTAATGACTTAAATGCCCCTGACAGGGAGGTACCGATGTAAGGGCACAATTGTAAAAGCACAGCCCATATGAATATATATACCAAGAGAAGGCCAGGAGGGAGAGAGAGGTCATCACTTTCTCCCAACTCTCCACTACCACATCTCTCTCTGTTTGGTCTGTAACCACAACAGTTGGCGCTGTCCGTGGGGAGGACAGGAGAAGCCTGAAATCCGAAGAAGGATGTCACCGAAAAAAGCTTCGTCGACGGCGGCGAAGGGAAAGAAGGCGGCTGGGTCGGAGCATCGCGTGGGTACCAGGGCTTCAGCATCGGCTGCCGCGGGCGCGGGTGACGGCGCGGGCGCGGTGGTCGCGGATGTCGACGCTCGCACCGCGACGATCGACCCTGCCACTGGCGCTGCGACGACCGACCCCACCACTGGCGCTGGATGACCGACCCCGCCACCGGCGCCGCGACGACCGACCCCGCCACTGGCGCCGCAACGACCGACCCCGCCACCGGCGCCGCGACGACCGACCCCACCACCCTCGCCGCAACGCTCACCGGTAGCGCGGACCGGGCGGTTGGAGATAGCCACAACGGAGCGACCGACAGCTCGGGAGCTCGCGAGGCGATCGTACCCATGCAGACCCATCCGCTGGGCACGCCGGCGGTCCCGCCCGCACCAGCGGTGGAAAGCGCCCTGCTGGCGGCCCTCAACGCATTCCAGCGAGAGCTAGGGGATCTTCGCGGGGCAGTCCGAGACATGCAAGAGGCTCAGAGTCAGCAGGCCGCGCCAGTGGTCGCCAGAGCCCGCGCCGGAAAGGGCAGACAGCCGCGACGCTTCCACATCCAGCCGCGTGCCGCTGCGACGTGTCGATCCAGAGTCCCCGCTTTCGGCAGGACTACAGCAGGCGGCGTGGCCCGAAGATTTCAAATTCCCCAGTGTCATCGAACCATAGAAAGGTGATATGGACCCCCGTGAGTTCGTGCGCGTGTACGAAACCGCAACCGAGGCCGCGGGTGGAGACGATACCACAAAGGCGAAGGGACTCCCCCTCGCGTTGCAAGGCGTGGCGCTTTCCTGGTTTTTCACCATAGAGCCAAACTCCATCTACGCGTGGGAGCAGATCCGCGACCGCCTTCACAACAACTTTCAAGGAAATTATGTTGAGCGGGTCAACGTGGACCAGCTCTACGCCGTAAAGCAGAAACCCTCGGAGAAGCTCCGGGACTACTTCAAACGCTTCGCGAAGATACACTGTCAAGTCAAAGACGTTAACGAAACCACCGTTGTCAATCCAGCCATACAGGGCCTTCGCCCGGGCCTGATGGCCGAGTACAACGCACGGAAGCCAATCAAGACAGTGACGAAGCTCTTCGACAAAATGGAGGAATACGCCAGGGCGGAAGAGGACGCACGGCGAAGACAAGGTGACGACTCCGACACCAACCATGCCGGTGGCTCGGCGAAAACCGAAGATCCGCCGAAGGACGGTTCTTCGAGGGGAAAACGCAAGCAGGAGTCGTCCAAGGACGCGCCCGAGCGCAAGGACGCCCCGCACAAGGAGCCGTCTGATAGGCCCAAGCGCGGCCAGCAGAAGTCGCGGTGAGGCCGGTATGTCTTCGACATTGAAGGCGGCTCCGAAGAAAACGCTTCCGCTGGTCGTGGCGGTCGGGGGCGTCGAGGCCGGGGACGCAGCCGTGGCCGGGGCCGCGAGGATAAAGGCCGTGGAGATTACGAGGACCAGCACCATGGGCTGTGGTGCGAAGTCCACGGTCGCGGCACCCACGACACGCGCGCGTGCACCTCCATCGTGGCGCTCCGCCAAAGCGTCGCCAGGGATAGGAACCCGGAGGCACGCCCGCCTATGGTGGCCCACGTCCAGCACCCATACGAAGCCCCCATGCACATCCAGGCACAAGGGACGCAGCCCCACGAGGGCCCTCTGCGAATTCAGGCCCATGTGCAGCAGCCTCGGGAGGGCCTCCTACAGCTGCAGGCTCCGGAGGCAGCCCACCACAGGGTTATCAATGTCATCTCCGGAGGCTCCTCGCTGGAGTTCGCCTCGGCACGGCAGCGGAAGGCCTACGTCCGGAGGCTACACCACGTAGTGGCGTACCCAGCGCAGGCACCGCCGGACTGGGCACAGCACGAGGTCACGTTCACACCCGCTGATGCCCAAGGCGTGGAACTTTCTCACCAAGACCCCCTGGTCGTCCGGGTCGTCATAGCGGGATGCGACGTGGGGCGCGCCCTAGTTGACGGTGGCAGCTCCGCGAACACCCTGTTCGCGGCGGCCTTCGACTAGATGGGGATCCCCCGAAGTCGCCTCGGCCCATCGGGAATTCCGCTGCAAGGCTTCGGAGGACAACCTCTACGGGTGCTCGGCCAAAGATGCCTTCAGGTCTCCTTCGGCCAGGACGACAACGAAAGGGTCGAAAATGCCACATTCGATGTCGTCGATCTCCTATACCCTTACAATGCCATACTGGGGCGCCCAATCCTCAACTCCTTCGGAGCGGTGCCACATCACGGCTATTTATGCATGAAGCTCCCGGGGCCGCGGGCCATCATTACCGTCCGTGGCGACCAGGATATGGCCCGACGCATCGAGTACAGCACCAGACATCCCCGTCGCGACGCTCAACGGCACGCTTAGAATCGGCATCGCAGTGCGGAGACCCACGACGTCATCCGGGGACGGCTCGGCAAGCCCTACAGATAGTGCAACTACTAGAGGCTCCGGCCATGCCAAAGGCAAGTGGTTAGTACCTCCGCCTTATGTAATCGCTCACCCGCGCAAACGGGAGTGTAATAGAGTTCCGTTTGTCGCCAACCTCTTATCATTGTGCAAAAATACGCGGCGAGAACGCGCGGAGGCTTCGCCTACGCGCGTGCTCCCGGAGTATAAACCAAAGACGCACTTTCGCGTGTGCCTCTCCGTAGCCAGGGGTACAGGTATAAGTATAAACCAAAGACGCACGTTCGCGTGTGCACTCTCCGTCAAAGACGCGGGTATGAGTATAAACCAAAGACGCACGTTCGCGTGTGCACTCTCCGTCAAAGACACGGGTATGAGTATAAACCGAAGACGCACGTTCACGTGTACACTCTCTGTCAAAGACACGGGTATGAGTATAAACCGAAGACGCACATTCGCGTGTGCACTCCCCATCGAAGACACGGGTATGAGTATAAACGAAGACGCACATTCGCGTGTGCACTCTCCGTCAAAGACACGGGTATGAGTATAAACCGAAGACGCACGTTCGCGTGTGCACTCTTCGTCGAAGACACGGGCATGAGTATAAACAAAGACGTGTGGGGGGACGCCTCCGCACGCACACTACAGAGTATAAATAAGACGCGGATGTTCTCCCTGCGCACTCTACGGAGTATAAATAAGACGCGGATGTTCTCCCTGCGCACTCTACGGAGTATAAATAAGATGCGGATGTTCTCCCTGCCCACTCTACGGAGTATAAATAAGACGCGGATGTTCTCCCTGCGCAATCTACGGAGTATAAATAAGACACGGATGTTCTCCCTGCGCACTCTACGGAGTATAAATAAGACGCGGATGTTCTCCCTGCGCACTCTACGGAGTATAAACAAGACGCGAATTCCGCGCATGTCCGGGACGTCGTCCTTGCGCATACTCCCCGGAGCACAAATAAGACACGGATGCTGTCCCTGCGCGCTCGGCAAAACGCAGACGCGGAGCGAACCATGCGCAGCTGTCAACCGCGCACCCTCTCAGAGCGTTCAGGCTCGTCTTCGCGCGCCACGGGAAATGTACGCAAGACGTGCTATGGAAACCCAATCTCGAGAGCTTCAAGAAGTAGCGGCGAAGCGCGCCAGAGGCTGGCCCAAGCGACGGCGCACACGCGGACTACGTGGTACACCAGAGGCTACCCCCACTTTGGAAGGTAGGGGGACGGAGCGTGCCTCCGCACGCGCCAGTCTACGGACTTTAAACATTTCGTAGGGCGGAGGTCCGCCTCCGCACGCACCAGTCTGCGGACTTTAAACAGGTCGTAGTGCGGAGGCTCGCCTCCGCACGCGCCAGTCTACGGACTTTAAACAAGTCGTAGTGCGGAGGTCCGCCTCCGCACGCGCCAATCTACGGACTTTAAACAAGTCGTAGTGCGGAGGCTTGCCACCGCACGCGCCAGTCTACGGACTTTGAACAAGTCGTAGTGTGGAGGCTCGCCTCCGCACGCGCCAGTCTACGGACTTTAA
The DNA here is from genome assembly GCA_017311315.1 of Dendrocalamus latiflorus. Lineage (NCBI taxonomy): Eukaryota > Viridiplantae > Streptophyta > Magnoliopsida > Poales > Poaceae > Dendrocalamus > Dendrocalamus latiflorus. Next base: position 10,962,699 of record CM029625.1, on the reverse strand, counting down.
ACGAGTCATAGTGCGGAGGTCCGCCTCCGCACGCGCCAGTCTACGTGCTTTAAACAAGTCGTAGTGCGGAGGTCCGCCTCCGCACGCGCCAGTCTACGGACTTTAAACAAGTCGTAGTGCGGAGGTCCACCTCCGCACGCGCCAGTCTACGGACTCTAAACAGGTCATAGTGCGAAGGTCCACCTCCGCACGCGCCAGTCTACGGACTTTCAACAAGTCGTAGTGCGGAGGTCCGCCTCCGCACGAGCCAGTCTATGGACTCTAAACAGGTCGTAGTGCGGAGGTCCGCCTCCGCACGCGCCAGTTTACGAACTTTAAACAAGTCGTAGTGCGGAGGTCCGCCTCCGCACGCGCCAGTCTACGGACTTTAAACAGGTCGCAACGTCAACGACTGCCTCCGCACGCGCTAACTCTACGGAGTAATCAACACTCGAGCCCCGCGAGCGCACTGTCCGCGGCACTTCGAACGTGGGGATCTCGTCCCCGCACAACATGACCACCCGAAGCACAGCATGCAGCGCATCTCCTAATCGCCAGGGGGTCTATATATTGGCAAAATCTTACAAGTACAGAGGCCCGCCAACATCTCTGCCGCTCTAAGCAATTATTCGGCAGGCTCGTCCTTAGCACGCGCTAAGGCCGAGGCTTCGCCAGAAGAAGATCGGCCCGCTCAAAAGTTCAGCGACTCCTCGGCCCTTCGCTAGCGTCGAAGGCGCCGCCGGGTCGCAAGGTCGGACGCAAGTAGTCAGCCCCAGCAAGGAAGCTGCCCGGGACACAGGTGAAATAGTCGGAATTTGTAAAGCAAACGCGTACTTCATTCACAAGAAAAGCGGGGGACATTACAATGCACGCCTACACCTGGCCACCTCGGCGTCACACCTGCGAGTTTCCGGCGCCTTCGGAGGCCTCAGCGCCACCCTCGTCGCGCCGTGGGACCTCGTCCAGAAATTGGCCGAGGCTCCCCTCCCCGTAAAGTGACTTCCGAAGCTCGACCCGGGCAGCGGCCTCCCCGACGTAATCCCAGACCCGCTCATGAAAGTACTTGACGGCGCGATGAACGACGCGGACGGCACCGGACATTACTCCGGCTCCGCCGGGCATCTCCAGCTGGGGGTCCTCCAGCCCGGCGACGTGCGTGCAACCGCAGTGCCGTAGGAGCGCGCACACCATGCACGACGCCGCGTAAGCACAGTGGTTGCCGAAGGTCATCGCGGCGTCGCGCGCAATGTTGGCGGCATCTCCAATCCAGCGAAGGGTCCGAGACAGCTCCTCCGGGCCATAGGCGCGGTCCGGTACTTTAGCCACAAGCCTTTGGAGATGGCTTTCTAGCGCTTGCATGGCATCCCATGCAATGACCGAAGCTTCGCCAAGCGTCCGGTCACGCTCCGCTAGAGTTAAGGCAAGCTCGCCTTTTTCCTTCTCCAGCGAGGCGACCTGTTGCAGAAGGCCGTGCCGCTCCGCCGCAAACCCCTGCTACGCCGCCTCCGCGGCCGACTCCCACGCCGACACGGCAAGTTCCTCGGCGTGCACCTTCACCTCAGCGCACTCCGCTTCCAGTTGGCGGATGCGGGCATCCTGGGCAGAGCGGGCCCCCGAGGCTTCGTGTAGCTCCTCCTCGGCGACCCGCAGCCTATCCTCAAGCACCCTTTGGGCACGAACATAGGCCGCTTGTAAGGCCTGCCCCAGCACAAGTGTCTGCAGAACATAAAGGCTTAGCAAGCTCAGCATGGCCAGGCGTTGTCATATAAGTGCTTACCCTCACACCCGACACCTCTAAGGCGTCCCCGAGACGCCCCACCCCGTAGGTCTGCAGCGCTTGCTGGCCGACGCTGGCAGCCGCGTCATCCACAATCCCGCGCCACGCCCTCAGCGTCTCCGACGGAGGCACGAAGTCCGCTGGGCTCGGGCGCACGGTGACCGCCCCGCCGGCGCGAGGACCCCCATGTTCCGCCAAGGGCTCCTCCTCCGGAATAAGCGACGCTGCAGGCAGGGATGCAGGTGAGCACCGCAAGGCACAACGAAGAATACACCAGGGCAAACTAAGCCACCTTACCTTCAGTAGCGGAAGGAGGGCTTCGGGGGCCCGCCCCTAGTCCCAGGCGGGGTAGCGGTGGCGCAAGTCCCCGCGGAGGGCGTGGTCCCACAAGGAACAGAAGCCTCTGCGTTCGGGGTCGGCGCTGACCGTTCCTGCATGGTGGACGGCGTGGCCTGAGGGGCGGAGGGGGCGCGCGCCGCAGGGACTTCAGCATACGCATCAGAGTCCCACAAGCTCGCGATGCCCGTCGCCACGGTGAATCCCCTCGACGTCCGGTGAAGCTTCGGCCGCAGACACGGCCGCTTAACCGGAGCAAGGGGCGACGACACCACCTCAGTAGCTGCTGCCGGAGAAGCCCCCACGGCTACAACACCCGTGGGCGAAGACCCCATCGTGGCAACCTTTGCGGAAGACACCTCGGCTTCGACCGCGGCTGTCGGTGAAGACCCAGCTCTGTGCGCCCCCGCGGAGGGCGTCTCCGGCATCATAGCGGCAACACCTCAGCACCGCCGCTCAGCATGGGTCCTGTCCAGATGACCGCCGCAGGCGACGAGACTTCCCCTCTCCGGCTGCCCGCGGCGAGCCCGCCGTCCAGGGCATCCTCCGAAGACCCTTCGCCCCCGGCGTCCGTGCTATCCAAGCCCGAGTCGGCGTACCTCGCCGAATCCGACTCCGCATCTGCCGCGCCATCGGGAACACTAGCAGCAGCAGTGGTAGCTGCCATACCAAGCACGGTAGACGCTCCGCCTCGGGCCCTCTTGCGAGACGGCGCTTTCGTCCTCGTTGCGCCGTCGTCTTGGTGTTGCGAGGGCGGATCAGCACGGTATACAGCAGTAGCGGACGCGCGCTGCTCGTGCTCCCTGCCGGTATACGGCCCGAGGAATACGCGCGCGACCCGCTCCGCGTCCTCCAAGCGAATCTCTACAGCAAAGCAGGACACAAGATTAACATGTAACGCACTCCGCGTGAACAGAGGGGGGATACGGTCGAGGCTTACGAGGACCGACGGGTGCTGACAGTGAGCAGACCCACAGCAGAACATTATCGTCTCGACGCTTCTCGGCGGCGAGGCGCCAGTCACGGGCAAGTGGCGCCACGCCGTACATCGCGTACTCTTCGGCGAGGTCGCGCATGTTAAAGCGGGCGGCCACGCCTGCGAGCCGTCGGGCTTTCCGCCTGTCCTCGTCATCGAGCGTCCGTCTGGGCGAGGTCTTGAACGCGATCGGCCGGCCCGTGCATTTGAGGCCGCTCCCGCTCACCACACGGTGGTAGAACCACCGATTCATCCAGTGAGACTCCCACTTCCCGCGAGTGGAATTCGCGGGGAAGAGCTTGTTGCAAGACGGCTGAAGAATAAAGGTGACGCTGCCGAAGTTCGACAGCGTCCCGCCCTTCCACTCCTTGGGCTGGCACCGGGCCTCGTGCAGGTAGGCAAACAACGAAGCACTGGGCCAGCACGCTCCCGAGCACAAGGCCCAGCTGTACACGGCGAGCCAGGCCATGGCGTTCGGAGTCAGTTGTACCAGCTCCAGCCCGAAGGTCCACAACACGTCGCCCACGATCGCCGCCGCCGGGATGCAGAGCCGCGCGTCAAAAAAGGCGACGAACACAAGCGCCTCCGACTCCTCGGGGCGCGGTTCCGTCTCGTCGGCGGCGGGCAATCGTACCGCCTGGCGCTCGGACAACTTCCCTACGCGCAGCAGCGCTTGGATTGTCTTCTCGGTCACAAGCGAGGGGCCCAACTCGCCGGAAAACGAGCCTCCCTTCTCCGTTGCCAGCCACCACTTGTCCGCCGCCGCCGGGTCGCGTTCGCCGAGCGAGTATTTCACCTCTAGCGGTGAAGACCGCCGACGAATGCCGCAAGCACCAGCCGCCTGGCCACGCTTGTCACCGGATACCATCGCTTCTCACAGAAGGAAGAATACAGCGGTGAGAATACCACGGGAGTGTAGAAGGCGATGCAAGCGAGAAAGGGGCGTAGAACTGCGGGGGCGCGGTTACGGGGGCTATTTCAAGCCACCTCGCCCCGAAGGCGGCAGCCGAAGCGTCGCGACGGTCCGCGTGCTGAACACGACCGCAGTCGTACAGAGGCCTGTCCCGCACAATTCCCCATAACCAAGGACGAAGCATCGTGATGGTACACGCCAGACGCGGCCACAGCAATAAAGGACCGTCAGGGCATGACGCTCCAGTAGCCTCCCGCCGCGTGGCAACCCCCGCACAAAAATAGCTGGGGCACACGACCCGGCGCGTGTCTCTAAGACGGAGCCTCCGCCCCAGCATGAATACCCCCGGTCTTTGGCCCGACCTACGCACGCAGTAGGGTAGCTTCCGGTGCTCGGGCCAGGACCGCACCCGGAAGATGGCCCCTTCACGCAAAGGCCAGATAGAGGGTCACAGCCTTGGCCGAGGGGTCGAAGCCCGTGGCAGGAATACGTTCCGCCGCGTGCCCCACCCACGAGAAGACAGGATGCATGACGCGACAGCCTGCCCTCTGACAAGCCAGGGGCCGGCGCGATTCCAGGAACCATTACAGCGCATTACCGGATCGCGAGGTTGCAATCACCGCAGTTGCAGCGGTGTCCCCTGTGCGAAGTTTCAACTCAGGCTACACCGTTGAGCCTCTACCGCGACAGGCTCCAGTCCCGGCTTCGGCTTCGATGATCGCGCGCGGCTACCTCGACCAGGCGCCAGCTCCGCTGCCACCCGTTCGAAGGGTAGGGGACGGCGCGCGCGCGCCTACCTCGACTAGGCGCCAGCTCCGCTGCCACCCATTCGAAGGGAAGGGAACGGAGCACGCGCGCACCTACCTCGACCAGGCGCCAGCTCCGCTGCCACCCGTTCGAAGGGTAGGGGACGAAGCGCGCACGTGCACGTTTACTTCGACTAGCGCCAGCTCCGCTGCCACCCGTTCGAATGGTAGGGGACGGAGCGCGCGCGCGCCTACCTCGACTAGGCGCCAGCTCCGCTGCCACCCGTTCGAAGGGAAGGGGACGGAGCGCGCGCGCCTGCCTGGACCAGGCACCAGCTCCGCTACCACCCGTTCGAGGGGTAGGGGACGGAGCGCGCGCGCGTCTGCCTCGACCAGGCGCCAGCTCCGCTACCACCCGTTCGGGGGGTAGGGGACGGCGCGTGCGCGTCTACGTCGACCAGGCGCCAGCTCCGCTACCACCCGTTCGAAGGGTAGGAGACAGAGCACGCGCGCGCGCCAACCTCGACTAGGCGCCAGCTCCGCTGCCACCCGTTCGAAGGGAAGGGGACGGAGCGCGCGCACGCCTACCTCGACCAGGCGCCAGCTCCGCTGCCACCCGTTCGAAGGGTAGGAGACGGAGCGCGCGCGCCTGCCTCGACCAGGTGCCTGCTCCGCTACCACCCATTTGAGGGGTAGGGAACGGAGCGCGCGCGCGTCTGCCTCGACCAGGCGCCAGCTCCGCTACCACCCGTTCGAGGGGTAGGGGACGGAGCGCGCGCGCGTCTACTTCGACCAGCCGCCAGCTCCACTGCCACCCGTTCGAAGTGTAGGGGATGGAGCGCGCGCACGTATACTTCGCCCAGGTGCCAGCTCCGCTGCCACCCGTTCGAAGGGTAGGGGACGGAGCGCGCGCGCCTACTTCGACCAGGCGCCAGCTCGGGACAGAGCGCTCGTGCGTCTACTTCAGCTGCCAATCCAGGCATCAGCTTCGGCTACGGCCTCAGACCCCGGGACCCGCCGCACACCAAGGCTCCGCAAGTTTGGAGAAGTTCACAGGCCGCAAGGACGGAGGGGGCCAAAGGACTCGGCAACATGGCTTCGGCCCTGTGAAGCCCTTCACCATGAGAGGCTCCTGTTGTAGGGGTGGCCCCCACCTAAACCCAGCATGCCTGTTAGAAGGTTATAGGGCCCAAAATGGGACATATGTAATGACTTAAATACCCCTGACAGGGAGGTACCGATGTAAGGGCACAATTGTAAAAGCACAGCCCATATGAATATATATACCAAGAGAAGGCCAGGAGGGAGAGAGAGGTCGTCACTTTCTCCCAACTCTCCACTACCACATCTCTCTCTATTTGGTCTGTAACCACAACAGGATCTTTGTCCAATTCATCATTTCCTAGGTGTTTTTGTCAGTCGTCTTGATGGCAGCAGGTTTCCCTCTCAGTAGCAATATACTCTAGACATCTTGGACTGTGTCGGCATGACCTGTTGCAAGCCTTGCAGCACCCCTATCGACACTCACTGCAAGGTCTCCTTTGTTGCTAGCACTTCTTTGGCTGATCAAACATTTTACCGAAGTCTTGCATGAGCTTTGTGTATCTCACCTTCACTCACCCGGATATTGCCTACACCGTATAGCAAGTATGTCTCCATATGCATGATCCTCGTGAGCCGCATCTCGCCATCGTGAAACACATTCTTTGGTATCTTCATAGCAGCATCGACCATGGCCTTCTTTTTAAATGAGCCGCCTCTATCGATTTGGTTGTCTACTTTGACACCAACTGGGTTGGTTGTCCCAACACGCACAAGTCCACTTCGGGCTACGCAATGTTACTGGATGACAATCTCGTCTCCTGGTCCTCAAAGCGACAACACACTGTCTCTCGTTCGAGTGCAGAGGCTAAGTACCGGGCCGTGGCCAATGCTATTGCTAAGGTGAGCTGGCTATGCCAACTTCTTCAGGAACTTCACAGCCCTCTACGTCGAGTTACCCTCGTGTACTGGGATAAGGTTAGTGTGGTATATCTCTCAACAAATCCGGTGCAACATTAGCGCACCAAACATGTTGAAATTGACCTCGGGAATGAGTTGGTCTTAGTTATGTCCGCGTTCTTCACGTTCTGACATCATCTCAGTGCACCGACATCTTCACTAAGGGGCTGCCTACTTCTATCTTTACCGAGTTCCGTTTCAGTTTAAACGTCTGTTCCGCCGACGCTCTAACTGCGTGGGGGGGGGGGGTTGTTAGACTCTTTGGTTCCTTTGTTAGCCGCCTCGGTTCCTATGTTAGACACATTGGTTCCTGTCTACACTTATTGTGCCTACCTCTCAACTTCCTTCTGGTTTGGCCTATATATGTAACATTTGGTGCATCAATACATTTATTGTGTGATTGCTCTAAATATTCCACGCTGTCAGTTATGAAACTCTATATGCTATCAGAGCTAAGAGGTTCTAGATTTAAAACCTGCAATATTAGAGAAAAAATTTGCGGCCTATTTTGAGCCAAATCTTAGGCCTAGTGGAGCCTAAATTGAGGGGTCTGTTGAAATACATGAATCCTGGCGAGTACCCAAACTCTTGAAATCTATGGAAGGGAATCCTCTAGCTGAATGCTACGGAAACCCTACAAAATTTATGCAACATGCATGAGATAGTCATTTCAAATGAAAAAGGAACTAGTTAATGCATAGACCGGACATATCTAACGTACGTTAATCTACATGTATGTTAGGGCATGTACGTACCTATGGTGCACGTGCAAACCCACTACTCACCCCACACTACCAATCATTCACTATACCTACTGGCTCTACTCTCTCCCTCCCTCTCTCTAGCTACATATACCGGCCACCTCGCTGGCTCACACTCACCCACAGACACTTGTTGCTCCCCTCACTTGCCATCAAGCCTCCACTGAAACTTTCAGAGATCAGAGAGAGAATGCACAGCTATCGAGCATTGCACCCGCACCCACACCCATATCAGCACAACGCCGCCGCCGCCCCTACGAGCAAGCACGCCAATGGCGTCAACGGCAACGCCGAGGAGGACGACCAGTCCATGCTTCTCCTCTCCCTCTGGCCTCCCGGCCACCACAACCACCCCCACCATGACGTCGCTGCCGCCTCGTCGGCGTGCTCCTCCCCCTCCATCTCCACCTCCATGGCCACCACGCACTCTGCTGCCGCTTCTTCCTGGTTCAACCAGAGCCACTACAATGGCGGCGCCGGCGGCGGAAACGGTAGCTTCCTGTTTCATGAGCAGGACCCTAACGTGACCATATCACTCTCCATAGCCCCGCCGTGCAGCAACGCGGCTTCCTGCGGCGGGGGCTTCGCCGCGCCGCAGGTGACAGCGTCGGCGGTGTCGTCGACCGCCGCGCCGAGCGGGAGCCAGCAGGTTCCCAGCCAGTACTGGATACCCTCCGCCGGCGAGATCCTCGTCGGCTCGACGCAGTTCTCCTGCGTCGTATGCAACAAGACCTTCAACCGCTTCAACAACATGCAGGTACTTGCATTGCTAGAATCTTTAACTCACTTACCCTAATTGCCCATGAATTCAATTATTGCACAATGCACATATGTGATACATGTCGATGTGTTGAGGTGGTGCAGATGCACATGTGGGGGCACGGGTCGCAGTACCGGAAGGGTTCGGAGTCGCTGCGCGGGACGATCACGGTGGGGACGGCGCCGCCGCCGTCGCTGATGCGGCTGCCGTGCTACTGCTGCGCGGAGGGGTGCCGGAACAACATCGACCACCCGCGAGCGCGGCCGCTCAAGGACTTCCGGACGCTGCAGACGCACTACCGGCGCAAGCACGGCGCGCGGCCGTACGCGTGCCGCCGGTGCGGCAAGCGGTTCGCCGTCCGCGGCGACTGGCGCACGCACGAGAAGAACTGCGGCAAACTCTGGTTCTGCGTCTGCGGCTCCGACTTCAAGCACAAGCGCTCGCTCAAGGACCACGTCCGCTCCTTCGGCGGCGGCCACGCACCGCACATCATCGAGTCAGTCACCATCGACGACGAGGAGGAGGACGACGACGAGCACGATGACGGCGACCTGCAGGACGAGAACGGCAACGCCGGCGACGACGGCGACATGGTCGTGGTCTAGCAGCTAGCTGCTACTTCATTAGCTTGCTTTCTCCCTCAACTAGTCCACTAGCTACTACCTATAGTTAATTAGTTGCGTTCCAATTGCGTGAGTACGTACGTGCATGGTGATGCTTAATTTGTGTTTGCATGGCGAGGTATTACTGCCCTATTGCAAACTTAATCACATCACATGCACATGTATGTGTGTCCCCGGAGGAAGAAGGGTAGTACTAGCTAGCTACCGTACGGTCAGAGAGAGATACCGATCGAGCTGGGGAGAGGACAGAGATGTGTACGGTGCCATGGTCATTTCTTGTATCTGTCGTCTGGTCTTTATCTGCGCCCAAAGTTCTACTACTGTTTCATAGTGTCTCGTGCATGTCAAGATCATCGAGTGAAAAAGAGCTACAGAGAGAGAGAGAGTAGTTTGTGTTTGTGTGCGTCGTACACGTACTACTGGCTATATCTACTCCCGTGTTGCTACCTTAATTACTACCTAGCGTTTGGGTGCTTTTGCTTGATTGCTTATTTGCTGCTAAGATAAGATCGATCGAGCTTTTTTGCCGCGACACTCGACTCGTCAATCTCTCGGATGCTTCTCTTTTGTGCTTTCCCTCGTCGGCGACTTGTCATGTCTCCCACTGACTGACGGTGCCGAGTCCATTTTTGATCTTTTGCTCGGCTCCTAGTCAGGGACTTTTCCCTGCCTGTCTTTTCGCATATATGTGCAAACTCAACTACTGATCAAGGAGTGTGGTGAAAGAAGAATCAATCCCTCTCTAGCTAGCAAGCAGCTGTACATGCAACTTTGTGTCAGCCTAGCTATTACGACGTACACCAACTTTCATATGTACCACAAAGTGTAGATCGCCGGAGGTATTTATTGTACTATACAAAGGTAGCATATACCATATGTATGCTTTTAGTTAGTAGCTTTAACTCTCGACTTGAGCAAAAGCAAGCAAATTAATATGGGCGAAAAACGAGCATGCAAACTCTTGTGTATGCATGTGTGTGACTTATACTATAGACCATGAATTTTTTATATATACATCTTGGTGTATGTATGTAGTGTGCAGTATATGTATGTAGTGTGCAGTATATATGCAGTGTGAGTATGGAGTGGGGTTAGCTAGATCTATATGTACTTGTTGAGATACATGAGGGAAAGCAATGGCACGGAGAATGGAAGGAGCCAAAATCTTGAGTTAAGAGGTGTCCAGTCCTGAGTCCAGAGGGGAGAAGCTAAGGCTAGGCTAGCCATGGCCATGGCATGCATCCCTATGGGGAGAGCGAGGGAGGCAGCTTTTGGCTGCGGCACTCACTTGGCGCCCACTGAGAGAGATTGTAGGGAGAGAGAGAGAGAGAGAGAGAGAGAGAGAGAGAGAGAGCTGGAAATAGCCTTCGTCACGGCCTCCCATCCCTTGGCCTTTCTTTACCCACCTTTGCCTTTTCCAGTACGTACTGCCTCCTCCCTGCCCTCTTCTGCCAGCAAAGCTATACACTACTACCTCTACTATCTCTCCTACAATCTCTCTCTGCTGCAATCTCTCTAGAGGGAGAGGGAGAACCGGAGAAGGAGGGTGCACATGGAGATGCAGATAGATCAAAGGGATTGCTTTGCTAGGTTAGAGAGAGAGAGAGAGAGAGGGGCAGAGAGGCAGGGAGAGGCAGGAGGGGGGCAGAGGCGCGGCCTGCGTGGTGCCGAGCAGCCATGCAGAGAGATGCATGCGACGACGGTCATGGCCTGTGCACGTAGCAGGCAGGGGGGAAGACTGCGCCTGCGTGCATGCAGTCATGCAGCTGCGTGCGCGTGCCGACGTGGCGGGGGCCGTGCATCGGCTAGCCGGCGACCGGCCAAGCAAGGCGCCGCCTCAAAGTGAGCGCCTGCGCCTTGCACGCTCCGCAGCAAATCATGCTGTGCGTGTATTCGCTTCTATGCGACAATGATTCGTTCTTGTATTAGTAGTAGGATCTCTAGCTCTAGCTCCAGTAGACACGCAGGCAGCCATGAAACCCCCCCCCGCTCTCTTTGCTATCTTCTCTTCTCTCTCTATGGGGAATGCATAGTACTTTCCGTCCCGCAATATAAGTCCAAACTCCATCACACACATAGACAAAAAAGATATTAAATTTAAAAAATTAATACTATTGGACTATGCATATCTTTCTTAAATAACATACTATAACTACTCACTTATTTTTCAACATTAAATTAGAGATATATTGTGAAAATATTACAACAACTATACCTTTGATCTCCGCAATGGACTTATATTGTGGGACGATACTTACTAAAAATAAGGACTTATATTATGGGATGGTGGGAGTAGCTAGTACCTACTAGTAACTTCATGATCAAATGTTTTAGTACAATAATACTGCACTTTGGGTTAATTAGTGAGCTTGTGATATGGATCAACTAGTAAAATAACTGATGTGTAGGAGTGTCCCGATCTTCATGGTACAAATAGCATCTATGCTCCTTCTCTTTGTGGCAGCAATGCTTTTCCTCCTTGCAGCCAACGATAGTATTAGGGTTTTGGTTATAGAGATGAACTCCAAACGAACAGCCAACACTATTTTGTCCTCGCGCCAATTGTGGATGAATGATTGGGTTGAATTGCACTACATCAGTAAGAATACCGAAATAGAAGCAACCAACTGAGTCTCCCAAAACTGTGAGCAAGAATTGACCATGAATTCAGAAGGATGAACCTAGTAGGTTCAATTCTGTAACTCAAGAAATACAACACTTGATCTATGAAATACACTAATGGGGAAAATCTCAACATGCACTCACAAGTTTGCGCCACAACATTGTGACTTTTCTGTTATATTTCTCAACTCAAAACATCACTATTTTGATCTTACATGAGGTATGCCCTTTGGCTTTATATTGGTGCTCATGGCACCGCAATGACACGTACATAACTCACGCACTCACGGCCAAGGGCTGACTCCGACTCAAACTCAAATAGACTCATATGTATTCAGCTCGGACTCTTAAGGAAAAGCAACCGAAATACTATAAAAACTAATGTGTAACTTGGACAAAAATCAGCCAACATGGAAACCTTCTCTCGGCTCGGATTGTGGCTCCGCTTGCCTGCGGTTCGGATTCCCTCTCTAGCTCCTCTCTTGGCTCATCCTCACGTGTTTTTCTCCTTGTTCCTTGCTCGGTTCCCCCGTTGGCTTCAATGCATCCCGGCTCGACCTCCTCCCTGGCTCGGGCTCCTTACATGCCCTCTATCTTACTTCACACAGCAAGGAACCGGACTCATGCACGCACTCGGAGTCTAACCGGCCTCCATACGCCACATAACAATTGGCCTTCTCTGGTTCTTTACGCACAAGGCAAGAGCTCACTTGGTCCCCTCGGAAAACACTTGGCCTCCGCTTGCCTCCATGCACCCAGGATTCCACGCGCCGCTCGCCCTCACGCGGCCAATGCTCCACGCCCCGCTCGCCACACGCCCGAACACTTTGCTTCTCCTCCTGCGCCGCACGCGCCGTATGCACTAGGGTTTTCTTCTTTCTCCCACAACCAGCCTTCCGCTCCTCCCCCTCGCTTGTGACTTTATGTAGCAATTTGGGCCGCATCAGCTTGAGCTATGGATCTCTACATGTCTAAGTTGTAGGGACTAGGTTAGTATAGGAAGTGCTAGCTTGCTTCCATAGCAACTGCATGCCTAGCTTGCACCAACATTTAAAGATTAGATATGTTAGGAGTGTCTTTTTAAGGCGAGGTCTACTAGTCGATTATAGTAGATACTGTACCGACTTTAGCTATACCAGCCAAAATCACACACGACTGTCTCTCTTAATTAGTACTCTCTCATGAATAGACAAAATTCAAAAGCCCTAAACCAAAAGCCGCAGCCGAAAAGAACACAACGCACACTTTAATTTACTCTTTGAGAGGTGTGTGGAAGCAAAAGTTTAAGGATATCAACTTTGTAGTGGACTAGCTCATGTCTAGCGGATATCCGAGTAGCAAAAATTCTAAACAGAAGAAAGCCGGTTCAAGCGGACTAGGTTAGCATGTTGCGGACAATATAATCCTATATCAAAATCTTAAAAATATTCATTATTGTGATGTGTATGTATAAATCGTTTCTAGTAATCAAACCAATTAATGTAGATCAACAAAGAAGTATTACATATTAATGTATGAGCTATCATCGTTATTTTCCGATAAATTTGCAACTACAATTTTGCTATGCCACTGTATCGGTTTCTACAAACGCTATAGTGTCTAGCGTAAGCTACTGCTATATTGGTCAATACCATGGCTATATTTGCCTAATTTAACTAAGGTGGCCGCTACCAGGCGCATGCTAAAATAGCTCTCTATCAACAGCTACCACCACTATACCGCCACTATAGCGGCCACACCATATATTCCAAATTGCTATTTTGTACTGCACTGCTAGGCCGCCTGACCGCCTCAGTATCCAGTGAGTTCTTTTGTGCGAGTTTATGGCTTAAATTTTTGAATTTTATCTATTCACGGGAGATATACGTAGAGGAAAATAGTCGCATGCAATTTTAGCTGGTACAGTGAACTCAATATATTTGTTACTGCAATCTTTCTGTTGACATTGTTTTTTTTTAAAAATACACTGTTTAAAAGCTAGTTACTGTACCATGTACAAGCCAAAGCCCAAGCAAAATTCATTCGAAGGCATCCATGTCTAACACTACTAGAAAACAGATCATCCCTCACGGTTAAAAACCGTCAGCAAAATACAAAAAACCGTCAGGTTAATAATCCCTCACGGTTTCCCGTCAGGAAAATCCCGTCAGGGCTAGCTGGCAAGGAAAATTCAAATTTGGCTGACGGTTGCCCGTCAGGAAAATTTAACCTCACGGTTTTACCCGTCAGGGAAATGAAACCTGACGGTCGGTTAACCGCCCGTGAGAAAAATTGACATTAACCTGACGGGCGCTAACCGACCGTGAGGAAAATTGAAATTAACCTGACGGGCGCTAACCGACCGTGAGGAAAATTGATTTAACCTGACGGGCGCTAACCGACCGTGAGGAAAATTGATTTAACCTGATGGTACTAACCGTGAGGAAAATTGGCACAAATGCCAAAAAAAATAGTAAAACAAGTAACATTTTCATGCACTTTATATGATAATTGCAACACAATTAACAAATACATCTAAACATTGGACTCATGTATATCAACAAATTCATATATTGCCAATATATCCTCATAAAATACAGATTTAATTGTAAATTTATGTAATATATGGATCAGTACAATATTATCAACAAAATATTAGCTAAACAACTCGTTGTCCTTAGTAGCTAAACAACTCGTTGTCCTTAGTAGCTAAACAACATGTTGTCCTTAAATTTATCCCACTAATTTTGCCTAACAGATCAGTGCTACTTTTGCCTAACAAATATCACAAACCCACATGTACTAACAGATGGAATAACTGACATAGCACAATCACATAAACTGAACAATTCACTAACTTCTGTAATCTGAGGCCTCCCCACCAACTTCTGTAATCTGAGGCCTGCAAAAGATGAAATGCTTTAGATCACCAAACAGTTTTACAGCCCCACATTAAAACATACAAGTAGACAGAAATTCTAAACCAAACATCAGATTAATACAGTAGCTTGTAACATCGACATGCATTCTATTTTCTTGCCTTTAGAGGTAAGTTGCCTGCTAGGCAGGAGATCCATCAAACGGAAGACTTTTTCACTTGCTCCAACAGACTGCATCAGGGAGGACCAATTGTCTCCAATCCACCATGTAGACAAAATCAACCACTCAGCATACAGTATAAATTTTGTCAGTTGCTCAGCAGTTAACTTCCCGGACATGATAGATATTCCTCCAATCAAAACTGCAATGACCTACACAAAGCTTATTTGCAAGAAAACTTCATCAAAAGTACAAGGCGAAGTCCATATCAGGGCCTGACATTTTTCATATTACAATAACACTATTCCAAGCATGCTCGTGATGGAATATAATTGTAAACTGAACAGCAACATTTAAATACCTGAGTAGAATGGTATAGATAGTTCAAGCTCAAGCTCCAACCTCCATAAGCCATTGTCTGCCGAAAGCTTACATCATACAGCTTATCCAACCACTTTGCATACCTATCAAAGTACAAGGAATTATGACATGTGCAAAGCGTTATCTTTATGGCAACAAGAGAGAAAAGAAGCAGAGATTGCCTTTTAAACTCCTGCTTTTCTGTTCCATATACCCGTACTGTCCTAACCAAAGTTATCACCTCTTGAGCAACCTGATTTAACACTCATAGAAACAGCCTGTTCGCAAGCACAGATCAACATTGCTAGCCTAAGCTAATCCATCAGACAGAAAAAAGTATACCAAAAATAGTCCATCAGACAGAAATAAAAAGATTCCAGTCAGAGAAATGAAAAGCAGGTGAAAAGCTAATCTATGCATGCCCTTACTTATGACCAGGTGAAAAGCAGTCGTGGGTTAAAGTAGCTTAAGCTAATCCTCAATTAACGAAGCTCCAAATTCTAGACATTGGTAATTAATTTGATCCATCTCGATTCATAAGAGAAACAAATAACTTCTAATTTTTAAGAAGAGGCCAGGTGCATGTATGTATCTATGTTGTGCTCATATTTCAACACCATAAGCAAAAAAGGAGTCCATGTCTCCTGGAGGGCCTCCGTGGCTTGCTTGGAGGCGTCGGAGACCACCGGCGAGGCCAGCTTCAGGGCCTGCTCGCCGGCGCTCTGCAGAACCGGCAGCGCCGGCTTCACGGCCTCGCCCAGCGCCTTGAGCACGCCCACGGACTGCTCGGCAAACATGGGGATGGTGCAGGAGCTCACGGAGGGACATGTGGATCTTGACGAGGCGGAACTCCTCCGGCATGATACCCCGCTCCCGGTCCGCCGCCGGCACCACGTCCACCTCCTCCGAGTCCAGTAGAGCGGCACCGGAGGAGACGCGGCACAGAGAAGATGCGGAGGAGAGCGCCAATTACCCAGTGGAGGAGAGCGGCGGCCCGGCACGGAGGCGGCCAGATGCGGGCGGAGCGAGACCGGATCCGGCGCGAGCGGCAGGGATCTAGCGATGGGGAGGTCGGATCTGATGCGGGCGCCCACGGGAGTGGCGGGATCCGGTCGGAGGCCTGGGGCGGCGGCGGCGTCCGAAGGCGGCGCGAGCGCGGCGGTCGGGAGGCGGCGCCGTGAGCGCCGCGGCCGGGAGGTGGCGGTGGCTCAAACCGCGGAGGTGGGCGAGGGGATGGGGTGGAGGAGGCGGGCAAGCGGAGGAGGCGGGCAGGCGGGCGAGCGGATGGGGTGGAGGAGGCGGGCAGGCGGGCGAGCGGATGGGGTGGAGGAGGCGGGCGAGCGGAGGAGGCGGGCGGCTGCGAAAATATCGAGCGGGCTGGACGGCGAGGGGATGGGGAAATTTTAGCTAGGGTTGGCTGGAATTAACCTCACGGGCCGGAGAAGTCTGACACAAAAATTGAATTAACCTCACGGTCTATGCGGGCCCGTCAGGAAAATGAATTTTTGCGACGGTGATAAGTGAGCCCGTCACAAAAAATGAATTAACCTCACGGTCCATGCGGGCCCGTCAGGAAAATTAAAGCCCGTGAGGGATGATCCGTTTTCTAGTAGTGTAAACCGGTCACCGTTATATTGGGTGGGTTCTTTTGGGTTGTGACTTACGGCTGTGATTTTTGAATTCTGGTTTGTTCACGAGAGGCAGTACGCAGAAGAAAATATTCGCATACGATTTTAGTGGTACATTTAAACTCAATACAGTTTATATTATGATTTTTCTGTAGACCTTATCTAAAAAAATATATCAATTTTGAATTAGCTACTGTTTATTCATACATAAACCAAAAATGCAAACAAACCGAACCATATAATAGGTTTTATAGCGCAGCGCAGCCGCTAACACCATGGCTATTTGGAACCATGTATATAGGAAATTAGGAACACTACTTTATTATATGCCCATAGGCTTTTACTACATGAGAAGTACTGTGTACCATGATCGATCTAAACTATCTAACTAGGCATCTATTTGGAAGCCTCCGGAGCGGGATGGGGGCCGAGAAATACGAATAACCGGATTTCTTGCTCGTCTCAATCAGACCCGTCCAAGGCTCGATCCGACGGCTCCAATTAAAGCAGGTGCATGCACGCATGTGTATATACACATAGAAAAGAGAAAACGCAATACACATCGCACTCGATCGTCGACGCGTGCCTGATTTCTGTACATCCATCAGAAAAACCTTTGAGAGCTAGGTAGCTACTTACTGTACAAGCATACACGTACGTGTACATACACATGCATGCATAGCTAGCATATTAGGGGTGTTTTTATCAAAGCATCCAGCAGACATCTCGTCTGCGTTACACATAGTAGTGTGGTATAAATATATATGCATCCATGAATATAATGCATGTGTGTATCAGTATGTGGCTCTGCAGTTTTGTGTTTGGGTTTGCACGGAACAGTTCATCGATCAGTCTGGGCATCGTACGCTGTGCTCCTCCTCCGAGCTGGCCTGGTGGCCTATGGCACACCGTGCTCGCCAGTCGCTAGCTTTATGCAGAGAGGTACCTAGCTAGCATGCAGCTCGATCGATCGATCGATCACCACGTACTACTACTAGCTAGCAGCTAGCTAGCTAGCTCGTACAAACATCAACATGGATGGACCACAGTGCAACTACCCTCTGCTTGTTGTGTGTGTCTGTGCAGTATGTCTGAGGAACACGAGAGGAGAGAGAGAGAGAGGCATATGCTATGAGTAACGTGCGCAGCGTAGTCATGTCACTACGCTACGTCGTACGTGATGCGTGGCCCCACGCGCCATGCATTTCGAAACTAAGATGTCAGTGATTGTAGGTGCAAACTGACTAATCCAAATTAATCCAGGTTCCCTAACGCTGTGCTCATTTGGCTGAATAAGTCTACTTATATTTTATTTTTACTGTAGCTGGTTTATTTTGCACTGTACTGAGGGTGGTTTATTTAGCATAACTAAATTTAAAAAATTTAAAAATAAAAAAAACATGTTAGCCTATCTCGTATAATGCAAACAAATATGGGAAGAAAGAAACGGCAAAAAAACTCAAAAAAAGCCAAGAAGGCAAAAAAGGACGGAATTTATAAATAATAAAAAAATAAGTCAAAAGCCAGAAGATCAAACCGAAATGAACGGGGCCTAAGCTCGTCGAACAGCTTACATATAGCTAATATTTAATTAAGTTAGCACGCTCAAAGATAGGTTTGTACTGGTACTTAATTCCCAGCATACATATACTCTTATTTAATCACCTAACTTGGTTAACACTCGCTTGCATAGTTAATGGGTGGGGTTTTTTTTGGCTGATGGCTTATAACTTATGGCTTAATATTTGAATTCTAGTTGTTCGCGAGAGGCAGTACGTAGAGGAAAGTAGCCGTATGCGATTTTGGCCGGTACAACTGAACTCAGTACACTTTTTACTACAATTTTTCTATTAACTTCGCCTTGAGAAAACACACCATTTGAAAATTAGTTACTGTAGACAGTATAAACATAAACTAACTTTATGCCCAAAAAAACTCGACCAATATATACCATGTGATCTACATATGTCAATATAGGTATCTTAGGTTAAATTCATTCATGCTTCCAAACAATGAAAAGTAAAAGGAGCATGCCTCGCATAGAATCTATGGACCTGTATGTATTTTTTGTATTACAATTTGTTAGTTTAATAAATAGTGATTACTGTGTTAAATCAAAAACTATTGAAAAGGTACAAAGAACAGGGCCCATATCTAGCTACTAGCTCGTGCATGGTTTTTTCTTTGGACCGTTGGGCCCACGAGTCACTGACATGGGTTGAACCAGGATCCATTTCAGGTGAAGAACAAGCACAAGAATCTCGTTGCATGGATGCAAGCTCCAAGCTTTGGGCAGACAGGCAGAGCCTCGCATGGTTGCGTATGCATCCATGCACAGTACAGCTTCATTAAATCAGGCCAGGTCAGGCAGAAACTAAGCCTGGTCCCTTCCGATAAGCCTAGAACTGGCTTTTAATAACACAATTAAGGGATCCTATAAGAAAGTATAGAATATTATCAGATGAACCATTGTCAAATTTATAAAGCTAAATTTTGAATTTTACTCAGTTTGTATTTTTCAGATGCTGTTTTGTCAGAGAAACCGGTCTAACCGCTAGGGCTTTGCTGGTCAGACTACCCGATGGTGTGACCGCTAGGGTGTTACCAGTCAGACCGCCGGGCGGTATGACCGGGGATTTAACGGCGGTTGCAATGTTCCAGAGAGGGTTGTTTGCACTGGGCTCGATCGGTCTAACCGGTCTATGGTCGGTGGTCAGACCAACCTTGAGGGTTATTTCTTGGATTTCGGGAATTAGGTTTTTGGTTGAATTGAATTATGTTTGGTCACTGCAATTATGTTGCATGAAGCATGTTTTCACTAACGTGGGTCAACCTGTGAAGAACTTATGTCTAAAAATGATTTCTTTATCTTTGGATGTTTAAAGAAGTTTGGAGTCAACCATGATCAACGATAAGAATCAGGGCTACACTCATAGAGA
The DNA here is from genome assembly GCA_017311315.1 of Dendrocalamus latiflorus. Lineage (NCBI taxonomy): Eukaryota > Viridiplantae > Streptophyta > Magnoliopsida > Poales > Poaceae > Dendrocalamus > Dendrocalamus latiflorus. The sequence continues at coordinate 10,943,260 of CM029625.1, read as the reverse complement.
AACCGAGATCCAAAATGGTCAAAGATACCGAGTGAAATCTTTAAGCTCAAGCATGGCACAAGGAAGGCAAGAAATGTTGAAGGGAATGTTTAAGTGACGGGTTGCACCAAGTGGCTTAGTCGGTCTAAGTGAGGCGTGGCCCCGTGGAACTAGAAAGAGAGAGACTTGCTGATGCGTGGCAAGTCATTAGTGCACCTACACATGGCAAGCATGATGATTGCTTGCAAAAAAAAGATGAAGACCAGGTCAAGGAATGACATTTTGGTAAGGAGGCCAAATACCGAAAACCATGTGAATCAAAACTGGACGCTTTAGTGGTGCTTATGAAAGCGATTTAGGTCAAGGAGACGCTAAGAAGATTAAGTGGATCAAAGGATAAAGACTTAACGGATTCGGGCTCATGTGCTTTGAAAAGGGTGCAAGAGTTAAGTGTGTAAGTAAAATCCATATTATGTGTGGTTAATGGATAGCATCTATTAGGGTTAGATTTGAACTGGTTACTTCATCTATTTAACGGGGAAGGGATGGAAGCTTACAAACCATCCATCTAATCATCCAACCATTCCAATCATGTGTTTCAGGGTTTGGGTTAGAGAATTGTGAGTGATGTGGCGTGCTATCTCCTCCTTTAGGTGGAGTGGCTATAAAATTTTCATCCTCAAGATCAATTGTTTGATGAGTTTTTGTACAAATATATTAAGTCAAAGCAAATACATAGACACATATTTGGGAAGAAAACTGTGGTATGTGTACGTATTATGCAAGACTTAATTTCTTTAAGACCGGGTAATGAAACGGTACGTGAGCTGGTCCTTAAGTTGTCGGTGTATGGTCGATGCATTGCGTCTCATATGGCTGTAAGTCCCAGCCGACCATGAAATATATATGCCAAGATCATCCTCTGAGTTCATGGGTCTTTGATCACGTTGAGACAACCACGTGTTGTCGACTACATTGAGACGGCCATGTTATGTCGACCATGCCTGCTCGAGCACGGTCGCTTCAACCGCGTGTTTCAACCACATTGTGACATCATGTCGACCATGCTGTGTCGATCATAATGTTACGACCACAATGGGTCAGCCACGGATGCTCGGCCATGGTTGCACGACCATGCCTCATCAACCACGTTGATTTTTACTGCAACTTTGTTTATACTACATAACACAGAGCCAGAACTTTTGGTCTTTGACGACTCACTGTTTCGATCACGTGGGTTTGACCACTTTGTTCTCTTGAACCGTCACTTGGACGCCTCAACCAGGGCTCCTCGATCACGCAGGTCTTTGAAGCACCAATTAGATACTTAAGCGTGGTCTACCGAATGGTTCGCTGTGTCTTATGACCGGCTCATTATAGTCCAGAGGGTCTCCGACTCTAGGGGTGCTATGGTCTCTGACTCCTACATGAACTCGGGCACACATATACTCGATTACCATTAACAACAAGATCAGTGCAAACACGATCTATGGTCCAGTTAGACCGATTGATATGCCATGCCTCACACGACCGCATGTTCTCGGTCGATTGTAAGGCACGTGGTCAATTTATTGTAGCCTATGCACCAAGATAGAAGGAAGAGATTGGTTCTAATTGTATTGTCTTCGCAATGGAAAGGTGATTACATCGTATCTCCACCTGATGGAAGTAATTCTTAACAAATCTTATTGATATAGAGAACAGAGGTCTAGAAGGTCGGAATCGATAATTGATCAGGGATTTAATCTCAAAATTAATGGTACGATCGGCACCATGTGGAAACCGCGTACATTGCCTGTGGGCTTTGCTTGTGCCTGTAAAAGGAGAGACCCTACAGATGGAAGCGGGGGAGAGAGATGGACAAAGACATAGATGAATAGAGACAGAGAGACGAAGACAGATGTAGGGGAAAGGGACAGAGACACCTGATTGCACCGGTACACCCTAGACAGAGGGATGAACGGAGCTAGCTTAAAAGCCGATAGATGGTGGCAATGGCGAGACGGCTACCAATGCCTGCGATCACTGTTGGTGATGCCATCAAGGAATACTTTGGAGCTCGTCGTTGTGGCCACAGCCGTTGGGCAGCTTATGGCCACAACGACGGGGCTGGCAAGATCGCCATTATCTCATTAAGTTTGAATCATAAAGTCCTCTTCTTGCATATGGTGTGTGCCCCGGCCAAGCTGTGCAGCTGCAATAATCCACCATGTGCTAGGTTAGTCCCGTCTATATCTCTAAGCTGATGATAACTCCACAAGAAAAGGTAGACGGCGTTGCTCGCAAGTCCTTGTCATTGCCCAGGACATGTGACGTCACCAATTGCCGCTCCAATCTAATGTGGATGGCTTCACTAATGGCTTTGATACTCAGTAGCTTATGACCGCCTCCTATGCTCGGTCACTTATGACCACTTCTGTGATCGGTCGTGTAGGACCATCCGATGTACTCAGACATCACTGACCGCTACTAATACGTAGTCATGTATGACAACTTTCAATACTCGGGCGTCATCGACCGCCCACAGCACTTGGACATCATCGACCACACATTGGGCTTGGACGTCTACGGTCGCTTTCAACACCTGGGGCCATCGACCACCCACAGTACTTGGACGTCATCAACACCTAGACGTCACTGACCATTTGCTATACTCAGGCATCGTTGATTGCCTTTGATACCATCAACAGCCCACCGTACTTGGATGTCATCGATCGCCCACTGTACTCGATCGCTTACGACCACCTGCTGTACTTGATCACCTACGACTGCTAGTTGTACCTAGACATCATCAACCATTCGCCATGCTAGGGAGGTTATGTCCGCTCACTGCGATCGGACATCACCGGCCACCTTCTGTGCTAAGACATCGCCGATCGCTTGTGAGATTCAGTCACTTATGACCGTCCTCTGTACTTGGACATCGCCGACCGCTTGTGATATTCGGTCGCTCATGACCATCCACTGTGCTTGGATGTCGTTGGCCGCTTGTGATATTCAATCGCTCACGACCATCTCCTATACATGGTCAACCGCTGGGCTGGGACGCTTCCAATCGCCTCCAATACTCGGACACTCTCGACAGTCTATGATACTAGGTCGCTTACAATTGCTTGTTGTGCTTGGTCACTTATGACTGCCGGCTATACCTGTACATTATTGACCGCTCACCGTGTTTAGGAGCTTACTACCATTCGCAGTGCTTGAACATCACTGACCGTCCTCAATACCTGATCGCTTACGACCATTTGATGTGTTTGATTGCCTCTGACTGCCTTCAAAACTTGGCACTTTTGAGCACCTTTGGTACTTAGGTTTCTTCGACTACCTTTGGAATTTGGCACTTTCGACCACCTTCCGTACTTAGGCTTCTTCGACTACCTTCGAAACTTGGCACTTTCTACTGTCTTTGATACTTGTAAGTCTTTTTGACCGCCTTCAATACTCAGCCACCTGCGACCACTCACCGTACTTGAGTGTTGTTAACCATCTTTCATACTCGGACATTCATGAATGCCTTTGGCACTCGTACGCCTCCAACGATTTGTTGTACTGAAACATCCCCGAACGATTCCAATTCTCGGTCATCCACAACCGCTTGCCAAAGTTGGTCATCCACGACCACTTGCCGATGTTGGATGTCTCCGACTACTTGCCGAAGTTGGATGGCTTTGACTGCTGCTCAAACTTAGATGCCTTCGACTACTGCTCAAACCCGGATGCCTTTGACTGTTGCTCAAACTTGGACGTCTTCGACCACTGCTCAAACTCGGACGTCTTCGACTATTGCTAGAATGTAGATTCCTCTGACCACTGCTCAAATGCGAATGCCTCCAACCACTTCTTTAAGTTAGTGCCTCTAACCGCTGCTAAAACTCAGATGCATCCGACCGCTTGTCGAAGTCAAGTGCCTATGACTGCTGCCTGACATCAAGTTCCTCTGACCACCTCTTGAAGTTGGGTGCCTCCAACTACTGCTCGAAGTCGAGTGCCTCCAACTACTTCCCGAAGTCGGGTGCCTCCGACTGCTGCTCAAACTCAGATGCCTCCGACCCCTTGTTGCACTCGAGTGCCTCTAACCGCTTCCCAAAGCCAAGCATCTCCGATCACTTGACAAAGTCGAGTGTCTCCTACCACTCTGCGAAGATGGACACCTTCGACGGCTTGTCGAAGTTGAGTGCCTCCGACTGCTTCCCGAAGCTAGACACCCCCAACCGCTTGTCGAAGTCAAGTGCCTTCGACCACTTGTCGAAGTTGAGTGCCTCTGACCACTTCTCCAAGATGAGTATCTCTGACCCTTTTATATGTGGATGACTCTGACCATTCATCACACTCGAGCGGCGTTGGCCGCCTCTGGTACTTGGGCGATTCTGACCACGTGTTGTACTCGTACATCTTCAACTACCGAAGTACCCGTAAGCCCCCGATCACTCATGATGATTGGGGGAGGCATGCTTTGGCAACCATCCTTGTTACAGTAATCGGTCGAGCGATGGTCGATGACTTCCGACCTATGACTATGAGCGATGGTCAATAGCTCCTGACTGTCGACCACATTGGCTCTCGACCACGTGGGCTTTCGACCACGGTGGCTTTCGACCAAGGTGGCTTTCGACCAAGATGGCTTTTGACCACAGTGGCTTTCAACCAAGTTAGCGTTGTGGCTTTCAACCATGATGGCGTTTGAGCAAGATGGGTTTCGACCGTGTTGGCCTTCAACCATGTTGGCTTTTGACCATGATGGATTTTAAAAAAGTTGGCTTTCGACCACGTTGGCTTCCGACCACGATGGCATTCGCCCAGGATGGATTTCGACCGTGTTGGCATTCGACCATGTTGGCTTTTGACCTCGATGGCTTTCGACCATGTGGGCTTTCGGCCACATTGGCCTTTGACCGCATTGGTGTTCAACCACGTCGACTTTCAACCATGTTGGCTTTCGACCACGGACGGCTCCCGATGGCTTCTGACCACGGACTACTTCCGATGGATTCTGACCACAATGGCTTTCGACCACCGACTATTTTCGATGGATTCTGACCATGTTGGATTTCGATCATAGATGGCTTCTAATGGTTTGACTACAAATGACTTTCGATGGTTCTCGGCCACTTGCTACGTTTCGATTGCCGGTGGTTTCTGGTGGTCGTCCAACGACCATTCCCGAAGGCTAAGGTTTTCTGGCTTTCGACTATCGACCACTCTTGATGGCTTTTGGCTTCTGCGGAGTGGGTCCCAGCGGTCAATTTCAACCACATCGGTGCTTGACCCTGGCATCCTACTCTGCAAATCTCACCACTCGGGCTATGTCTACGATATCGATTCTACTACTATTATTATCATATTAGTCACACTTGACGTGAACCATGTACACTTTTAATAACCCCATTCTCTTGTGTTGCTCGATACCGATGAGGTTGAACAGCAAGGTGGGCGCAGCCAATGCAAAGGCTACTCTATCAATGGCTTTGTAGATCGACAAGGCTATAGTTCGTGCCAACACCCACATTTACATCAATCATTCATCCCATGCATGAAGAACGTGAAGCAAAGACTGAAGACGACGACCAATGCGTAGCTTAATTTAAGGTATTCTATGGGTTTACCCCACGAATGTAATTAATTGAGAGTCTTCCAAGGCCCTAGGAACCAGCAGAACACATCGCCTATGTCAGGTTTGCTATGCAAAGTAGGCTTTGGAGCGCATATACACAAAGGGAACTTGTAATTTTGTTATTCTAAAGTGAATGAATAAAATACATGTTTTTCCTACTTTTGTTGTATTTATTTATTTTTTATGTACTTTAGTACACTGGCATGCCCACACCTTATACCCCAAGGCAAGAAATCCTGAAAGTGATTTCTCGTGTCAAACATCAACTTTGGTCATCACTTACTAGGGGTGGAAAAAAAGCTAGAGGCTTGTCACCTGGTTCGGCTCGTCAAAGGCTCGGTAGGCTTGATCGGCCCAGCTTGGTAGCATCTTTGGCCCATCACGATGTGAAAAGTCCAGTGTGGTAGTGCCCTTCCGAACCCCTTCATCCGATCAAAATACCCCTTCTCATTTTGTTCTCAGCTCCAAACCCTACCAGCTACCCCACCTGGTCCCATCAACAGCGGCTGCTGGGGAGGCTCCCTCACCGTCCCCGGCCGCGATTTTGATCATCCACAGCCACGATTCTGACCGTGCACAGCTGCAGTTGCCCCACCGTCCATAGCCGCCATTCCGACCAGCCGCGGTTCCCCTTCCCATCATAATCCCCCGTCCCCCTTCGGCCCTTCCCATCATAATCCCTAATATCAGCGTCCAGCACATGAAGCGGCATGCATAGGCTAGCTTGGAGTCAAAGATTCGCGAAGGGAGGAGTCCTTCGCCTCCACCTCGGCCTCCTCCTCCAGTTCCGCCTCCGTAGTATGTTCTGTAATATGGTGGCATATCACTAGAAATAAGATCATATGCTCTGTTTCTTTCATATGTTTCTTATGCATATTCTGTAGTAGTAGTAGTATGCAAGCATGCGAATTTCACACTCTTTTGTCACTGAGAGGTATTCTTAAAGTACACATTACTCTTTTCTATGTTAATTTCACCTATGGAAAGTAAACCATCAGATGCCATATTTGCTCACACTGAAATTGAAGTTTTCTTGACAAGTTTTTCTTACTTTGTTATGAACCTACTACGTTATATGCTCTTTCCTTTTGATGTAATTTTAGTCAAGGATTACTGTTGCATAGGTTTCACTGTCACTCTAGAGAATCACAGAAGTTATCATTAAGAAAAACAAATCTAAAACATAAAAAGAAAAGTTAGACACTGAAAAGTCAAAATAGAATATGTTCAGCTTTAATAGTGTTCTGATTATGCAAGTAGGCAGTAGATTAAGGGTTCCTTTTGTTTTTGCGAATAGATATATGCTTATGGTAGTTAGTGATAACTCAGTCATATTAGCTGACTGGTTGCATAATTGCATTGCATTATGCAATTTACATATTCTACCTAACGAGCCTAATAAGTCGAGCCCGAGCTTTTTAACGAGCTGAGCTGAGCCTCTCTTTTAGCTCGTTAGTCTAACGAGCCGAGCCGAGCCTCCTCCCTAACGTGCCTTTACGAGCCGAGCTGGCTCGATATCCACCCTTAGGTGCCTTCTCGATTTGGTTGATTTGCTCTTGCTCTTGTTAGATTTGATCTCTTCTCTCAATGTGTAAATGATGAAGATGACTTATAGAGATAAACTCCCATCCATCTAGCCACCAAGTCTTACAAGATTTTAATGTTGTCCGGTTTTGCTTGGTTTTAACCTTATCTTGAGGTTTCTTGATCTCAGGGTTTTTACTTCGAATCTTTGGGAGAAATAGCTTGCTATGACATGTGAAAACTCATCTGAAGCAATATTCACTACTACAGAAAGCCTCATAGTAGACGCCTCATCACAGACGGTTTTGTGAAACCGTCTCTGATTAACACTATTACAGACGGTTGTAATTTGGAGGCCGTCTGTGGTATTTGTGGCGGGAAAAAGGATTATCACAGACGGTCGGTCTATATTAAGAACCGTCTGTGATAATCCCAGATTATCATAGACGGGTTTTAATAAAAAACCGTCTGTGATAAGCTGGTTATCACAGACGGTTTTTAGTTAAAAACCGTCTGTGATAATGGCTCTAAGGCATTTATTGCGCTGCTCAGACCGCATCTGTCTTCATTTCGATCCAGATCTAGCCACTGCTGCGCACTTTTTCACTCGGGAGGAAGCTAGGCGATTTCAGGCCAGTTAATTTGGTGGGAAGAGGCAGATATTGAGCTTTGAAGATTCAGACTTTCCTGGTTGCTCTAGATATGGTTAGTAATGAAATTTATTTTTTCTTTAATTGCATTACAATTTAGGTCTAAGTAATCCATGAGTGTTATTGAAGATGGTTAATTTGCAAAATTGTTGGTTATATAATAGCTATTGTGTTTATAATATGACTTGAGCTAGTAAATTAAGTCTCAATATAATAAATGTGGCCGGTATATATGTAGTAATTATAATTAGTTAATCTAGATTTTAATACTAAGTTGTTATATATGTACGTAACGTAGGACCGAAGCTGGATGTATGCCGCGAGCCGTGTGAGTGAAGAGTACATTAATGGCGTGTCTGCTTTTATAGGAGCCGCCGAGGAGGATATGTTGAATAAGGGGGTGGAATATATGTGCTGTCCATGCACTGATTGCGAGAATTTGAAGATGTTTAAGAACCGAGGGCAAATTGAAGCGCACTTGATTCGGAGGGTTTTCAAAAAGGATTATACGTGTTGGACCAGTCATGGCGAAGTGAATGATCATATGCCGCCGGATGACATCGCCGGTGAAGTGAATGATCATATGCCGTCGGATGACATCGTCGGTGAAGTGAATGACATGCCGCCGGCTGATGTCGATTGTGGTTCGGATTCGGATAGGTTGCACGATGATAATCTGGATCAGATGCATCGCGATGTAGAAGAGAACAATGATGAGAGAGAGTATGTTAAATTCCGGGGCTTGATGGAGGACTCGGAGAAACCTTTGTACACGGGCTGCAAGTACACGAGGTTGTCGGCCGTGCTTGAACTGTTGAAATTGAAGGCAAGCAACGGTTGGTCCGACAAGAGTTTCACGACGCTGCTAGGTCTTTTAGCGGACATGCTTCTGGAGGGAAATGAGTTGCCTAAAACCACGTATAAAGCCAAGAAGGTTCTTTGTCCGTTGGGAATGGAAGTAGAAAGAATACATGCATGCTCGAACGACTGTATCCTCTACCGTAAAGAGTATGCAAACATGCATGTATGTCCGGTGTGGAACGCATCCCGATACAAACGTAATAATCAATCAGATGATGGCGAGGGAACAGAGGCGAAGAAAGGACCTACTGCTAAGGTGGCATGGTATTTTCTTATAATTCCCCGTTTGAAAAGGTTTTTTGCAAATCCAAAGGAGGCAAAACTGCTGCGTTGGCACTCGGAGGAGCGCAAGAAGGATGGAATGCTAAGACACCTTGCTGATTCCGCGCAGTGGAGAAACATCGATAGGAGTTTTGCAGAGTTCGGTGTAGAACCAAGGAATATAAGGTTTGGACTGAGTACAGATGGAATGAATCCTTTCAGTAGCATGAGCAGCCGACATAGCACATGGCCCGTGACTCTCTGCATCTATAACCTTCCTCCTTGGTTGTGTATGAAGCGAAAGTACATTTTGCTGTCGATACTTATCCAAGGGCCAAAACAACCTGGGAATGATATCGATGTGTTCCTAGCACCGTTGGTGGAAGATCTAAAAGTACTGTGGAACGAAGGGGTACAGGTATGGGATGCATACAAACGAGAGAACTTCACTCTACGCTCCTTATTGTTCTGCACCATAAATGATTGTCCTGCCCTTGGTAACCTATCGGGCCATAGTACAAAAGGTGCCAAAGCTTGTACTCACTGTTTAGATGGTACCGAGAGTGTGTGGCTGAGACACTCACGTAAAGCCGTCTACATGCGTCACCGCCGGTTCCTTCGGAGGGCTCATCCATACCGCAAGATGAAGAAACAATTTGATGGAGAGAAGGAAGACGGTTCATCTCCAAGGCATTTAAGGGGACACGAGGTTTATGATATCGTTAAGGATTTAGATGTTGTCCTCGGAAAGGGACGTAAATTGAGGGCTCATGAGAAGAACACCTGGGAGAAGAGATCAATATTTTGGGACTTACCTTATTGGGAGTACCTAGATGTTTGACACTGCATCGACGTCATGCACGTAGAAAAGAATGTATGCGACAGCTTGATTGGTCTCTTACTGAACATCCGTGATAACAACAAAGGACGGCGTCAACGCACGGCTTGACTTGGCTGACATGGACATCAGGCCAGAGTTAGCACCGACACGCACTGATAATGGACGAACGTACCTTCCCCCTGCGTGTTACACTCTATCCAAGGCTGAGAAAACAGAACTGTGCCAGTGCTTGCATGGTGTCAAAGTTCCGTTTGGTTACTCCGGCAACGTGAAGAAACTTGTTTCGATGCAAGATTTGAAGTTAAATGGCATGAAGTCTCATGATTGTCATGTGCTGATGACACAGATGCTCTCTATTGCAATTAGAAATATTTTACCGATCAAAGTCCGAGAGACAATCATGAGGCTATGTTATTTCTTTAACACAATTGCTCAGAAGGTCATCGATCCCGAAGGACTAGATGCTCTGCAGGACGAGGTGGTGATGACTCTATGTCACCTTGAAATGTATTTCCCTCCTTCGTTTTTCGATATCATGGTCCATCTCATTGTTCACGTTGTGTGAGAGATAAAAATGTGCGGACCCGTATTCCTACGTAGCATGTACCCATTTGAGAGGTTCATGGGAATTCTCAAGTCCTACGTACGGAATCGTTCTCGGCCGGAGGGCAGCATCGTCGAAGGTTATGCAAGCGAAGAGGTCATTGAGTTTTGTGTCGATTATATGGCTCAGATTCAACTGATAGGTGTCCCTCAATCTCGTCATGAGGGGAGGCTGACTATCGGAAGGAAAGCAATCACTTCAGATATGGATACGTATACTCAAGCCCATTTCACGGTGTTGCAACACATGACTGAAGTGGCGCCTTATGTGGACCAGCACAAGGATGTGCTTCGGCAACAGAATCCGGAGCGACCGGATGTTTGGATCATGAGGCAACACAACCGTCGGTTCAACCAATGGTTGAAGGAGCAAATCGCTAGGAGCTCACCGAGTGAGACGCTGACATGGTTGGCAAAAGGGCCGACATTTACAGTTGTTACATGGCAAGGATATGACATAAATGGGTACACATTCTATACGCAGTCTCAGGATGTCAAGAGCACTAACCAGAACAGCGGTGTCCGCATAGATGCATTCAGTACCGATGGGTCGAGAAACTCGTACTATGGCTTCATAGAAGAGATTTGGGAGCTCGACTATGTGGTTTTCAAGATCCCCTTATTTCGCTGCCGTTGGGTGCATCTCCCACAGGTGAAGGTTGACAAGTACGGTGTCACGACCGTGGACCTCCAACGTGTCGGGTACAAAGACGAACCATTCGTACTCGCCAATCAAATTGTTCAAGTTTTCTATGTAACCGACCCGGCAAATAAGAAACGCCATGTAGTTCTTCATGGAAAAAAGGAGAATTGTCGGAGTGGAGAATGTAGTGGACGAGGAGGAATACAATCAATTTGACGAGTTACCTCCTTTTGGAAATGGCATAAGGGTCGACGATGAACAACGTGACGAAACTAATTACGTACGCATTGATCATGATGAAGGGCTAATTTTTAAAGGAAATAAGCAAGTACAATAAGAATGTATATGTAAAAATGTGTGACAATTTTGAGATGTATATGTGAAAATATGTGATGTAGTCAATTTTGAGATGTATATGTGAAAATGTCTGATGTAGTCAATTTTGAGATGTATATGTGAAAATGTGTGACAACATGTATATGTGAAAATGTGTGACAAAATGTATATGTGAAAATGTATATGTGTATTGGCATTTATGTATATGTGATGTATATGTGTGATGTACATGTGAATTGGCATGCATTTATGTATAGAACAATGCTGCAGTGTGATGTATTTGAGAATGACAAAATGTATCAAGAAATACACTGTGTGAATGCAGCTGGTTGGTGTTGTATATGAATGCAGCTGTTTGGTGGTTGATATGAATGCAGCTGTGTAGTTATTGGTGTTGTCTTAATAACAACAGTCGCAAAGGCTTATCACAGACGGTTATAAACTTAGAACCGTCTGTGATATGATATCACAGACGGTTCTAAGTTTAGAACCGTCTGTGATAACCTCCCTATATATACCCTCTCGATAGGGTTTTCCATGTGCGCTGTAGTTATTCGATCTAGATCTAAATCCCGAGCCCGTCGTCGCTGCCGCCTCCCCGAGCCCTCGCCGGCTGCCTCCCCGAGCCCTCGCCGGCCGCCTCCCCGGACGAAGACGTCGCCGCAGCCTCCTCCTCCTCCGTCGCCGCCTCCCCGAGCCCGTCGCCTCCTCCTCCTCCGTCGCCGCCTCCCCGAGCCCGTCGCCTCCTCCTCCTCCGTCGCCGCCTCCCCGAGCCCGTCGCCTCCTCCTCCTCCGTCGCCGCCGCCTCCTCCTCCGTCGCCGCCGCATCCTCCTGCGTCGCCGTCGCCTCCTCCTCCTCCGTCGTCGCCTCCTCCTCCTCCGTCGCCGCCGCCTCCTCCTCCTGCGTCGCCGCCTCCTCCTCCGTCACCAAAACCCTAAGGTCATCAAAACCCTCCCTGAGCTTCATGCTTACTGTTAGGGTTTAGGGTTGATGCTTGATGCTTCATACTTAGTGTTAGGGTTTAGGGCTTACTGTTAGTTGCTTACTGTTATGTATATGGTTAGTTTCATTCATGTATATGCTTACTGTTATGGTATATGCTTACTGTATATTCATGTTTGTCATGCTTACTGTTAGGGTTTAGGGTTGATGCTTGATGCTTCATACTTAGTGTTAGGGTTTAGGGCTTACTGTTAGTTGCTTACTGTTATGTATATGGTTAGTTGCATTCATATATATGCTTACTGTTATGGTATATGCTTACTGTATATTCAAGTTTGTCATGCTTACTGTTAGGGTTTAGGGTTGATGCTTGATGCTTCATACTTAGTGTTAGGGTTTAGGGCTTACTGTTAATTGCTTACTGTTATGTATATGGTTAGTTGCATTCATGTATATGCTTACTGTTATGGTATATGCTTACTGTATATTCAAGTTTGTTATGCTTACTGTTATGGTTAGTTGTTTAGTTGCCAAAATACTGAGTTTGCATTGCTACCATTATATATGTATATATGTGTATATATATATGTATATGTATGTATACTCACATATCTTTGTATTGTAATTGCCTATATTGAGCGAAATAGATAGATATTGCACTTTCTTATCTTATGGTATGGCACTTTCTCATCTTATCCTAATAGACCCACAAAATGAGCAACATGTCACCCGCGCATTCTTCAACATCATCGCCGGAGGCGTCCGCTCCAACATCAAGATGCCAAGGAAGAGGGCTATCGAAGAAGCCTGAGGACCGACAGACCATCACCGCGATGGATGCATCTGGGGTCCCTATCCTTCCTCAAAAAGCGGTAAGCGCATTCCGAAGCATGGTCGGAATAGTTGCACGAGAACGAATTGAGATCACATACAATACGTGGAAGAACGTGCCTGACACTCGGAAACGTGAGCTGTGGACCGAAATTTTGGCATCGTTCGAGTTCCCAGAAGAACACCTATACGTTGTGCAACGACAAACCTACCTAGCGGCGTGCAAAGCATGGAAGAACTTCAAGAGCACGCTTGTCAAGAAATACGTGGAGACGGACGAAACGCCTTTTCATAAATACCCATTCCTGGAACCACAATGGGAAGAGTTCAAGGCGATGAAAACGACCGAAGATTTCAAAAGTACAAGTGTGGCGCACAAGGCCCTCCAGGCAAAACACACACACCCCCACAGACTTGGCATAGCTGGGTATGCGGGTAAAATCCCGCAGTGGAGGAAGGAGGATGACATGGCAGCTGCACAGGACATCGCCCCGCCGTTTTCCAATATCCCGGATGACCGCGCTCGAAATTGGATTAGAGCAAGGTTATCTACAACGACATCGGGGGACGTCTCCTTTCGAAACCCTGCAGACCAGCAAGTGTCCCAGCGCCTGGTAAGATATCGATAGAACTACGTAGCTTGTAATTACTCCATAACTTCGTACGAATTGAAATGACATTTCGTGCTCTTGCAGGAAGAGCTGAGTTTTGAATCTACCCTGGGACCATTCCAGGGAACAAGGGAGAATGATATGCTCTCCGTGGCCCTGGGAAACAAGGAGCACCCAGGTCGTACGAGAGGCCTTGGGCTTTATGTTCCTTGGAAACATGGTTTCCAAGATGACTCCGGAATGTATCAGCGTAAGAAGAGAAACAAAGCCGAGCGTGACGCACAGCTACGAGAAGAGATCAAGGAATCTCTTAAAGAGGAGCTAATGGGTGAGCTGGCTAGTGTAATCAGAGATGAGGTGCGGAAACAAACAGAAAGTCAGCAGGCCGCTACCGCCACTCCTGTGCTAGCTAGCCCGCACAACCGTCCGAGTAGCTGCGCGTCCAATCCGACGCAAACCCCGGCCAAATTTCCTGTGGACGACATCCTGGTAATAATTATTACACTACTAGATTTCGGGTCTTGGACAACGGCACGAAAACGTTGCAATAGGACCAAAATAGATGCAATATGTATGTATTTCAACTAATCACTTACGTTGGCAAGCGTTGCTAATTGTTGCATCCTTAAAAGATTGTGCAATAGTTTTTGGTTTCGTTGCAATACATATGGTTATTGCCATGCAATGAAGCATTGCAATTGTTTGTTGTTGCAAGGAGCGATGTCATGGCAATAGAGGCTATTGCATCGACCAACTACGTGGCAATAGCCTCTTTTGCCATGAAGTTTGTTTGTGGCAATAGTTTGTCTTTCCACGGAGTTATTACGTGGCAATAGACTCTATTGCCATGGAGTTGTAGTATGGCAAGAGAATCTATTGCAACACCATGTTTCGTGGTAAGAGGTACTATTGCCACGTTAGGTGTTTCGGTGCAACAGGCTTAGAAAAGGTATTGCAACAAAATATTTATGGTGGCAAATATATCCTATAGCATCGATCATTGTTCGTGGCGAATAGTTGGATCGCAACGTAGTAGCGGCGTTGCATTACGCTATCACAACAAAATGCTATCAGGTTTATCGCAACGGGAAGAATTGTGGCAACACATATAGCATTTGATATTTGATTATTAATTTGTTGTTGCAAATTAATAGCAAAATAGTAACAATGCTAGAACGTAGCAACATATATTAATTCAAAATATCATTAATTCTGACAATCATAATTTAAAAGTGCCACTGTTACTAAAGGAGTTACATATAAATCTCCAAAATTAAACTACAAAGTTCTTAACTAATAATAACAAAAATAGATTCGCTTCTGTTGCATTGCTCCTTGCTGATTTGGCATGTAGAATGTCTTGACTTGATGACCCATGCCTTGACTCTGTGTGCTCTAATCAACTTGTTCATTCCTGCTCGATAAAAAGCATTAACTTTAGCATATGGTTCAGCAATTAGCAACATCTTAGTGAAATATGATTGATGAAATAATCAAATTAAAGCAACAGTCATGAAATATTATTTTATATGAATGAGCGATCAAAGGAACCAAAAACAAGGTCCTTAGCGTGAGTAAGGTCCAGCAGCACATATACTAGTAACAATTATTGTCACTACTCACTACCAGGCAACACCATTACAGATAAAAGTAAACAGGATTTTATTCTAATTCTTACTTATTTCCACAAAAAAACATGTACTCAGTGATCATTGTTCATGAAACTGCCAGGCTTATCATCAGGGCCATCCTGGAATAAATTGGGGCCTTGTGCCAAACACTAAATTGGACATCTCCACCATTGGACAATGTGTTCAGCTGCATTTCCTCCACCATTGGACATCTCAGAAGAAATATTGCTGGACATGCAAGCAAATAAACTCTTACCATATAGCCCTTTATGTTGTGGAGCCCAAAAGAATAGGGCGGGCTTGTGGATCCGCATACAAACATCCTACCACTACCAGCAAAGAAGCAACATGCAACCGGATCCAAAGCACTAGATTAGACCATCGAGGCATGGACACAACATCCCCAGCACTCGCATAGGAAGCAGGGCCCTCTTGCCTTCTCTCTACAAGAAACTAATCGGGCCCTCACCTTCTTCGTGTCCAAAGTGATTAAACCTCTAAAAATCTAAGAAATTCAGTAACCACACACTAATGAAGTAACAATGTTGCTTAGGAAATGAATCACAGCCTGTTTCACCCTGCCTGCGTGCCCTTGAATCTCTCGATTCATTCCAGCAAAACAGCAAACCAAGTACAATCCGGCCAAAAGCTCCATGATCTAGAGATCGTTCTGACGGGGAGAGCTCAGTCCTCTCCTCTTTGCACGCACGCGTAACCAGTAGATAACAAATTCTTACTGTCAACAGATAAAAGTAAACAAGATTTTATTCTAATTCTTACTGTTGTATTTCCAAAAAAAAACATGTACTGAGTGATCATTGTTCATGAAACTGCCAGGCTTATCATCAGGGCCGTCCCGGAATAAATTGGGGCCTTGTGCCAAACACTAAATTGGGCCCTAGAAAGCTAGCAAAGTAGAAAAATAAAATAATGTGTACGACATAATGTTCTCAACAAGAACTTTCTTAACCTCAACATTTTTTTGTCTGTCTGACCATCTGTACATCATTATCAATTGGGGAATTTGTTTCGTTTTGCTAAATGAGAAAACAACTGGTTTCCTATAGTCATGTACGAAAATACTTGCTGGTGTCTTTGAGAGGGACTGAGATAAAAGATCTTCTACCAGAGAGGATTTTTGAAAAGATAGATGGGTCATTCAGATGTATTGTGTGCGTAGTTGTAGCTAAAGCTCAAACCACAGATGCAATTCATGTGGTAATCTTGAATACCTGTACATCAAAAACTACAGGAAAAAAAGAAATCAAAAAACTCTTTACGGAATGGAGCAACTGCTCCATAAAATTTTACAAAGGAGTGGGGAGCCTGTGTTCCTTCTTAATAAAGAAAAATCCAGAGCCCTTTGTTAGGGGAGAGTATTTCTCCAAGGCTACCATTCAAGGAATTGATAAACAGTTTAGGGCCCATAAGAGGATTGATTTAGAATTCCACAAAAAAGTCTCTGCTGATACAAAAAAGGAAACTATGGCTAAACTCGAACCGCTCACAAAAAAAAAAAGAATTTGATGTGTACCCATCTAGAGTATACATGCAAAAGATGGCCCATCGATTTCCTTTTTTTTGTAATTACTACCTTATATATATAATAAATTGTTTTTAAAATACAGGGTGTACAGTTTATTTACTATTTTTGATGCCCAAAACTTCATTCAGCATTTGTACGAAAACTTACTCTTTGATGAGTACTTATTACTCATCAATTGTAGGGCCCATTGGAGGATACTTGTGATTGTTAGTTTAGATACTGACTGTAGCGAATATCTTGGCAACAGCCAGATGAGCAAAGACTTGGTATTTTGGTGCTGCTGGAAAAACGGCGGCTTTTCATGCAATATATTACCGAATATATAGAGCATATGCAAAGATTACAAGTCTTAACAAACAATCAAAAAATGCGGGCTGCCTGAGCTATTCTCGGCACTACCTCCACTCCTGCGCCCATTATTCAAAGTCATGCTACGTGCAACAGAACGCAGCGGGAATTTAGCTAATAATGGAAACATGCGTTGCTAAGTAACTGAAACAATATTCAGGCATGGGTTATCTAACAGTGATTTTGTATTTCATAATAAGGTCATTTTCAAGATTGGGTTAAATCCTCTATTTCTTGTTTTTTTATGCTTTTGATAACCAGCAGAAGACATGTCTTGGATCTTTGAACAGTAGATGTCCAGACCCATTGACACACATGTAGACCCATTCTGTAATTATCAAATTTGATTATTGTTCATGAAACAAGTTAATTTGGTACTGTTCATGCCACAACAGAGAATAAATCACTAGAGACACTATTGGTTAAGATTACAAGAGCAACATGTTAAGTCAAAATAAATTACGTTTTCATGTCGTACCTGCTCCTTCCTTGTCCTTGAACGAGTTTTAGCAGCATTGAACAATTGACTTGAAGAAATAAAATTTGTTGAGACGTTGGCAGTGCCCTTGTGGAAAAGGCTTCGGTTAAGAGTAGAGTTGTTAGTGTTGCGAGCAGGTGGCCTAGCATCCTTTTCTGCGGTGAGGACGCTTTGTGGCTAAGTCTGCAAATGAAATAATTATTGTACAAAGATTGCCTGTAATTCAAATTACAATTCCCTGATGGCTGCAAACTTTTAGCAATTTTGTTACCTGTTGTAAAGTTTCGTGTACATGGTCAGGTGTCTTTTTGTTATTGTCAGTTGGAGTAGCTGCGTTTTCAGTGGTGTTCAATACACTTCGTTGGTTATCCTGTGTATGAACAAATAGGGAATACTTTAGTTATCATACGATGTACAAATCCAAGACACATTTACAGATTTATTACCTGTGATGTTGCTCCGCTCTGTTTTGCTAGCAATGAAAGGAACTCTTCCCTGAGCTGTTCTCTTGCGTTCCTTTCATTCTGCAATTCCTCTTCCATCCGTCGCCTAGTATCTTCCCTTTCAGCAACTTCGTTAGCAAGTTGTTCTTTTAACTTATGAATTTCATCTACGAACTCATTTTCTTTTTTGCGGGCTGCAGCAGAAGCACAGGCTTGTTCGTCGAGTCTGTCTTTCAACAGTTGGCTTCGTGTTGGATATTTCGCCATGTATCCATGACCATGAAGCTTGCATGATTTGGTTCGGGTGCTCTCCTTGTAACTTGACTGGAAAGCAATGTCTTCCTCTTCAACTGTAAGGAAGTCTTTATCTGCCTCTGTTGATAGGTTAGTAATTTTGAAGGCTGCATCATCCTAATTGAGATAAGAGGTTAAAAGTTAAATAAGTTAAGCTATCAGCACAAAATTCTGAGTAATATACTAAGTCATGAACAAATTTAATTACTACTCACATAGACATCCTTAGAAGCGTTGTTTGACCATTCCCCATTCTTCGTGTGGGTAATCATCCAAAGAGTCAAATCACTTGGCTCTTCCCCGGTCTCTGGGTCTCTCTAAGATGGCAAGAATGTACCTTATGAACAACTGATCACTTAAGAAAAGAATCTCATAAGTTTAATTTATAATTACCTGCTCATAGCTACATTGGGAGAACGGTTTAGATCCCATCACATGCTTGGTCTTCTGTTTTTTTCGGTTTTCAGAGTTCTGGTTGCTTAACATCTGCAAAAAAAAGTATGCAAGTGCAGTCAACAAGCATTCTTATCAACATGTGTATTCGAAAGAAAAAAGTCAGTAGCACGTAACCTGAAATTTTTCAGTTCCAAAATACATCACCATGTAGTGCCACTCGACAGGGTGTAAATCTTCAGGCTTCTGTCTCATGCGCTCATCGTAAGTGTTGTATGCCTTGTAAGTAGCACTGAGTGTTGATCGCCATCCTTTGTATCGCTCTTTTGCAATGTCCAATATCTTTTCAATTGCATTGTCAACATTTTCGAAATCCCACCTGCTCTGCTCAAATTGTAACACATAGAGAATGTAAAGTGAGAATGTGAATTGTTACATAATTAGAGACGCAACATGCTAAGGCAACTACAACAGGCAACTTACCAACAAATCGTCTGCTATTGTATTTTTGACATTTTGTTGGACATCTTTCCACCTTTTCACACCAATAAGTGGAGCCCTTTTTTTTTGTAAACATTACCACTTCATCCACAAATGTTCGAGAGTTTTCACCAACAGGACCTCCTCGCCTTGCTGAAAATTTTATTGTAAGTTTCTGGGACGCAGTCCTAACTCTCTTGGTAGCTGCTGCTAAACCTTTCAGGCATCCACGACCTTTCTTGCCTTGCTGGCCGCCACCTCCTTACAAACCAGTTAAATTTAATTTAACATTCAAATTCAGCAGGGGGCATTCGAGCCTAGTAAAAGTAAAATTACAGGAAGGAAAACGTACCATTTTGCTGTTGCTTGTTTTTCCTAGCATGAGATGGCCTGTCAGGTGGTGTTGGGCTGCTTTCATGGCTGTCCTCATTTTGAAGTCTCCCACCATAATTAGTATGGTCCTCTTTCTCAAACGATACTGCATGTAACAAGCATCAGAGAAGTATACATGAGTTTGAAAAACTAATAATACGCTTGCATAGTTCAATGTAAAATTCGAAGATTACATATATCTGCAAGGTAGCCTTTCTGCCTTAACCATTCCTTATATGTTTTGATTGTTTCTTGCCTGTAGTCATCCTCAAATTCTGCGAGTCGTGAACAAATGTTAGTGCAGTGACCAGTTCAATAGAATTGTTAAAACACTGGCGACGATTGGAGCAACATAACTTACCCGTGTGTTCTTCCTCGTCTCGCAATTTTGTTAGCCAAACCTTGTATGCATCAATTTGTTCATCTGTACATGGCTCATCTCTTTGACCCCTTTTTTGCTTCATGGGTGTTACGCTGACTTGTAAGTCAGTTTGTTGCTCCCTTGTCATCAGCAATCTGACTTCCCTCTCCCCTTCATTGTTTTGTATCATTGATTCTGCATCACGACTGAAATCGATCGGCTCAAGAGTTGCTACTGTCCTGCCACATCGCTTCTTATAGTACATGAAGTCCCTACTAGCATAACCGAGCTGTTCTTTGAAACTTAACAAGGTCACATATGTGAGATTAGCCCTATCAATTTCGGCATACACAAATTCACTTCCTGGAGGTGCCCCATTGCATTCAATAAGAAGTTTCCACACCTGACCCGTCAATGGGCTTCTGTATGTATAGATAGCGAAAGGTTAATTAGGTAAACTAAAACCCAACAAGCAGTGGCGGATCCAGGAATTTCAGAATGGGTATTCGAAGTTACAAAAATATTGTTCAATAAAAAACATAAAAGTCTACAATAACAAAAATTAAAGTACAATTATTCGTACTATAGACAACATTTCAAATAATATAAAGAAATTATAAAATAATTAAAAATTAAAAATTAACGCGATTCACAACTTGTATCAAACTGCGATTAAGGTAACAAAGAAGCTTAATTTACGTGATCTCTCTCTCTCTCTCTTCCAGGAGGCTAAGACCAACCTGGCATTGCTTAATTTAGCAAATGATGCACCAATCATTGACCTCCCAATGCTATTTTCTTAATTCTCGTAGATCTATCAAGACAAGTAGACAACCAAAATCATCTCTTTCCTACATTATTCATATCACAGTTGGATGTCTTGGTGGTGCCGTATGAGCTCCCTGTGGTGAACTCAGGGCTTCCTCAAAAGCAAGCTTTCCCCCAGGTTATGTCATACCCATATAAACAAGGTAAGAAGGGGAAGGAAACCCTTGAAGCTACTTAGCTACTTTTTGCAATGAAGCCAGAGGTTTCATACTCCTGCAGTTGAGACAGAGGTGGTGCATACTCCTGGTCATACTAAGGGCTGAGCAAAGGACCTCACTGAAGAATGATTTGTCAGGTAACTCTAACCCTTTTGCTGTTTTTTAATAAGGTAGACTGTGATAGTTTATTGCATGTAGCCAAAGTTAGTAACTTAGTGATGGAAGAGGAAGGATATATTTTCCACCCTAAAAGCTAAGGAACTGGCTCAGGCTGCTCTTTTTGAAGCTGCAGTCAAGAAAAAAGCTCAAGAAAAGGATACTTCAGATAAAGAGGCTGCTCTAGAAAGTAGCAAAGAAGAGATGAACACAGAACCTGGTGAGAGAGATGCTTCTGGGTTGAATATTTCTTTGGCTGACCCACAGTCACATAATGAGGATGGAGCTAAAAAGAGTGAAAGGGGCAGAAGGAAAAAGAAACAATGATAGGTTTAATTTTGAATGTGAGGGGTTTGGGAAACCCTGGTAGGAGAGCCCAGTTAAGAGAGTTGGTGAGTTCCAAGAGAGTTGATTTTGTGTGTCTGCAGGAAACAATCAAGTCTTCTTTCTCTAACAAGGAATTGAATCAGTTGGGGGGTCTGAGAGATTTTGGATGGCATTGGACGCCTGCAGATGGGCATTCTGGGGGTTTGCTTATGGGTATAAACCAGGAGAGTTGTTCCATTCAGAACA
The DNA here is from genome assembly GCA_017311315.1 of Dendrocalamus latiflorus. Taxonomy (NCBI): domain Eukaryota; kingdom Viridiplantae; phylum Streptophyta; class Magnoliopsida; order Poales; family Poaceae; genus Dendrocalamus; species Dendrocalamus latiflorus. Next base: position 10,921,502 of record CM029625.1, on the reverse strand, counting down.
AAGATCAAGGTAGTTTTTCACTAGCATGGTGATTAGCAATAAGAGAGAGAATTTTGTTTGGGAGTTGGTGAATATTTATGGGCCAGTACAGAATAACAGGAAATCCTCCTTCCTGAATGAACTTCAACAGAAATTAGAGGCTTGTAACCTACCTGTTATGTTAGCAGGAGATTGAAATATGATCAGGTACAGAATCAGATCACCTCAGAATATGATCAGGCTTGTATACACATCATGATCCCAGCAGCACCACAAGATCACCTCAGAATCCAACAAATGTGGCAATGGTCTATTTAAATTCTAATCTAAGCCTTCACCCCCGAGCCCCGGACCATAATTTCAGGGCAATTATCACATCAGAAATCAGATCATTGGCAGAGAACATCGCACTGCACATTAGAGTAAACATGGCGAAAAGAACACGAATCCTAACTCAGGCCACCAGAAAGATGTAAAATGCGGCCGTGCATTGTAAGAAACACCTATGTTATGAAAAAACGTATGAAGTTTTTGATACTCTCCTCCCTAATTGGTAAGAAAAACCATTGACTTTTTCTATATTGTGAAGAACCTATACCTACATAAAGTGTATAGATCTTGTTCTGATCTGATCTGATATACACAATAGAAAACAGTGGTGTAAGTACACTAGAACATATAAGATCACATAAGGATTTAGTCGGGTGAGGGAAGGATCACATAAAGATCATATAAGATCATATAAGAGGCACCATATACCTGGAGGTGAGGGAAGGATTAGCCGGGTCTTCATCTTCTTCAACGCAGGACGCATGAACTGTACGGTGGCTTCGGCCAGGCATGGTGACGCGTGTCCTCATGATTTCGGTGGTGGCGGCGGAACCAGGAATTGCCGGGCTCGATGGAGTCGTCGGCATCGTGTAAACCGCCGACGCCTGGTCTCCCTCTGCAGATGAACTAGATCGCGGCCTTTGGGGTGGTGCTGTGGTGGGGACGTCGGGTTAAAGAAGATGGAGGCGCGATGGATTTGGACCTGGCGAAATTTTTGGGCGGGCTATATTTTTGGTTTGTTGGAGGGAAGGAAAATGGCGAAAGTTAGTAAGGGAAATATTTTTGGTTTGTTGGAGGGAAGGAACCTGGCGAAAGTTAGTAAAAGGGAAATATTTTTGGTTTGTTGGAGGGAAGGAACCTGGCCTCTGAGCTCGTCGCGGAACCCCACCCCGCGGGGCTCCAACTTCAACCGCCGCCGCCTCAAGAGAAGCCGCCCGAGGCCGCCGAGCCGTCATCCGCGCTCTCCCCTGCCCATTCGGTGGCCGCGCCAGCCTCTGCACCGGCCGCGCTGACCGCCGCCCCGCCCGGATCCGGGCTCACCGACGCCGTCTCCTTCGGCCGCCGCGCCCGCCCCGTGCTCGATTCGGTCGGACGTAGCCCCAGACATGGCCGCGCCCCGCTCGGATCCGACGGCGCCCTCAGGCCGCCGCTGGCCTCGTCTCTCCCGATCCGGCTGTCTCCACATCAGATCCGGTCGGCCTCTTCTCGTGTCGCGCCGCCCATCATCATATTGCTCGAGCCGCCGCCACCGTCCTCTCCTTGGACGGCCGCCGCCGCTCGGCCCTCTCGACGTCGGTCGGCCGACGCCGGTCTGATTTGGAGCCGAGGGAGGCGACAGAGATCCGGCCTCCGCGCATTCAACGCGCCGGCGAGGGAAGCCAACGCCGCTCGATTTCATCCGTCACCGCTCGCGTGCGGGAGAGCTGGTGACGATGTGGTGGGTGAGAGGGTGAGAGAGAGAGAACACGAGGAGGTGGGTGCGGTCTGAGAGAGCCTTTTTCTCAAAGAAGTCAGACCATGCATGTTGTTTACAACTTACAAGCACAAAGAAGTTCATTAAACAAAGCAGTACCCAATTCAAGCAAATAATTCTCCTAATTAAATATATGCAGCCTTTTTCAGACCTTGTCTTTACAAGCACAAAGAATTTCATTAAACAAAGCATAACACAACCCAAGCACAATTTTCAGGTTTTAAACAAAAAATTCATCATCATCTCCTTGTCCTAACGAATTCACAGGTGCAACATGCCCATCGTCAATGTAGGTGTCCTCATCTTCATCATGATCATCAAGTAAGTCCTCATCATTGGGTTCAGGTACCGATGCAGCAATCGCATTTTCAATGACAGAAGCATCAACACTTACCCCTTCCATATCATTCCTCTTCCAATTTGTCAAGTCTTCATATTGGCGGGATACATTCATTTCTTCCAGTCCGACAACCAGCGAATCAACATCATTGGTTTCTCCCCCCAATTCTGTACATCCTTCTTCAGGCATGGAAAACAAATTTCTAGGTTTCATTCTAACAACAGTTGACCACTCAGGTTTCTTCGCGCATTTCACATAAAAAACCTGCTCAGCTTGTGTCGCTAAAATGTAAGGATCATTGAAATATCGAAATCGAGTTGTATCAACATCGATAATCCCATATTGATCCCTACTGAACCCCCTTCCTTTGATCTTAGTGGTAGCAGGTACATCGTACCAGTCACACTGAAAAAGTATGACTTCTTTTTGGTTGGGGAAATCTAATGAGATTATTTTATTAATCACGCCATACCAGTCCATGTTTCCAGTACTGTCATCGCCCTTCACAACAACACCACTGTTTTGTGTACTTAGGTTCTTCTCTATAGCAGCCGTCTGAAATAGAAAACCATTTATGTAGCATCTGTTGAAAACTCGAGCACGATGGTCTGGTCCACGGGAAAGGGCATACATTAGCTCACTAGTTTTCCCATCATCATAGAGTCTGGAGATCTGCACTCATTTGAAATAAAATATATTAGTGAAATAAATGACAGCATTATGAACCAAACAATACAAAATAAAATAGAAACTCACTGTACGCTCAAACCAGCCTACAAATTGGTCTCTGTGACGGTTTTCAACATTCCGTGGGCTGATACTTCTAAGCTCATTCTTATGGTCACTAAATTAAAACAGAAAAAGAAGGGCTTCAGTAAGTTACACAAACATGAAAAATAATACTACAGATTTAGTACATCTAAAGTAGAACTTACTTTATCCATTGAATGGCTTCATCACAGTTTGTAATTATGTAGTGCCTCATCTGATGCAACTCCGTAGTAGAAATTGACTCGATGCAACATCCTTTCCTACCGTAGTCAATGCTCCCGAATATGCTTAGCCCAGATGGTGGTTCGTTCACTGCAGCCCTTTCATGACGCTCTAGACGATTAAGCTTGGTGTCGACGTCTTCCAAGAAGTGAGAGCAAAATGTCATGCACTCCTCAGATATATATCCCTCGGCAATTGAACCCTCAGGGTGCGCTTTGTTCCTCACGTAGCCTTTAAGCGTACGTAGGTACCTCTCAATAGGATACATCCATCTGTAACACACGGGCCCTCCAAGTCTAGCCTCTTCAGCTATATGAACTGGCAAGTGCATCATGATATCAAAAAACGCAGGCGGGAATACCATCTCAAGCCGACAAAGAGTCTCTGTAATCAAAGTGCTTAGGTTCTTAAGTTCTTTTTCCTCCAGCTCCTTTGAACATATTGCCTTGAAAAACCGACTGAGCTCAATCAATGGGATGACGACATCTTGTGGCAAGATGTTGCGAACTACTAAGGGTAAAAGATTCTGAAATATAATATGATAGTCATGAGTTTTGAGAACAGACAGCTTACACCCAGTGACATTCACAGATTTCTTGATATTCGAGGCGTAACCATCAGGCATCTTCAATCCTTCTAGAAATTTGCATAATATTGTCTTTTCATCCTTGCCTAGGAAGTACAACGCTGGTGGCAAAGTATACTTACCATTCTCGACCATAGGATGTTGATCCTTCCTTATCCCTAGATGTTGCATGTCAAGCCGAGCCTTCTCACTATCCTTGCCTTTACCTTGTATGTCGAGCAAAGTCCCCAATATGGCCTCGCATATGTTTTTCTCAATGTGCATCACATCCAAATTATGCCTTACAAGCAATGAGCTCCAGTAAGGCAGTTCAAAAAAATACTCTTCTTCCTCCAGTTGTGCCATCTAGTTTCTTCTTCACGCTGCTTCCTCTTTTTTGTCGCCTTCCCGAATTTCACTTGCTCAAAACTCTCATACTGTTGCATCACTTGCTCACCGGTAAGTGGCACCGGAGTCTCCCTGCGTTCCACCTTGTTATTGAAGCTGATCTTGTTCCTGCGCCACTTGTGGTCCGAAGGCAAAAAGCGGCGATGTCCCATGTAGCAATGCTTGGACCCGAATTTCAGCCACAAGTAGTCAGTATCCTTATGGCAGTATGGACATGCAAACTTGCCTTTCGTGCTCCAACCTGATAGCATCGCATATGCAGGAAAGTCATTAATTGTCCAAAGTAGAAGTGCACGTAGAGTAAAATTCTTCTTCTCCTTCGCATCCCATGTTTCAACACCCTTTTCCCAAAGATCCTTTAGCTCATCAATCAGGGGCTGCAAATAAACATCGATGTTCATGCCAGGGGATTTTGGGCCAGGTATCAACATCGACATCATCCAAAACGATTGTTTCAAACACATCCAAGGAGGCAAGTTATAAGGAATTATGATCACAGGCCATGTAGTGTATGTAACGTTCAACATCCCAAATGGATTGAAGCCATCGGATGCAAGACCCAACCTAACACTACGAGGATCCACTGCAAACTCCTTATATATGTCATCCACATGCTTCCATGCTAGTGAGTCTGCAGGGTGACGCATTTTCCCATCACGAACCAATCCTTCTTTATGCCATCGCATATATGATGATGTGGTCTCCGTCATGTACAATCTTTGAAGCCGCGGAATAAGTGGGAAATAACGTAGAATTTTACGAGGGGAACGCTTCTTTGCTCCAGTAGTGCCACTAGCCTCATAATCCCATCTGAACCCGTGGTTTTCCACCTAGACTCACCACATATTGGACAAGTATCCATCTTAGCATAGTCCCCACGAAATAATACACAATCATTCTCACATGCATGTATCTTTTGGTAATCAAGCCCAAGATCTCGAACAACCTTTTGCACTTTCTCCAAGGTGTTTGGGATACAATGGCCTTTAGGGAGCAGAAGCGAGAACAGATGAAGTATGGATTCCAAGGCACTGTTACTAAGACCATACATGCATTTAATCTGAAAGATCCTGACAATGAAAGAAACCTTAGTGGCCTCCTTGCAACCTGGATACAATTCCTTCTGTGCCTCTTTCAATAATTTATAGAAATTCTTTGCTTGTTCATTTGGCTCTTCGTTATTACTATCTATGATGTCGCCATGCAAAGCACCCCTGATTAGAGAAGAAACTAGATCAGTGACAGAAGCACCATCACCTGATGCACCTTCATTGCAATCCTCTTCAATAGGGACGTCCTTGCCAGCTGACGCTTCATCGGTCTCTTGCTCTCGGATAAAAATTTCATCAAACCCTCTCATTAGTAAATGATGTTCAATCTCATATTGTAATCTATAGCACTGGCAACGACACCTTGAACACGGACAGGGTGCAGTTTCTCCTTTAGATGTGCCTCCAAATGTACTTTCAAAAAATTTCTTGAATCCAGTTTGCCACTCAGTTGTTGATTTATCCATACGCATCCAACTGCTGCCAGCTTGTGACATGATTCCAAAGTATATCAATCAACAAATAACACCCAATATTCTGTCCAACGTACCAGTACCTGCAATTAAGAAAACCTTATCAAGCAGCACAGAAATCATTTACAAAAAAAGTAATACAAAATAGATTAGAAAACTAGGTTCAATATGACAATAGAATACGACTTGCCTTGGCCTTGCTCAGTTGACGGCTCTTGCTCTTCAAACCCTGCTTCTGCTCATTCGAATACGTGATCTAACGAGGGAGAAAACGGAACGAAACTCAAAATAAATTCAAATAAAATTTAAATGAACTTCAAAAACTTTCAAACAATAACCAAAATATAGAGCTCAATTTTAGATGAATTTAGGAAAAAGAATCAGGTCAATCGGAGCTAGGACGACGGAGAACGGGCTCTTGAAAAAAACCTAATTTGGAAAAAGGCTGAAAATCGAAAATTGCACTGTGCTGTGGACCCGGCTCATGAAATGATCAGTCTTCGGTGAACCCGGTGCATGAAACAGTGCTGGGGACGTGGCCGGTTCACGGGTTTACAGCTGACATGCGGGCCCCGCATGTCAGTGGCTCGGTGCACAGGGAACCGGGCGCACATGAAGGCGAAGCGGCAACAGGGCTGACGTCAGCGATGACGTTCGCGCGTGCGGGCCGCGAGGTGGCTGCGGGAACGGAGGCGGCGCATTTCGACCGAGGCGACGTCGGCGACTAACCGGCGGCAAGGCAGACGGCGGCAGCTCACCGGCGGCAACGGCGAACAGCGGCGGCGGACAGCGGCGGCGGCGCTCGTTGGCGGACGACGGCGACCCTCGACGAGACGACGGCGACCGCCGGCGGCGAAGACGAAAGCGGAGGCCCGGGTGGCGGCGAACGGCGGCGAGCTCCGGCGGAGGCTTGCGGCGGCGAGCTCGGGACAGCGACGGACCCCGGGGTGGGCCCCTTTTATACGCCCGAGGATGACCAGCTCGTGCACGGCACGGAGTTCGCGGCGGAAACGGCGAGCGGCGGCGTGCCGGACTCGGAGACGGAGACCGGGTCGGGGACGACAACTGACAAGCGGGCCCCCACCTGTCGGTGGCACGAGGCGACGGACGGCAGAGATGACGCGCGGGCACAAGGGCGAGCTGGATGGATGACACGTGGCGACCATCGGGCGGGGCAGCGCGGGCGCGGATGGGCGACGCGTGGCCGGGGGCGAGGTGCGGCTGGGCCGGCGGCCTGCTGAGCGGAGAAGAGGGCCGGAGGCTAATGGGTTTTCGGCCCACTGGCTTTTAGGGTTTTTAATTCTTTTTCTTTTTCCAGAAATTTAAATGAAGCCTTTTAAGCTCCAGAAAAGAGAAAACAAATACATAAAAATCCAGACAAATTCCAATAAATACTTTGAGACTCTAGGAACCCAAATAAAATATCTTGACAAATGTTCATGTTTATTTTAGTCATATTAAATACTTTTAATTAAATAAAATTCCATGTAAGCTTTGATTAATTCCATAAAAATTCAAATGGTGAATTTTATTTTAAAAACTTCAAAAAGGCTCTAAAAAATCATGATGTTACAACTATCTTAAAATTTCTTTAAACATGCATGTATGCAAAGTCATGGTTATGATATCAATATCAATCTCATCATACAATTTTCTTCTCAATACATAAAGTTGCCAAACCATGTATCAATAAATCATCGTTGTCTTTATGATTCTATTAACTGATATACTCGTTTCCTCTTTTTTTCTTCTCACTGCTAGATGCATATACTTTGTAAATGACATGACGACACTTAAATTTAAAGAAACAATCAGTACCAGTGCAAATGTTGCCCAGATACGGATACGAGGCAGGGGCAGGTGTTAGGGCAGCGGCAGCAGGTGCTGAGGCGGCGTGAACTCGTCGACCGAAGCAGGGCCAGGTGTTAGGGCGACGGCGGCAGGTGCTGGGGCGGCGTGAACTGATCGACCAAAGCAGGGGCTCTAGGTAAGGACGTACGGTGGGCGGCCACGTACAATATGCCTGGCCCACAATGATCTATTGCCACGAAAAATTTTCATATTTTACAACAAATTTATTGTGTGGCATAAATACTTGTTTCATGTACAATATAGAGTATCCTTTTGCAACGCAATCCAAAACTATAACTACCCAACAAGACCGTGGCAAAATTGTCAGCCATTTGCAACGAAATTCTATATCGTGGCAATACCCCATAACTAATGCAACGCACATCAATATTATTGCAACACAGGAATCTCATGGCGATAAAGTTATACTTCTTGCAACCGTTTTCTAAATAGTGGCGAAAGATCACCTTATTGCAACGAATTAAGGTGACTATCGCGACACCATATTTAAGTAGCAATATGTGCGCATATTGCCATGATTTTGGACACAGGTTGCAATAACAGGTACCTATAGCAACTAATTTTATGTCGTTGCAATGCATTTCGTGGCCAAAGACCCGGAATCTAGTAGTGTTACCTCTCGAATGCTTGCTCCATTGATAAGCCTATTCGAGTAGCTAATTTTGTATCGTTATGTAGGTGCCTACGAAGTGCAGGCTCCAAGTGAGATATGGCTCCATTCCCTTGTATGCTGCTTGGGGCCAGGCATATTCGTCTGGTATCGGGGCCATGGTGCATGGTCAAGCTTTAGCGCCAAGCTTCGCAAAAGTTAATGTGGATGGTGTGCATGTCAATTTTGAGGTGGTCCCGCTACCGAAGCCCCCCAACGATGAGATCGTGACTCTAGGACAGGCCATTGGAACATTCATCCAGTGGCCCAAAAGCGACATCTCCCTGGTGGCTTCTTCACCGGTGGCAGGACCAGAGCAACATGCACTGGTGCCATCTCCATTACAAGACCAGTCGGTTCCACCACCGGATACTACACCGGTGCTATCTCCACGAGTCCTATTCTCACCAGAGCAACTTGCACCGCTACTACCTTCAAAGTCGACTGCCGTGAAGTCGACCTATAGCCGAGGCAGCAAGGCCAGCAAGGGCAAAGCAAAGAAGACCAATGATGATATGCCGTACCTATCTTTGGCGCGCAAATTTGTGCTTGGCGAGCCGTTGCTCGAGCAAAAAGACCTCCAAAAGCTACCATATAGTTGCATGCAATTGCACACGTGGTGTATGCAACAGTCCAATAAGCGTAAAATTTTTGCTTTTTAGCCCAAAATTTAAAAGTTTTTTACATATGGACCCCTGGAGAAAAGATTTGCAAAAATGGACCCCTAGCACGGCGCCAACTCACATGGCGCCCAGGGTACACGGCACGGCGCCATATGCTTTGACGCCGTGAGTGGACACGTAGGATCCACGGTGGCACACCACGACGCCAAAGCACATGGCGCCGTGACATTCATGAACGGCGCTAACGTTCGTGGCGCCGTTTCCTGGGACTTAAGACCGAGCGCAGCCCCCGGCCCCCTCACTCCACTCCTCTGTTTGAACAGACCGAGCAGAGAGCAGCCTCCGCCGCCGCCCCTCTCTCCCCCCTCAAAATCCACCCCAATCCATCGATTTTCTTCACGATTTTGCTTCCAAACCGAGCAAGCAAGGTGAGCTCCCTCTCCTCCTTTGATTTGTTGCAGTAGATATGGATTATTTGAGGTACATTTTGTAGGGCAAAAGTTGAAACCCTAGATGAAATTAGTTGGATTTGGCTCGGTTTTAGGTTCGATTCGCAATAGATATGCGTAATGTATTAGCAATAATGTGTATAGATCCGTTTTTAGGTTGAAATTAGTTGGATTAGGGTTTGATTTGGGTAACTAGCTAACCTAGGGTTAGAAACGAGAAAAATTATAAATCTTATTCATTTCGCATTTTAGGTTGTCATGGGCTTCACTCGTTTGCCACCTCCATCCGGTGTTCCCGTGCCGATGTGTTATTGCGGCGATCCTTGCAAAGTGGAAAGGTCGGATGATCCGGATACATATAGGCAGAGGTACTGGATGTGCGCCAACTGGGCGTTCGATCCGCCACGTGCCGCCATTGTCCTCGACAAGATGGTATGTTGTATTGTCGATTCATCGAATTGGTATTAATTCTGTTGGTTTAACGAATGCGTACATTTGCAGGAGCCTCCACCGCTTTGTGATGTTGAGCAGTGGATCGACACTGCGATCGCTGAGGATGACAAAAAATATCTTGACGCCAATAAGAAGTGGGATGAAGAACGAAAGGAGAGGTGGGAAAGGGAGAAGAAACAGGAGGAGGCCGCGAGGGAACACCGTGAGGAGGAGCGTAGGAGGGCCGCGGCAAAGCGCAAGGGAGAAAGGCAGAAGAAGCTAGAGAGAGCACGGCATGCCAAGGTAGCCCTTGAGCAGTACCCTGATGCTCAGAGGAAGGGGAAGTGGCCTCGATGCACTCAATAGGTTATTGCTATGTATATTTAATGTTTGATGTATGCGGACGTATGTATTTTCTGAAAATTTATAAACTATGTATGTGGACTATGTATGTATGTGGACGTATGCACTCAGTATGTTATTTTGGGCTGTGCTTATTCATTTGGTGAATGTCAATTAGTATTGTTTGTGCGGATGGAACGAAACAACTAGGCCGAGCTTGCAGTTTTATGCAAATGCAGTACTCACGGCGCCAAACACCCTGGCGCCGTATGTAAGTAGCACGGCGCCAAACACTCTAGCGTCGAGATATTGAACTACGGCGCGCAAAACTTTGGCGCCATAACATGGCGCGAAAGTTCCTGGCGCCGTTTTTCAATAACTTGGCGCCAGAGTGTTTGGCGCCGTGCTACGAAAACCTACAAAAAAAACAGCAAAGAGCTATCTGTTTCTACATCAAAACACATGCACACATGTATATACATACATTCACATATAAAACACATACGCATAACTCTAAATAAAGTCTAGATGCATACATTTTACATATATATATCTCAAATCATACATACATACATATATGCACACATACACATATAAAATACACATACACATACATATATGCACACATACATCGTCATGCACACATATAAAATACACATACACATACACACAACTCTCATCATCATGGGTTGGAGGACGCAGTATGGGAATCATCGTGAGCTTGCCGCGGTGCTCTCTGTCGTAGAACTCGTCCACCAGCCGGTACCTCGCCATCCTGTGCATTCAAAATTACGTTAGTGATAAAAATAACAAAATATCTAAAAATTATGCTCTCTAGACCTAACGCTGCTAACCTGAGTGGAACGACGTTGACACGTCCGTGAATTGTGACCCAATAGACCACACATACCGCAGTGTGTCTCCTGTGGGTCCTCAACGAAGGGATTTGCCCTACCCCTCTTGGTGCGACCAGGTATCCGATCCATGTCCATCTTGTACCTTGACCGCTTCCTACTGCCCCTCTTGTGCCAACGTAACCCCGCGTCCACTATGTACCTGGGACCCGAGTAAAGTGGCCACTCGCTTTCATCACGATATGGCTCGAACCGTGGGGCCCATGTCCTCACCAACGAATCCACGCTAAATAGTCTCGGGATTTTGGTCTCAACATCGACATTCCGAGCCCTACATGCGGTCACCATGTGGGAGCATGGAAAATGGAACTTGTCGGGAACATCGCATGTGCATGTAAAGGATGTAATCACGACCTTATGCTTTCGGGCCTCTCGGAGCTCTCCATTCTCAGTTGTCCCTCCACCCTCAACAACCTCATACGTGCCCGTCACATGGTCAAAACAGTGGTACTCCTGTTCATTGGCTTGCATATTCGTTTTGGTAATGAAGCCATGAGGACGAGGTGGCCAACGTGCATGTGTCTTTAACATGTCTGAGGCTTCCCGATGCCGGTTGACAAACCATGCAACACACTTGTAGAAAGTGAACGCCGCAATTGCGGTAACTGGCAATCCACGTGCCCCCTTAAGCAGCCCGTTGAAGCATTCTGCCATGTTGCTAGTCATGAACCCATACCTCCTTCCCAATGGGTCATGAGCCCTTGACCATTTGTGCACATCCCTCATTAAACCCCTTATCCAATCATAACCCTCGGCATTAGTTTTTGTTTTCAACTCCTCTAACTTCTCATCGAACAGCTTTACCTCCCTCTGGCGACATACCTCCTCGAAAAGTGCAAAGTTGGCCTTCACCCCATCTTTTTTGAACAAGTTCTCTGCAAGGTGCCTTGTGCACCAACGATGATGTACAGGTAAATGTCCTGGTATCACTTCCTTAACGGCGCTCAAGATCCCAGCGTGCCTGTCAGACAACACACATACCTCCCTCCCCGGACCAACCACATGGATCCGTACAAGCCGTAGAAACCAAGCCCAGCTAGATTTATCCTCCTTCTCCACCAAAGCAAAAGCCAACGACACAAGCGAGTTGTCCGCATCACAGCCAATAGAAATCAACAACGTTCCCTCATACTTGCCCAACAGGAACGTCCCATCAATTGACAGAACAGGCCTACAATGTTTGAAAGCCTCGACACACTGACCAAAGCACCAGAATGCTCGAAAAAAAATCTGTCTTCCATTAACCCATACATCGGGCTTAGGCACGTACTCATACTGCATTCCTGCATTGGACGCTTTCATTGCGTTCAACATGGCTGGCAAACGCTCATACGCCTCCTCCCAATCACCATAAATCAACTTCAAAGCACGTTGTTGCGCCCTCCATGCTTTCCCATACTTGATTGTGTAGTGCCACTTTAGTTTAACGACCTCTATCACTGCTGCCACGCGCATCGTCGGCATGTGCTTTATCATGGGGTACAGGCGGGTTGCAATGAACCGAGAAGTCAACTGACGATGTTTCTGGCTGGGCTCGGAAGACCCACAGCTGTGCGGTCCATCCACAGTTGTAATCTTAAACCTCTCCGTACCCTTCACCTTCCTGGCACAGACTTTCCATGCACACCCTGTGCTCTCACATTTGATGGTGTACCGACGTTTGGCGTATGAGTTCTTAACCCGGTATGGACGGTTGTGCACGATCGAGTACTCTTTCAACCACATCTTCAATGCCGACATATCCTCAAAGACATGACCCTTCTAAATTATGATACTAGCCCCAGGCCTAGGTACGTCGCTCTGCATTTGCCCTCCATCCGCGACAGCCCTATGTGCGTTGCTCAGGTCATTATAATCGGACACTAGTGGATCACGGCCAGGAAACATTCTTCTCAACATCTCAATTTCGCTAGACGTCAAACATGTGACTGGTCTGTCATCATCTGAGTCCACAGCCCTCGCATCCTCATAATCAGCCTCGTCTCCTGCAAGCTGTACATCCACCCTGTTAGATGCTACACAAACCATGGGTTCCTCAAACACTGTCTCCTCGTCGAATCCACCAACAAAGCGGTCATCGACATCCTCAGAGTCAGCTTCTACCTGAGTCAATGGAACCTCACATACTTGAGCCGAGGATACAACTTGCACCTCGACCTCTTCATGATCTGGTGACCCAACCAACGGTGAGTCATTGGGATCCAATGCAGCCCTAGGAGGCGATTGATCTCTCACCACCCTCTGCACAAACAAGTCAGGTGCTCTGACCTCTGAGTCCAAAACAATGGCCACATAGTTATCCCATTCACCGTCACTGCCAATCGAAACCAATCTCTTTATACGCGGCCCCTTTGACGACCCAACATCAATCAATCCTTGCATAACGACATCACCATGCTCATCTGTCCATCCCAACCTCTCTTTCAAGCGATAAATGACCTCACCATACGACGGACGTGAACTAAATAGCAATGTGGTCTCTTCCATGCCCTCCAAATCAACACCCCCATTGTCATTTATCTTCACAGTACCACCATGGTGCAAAGTCACAACCTTATCCATCTATAGCACAACAAACAAACATATCTCAGTCATTACGTACAATAATCAAACCCTAGAAACGGATCTATCCACATTATTGCTAATACATTACGCATATCTATTGCGAATCGAACCTAAAACCGAGCCAAATCCAACTAATTTCATCTAGGGTTTCAACTTTTGCCCTACGAAATGTACCTCAAATAATCCATATCTACTGCAACAAATCAAAGGAGGAGAGGGAGCTCACCTTGCTTGCTCGGTTTGGAAGCAAAATCGCAAAGAAAATTGATGGATTGGGGTGGATTTTGAGGGGGGGAGAGGGGCGGCGGCGGAGGCTGCTCTCTGCTCGGTCTGTTCAAACAGAGGAGTGGAGTGAGGGGGCCGGGGGCTGCGCTCGGTCTTTAGTCCCAGGAAACGGCGCCACGAACGTTAGCGCCGTTCATGAATGTCACGACGCCATGTGCTTTGGCGCCGTGGTGTGCCACCATGGATCCTACGTGTCCACTCACGGCGCCAAAGCATATGGCGCCGTGCCGTGTACCCTGGGCGCCATGTGAGTTGGCGCCGTGCTAGGGGTCCATTTTTGCAAATCTTTTCTCCAGGGGTCCATATGTAAAAAACTTTTAAATTTTGGGCTAAAAAGCAAAAATTTTACCCAATAAGCTAGAGGGAGAACGAACTTCAAGTATCACTGTCAAACTCACGTCGGATGATTTACACCAGAGTCTTCAAGAGTGTATGTTTGTGGTCGCCTTTGAGGATTTATTCGATCTGTTCACGCTCAACGCTCTTGACGTCTCAATCATTCGATGCTGGACGCTGTAAGTGTGTACAATCACAGTCTCCGTTAATGTCATACCGATAAATGCCATATCTAATTTGTTGCTTTCGTGTGTGTTTATATAGACACATGCTGACTAGAGCTAGATTATCCAACTCATCAGCTGGCTTCTTGGACCCACACTTGGTCGCCAAGGATACCATCGACCGGGATACACCCCTCGTCGAGAGGTACATTGCATCAGGACTGCTGGGTTGCCGCAATAAGGAATATGTACTTATGCCCTTCCATCAGAACTTTCATTGGATTTTAATAGTAATTGTACCAAAATGGAACAAGGTATATTACCTTGATTCCCTAAGTAAGAATAAAATGGACTTCACAGTTGTCAGCCAAGTAATCGATAGGTAAGCACATATTCCCCATACATATCTACATTGTACTCTTTCTTTCCTTCCGAATGACTAAGGTTAACTTTTTTGAATTACGTAGGGGGTTCGCGATGTACATTGAAATGGGAGGTGACTCGAAGCGCGGGGCCAAAGGCTTGCTGACACATGCTCGAGATTTTAAGGTATTCGCTATTTCACATTAATTAATCCTATGCAACAGTTGGTACTAATGCCTCTTGAACTAACACATTCTATTTTTTGCAGTGCCACCAGCAGCAGCCGGGCAACATATGTGGATACTGCGTTTGCCAACATATGGAACTACTCCTCGAATCCTCGAGGCTCACCAATCGCAAGGTTTGTCACTCTTCCCATAATTACTTCATACTTATCACATTACATATATACGCACATTGATATTCCTATCGACATGTTGCGTACATCCCGTCAACTGCATTGAAACAGTCTGATCTTGGAGGGATTCGAGGAGAGTTGGCGTACTTTTTGCTGACTCAAGTCATAAAGCCAGGAGGACGATTCCACTGCGCACCATGATTTCTTATTGGTCTTATCACTAAGTGCAAATGCAGTGTAGATCTTTTGTAACTGTGCATTTGTTAATGGATATTTCATTTCAATTCAATTAATTGATTTGCGAAATGGATGCGTGCTTTGTGTTTGTGAAATGAAGTGCGATGTCAATTGGATGTTTTATGTCTGTGAAATGTATCTGAAAGGAAATGAGATGTGTAAATTGTATGTTTTTTTGTCTGTGATTATCTGCTTGTTTCAGAGGACATGGCTAGCATTTCCTGAGGCTAGCCAATAAACAAAAATATATGTAGGGGTCGAAGGGAATATCACAGACGGTTTTTGAGTAAAAACCGTCTGTGATGATCAGTATCATAGACGGTTTTTAGTTAAAAACCGTCTGTGATTATCAGCTATCACAGACGGTTCGAAAACCGTCTGTGATGACCTTCGATTATCACTGACCCATAAATACAAACGGTTCACAAAACCGTCTGTGATGACGTTTTCGAACCGTCTGTCATATCCTAAGATTTTAAAGTTTGCTCAGTTTTGGTGTAATCTTGCTTGTCTTCGGGAAAGGTTAGAATTTTAACCAAGATTCATGCGATCTTTTGATGAAATACGTTTCCGAGACTCTAAGCAAGGTATGTTAAAACTTTCATCTTTTTTGATTGAGGATTTTGGAAGTTGCGCCATTCTTGGTCTTGGCTTGGGCTGTCTTTCTATTCTGGAAATAGGGGAGTGGTCAGATCACCCCTAGACCCAGTCCAACTAGCTACCGGTCAGATTGCCATGGTCGAGCTGGTCAGACTGGCCACTGGCTAGACCATACCCTCTGTGGTAGTCAGGTCGGTGAGGTGCTGAAAATTTGCTCTCTTGGGTTTTTGAGTTTGTTGCTTTGTTCTTGGCTTCCATTTATGATCTTCACAGCACTGTAGCTTCTGGAGTGAAGAATTTGTGAATACTTGAGAGAAAAATTAAAAGGCACCATTCACCCTCCCTCTATTGCCATAGCCAGCGCTACAAATGGTATCAGAGCCCAGTTAGCTCTTCTTGATAGAGATTAACTGGTCTTAGAGCCAAGGCATCAAACAAGTATTCAACCAAGTGACACATCTTTGATGGGGTTAAATTTTCTTATTAGAAGTCCTTGATTTCCTCTTACATCCAAGCCCAAGGGCACTCAATTTGGCTCAAAGTCCAAAATCCTTTTGTTGTGTCTGTTGAGGTCAATATGGTAAATACTCCATATGTGGAAGCAAACAACAAGGCACCAAACTTTCTGATTCGGGGACTTAGTCGATCTGAATTTAAGTGAGTAGCTCAATTAGCATTTACTCACAATATCTAAAAGACCCTCGGTAACTATCATGAGGGCTCTATCGTGATGAAGGAAATGAGACAGAACCAACTCAAGAAAGAGTACTCTAAGATTGAGCAAAAGCCTAGTGAATCTTTGGATAGGTTGTGGGAATGATTTAACATGATTATCCATGATTTGCGTGCTATTAGCTTGTCTTATTCTGACTCTGAGAATGCACGCAAACTACTGGGTGCACTGATGTGAAAGTTTAGGGATGAAGATTACTTCTGTCAATGACAATGCTTCATGAGTGAGCTTACCCTAGATTAGCTCTACATGAGATTGAAGACGCATGAGATTGATTTTATCTCACATCTTACCAAGATAGAGTCGATGGATTTTGTAATTGACCTTATTCAGAGTAGCTCTTCTAGTCCTTTGGAATTTGGTTCTTTTGGGTTTTTGCTATCTGCTTTGCATTCTCTATGTGACGAACAACAAGAGAGGCTCCCTGAGGATGACTTAGCACTCCTATCCATCAAATTCACAAGAGCATATCATAAGGTGAGGAATAGAAAGTGGAGTAGTCCCTTTTACTCACTTTGAGTGTGGTAAGCTAAACTATATTTGGGCCAAGTGCCCTAAGCTGAAGGGCAAGAAGGAGAAGAACTATTGAAGGCGTCCTCAAACTTGTGACATGAAGCCCAAGAAGCCCAACTATCATAAGTTTGTCAACGGGTCCTTGCCGTTCTTGAGAACTCAACATAAGCGATGTGGACTCGAGGATTGAGGATGACGTGGATGACTCCCATAGAAAGAAGAAGACCCAGGACTTCACCAGCATATGCTTCATGGACAAGGGCAGTGTCACTAGAATTGACACTTCTGATGATGATGATACCTATAGTGATCCTGATAAAGTTTGTCCCTCAGACCAATGAATGAAGCATGTTCTTGTTGCAATTGATCTAAATCCAAAGAAACAAGCTAAGTGAATCAAGAATAAGGATTTTATAATTGACAACTTGAATCTAGATATTGTTAGGTTCAAGTCCATAATTCCTAATGATAAAAACTGTGAATCTTACTTATCTTTACGTGATCAATTGGCTAAGCTTAAAACTGCACATTCTTTTATTGTCAGTCAACTCAAAGATGCTTTGGATGAATTAATGACATTCAAGTCTAGTAATGATAATGATTGCATGAATGCTATTGCTTTAGATACTGTTGTTTTATCATGCTCAAACTATGCATTGCTTGAACTAAAACTTGATAGCACAACTAAAGAATTGCTCAAGTTCAATCTTGATCATACTTGCTCTCATTGTGAGACTAGCAAACACAAGATGGAAGAGATGACTGAAATGTTTCTTCATTCTAGGACAGAAACTTGTGAAAATTGCTTTAGTCTCACAACTAAAATTGATACTCTTAAAATGGCACTTGAGAAAAAATGTAAAAATGAAGAATCATTATCCATGGTTGCATCTAAGAAAGTAATTTATTGTATTTCTTATGTATTTTGTGCTGAGATGAGAACTGATTTAGATGAGATGCATGAGGCTTTTAAAGTCAAGTTCAATGGATGGTTGGGTAGGATTAGAGAAACCCCTTGTGTGTCTTGTGAGGCTTTGAGACTTGAGATAGCTGTCCACAAAGAAAGATATGCTAGGATAACCAAGAACACCAAGTGTACTTCATGTGAGAATCTAGCCAAAGAGAATGACCACCTCAAAAAGATCCTTAAGAGATTTTCCAGTGGGCGTGAAGAAGAGAGGTCTAGAATTCAACCCCCTATAGTATTCCAGAAATCACCCACCTAAGATTGTGAGAGTAGTGGAGAGTGGCAAGTTTAAGATCAAACTCCCTGGTCCTTTAAAGGCTACATTTAGGTCAACTAGATTTGACCAAACCCCTTCTACCAAGTCAAGTGTTTCTACTTCAGCAGGTCAGACTCTCTTAAAAGTTCAAGTACTATTGCACCTTCTGAAAGAAGAATGACCATATTGTTGAGTTCTACTTTCATAAGGTCAAGTATGAGAGAACAGATAGAATGCATGCTTTGAGGTCTATTGGAGGAGCTCCTTCACCTATGAGTGTCTTTAGAGCTAGGCCTCCAGTCTTTACTTCTAGATATAAGTTTAGATTTGTAAATAACTTTTTTTACTCCTTTGATGGAGTAAGGTAGCACTTTGGGTTAGGATATCATGAGAATAGACCACGAGTAGCATCCAAATAGAGGGAGTACTGATCTTTTGGTAGGCCAATTTAGAGAGGTCTAGGTGGTTCTCGTCTGCATTCTCATGATTTATATGCTAACCATTTTATTCGTACTTCTACTACTATTCTTGGACATCATGTGGCTCAGTAATGGATTCCTAAGTCTTTCATTTCTAACCCTAGTACTGAGGCATTGATGTCCTTTGCTTGTGCCCTATATGTCTAACGAATGAGGAAGGGTCATGTATCTTATTGACTCTAGGTGTTCTCGACACCTGGTCGGAGATTCTCATCAGTTCTCCTCCCTCACCCGTGCATTTGGTGATAAGTTAATCATGTTCAAGGATGCTTCTACTGTGACCATGCTGGCTAAGGACACTGTGCATGTCAACGACAATGTCATGCTCAAGTACGTTGCTCTGGTAAGTAAGCTGAGGTATAATCAGTTATCTGTTTCACATCTTCTTGATAAGGGTCTAGAGGTGAGATTCAAGAGTGGTGAGTGTAGGGTTCTAGACTCCTTTTGTGAGTTTGTGTTTGGAATATCTAGGTTTGAGAAGATCTTCAATATTGATTTTCTTGTCTCTTCCAGCTCTAGCCATAGGTGTCTTCTAGCTTTTGGTTCTTGTCATGTAGTTTTGTGGCATCGTAGACTAGAATGCATAGGTTTTTGACCACCTGTCTAGAGTCAATAGCTTAAATGCCATTAGAGGCTTGTCTAAGCTTAAGAGTAGCAAGGACCTACTTTGCTCACTCCATAAACATGGTAAGATGGCTACTACTTCACATCCATCTCTTACCATGTGATGATTGATGCATCTAGACAGATTTTGCACTTAGACACAATTGGACCTTCTAGAGTACAGTGTGCAGAATGGAAGTGGCATGTCCTTATCATTATAAATGACTTCTCTAGGTATTTTGGGTGTATTTTATTACTTCCAAGGATGAGGTGTTTCGTTGCTTTAGGGAGTTGGTCTTAAGGTTAACAGTTGATCTTCCAAGCGCCTTGAGGGTTGTTAGGAGTGACAATAGGTCTGAATTCAAGAATTCATCCTTTGCCATTTTCTGTGCTAAGCGAGGTCTAGAGCACCAATTCTCTTATCTAAAAAGTTCCCTAGTAGAATGGAGTTATAGAAAGAAAGAATAGAATTCTTGTAGAGATGGCTAGAATGTTGTTAGTTGAGCATATCACTCCTAGGAGGCGATTTCCATCTCTTGTTATGTGACCAATAGGGTGTTCTTGAGATCATCCACACATAAGACTTCCTATGAGTTGAGGTTTGGTCATAAGCCTATGATCGTGCCAAAATAGCACACCCGCAAATGCACAGGTTGCTATTGAAATAACAATGAGTGTCGTATTTTCTATAGGGACTAGACTAAGGCTATTGGTGCTCAACTAAAACTAGGTCAATCAAAATAGTGGATAAAATGGTAAACTAAACCTCAAACTACTGCCAAACGAACCTAAACCAATCGCAGAAACACACTAATTGAAATGACCTAATGAACTCCTATTCACACGAACAAACTAAAGGACGAAAAAACTATGACACATGAATTAAAGACGATAGGACGAATGATCGTGAGAATTGATGTCGCACGACTGAACGAACAACACACAAGTGAAACGAAGAACAAATACGAATGACAAATAAAAAGCACTACAACAAATGAATGCATGACCTAACTATTGACTGACTACGAAAAGAAGAAAATAGTGAGTCGAGAAGCACTAGGGGATCTAGAAGCAAGGAGGGAGTCGAGATAGCAGGGGAGGGGAATGGCCACTGGCTAGCTAATTTGGGCAAGAATACATAGACATAGAGAGAAAATTGAAGAATGACAGATAAAACACGAATGCTACACTGGCAACTATAACTACTACTAACAGAACTCACACTAGAACAAATCACTGAAAATAGGGGTTACACAAAGCTATGAGCCTACCATTGCAACTTCACACAAAACACATTCACAACTACCACCAATAGATACTGATCACGGTGTTAATAGCAACTACATTGAACAAGAACTATAAATAAAATACTAATAAGTACTACCAATCCATTGAATAAATAACATGGCACATATCTAACTAGTCTCAGTCAAAAACACAAATTCACATCCACAATGCACAAATTAACATGAATTAATAGTTAACAATAAGCAATTGATGTGAACAGTAATTAAGAACAACAAAAAGATAGGAGTGTTAAATTAGAGTGGGGATTGGAGTGAACTGAGAGGAGGATAGTATTAGAGGAAGCCAAGGCAGAGGAAGTCATGGAAGAAGTTGAGGTCACTAGGGTTGGAGAAGGAGGCAAAGCCACCGGTGGTGAAGTGGAAGCAGAGGTTGCGGGCGTCGACATCAAGACAAAAGAACTGCGCTTAGCTCGATGGTGGTTCCTCACGGTGGAGCTCGTCAGAGTCATGGCTGGTGGCAACACTCTCTTGTTCTTGGCGACGATGATGTGGTGGAGGTGGAGAAGGGTAGAGCTATGTGGATCTAAGGTGGCAAGCAGAGGAATGGAAGAGGGGGACGAGAAGCAAAATTGGGGCAAAGGGAGAAAGGGGAAGAAGGGAGCTAGTAGCGGTGCTGATGGAAGTGATGGTGGTGACATAGATAAGTGGTGGCGATACTGCAGTGTTGAGGCGCGGTGGAGGGAGGAGTGAGGATATGCGGCAGTGAGTGGTTGTGGTAGTGCACTGGCGAGTTGGCCCGACCACGCCGGTGGCCGGACGCAGAGAAGGAGGAAGAGAGGAGCAAGAGGGTGCTAGGGAAGAAGAAAGAAATGATGGGCTTGGTCCTTGGTAGGCAGTGGCACTAGGGTTAAAGGGATTTTTTTGGTAACTTTATGAATTAACCCTCCAGTTTTTTATATATTGCAAACAGGTCCTCAATTGCTTTGAATTCTTATGAACTGACCCTCTAATGCTCTGATTTCATCGTGAGAAGATCCTACACGTCTATCGTGGATCGTACTTCTGTACAGAGTGCTGATGGTAGCCCAATTTTAGTCATTATGCGCCTCATCACACCGATTTGCAAGAAAAGTAAAGAAAAAAAATGTAAAATGGTACTTTTTGGCAATTAATCATCGAAAATATGTCTAAATAATGGATAATGCTCATAGAATGCAGAAAATATAAGGGGTAAATGACATGAAAATATATGCAAATATGACGCATGTCAGCCTAGTGTCTCTCGTTTCAAGATTGTTGGTTGCAAGTACCTAAAATATTGCAATTTTGATAAATTTGAATTCATATGTTATAATGGTATTTTTTTGTATATCTTGCTCATTCGTTAGCTTTCATGTTTTAAATTTGGATACTCAAAATCATTGACACTTGTAAAGTCACTTTTGATGATATTTGTACTAGTACTATACCCGACCGTGCAGGTACACATAGGTACATAGTGATTAGAAGAGTATCTTCTTTGACGATGAATCTGATTTGGAGGATGGGGATCCAATCCCTTCTCTTGCACCTCCTAAGGTGGATGGAGAGTCTATTATTCTAGCTTCACTTAAGCAACCTCCTCCCATGTTCACCAGCATGGCGAGTGGCTCTACTCCTACCTCTATAGCTCATGAGGTAGAGGCTATGTCTGCACTAGGACCATTGCTTCATATATGACACCTTTAGGAACATATGACTGGGAATCTTCATGAGTGAGTTACTCGCTACAAGTTTATCTCAATAGATTTCTATACACATTCTGCTTTTGTTGTGTCTTTTGAGCCCGAGGTGTCACCCATGACTTATTTGATTTCTCTTGGATGAATGTCATGTGTGAAGAGCTTGCAAATTTTGAGAGAAACAAAGTATAGACCTTAGTTGGACCTCCTCCTAATCATAATGGTATTGGTACAAAATGGGTATTTAAAAACAAAGTGATGATGGGTTGGTAGTTCACAATAAGCATAGGCTTGTAGCTCAGGATTTCTACTAGGTAAAGGGCTTAGACTTTGAGGAAATCTTTTCACCTATAGCTAGACTAAAAGCCATTCATATTCTATTAGATTTTGTTGTGTCTAAGGGTTTTAAGTTGTTTCAAATAGATGTCAAGAGTGTATTTCTAAATGAATTCATAGAAGAAGAGATCTGAGAGACCATGTGGTCGTGACTCCATGTGAGTGATGAGTAATTGACAAAGGTTTAGGATAGTCGAGTTTGGATTGTGTGGTCGGACCATGTCGTTGCGCGGTGCAACGGGCTCGGTCGGACTTGGTCAAACTTGGTCGTATGGGATTAGGATGCATATTCCGATGATTCGACAGGTTTGGACTTCATATGTGGTAAGTATGATGGTATTTACGCTTTCATGTATCGAGCGGTGCTATTTGACGTATTTCTTGTCTGTGTGACTGCAGGACATCGAGTGAAGTCGTGGCGAGACACGGAGGACTGGACTAGGCGCAGGTAGCGCTGAGGTCAGAACGGTCGGGATGTGTCGAAGACGACGTGGACTCGAGGTGGAGTCGTGGCGAGGCACGGTGGACCGGACTAGGCGCAGGTGGCGCTGAGGTCAGAACGGTCGAGGTGTGCCGAAGACGGCGAAGCTGCGTGGCTTGCGAGGAAAGGAATGAGGAAGCTTCCTGGAAGGTGCGCGAGGGGCGTTTTGGTGAATACGCAAAGCTGCACTAAAGGAAGTGGATTGTGGGTAAAGCGCAAAAGGTTAATGGGTAAAGCAATGGTGAACCCATTAGTGGAGGCTATAAATAGAGAGGGTGTTCTCTAGTAGCCATACATGGACTTTAGATGAAAATGAGAGGGATTTGAGAGAGAGGTAGTATGCAGAATTTTTAGAGGAGATAGCTTGAGTTTCTGCTCTTCCAATCATGTATGGGGACTAGGTTGGAGGGAGAGTGAGAGAGAGCTTGAGCGAGATGTAAACACTCTATCAAGCATGTATGTCTCCGTATCGTGTTTATGATATATTGTGTTTGAGCTCTTTGTCCTTAAGTTGTTTCGTGTTTTGGGTTCTTGTTTCTTGTGTTTGGGCTGCAAGTTTCCTGAGTAGTTCAAGCTCTTCTCGGTTTGGCATAGTATTTTGTGCTCCCTGCATGATTTGACCAGAGTGTTTGCTGCAGCTCCTTCATTTCTTTTGTTCCCATGGTTCGGCCAAAGCTAAAGTAGCATTCCTCTGTAGTTTCAGCAGCATACTACCTTGGCATAATGTTGGCCAACTGGAATATTTGTGTCTTTGATTGCTGCAGCTAGCTCTTTCCTTTTTGCATTATTTTATTCGGCTTGCATGCAGTCCATATTCTGCCAGCACTTCATTCTTTTCGGCCAAGTCAAGCAAAAATCAGCACAGCAGTTTTGTGCTCTCTTTACTACAGCCGATCAGTGCTTTTCCTAGTGTTTGGGTCTGCTTTTAGTTGTGGGCAGCAAGGCTTTATTTTATGTTCGGTTGGCTGTAGTATTGCTCTTCTTTTCTACAGTCCTTTGATCCTTTTTTCAGCAGCAAATAGTGCTCTCGGTTAGCAGTTTTTTTTCAAGGTCTTTGTTGGCTTTTGCAGCAGCTTGTACTGCAGTTTGCATCTTTTCGGCCGGCAGCAAAAGCACTCATTTCTGCTGCCGTGGCAGTTGATTTATTTGCCGTGGCAGCGTTTCTTGTTGTTTCTCTGCCGTGACAACTCTTGCTGCTGTTTCTTTGCCATGGCAGTGATTTCCGCTAATCCTTTTGACATGGTAGCGACTCTCTGATATTTTCCTGCCGTGTCTTCCGCTCTTGCCCTTCGATCTTTGTAAGCTTAAGTTTATCTTCTTCGTAGCTTTCTAATAGCTACCGGAGAGTTGAGCTTTTGAGTACTTGTAGGGGACGAATTCTTAAGTGATCGACATTCACCCCCCCTCCGTCGGCCATTTCGGTCCAACAAGATCTATATCAAGTAGCCTCCTGGTTTTGAAAATCCCAAGTTCCTAAACCATATATGTAAACTCTCCATAGCCTTGTATGGATTGAAGCAAGCCTCTAAAGCTTGGTAAGATAGACTTACGAGTTTTTTTCTACCTAAGAATGACTTTAAAATGGGAATGGTAGGTAAAACTTTGTTCACTCTCAAGCATGTCAATGATTTTTTTCTTGTTCAGATTTATGTGGATGACATAATTTTTGGTTGCTTCCCTCATGGTTTTGTGTCTAGATTTTCAGATTCTATTAGCAGGGAGTTCAAGATGAGTATGATGGGCGAGCTGACTTCCTTCCTTAGTCTTCAAAGCAAGCAATTGAAAGAAGTGACCTTCATCCATCAAAACAAGTACATCAAGGACCTTATTCAGTGCTTCGATATGAAAAGCGGCGAGCCAATGTCTACAGTAATTGCCACTTCTACTACGTTGGACCCAGATGAGGATGGTGAGCTTGTCGACCAAAAGGAGTACTACAACATAATTGGCTTTCTCCTCTACCTCACCGCTTTGAGGCTGGACATACAATTTGTTGTTTGTCTATACGCTTGATTTCAGGCTTTCTCTCGTGCCTCACATTGTCAAGTAGTGCATTGTATTTTCAGGTATCTCTAGGACACTCTTGACTTTGGACTCTAATATTCTTCTGATTTTGCACTCTCTCTTCGCAATTTCTCTGATGCTGATTTTATAGGGTGTAGGATAGATAGAAAGAGTATCTCAGACACTTCATTTCTTAGTCACATCTCTTGTCTCCTAGTCATCTAGGAAGTAGTCCTTTATTTCACAGTCCACTGTAGAAGCAGAGCATGTAGCTGTGCTAGTAGTTGCTCTTAGATTCTCTGAATTTTATCTACTTTGTGAAACTATGAGTTAGCTTCAGATAGTGTTTCTCTCCTGTGTGACAACACTAGTACCATTAATATTGCCAAAAACCCAGTGCGACACTCCAGGACCAAGCACATTAATATTAGATACCATTTTCTTAGAGACCATGTAGAGAAGAGGGGATGTTGTTCTCCAATTTGTAGAGTCAGGGCACAAAATTGTCGATATTTTCACCAAAGCTCTCGATTATTCTTGTTTTGCTTCTTTGTAGAGGAGTTGGGGTGTTATTTGTCCTTTCGGCCTGCTTTGAGGGGTTTGACTCATTTGCATTCATTGTACCATAATGCATATTTAAATTTTAGCTACTTGCATTGTAAAAAAAATGAAGTTTTGACTATTATCCTTGTGTGATATGATATCTTATTTTATAACTTACCATATCTTGTGCTAGTTTGCTAGATTCATCCTGTTTTTCTATGTGTAGCTTAGCTTTTGTCATGCTAGCTTGCTTAAATGTGAAAAACTTGAACTAAAATATGCCAATGTTGGAATTATGACTAGCTTTATTTTAGTGATCCTCTTATGATTCATGCCATGTCAAATAGGCTAACTTGAGTCTAGAATCTAAATTGAGCTTTAGATTGAACTATATTAGTTCATTATTGAAGCGTGAGTTTACTTCTCCTAGACTTTTGTGGCTCAGGTCAGGTATAGTTTACGGACTCAAGAGTAGCTCATTGTTCTTGAACTAGAAAATAAGATGAAAAGTGATCTCTTTTATTTATGAAAAAACTAATCTCACCAATCCTTTCTCATGAGATGGCTTACCATTACGTTAGGTATGAACTCAGGGGAAGTTTTGAATGACAATGACTATACTTTTAAGTTTATCGCTTGGGGTGTTGACAAAGGCTTGAGATCTAGCACATGGCTCATCAAAAGAATTATGAAAAATGGTTAAAACTTATGAGGCAGATATGGATGGCTCATAGTCCAGGACTTCCTTTACTAAGATAAGGCCAAAATATATTCTATTTGTGCTCAATTCTAAGTATTTGAACAGAAATATTTCAATATTAAACTTGTAGCACTCTAAATTGATTCGGTTGCAGCTTATTGGTTCCACTTAGTTTATTGATATGGCTTAGCATATTTTTTGTATATTTTGGCTAAAATATGACTTTGAACAACTTAACATGCTAAGAAATCCTAATTTTATATTCTTGCTCTGTTGGCGTAGCTTTCTATATATGGATTGTCATGATCTAGATAGCTACTTCACATAATAAGACTTGGTGTAATACTTGTAGAGTTAATTTAGATAATTTTTATAGCTTTTTTATCAAGCTAAATATGAATAAAATGTAGTCACTTTGTGTTATTCATGCTCTATCTTCTTTCATGAATATTGATGACTCCATTGTTAAAAAGAGAGAAAGATTAAAAAATACATATCTAGAGCATGATTTTGATAAAAATGGATATCTAGAGTATGATTTGGAGTTTTTATGTGAATTCTTACTAAGTTGGAGCTTGTGTACTTTGTTGTGATTCTCTTAATCATTTGATCTCTTCTTGCTATCACTAAGGTCAAATAGAATAATTATTCTTTCATATGGACCTAGACTAAGATTTCTCAATTTCTTTGGTGGAATCTTTTGTTGGAAACTTGCTCTATTCAGTGCCTGAACTCTATTTTGGCTCATATGGTCACTTTTAGTCATTCCAATCCTTTTGTGACCATTTTGAGTCTGTTTTTACAAAATTATCTCTTTACTTCTACAATCACCTTCTATTTGTATTTTTGAGAAATTGCCAATAGGACGATGAAAGAAGGTCCATGATATTGTGTGATGAACCATTGCCAAGTTTGTAGAGTTAAAACTTAAATTTTGCTCAGCATTTTTTGGAGGTTGTTTTGTTAGACAAACCGGTATGACCACTGGGGCATTGCCGATCATACCACCTATCAGTTTGACCGTAGGGTTGTTGGCAGTCAAACAATCGGGCAGTAAACCGGGTGGTCAGACCACCGAGCGGTATAACAGGGGATTTAAGGGTGGTTTCAATATTCTTGAGATGGTTGTTTGCACTAGGGTTGATCAGTCTGGCCAGCCTCTGGTTGGCGGTCAGACCAGTCCTGAGGGTTATTTCTTGGATTTTGGGAATTAGGTTTTGGGATGAATTGAATTATATTTGATCACTGTATTTGTGTTGCGTGAAGCACGTTTTGACTAACATGGGTTAACTTGTGAATAACTTATGCCTGAAAATAATTTCTTTGTCTTGGATATGCAGGGAAGCTTGAGGTTAACCATAGTTAACACGAGGATAGGGCAATGCTCATGGAGGAACTGATACCCGGAACTGTTAAAGATGATGTGTGAAATGGTTAATCTCAAGCATGGCATATAAAATATTGAAGGGAAGGTTTAAGTGATGGATTGCGCCAAGTGACTTGGTCGGTCCAAGTGAGGAGTTGTCTGGTGGAACTGGAACAGACGAGACTTGCTGATGTATAGCAAGCCATTGATGCAAACACATGTGGCAAGCATGGTGATTGCTTGCAAGGGACAATGAAGACGAGGTCAAGGAATGGGTATTTTGGTAATGAGGCCAAATACCATAAACCATGTGAATCAAAATTGGTAAAGTTGTTTAGATCAAGGAGATGCTAAGAAGATCAAATGGATTAAAGGCTAAAGACTTTGCTGATTAGGGCTCATGTGCTTTGAAAAGTGTGCATGAGTTAAGTGTGTAAGTAAAACCTGTGTTATATGAGGTTAATGGGTTCCCCCAAATATGCTAGTGGATAGTATCCATTAGGGTTAGATGTAGGCTAATTGCCTCATCTATTTAATAGGTTGGGGATGGAAGCTTGCAAGCCATCTATCTAATCATCCAGCCATTCCACCTTATGTTCTAGGGTTAGAGAAATGTGAGTGTTGCGATGCTTTCTCCTCTGGGTGTACTGGTTGTAAAACTTTCATCCTCAAGGAGTAATAGATCGACTTTGTTCATCACTCATGGTGCTTCCTGATTTGTTTGGTTTGCTCTTATTCTTATTGGATTTGATCTTTTTCTCTCCCCTTCTTGATCTTCCTATGTGCCAAGGATGTGTAAGTGATGAAGATGACTCATAAAAATCAACTCCCATTCATCTAGGCACAAGTCTTGCGAGATTTCAAAGTTACCTGTTTTTGCTTGGTTTTGACCTTATCTTGAGGTTTCTTGATCTCAGGATTTTTGCTTCAAATCTTTGGAAGAAATAGTTTGCTATAACATATGGGAACTCATCTAGAACTATCTTGGCTATCCTCTACTCACGAGCAAGTCATATCCCAATATTTTGAAGTTTGCTCAGTTCTAGTGCAATCTTGCTTGTCTTCGGGAAAAGATAGAACTTTGAGTAAGATTCATGTGATCTTTGGATGGAATAGGTTCAAAGTTTCAACTTTTTTGATTAAGGATTTTGGGAGTTGCACCATTCTTTATCTTGGCTTGGGTTGTCTTTCTATTATGGAAACAGGGAAGCGGTCAGACTGCCCCTAGGCCCAGTCCAACTGGCCACCGGTTAGATTGCCGAGTGCACATCAGTTGAACTGGCCACTGGTCAGACCGCACCTCTCCATGGCAGTCACACCGGTGAGGTACTGAAATATCCCTCAGGTTATTGATTTTGTTGCTTTGTTCTTGGCTTCTATTTCTGATCTTCATAGCTCTATAGCTACTAGAGTGAATAATTTGTTAATACTTAGGGACAAGTTGAAAGGTACCATTCATCCCGTTGTGTTGCCATAACCGGTCCTACACAAGTAGTCTGGCTACTTGGTGGTCTTGAGGCTACCTTGCGCTAGATGAAGCTGGTAGGTGGTGTTGACGATGTTGTGCCCATCGGATAGCCACCATAGTTGTGGAAGGCATCATCTCCTTCCTTCAAATAGACAATGGGTGGTGTAGACTCAAATGGCAACCAGAGGTTGAAGGATGCCGTAGTCGGCGAAGAACCACTTCGACAACATCAAGTTGCCGCCGCAGTGTTGTTCTCCCTCCTACTTTGGGGGAGGGATGGTGGAGAGAGGGAATGGTAGGGAAGGGACTAGATGCAGAGCCGTAAGAGGGGATCTACTAACCTGGCTGGGGAATCATCGACCTTGCCTTAGATTGGATGGAGAGAGTCGAGGTAGACGGCAATGGTGGGAAAGA
Organism: Dendrocalamus latiflorus; assembly: GCA_017311315.1. Taxonomy (NCBI): domain Eukaryota; kingdom Viridiplantae; phylum Streptophyta; class Magnoliopsida; order Poales; family Poaceae; genus Dendrocalamus; species Dendrocalamus latiflorus. The sequence goes on along the minus strand of CM029625.1, from coordinate 10,891,871 downwards.
CCAAGGAAGAAGAAGCCCATCTCAGGTACACGCCTCTTATTCAAAGTTAAGTGAACTTAATCTACATCTATGTACAAGAGTAGTAACTGGGTGGGTCCCCATCCTTGCTCGCAGCCATCATAGCTGGCTATTAGAGTTAGGGGAGGGACCTAGATCTGATGTAATGCGAGAAGGTGGAGGGGAGATGCAGAGGGGTGGAGAGCGAGAGTTAGTAACCATCCTTTTTCTTAACTCACATTCCCAACTGAAACCGAACCAATTAACCATTTGACAAAATACTCATGTGTTTATACATGAAAGTGTACCCATGTATGTGTATACGAGTATATATTGGGGATATAGTGAGGAACTAGGATAGGAGTAGCATTCCTGTCCCCATCAACATGTAGAATATGTCAGAGACATATTCTCCCCATACACATCCCCTAGTAGAGGAAGTCCCTAGAGGTTATCGAGGAACAGGTCCCACTGCCATCCCTAATTACACAGAGGTTGACCACACATGGTTCTAAACCTGAGAACAGTTTCCCTTTATGAAAATATTATTGAAGTTGAATCACTCAACTCCTATCTATCTCTGCTTGTCTCTCTCACAAAAGTACACATTCATATGTGTTAAACACCCACACAACACACATAGAAGAACACACACATACAGAAGTAGATGGATTCACACCACACAACTTGCCTCTTGGGATGGGATGGGCTCACTCCAAACCTCTCAAATATTTCATTCATGGCAACAACTATTTATACACTGCACATACTAACAAATCAACTCAGTCAACGCATGCAAAGGCAACAACTTGACCCATTCTTTTGCAAAACAACCTGACCAAGCAACTAAATCTACTAACAAACTAAACTCAACCAACTCTAGTACATGCATCTCAAGAATACATATCACACAAGCAGACTTCTCTACTCGATCCACTTCTACCGCTGTGGTGCTTAGACGTGGTAATGGCGGAGCTAGACTTCTTTTGGAGCCCAGGCACACCACCCTTGTTGAGTTTGCTGACCTCATCGCCTACATTCTCAAGATCGAGCCCAAGGCCTCCTTCTACGGAATTTGTAAGATTATTCCCCCACTCTCGGTGCCACTCCGTGATGCCACCATCCAGCACCTCAAGGCCTCCTTCACCTCCAATGCGGCCGCCTCTGTCGTGGCCATCAACGTTGCCCCTGCTCCCACCTTCCCAATGCAGCTCCAGTAGGTGGGCCTCTCCACAAAGAACCACTACGCCGTGAAACACCATGTTTAGGAGAGTGGCGAGCGGTATGCCCTGGAGGCCTTCCGCTCTAAGGCGCGTGACTTTGAGCTCCCAAGGCACGTGACGCCCCTACAGCTCGAGGCACTCTTTTAGGATGCTTGTGCTATGAGGTCGTTCAACGTTGAGCATGGCAACGACATGCCGGGCTCCATCTTTATCGTGCTGGAGGAGCTAGAGCTCACCAGGCGGTGGCTCCGTCCCTGTCGGCCATCTTGTTGGCATCGCTTCTCTCCCAACTAGCCATTCGCCACCTTAGAGGGCAGGGCTCATTGCCGATGAGCCAAGGCAGCCACCCAGGCTTGTCGGGTGGTGGCTCCACCCCTGATCACATGATCCCATACTCTGGAAAATGCTTCACACCTCCATACACACATGCATCATCATGCAACATGACTAACATTAATTTTGGCACATACATAGTGCCATACACAGGTACATCCTCAAACTCAATGTATACAATGTGACAAGATTAATTTTAACATGCTCCCTCTTAATCTTGTGTAAGACCATGTGGATGGTTTTGAATTCAATAATGATGAATAATTGATATTTGGATTGCTTTGGAATTTGCGTTCGTGAAAGTCTCGGTCGATCGTAGTTGAATATTTTGAGTCCGAGTAGTTTTAGTTTAGTCAAAGTGGTTTTCATCAGCTCCAAGTGGTTTTGATCGGGTCTAAGTGGTATAGGATGATGTTCACATGCTATCAAAGTATCATACGACATTAGAGTACCATTATTGTATCAAACGACATTCAAGTGCCATAAGCAACATTTAACCAGCTTTGACCACAGCAGGTAACCGTAGATTTCGACCTCGAATAGTGAACTGGTGGTAAGCAAAATTTAACCAGTCATAAGTGACAATGAACCAGTCTTAGCTACAATGAACCAATTGGAGGTCGTAAGGTCATAGGCTATAGTAACTGGTCGATGGTCGTAGCTACAATACTTTTCCATGATCGTAGCTATACTCGATAGTCGAAGACTTTACGATTGATGGTCATAGATTTTGCAAACTGTTGTCATAGTCATAGACTTTGCAGTCTTGTTGGCATAGTCGTAGACTTCGTGGTCTGCTATCATTGTCTTAGACTTTTGGATCGGTTGTCATAGACCTCGTGATCGGTAGTTGAAGACTTTTGCGATTTGTTGCCATAGGCTTTCTGGTCGGTACTCATAGACTTCATGATCGGTACGAGTGCTTTAATTCTTATGATCTTCGAGTGCTTTGAGTACTCGTGTTGGGTCCGTGGTTGACTGATCTGGTCGTATCAGTTGTCGGTAACACTTAGTACTTGGTGATCAATGATGCAGTGATTGATTGATGATTGGTAGTTGTAGACTTGGTGATTGGGTGTCTTAGTTATAGCAATCGGTACTCGGTAGTCGGTACTCAATGGTTCTAATCAGTAGCGATGCTTGGTATTCCTGAGTATTTTGAGCGGAGTGATGGTAATTTCTGAGTACTTGTTGTTTTCAAGTACTCATTGAGTTAGCAGTCATATTAAGTTATCGAAAGCTGATTTCTAGATTGCGATGAGATTTGTGGTCGTGGATGACCTGGTTAGTGTTGATGGTTTGTTGAGGTTGTGGTTATACATGTGTGTGCTGATTACAGTCAAGTTGGGAAGAACTTGTGCCGGAAAAATATTTCTTTGGTTTTGCATGTGCAGGTGAGTGTGGTGACAATGATGGTCGGTGACGAGGAAGACCAGGACTAGGATGGGGAGATCTAAGGTTCAGATGGTTGAGGATGTCACGCGAGGTGGTCGAGCTAATGCTGGAGCATGTGGAGATCAAACGTGGTGATTCGTGAAGAAGCTACAGGCGATGCGGTCCTGGAGGCTTCAACATGAAAGTTGATGATGTGAGATGGAGCTACGGGGAGGTGTGTTCCTAGAGGATTCATCACATGGAGAGTTAGGAGTTGTGGATGGAGTCCATAATAGAGAAGATTGGGAGATTGATTAAAACCCGTGTTTGGAAGGGTTTCAGTCCCTTGATTTGAGGAAGAGATAGGATTTCGTGTTTGTGTTTTAGTTAGACACGATTTAGGGCTCTAGTATATAAAACCAGGTAGAGGCTAAGAGTTTTAACCGTGGTTTTTGGAGGAGGCTTTTGTGCTAGGGTTTTTAGGGGTGTTTGTAAGAGCGCTTTGTAAAACCACGGAAATCCAGCAATAAAGAAATCTTGAATCAATCTGGTTCGTAATGTGTTGAAAATTTCTAGTGAGTGCGGTCACAGCGGAAGCATTTGAATACTTGTAAAGGTGGTTCTACTTCTGGCTTGACGTTTTTGAGTACGTCAATCATTCACCTCCTCTGATTATGCCATATGATCCTACATCTTGTCATGTCAACTCACCGATGCGAATAACCTATAACTTTTTCTTGCACTATTGTCGAGCTCACACTGACTAATCACACAATCCATCATCGTTGGCTCAAGACGTCACCAGTGATCGCCATCAGCTTCATGCCGACCCTTCTTGTGACGCTAGCCTCCACCACTGTCATCGACATCACACCGAATCATCTCCCAATGGCTTCGCACCGCTGTTTGTGCACGTTCTCGCAATGGTCTCCATTCACCGTCGTCTCACCTTATGGGGCAATGAACACTGCCATCATCAATAGTGTCGCACTATGGGTATTTGGCTTGTCATCACTGTGACACCATTCTGCCATCGACCACTGCCTCGTGTGGAGCCTTGTTGGTGTGCCACCTTGCTCTAGGATCTTGAAGCTCTGATATCAATTGTTGGAGTTGACTCACTTAACTCCTCTCTATCTCTCTATCTCTAGACGCCTTACCCGGAGAGAACTCCCACATGGTTATCACAAGGAGGAAGAAGAGTCTCCCTTGGCGCTGCAACTCACTAGCAACGTTTTTTAGCACATACACAGTGCCATGCACAAGTACATACTCAAACTCAACGCATACAATGTGACAAGATTCAACTAAGTTCTAAACAATATTTTACCAGAAAACTCTTGATAATTCCTACATATGTGAATCACACCAAAAAAAAAATTAAGCATGCTAGTTGTATGAAAGATTAGCTGGGTCATGATGTATCCTATAAATAATATCCATTGCATCGTCTACCTAATCCAGCAAGTGAAGTCGCTGCTTTTGTTTGGGCTGGAATATATAATTGAATCCACACAGTACAAGATTCGATAGGACAACCAATTATTTTCCCCAGATATCACCCACTGATAAGATCAGAGGAGCAAGAGTTCTCGACAGATTTCAGCTAATTAAGAAACTAAGTACATTATACTTATCCATATACTTGTAATTTCTTGATGTGTGCCCACGCACCTACCTAGGTAGGTAGAACTCAAACAGCACATGCCTGGCATGCATGCATGTGTATATGTACGTATGATGTATATACGAAGGACGTCGTAGATCCAACGGTGTACGTACGTACGTACCTAGTGATCAAGTCCGGATGCTACGTATATGTGTACATATATACGTACAGCCAGATGGACATCTACGTACGTACGTACGTACGTGATCCGTTTGACTTGTGCATGCATGATGATAGTTAATTAGCTTGCTGTTAGCTTTGCGTTCCATGTCGTTGTCGCAATGTTTCACCCGTTGCATACATTTGGAATAAGCAAGCTTTTACCCTGAAAGGGACGCGGCACGCGTACCCAATCATCCATCCTGCCCTTTGTACGTTTCACAACACAATACATTACATATACTAGCTACGTACGTATCCATTTCTTGTGAATCATTGGTTCAAGTTGCATGCATCGCCATGCACATGAGCTAATTAAGCATATATATACATGCGTGGATCATTGTAATTCGTTTCACCGATCGATCGATCGATCGATGTTCGCGGCTTCACTGGCGATCGAATACAGTCATGGTCAGCTTCACTCTTTGCGTGTCGTGTGTGACTTCCATCATTCCGGTCTCTCTGTGCATGCTTTCAGATCTAAGCTAGGGTTGATCGACTTTCCTCCGTGAAAGTGATGTGCATGTGTATGTGTAACATGCATGTAGCTTAGCTCGAGAACACACATATATGAGCAAGGTAGGTAGGCATGCACTTGGATGCATGATTCTTATTCCTGGAGCAAAACAGCACTCATGGTACTACTACACAAGCTTTATTGTCAGAGAGACATACATGACGCATCCTGATGACCCCTTTATCGATATCTCCTAGTCTTCAGTGAAGAAGCAAAAAGGCGAAAAGAGAAAAGAAGAAAAAGAAAAGATAAAGGAGGGAAAGCGAAAGGAAGACAAAAAAGGAGGGGGGAAAAAGATTTACATGAGCAGCAACCATTTCGTTCTATGCTACGTGAAAATTCGTGCATACGTAAAAACGATTGGTGAGATGTGTTGGAAATTATGCATGAGCATGGAGGTGTCTACGTGCATATATGCATGACGCGGATTAATTACTGAACGGCCAAAATAGTGTGCATTGTGTGTGTGTGTGTGCATGGACTGGTCGTCGATGTATGTATGTGTTCTACTTGATGGCCTTGGCATTGTAGCAAAAATGGCGATGGAACTCTCCACCTATGCAGCACTTCAGCCTCAGAAAGCTGGGCTCCTTCGGAACTGTTAAGGGCCTCGTCGACCTGTCAGTATCAAATTACACATATGCATGATTATTAAGAAATAATTAACATGTTTAAACTTGATACAATTTAGTAACAAGTCCTAGGTTATGATATATGTGATCATGAATTAATTATGTAATAATCTCACAAGAATTATTTACGCTTCATGGTCTCAATTAATCGACGAATCCCTCATTTAATCAATGGATTTGCATTTTAAAGCAGATTTTAATTATTTCAGACTGAAACTAGAACCAACCAGATGTCACCATCTCACTGTCACCTATCTTGCTAGTCACTGTTTCAAAATTCATGCGTGCTCATGTTTGCTCCTTAAATAGCATTGAATTAATCACACCCATAATCGTTATCTAAAATGCTGCCCTCAATTGTGCAGTACTCCATCTATCTAAGTTTATAAGACATATTTTCTCTTGGCATATAGATCAAGAAGATAGTGAAAATGACTAGATTATCCCTAATTATTATCTCTAAATACTATATTCAATGTATGTATGTAGAGAATATCAAGGTACATATATTTATTAGGAGTATAAAGGAAACATCACACTAATTTTACATTAGAATATGAAATATGTCTTATATAACAATTTAAAAAATACGTTATATAAATTTGAAGGGAGGAGTACGTATATATAACAACTACCATCCAAAAGGATGCTCAGTTGTTTGTTCCTTATTCCTATCTGTAATGTGTCTTCCAAAAGTCTAGCAACTGTGTGGTACGTACCCGTCCTTTGCTTGTATATTTTTTTTTTCTGTTTCATACTCTCAATCTTCACTTCATTTCACCAAATCATTAATATTTGCATTCTGCTCTACACACACAGTGGTATAGTGACTCACACTTAGTCTAGCATAAGATTAATTATAAGGTTTGATGGACCAATTAATCTCTTCCAATCAGTTCAATAATATCTGGCCAGTTAATGATATGCTTATGTAATAATTGCCTTTGTGGGTGGAATGGCTTGTCAAACGCTGGCATGAGTTGGGCCTTTGGAACCATCTCCTTCCTCATCATCCTGATCTCACGTTCCTCCATCACCTGCATGCAGTAATTTCACATTCAGGAAGTATTGCATTAAAAGACTAATATCTTTGCTAAACATAATCTAAAAAATTAAGAAAACATGTCTCCGAACATCCTTCACCTTAGATAACTTTTCCTCAAATCTCCGAATGATTTCCATGGTATTTATCTTGCTTGCGACCTGCTAACAACAACGATTCCTCTCAAGTTAGTTTGCCTCAGGACAGGTATATATGCATATGTTAAATTATAATAACATAGGATTGTGTATCTATACAACCTGGTAATTGAAACCAGCTCGCCTTATTGCTCTCTCCTCGGTGTGAAGCCTAAGGTAGCTCAGTGGCTGCTCGTGTTTTGGTGACCTCTGATGAACATGTACAGGACAATATTTTAGGGTTCTTATATGTGTGTTGATTATCATACAGAGTACAGTAGATGCCAAATTTTGAATTGAACCTTGGGTGAGGTTTGTGAAGTTGGAGAACGGCGTTTGTTCTCATCATGATTTATCCCGTCTTGACCTCCTTTATGGACGTTTTGCTGTTCATTTTTCCGTCCTCGTGGCTATAGTCATGTTGAGAATATTAATTCAGACATAATTCAGAAAGGAAATTGTATTTATTTACATGCCTGGTTAGAACTATCTCATGCGATGAATATGCGAAAGCAAATGTCTGATTAACTACATACATGCATGTGATGTTTCACCACGTAGAAATGGACATGACAAATATGGGTATTGAAAATGTGCCCGCGCATGCATGGGAACTGACTATATATTTTCACCTGACAAACGAAGCTAAAAGGCCTATGATGAAATGAGATGTTGCACCCTAAATGTTTGACCTCCCATCTCTTAATTAATTCGTTATGCATGCATGGAGAACAATTATGCATGATGACGAGATATACCACCTTAAAATGGTTATCCCTGTTTTTTAAACACTGCAAAGAAAAGGACCGTAACTAACATGAGATATCCCACATCTCAATGATATATACGAACCATTCCTACCCATTTGACTAATTGTAGTAAAGTGTAGTTTGGTCTTGAAAAGGACCATTCTATTATCATGTCTATAAATGATGAGTAAATTTCGCAAAACTACAGGCCGGTATTTTGATAAAAATATTACAAAACTACAGATTTAAGAGACTATTTCACAAACCTACAGATTTTAGGCCAAAATGTTTTCCTGAGCTACAGATTTTAAATTTGCCATCACAAGGGATTGCGTCCGATAGATTGGGCCCACTTGGTAGTCACTATATTTCCCATACATCCCATTTCGTCGTGTCCACTAGTTCAATAATTTTAGTGACTGCCAGGTGAGCCTGACGTATCGAACGCAACCCCTGTGATGGTAAATTTAAAACCTGTAGCTTAGCTAAACATTTTGGCCTGAAAAATATATATATATATATATATATATATATATATATATATATATATATATATATATATATATATATATATATATGTAGTTTTGCAAAATACTCTCTTAAATCAGTAGTTTTGTAATAGTTTTATCAAAATACTTATAGTTTAGTAAAATTTACACTAATTGACCTCTCGTCCATATAACATCATGAGTCACTGCCAAAGTATCTTAAACAAGCAATCATAATTTTTTATTTTCAATTTTGCAAGAAAATGGAAACGATTTTGCATGCATATACGATAAGTTAGCATTTCATCATAAAGGTAGAATTATCAGGATTCTATTTCAGAAGCTTTTCTTAAAAGCAGCTACACATACTACGTACTAAACCATGTTGAACGAAAACTAGTAGTGTGCTCCTCTGTGGTGCGTGTTTACTATACAAAATTATGTTTTAATGATATCATTGTTTTAAATAATAGAATCCTTACCAATTCCTCCTAGGATATATACATATGACCAAAAAAATATGTACTGCACTTATAATATATAAGCATAACTTGTTTTATAGCCATTTCTTTTTTAAAAAAGATTTTTTACCAAAACGATTCACAAACATTTGAATTATGCTAAGATACTCTGAAACCCTTAGTGTATACTTATATACGCATGAATACATGCATGTAATACAAATATACCTCGGTAGTGTTCTTCTTATGAGGTGGAGATCCTCCGTTCCTAACCGGGCTCTTGGGACCTGTACTAGTCATTGAGCTCTGCAAAGAAGAAGAAGAAGAAGAATCAAGTTTATTAAAACCATACTCCAATAAACACTCCAAATTAAACCAACTTGATAAGATATGCTTGTAAACCAAGTGCGCCAGGCTATATATATGCTAGCTATAGCAAGATAGCTAGCAAAGAGCTCAGCTTGATTTGACCAGTTTGACCAGTTTGAAAATGATACTAAGCTAACATAAAATCGCTTAGGGCTTGTCTAGAAAGCCTTTAACTAACTTGAAAGTAACTGACATACAAAATGACACCAAGACATGCAACTAAAAGGACCAAGCAACGTACGCATGCATATTTGTAACTGAAGTTTTCTTTAAGCAACTTAATTATGAAATGTTCAAGGGAAGTTCTAAGCTGAGACCTTACACGAGAGCTCAAAAACAGCACAAAAGTCAAAAGATTATATCTTGCTTGTTGAGACCTTACGTTCAAGGAAGTTCTAAGCTGAGACCTTACGTTCAAGGGACCTCGACGCAACCTTAAGATCATCGTGCATGTTGAGGCCGCAAAGACCTCGATCAAATGGGTTAAACCTCACCAGAATACTATAAAAACCAATCAAAGTTGATAGTTGTCCAATTTGAACCATCTTGGACGAGATTGGTTTAACCAGGTTACAAACAACAACTTCCCTACAACACTTCTCCAAGCATGCATGTTGAAGGAAAACTAAGCCCCAGGCGAACACTAACTAGCATGTACATGGAGCTTAGCTCTATCTAAACACACACAAGATGTTTCTTATTCCCTAACCTTAGGGGAGGTGGCCTTCCTTGTCTTTTCCATCTCTCTAGCTAATGAATTCTCTCAATGAATGCAGGCAAGAATGATCACTTAAGCAACCAATAGTTGCACCAATTTATAGAGCTGGCTAGCACCATGCTAATGCATGCCTGCAGCCCTGCACAGCATCTCTAGCTAGCTAGCTAAGAGCCAAGTGGACATTGGGATATGTTATGGTAGCTTTCAGCCCTAGTGTGCCACTTCACCAGCCATCCATTCCATGGTTCCTTCAAGAGCCCCCTAGCTAGCCCTCCAAATCAAGTATATACACTTTCAGCATCAAGCATATCATCATCAGTGTGTTTCTATCTGTGTGTGTGTTGTTAGTACCAACCATCTGATGAGACATAGCCATCAGGGAAACAAGGCTAACAAACTCGTCCCCGCCTTTGAGGTGGGACTGAAACCTCCGATCGATATTCCCCCTTGAAAAGAAGCCGCGGGCGATCGACGACAACGCAGCTAACCACGCAGTCGCTTCTCTCGATCGCTCTCTTGGGTTGGTTATGGTTAGGCTTCTCGTCGCGCATCGCCGGTATAGCGACGCGCGTGTGTGTGTGAGCGTGAAGAAGCTTGAAGCTTCCTGGCCATGGCCGTGCGCATCACGCGCGCGTGCATAGGCTTGGAGCAAAGCTATAGCTATGTGTGCGAGCCCTCCTTGAGCCTGACGCTCGGAACGGCCTTAACATTGCCAAGGCAACAGAATGATTCTGTTTGCATGCATTAGCCGTGATTGTTATGGCTCATCTTTTTGGCATATTCACATGCTAATACATGTGCTATTTCTGCGTGTGGCGTTTGTGCACAGCATTTCTGATTTACTGATATATATATGTGTGTGTGAAGCATTTTTCGTACTCCCGTGAGTATATACTCACACTTTTAATATACTACTTAAACGAATGTGTTATACTTATTTATCACTTTTGGTATATTTAAATACTAATACTAAGATACTTTAATACGATTTGATTGAAAAATTCATTGGAACTATTTTTTTGTTATACCTCTTTTTCCATATTAAAAAAGTATATACATAAATTATGCTATAAAAGTGGACTTTGATGAATTTTTTCATAGAACTTATTTTGGAGTATCTTATAATTATTATTAGAGTATGCTCAAATAGATAAAAGGTATAATAATACTATTAAATGGTATATTTTAGAAGTAGAAGTACGTACTCTCAGAAGTATAGAACTATTTTCATACACACACACATACATACATATATAGTATAAATAACGAGTACTCCTTGGTGCCTGGGCACTATAGTCTAAAATAGGTATGTACCATGTGCGAAAATTTTCAAAATTTTTTGGATGTCAAGTTTAATTAATTTACTAACTAGTTCAAACAAGTTTGAACTAAATTTTGAATTACAGTTGCCTTTTTTTTATGATTGTTTGATTGTACGTATATGTTGATTTTATATATATATATATATATATATATATATATATATATATATATATATATAAACAAAGTATGTGATCCAACTTTGTTTAAAACTTTAAATTTGAGTATATTTTTTTCAAACTTATACGTTTCAAACCATAGTGTCTAGGCACCAAGCCTCCCTGCCTTTGGATTGCTTTTAGATGCGTGCAAGTGCAATGATATATAATATATCAGGATGGAAAGTCTTAATCATGGATGGAAAGTTTCAATCATGCAGCCTGGACACCATGGTGCCTCTGTTATATATATATGTGTGTGTGTGTATATATATATATATATATATATATATATATATATATATATATATATATATATATATATATATATATATAATATAAATAACAGGGGCACCATGGTGTCTGGGGACCAAGCTTCCCTGCCTTTGGATTGCTTTTAGATGCGTGCTAGTGTGATTGAGACTTTCCATTTATGGTTGATTTACCATGCATGATATATTATATACCATTGCACTAGCACGCATCTAAAAGCAATCCAAAGGCAGGGAGACTTGGTGCCCAGACACCATGGTGCCCCATTTCAACGTCCTATATATATAGTATAAATAACAGGGGCACCATGGTGCCCAGGCTCCATGATTAAGACTTTCCATCCATGATTGAGACTTTCCATTCATAATTAAGACTTTCCATCCTGATATTATATATCATTGCACTTGCACGCATCTAGAAAGCAATCCAAAGGCAGGGAGGCTTGGTGCCCGGGCACCCTGGTGTCCCATTTCAACGTCCTATATGTATGTATGTATGTATGTATGTATGTATGTATGTATGTATGTATGTATGTATGTGTGTGTGTGTTAGCTAGTTGAAGATATTGTTGTAGTGTATTTCAAGAGGAAGTATCTAATTATGTGTTTTGCTCTGTTTTACAACCTTGAAATATAGAGAGTAATGATTTAGACCTTAAATTTTAGTTCTGGCCCTAATTCAGTCATTCGAAATAGAAAAGTCAAGCCTATTGAGTGAAAGTTTGGTGAAGTTGAAGGATTATATATATAAGGCTCAGTTTGGCATTGTGGTGGCCTTTAATCTGCAATTTTATTCAACTATCTTTTTTATATATATAATTCACCAATAATCTATTTAAATTATTTGGTGGATGTGAAGTTTCTTGCGAAAAACATACCATTTTCAGTAACTTCACTCTATTTTTGGTTCATATGGTCATTTTCAGTCTTTGCAATCTTTGTGTGACCATTTTGAACTTCTATTTGCAAAATTCCCTCCCTATTTTCTAAAATCACCTCCTATTTGCATTTTTTAAGAAATTGCAAATGACTTCATCAAGGGGGAGATTGAAGGATCATGTGAGAAGGTCCAACTTTTTGTTGTAATGAACCATTATCGTATTTGAGGTTTTGTGATTTGAATAATGTAAAAAGTAGTTTTTAGTTTTGCTACAGTCTTGATAGTCAAACCAGCCAACCCTGGTGGTCTGACCTATCACCACCAACGGTCATATCGGCCAGGGCTAGCTATTTGACCAGCAAAAGCATTTTCGTTTTGGCTAAAATAGGTTTTTTTGGTAATTTGGGTCATGGTATGATTTGGTTTAACCTAGATCGGTGCATATATATTGCATGATGTCAAGTTGTGAACAACTTATGCCTGGAAATGATTTTTTGGTCTTTGGTTATGTAGGGTCACTTGGAATCAACCATAGTCAAACTGTGACGATCGAGGCTACACATGGAGGAGCCGAGGTGAGATAGTTGAGTCCAAGCATAGCACAAGGAAGGCGGGAAATGTTGAAGAAAAGTTCAAGCGATGGGTTGCATCATGTGGATTGATCGGTCTAAGTTAGGCATGGTTCGGTGGAAACAAAATGGGAGAGAGTTGTTGATATGTGGCAAACCAGCAGTGCACCTACACGTGGCAAACCAGCGATGCACCTACACATGGTAGGCTTGACATTTACTTACATGGGAAGATGAAGATCGGGTCAAGAAAGGATATTTTGGTAAGTTGAGCAAAATGTCAGACACTACCTTGGATCAAAACCGCTGCACTTGGGAAAATGGTTTAGGTTAAGGAGAAACTAAGAAGATCAAGTTATATCAAAGGCTAGGGACTTAGCAGATTCAGACTTATGTGCTTTGAAAAACATACATAAGTATAGTGCATGAGTAAATCCCATGTTGTATGGGGTTAACGGGTTTCCTCATATATGTTAAGTGAATTGTATCCACTAGAGTAAGATAGGTGCAGGACGCCTATCTATTTAACAGCTTGAGATGGAGACTTGCTAGTTAATCGTCCAACCTTTGCTATTGAAGCCAGGTATTCTAGGGTTAGGGTTAGTGAAGTTGAGTACTGTGATATACTCTCTTGTCCTCCAGGTGGAGTGGCTATGAACCTTCATTCTCAAGTAGCAATACATCAATCTTTATTCACCTCCCGTGGATATATCTTGTGTTGATTGATTTGCTCTTGATTGGTTGGTTTTGATCTTCTCCCTCCCCTCCTTGATCTCGTTGTGCCAAGGACGTGTAAGATAGGGAGATGACCCCTGAAAATTAATCTCCATCCATCTAAACACCTGGTTGGCAAGTTCTAAAAGTAACATATTTTTACTTAGATTTAATCTCTCTAAGTGATTTCTTGATCTAAGTGTGTTTGCCTTATTTTCTTTGGTGTTCTTACTTGCTGTGACATGTGAAAATACTTCTAAAGCCATCTTGTCCATCTTCTACCCACGGGCAAGCCATATTTACTGTTTTCAATTTTAGCCTAGTTTTCATGCAATTTTTCTCAATCTTGAAAAAGGTCTGAATTTTGATATGGATTCTTGCGATCCTTAGTTGGAATAGGCACCAACACACATGGGGTCATCACAAATGGTTCGTAACCCTCATCAGAAATGGTTTCTGAACCGTCTGATTTATTGCATCAGTGATAATAGGTGGTTATCACAGATGGCTCCCAAACCATCTGTGATAAGTCATAAGACGGCTGATTTTTAAAAAAATAACCGTTTATGATATCCAACATATCACAGATGGCTAATACAAAAAAAACTATGTATGATGGTCTACGTATCACGAATAGTTTTGTGTTAGAAACCGTCTGTGATAGTTCTTCATGCAACTAAAAAATTTCGGCTAGCCTAAGGAAATACTAGCTATGTCCTCTGAAAATAAGCAAGCAGATTAAAGATAAATGACAGATAAGTGAATTACAACTCAAAGTGATTTACAACTCAAAATGAATTACAACTAAAAATTCTATTTTGCTATTTCATTTTAAAAAATAGCCCTTCACGATGATTGACATGCATATAGCTAGCTTCCTCACTGGATTCTTCCTTGGGCCTGATGCCATTTTCGAGTGGAGGCAACTCGTCAAATTAATTGTATTCTTCATCATTCACGACATTCTCAACTCCAACAATTCTTCTTTTTTCATGAAGGACTATGTGGCGGTTCTTATTTTTTGGGTCTATTACATAAAAAACTTGAACAATTTGCATAGCAAGTACGAATGGTTTGTCTTTGTATCTGACACGTTCAAGGTCCATAATAGTGTCACCATACTTGTTGACCTTCACACCATGTGGAAGTTGGACCCAATGGCACCGAAATAGAAGGATCTTGAAAAGTATATAGTCGATCTCCCAAATGTCCTCTATGAACCTATAGTAGAAGCTCAACCCACGTTTCATTATTTTTGGCCCAGAGGTATTGAATTGTTCGTGAAATGCATCTATGCGGACACCACTGTTTTGGATTGTGCTCTTTCTATCCTGAGTTGTCGTATAAAATGTGTACCTATTTATGTCGTATCCTTGCTATGTCATAATTATAAATTTTGATCCTTTTGCCAACCATCATGGCATATTATCACTTGATGACCTCCTAATAAATTGCACCTTTAACCATTTGTTGAACTGATGGTTGTGCTCTCTTGTGATCCAAACCTCTAACCAGCCTGAATTCTCTTGTCATATCATGTCTTTGTGCTCATCAATGTACGGGGATACTTCGGTCATGTGTTGCAAGATCATGAAATGAGCTTGAGCGTACGCATCCAGATCGGGAGTGATTGCTTTCCTCCTAATGGTCTCGATACCCTCAAGCCTTCCCTCATGACAAGATAGAGGTGCATCTATCAGTTCCACCTAAACCATATAGTTGATGCAGAACTCAGTGACCCTTTCGGTTGCATCACCTTCGATGATACTGTCCTCTGACCGAGGTCAATTTTGTACATAGGACTTCAGAATTCCTATGTACCTCTCAAACAAGTAATAATGACATAGTAACACAGGGTCACATATCTTTATCTCTTTCGCAAAGTAAACAATACGATGGACCATGATATCAAAACCGATGGAGAAAAATACATCTTAAGATAACATAGAGTCGTCACCACCTCGGCCTACAGAGTATCTAGTCCATCAGGATTGATGACGTTCAAAGCAATTGAGTTAAAGAAATAACACGGTCTCATGATTGTCACTCAAACATTGTTCGCCAAAATACTTTTAGTTGCAATAGGAAGCATTTGTATCATCAGCATGTGACAATCATGATATTTCATACCAATTAATTTCAAATCTTTCATAGAAACAAGTTTCTTCATGATGGCAGAGTAACCAAATGATAGTTTCACACCATGTAAGCTCTGGCACAGTTCATTTCTCTTAGCCTTGGACAGAGTGTAGCAAGCTAGGGGAAGGTATGTTCGGTCTTTATCGATCTCTTTCGGTGCTAACTCGGTCCTTATGTTCATCTCAATCAAGTCACATTGTGTGTTGACATCATCCTTTGTTTTGTCATGAATATTCAGTAAGAGACCAATCAAGCTATCACATATAATCTTCTCCGCATGCATGACGTCGATATAGTGGTGAACTTCTAAGTGCTCCCAATAAGGTGAGTTCCAAAAAAATTGATCTCTTCTTCCAGATGTTCTTCTAACGGATCCTCAATTTCCATCCCTTTCCAAGCATAGCATCGATATCCTTAACCATATCATAGACCTCTTTCCCTGTAAAAGTCCTTGGAGCTAAACCGTCTGCCTCCTTTCCGTCGAATTGTTTCTTCATCTTGAGATATGGGTGA
The DNA here is from genome assembly GCA_017311315.1 of Dendrocalamus latiflorus. Classification (NCBI taxonomy): domain Eukaryota; kingdom Viridiplantae; phylum Streptophyta; class Magnoliopsida; order Poales; family Poaceae; genus Dendrocalamus; species Dendrocalamus latiflorus. The sequence continues at coordinate 10,875,435 of CM029625.1, read as the reverse complement.
GACTTGGAAAGGAACCTATGGTGACGTATATACACAATTTTGCGCGAGTTGTTTAAACAAACATTCTTGGTATCATCTAAACAGTAAGGATATGCTCCTTTTGTACTCAAGATCGACAGGTTAACTAGGGCAGGAAAATCATTGATGGTGTAGAACAACATGGCGCACAGAGTGAAACTCTCTCATTTGTTTGCATCCCATACCTGTACCCTTTCCATCCACAGTGTTACAAGATCTTCCAGCAATGGTGCTAAGTACACATCAATATCGTCCCCATGTTGCTTCGGTCCTTAGATAAGTAGTGACATCAAAATATACTTCTACTTCGTACACAGCCAAGGAGAAAGGTTGTGGATACATAGATTCACGGGCAAAGTGCTATATCGGCTACTCATGTTACCAAAAGGATTCATTCTATATGTACTGAACACAAACCGTATATTCCTTGGTTTTGCACCGAAGTCTACAAACATCTTATCGAAATTTCTCTACTAGGCAGAATTAGTAGGGTCTCTTAGCTTTCCATCTTTCTTACGCTTCTCCGAGTACCAACGCAGCAATGTTGGATCCTTTCAGTTCACAAATAAATGCTTTAAATTAGGAATTATAGGCAAATACCACAACATTTTAAGAGGAGGTACTTACTTCACCTCGATGCCCTCATCGTCAATGGAGTGATTCTTACACTTGTATCACGATGCTTTGCACACCAGACATACATACATATTTGCATACTCTTTATGGTACACGATAAGTCTTTCAAATATGCATGTATATATTCTTTCTACTTCTATTTCCAAGAGATAGAGAACCTTCTTGGTTTGGTACATGGTTTTGGGCAACACGTCTCTCTCTAGAAACATGTCCTCTAAGAGATTTGATAGCACCATCAAACTTTTATCAGACTGGCCATTGCTTGCCTTCAACTTCAGCAGTTCAAGCATGGATGACACCCTTATGTATTTTGGCTTGCAGCCCAGGAATAATGGTTTCTCTGAGTCTTTATCAAACTCTTGAATTTACCAAACTCTCTCTAACTATAGTTCCATTCTGTTTCTTGCAACATCTGATCCAGATTATCATCGTACAACCTATTCTCATCCAGTATATCATTATCTCCCTCGACGATGTTACTGCCTTCCTACATAATCTACTCTTCACTGTGACTGCTCTAACATCTATACTAGTTTCTAAAACCTCTTCGAATCAAGTGTGCTTCTATATGCGCTAAATTGGTAAACATCTTAAGATTCTCACAATCAATGCATGAACAGTACATAAATTTTACCCCCCTCTTTAATATATCCTGCTTGGTAGCTCTCTAAAAGCACATATGCTATCGATGTACTCTTTACTCACACGGTTCTCAACGTAGATCCAGTTTCGGTCCATCAATGCAACGAATATAGCAAATTAATGTTAAATTAGATTAATGTTTTCCTAGGTAGCCACTACATGTATGTACACTATTACACATAATTGTCATTTACCATAATTTGTCCATGTAAAATAGCTAGCTATGATTCATGAATCAATCCAACAAAAATTAAAGTAGATAGGAGTGAAACTCACTCTTAAATTAGAGTAAAAACTACCTAGCTAGATCTCTCTTTCCTTGCAACTAAAAAGTACACAGATGCATTTACTAATCTTAAATCACCAAGAACAAATATAGATACACAGGCACCCTTCTAAATTTCCTGTCTTCTTTCACCAAATCGCCTTAAAGCTGCCGCCTAACAGACATAATATCTGTAAGGATGAGGGTATTTAATAACGCAGTGAATATCATATATGTTTCCATTTACAACCCATCTGTAATAAGTAAGTCATCACAGACGTTTTACAAAAACTGACTGGCTCATAATAAAAATCGTCTGTGATGTATGGACTTATCTCTGACGTCTTTTCACAAAAACCGTCTGTGATAAGTCCATACATCACTAACGGTTTTTATTACAAATTGTCTGTGATGTATCATATATAGTTTGTGTAAAAAACCATCTATAATAAGTAGGTCATTACTAACGGTTTTTACCATCGGTTACAATAAAAATGGTCACGCTAGTAAAATTGTCTAAGATAACTTCGTTGCAGCTTAACACTTACGTGTTCTGTAGAATCGTCTATGATGAGGCATCTAGTATGAACTTCTCTGTAGTTGTAAGGTTTTTGAAATCTTATGCAATGTGTGTGCAAAATTTTATTTCATTTGGACTTGTATTTTTAGAGTTGCACTAAAAGTTGGATCATCTCGGGCTGAAAATTCAATCAGACCACCCCTGTTCCCAGTCCAACCACCAAGAGGCAAGTCATACCGACCTACTACTGGCGATCTAACTGTCAAGAGCTCAGACCAGACCTGGGTAGCTGGTTAGACCGCCTAGAGTTCATTTTTCTCGAGATTTTGTTTTTTTTAGCGATTTGATTTGGGTTTTAGCTGTCGATCCTAATCTCAGTAATTTTGTAGTTATTTGAGTGAAGGGTCAGTGAATATTTAAGGAGAAATTTGATGGCACCATTCATCCTCTTGAATTTTTTTTGGAATTGGCAAAGATTCTCGTAACTAATCATTTGCAATGTCAAACTGGCCCTCATATCAAATCTCTCGCAAGAATGAACCAAAGCCCAACAAAAACGTGGCCTCTCCATTTATTATTATTATTTTCACAACAAGCTTGTAAAAGATTTTACTTCAGAATGTTGTTTGGCAGATTTGTCATGCATGAATGGAAAGGCTAACGGAACGATCTTGTTGCATATGAAATAATCATCAATCTACCTCAGTACGTCGCAGTCATTTTCGTTATTTTCCTTATGTTTCAAGGTTTGAATATTGCTTTGTTTGAAAACGCCAGTGATCGATGTCTATCTAGCTGATGCATCAATGTCTCGAGAGTGCGTTTCACTCATGCATGCATAGCTTAAAGAAGAAAAATGTTTGCAGAGAGGACAAGTTAAGTGACATAAGCGTTGCATATTTCAGTGCTGCAACTCATTTTCACTGGTATCTTCAGTGCAAATCGTCTGAAATTATTTACAATCAAGTACCACTTTTAGGTGTTGGTTCAATTTGTTCGTTAATCTGATTTTGTAGGACATGGCATAGTTGTGAGCTGCCACAAATTTTTTTTATATGCAAATTTTACACTGTGAATATCACGAAACATGCAACCACAAATGCAGAATTTACAATATTTAGTATTTAGTACGTACCAGCCGAATGACAGGTCGACAATCTGAGCTTACTCCACATGTATATGGATGTCTACGTGCTCCGACATACATTAAAATTATTAAAAGATGGGATGTCCATGCACAAATTCTAACATCAAAGTTAGTACTTGCTGATCTAGTCCGAATTTCTATAAGCTTAGTTCAATCCCACTGATTCCCACCGACTCATCACTCATGGAACTCAAATTGTTTTCTGCGGAAAATCTAAAAAATTGTAGTTTGTGGGACAATGATGAAAGTTTGTACAAAATGTTGTTTGTTGTCGTATGAGCACAACAGGGGTATTGAATACCCAATATGGACTAAGAGCTGAAGAGCTGACCCAGAGAGAGAGAAAGAGAGTGAGCTAGTGGGAAATGAGTGGCCTTGGCCTCTCGCTCTCTTGATGGGGTTTTATATATACATGAATGGGGTAGGATACAAAATCTCCATATTTTCTATCCTAGCTCTTAATAATTACAACATATGAGGGTGCATTTCTTATACTATTGGGCCTGTTCCTAGGCTCAGTCGTTTGGAGCTAGGCCACCCTCACAATAGTACCCTCTCGATAGCAAGCGCAGAAGTCCTGAGAGGCGAGCTGATGTGACCGATTCGCCCAGCCCCCCGTCCCCCGACAGCAAGCACGCAGGTGCCGATGGGCGAGCTGATGCAATTGGTAGCTTGAGCCCTTGGGGTTTAGACAGTGTAAACTTCACGAAGCAGGATTCTTCTAGTGATCATGATGTGGTCGTGGAATCGCTCAACAGAGCCTGAGCCACCGTATGGAGGTTGTCCCTTGGACTTGGGCGGCTTGTAAGCGTGGGCGATGAAGTTCCACACCGAAGCTGTGGACTTGAAGTGCGCACTCCGTCATCGACTGCTCAGACGGGTATCAACGAGGTCTCGACCACGAGGTGGCCGAATGTGCATCGACGAAGTGACAAGCACGGGGTGGTCGTAGAAGGCCTCCCGACCATGTCACTCCCGACATGGTCGTGGGCGTCAACGTAGTCGGTGGCGGGGCAAAGACTTGTGCACGCGCTCCATCCCCACACTTCGGACTGTCGTCGACGAAGTCTCGGCCACGAGGTGGTCATAGTTGTCGGTGAATACTTAATCATGATGTGGTCATAGATGTTGATGAAATCATGACCACATAGTAGTTGGACGAGCGTCAACGACGTCATGACCGTGAGGCGATCAAACAAGTGTAGACGAAGTCACGACCGCTAGGTGGTCGGATAAGTGCTAGTGAAGTCTGGACCACGAGGCGGTCATAGAAGTCGATGAAGCTGTGACCACAAGGTGATCGTAGGTGTCGATGAATGCTCGACCACAACGTGGTTAGAGTTGTCAATGAAGTTTTGACCCTGAGGGGTCTGATGACATCACCAAAGGTGCGACCACGAGGTGGTCATAGGTGTCAACAAAGTCGATGGCGGGACGAAGGCTTTGAAGCGTGCGCTTCGTCTCCAACCCTTCAGACTGGCACCGATGAAGTCTTGACCATAAGGTGGCGGTAGCTAGCAACGAAGACTCAACCACAACATGTTCATAGATGTCAAGGAAGTCACAACCACAAAGTAGTCGGACGAGCATCGACAAAGTCACGACCATAAGGTGGTTGGATGAGTGCCGATAAAGATGTAGCCGTGAGGTGGTCGTCAGACGGGTTTCAATGAAGTTCCAACCATGAGGCGGTCGGACGAGTGCCAAGGAAGTCACGACTACGAGGTAGTCGTAGACGTCGACGAAGTCCAGACCATGAGGCAAGCATAGACGTGAACAAAGTCACAACCACGAGGTGATTGGACCTTCGACCATGGTCGTACTTAGGGCTGGATATCGAGCTGGCTCGGCTCGGCTCGGTCTGGCTCGGTAGGATAACGAGCTGGCTCGAGCTGGCTCGTTATAACTAACGAGCTAAAAAGCCAGCTCGGCTCGGCTCGACAAAAAGCTCGAGTTAGCTCGTTTGGCTCGTGAGCCAGGGCCAAAAAATATCTCCATCATATATTCATCCATAGAAGTTTGGCTCGTTTGGCTCGTTAGGCTCGTTTGGCTCGTTTGGGTACAATAGAGTACAAATTAACACATGCATGGCTCGTTTGGGTACAATAGAGTACAAATTTACACATTAACACATGCAATAGAGTACAAATTAGGTCCATGGAAGCAGCATATGCATATCTAAATTCCTGGAAGCATGGCTCGTTTGGCTCGTGAGCGGCTCGCGAGCTGGCTCAAGTTGGCTCGTTATAGCTAACGAGCTAAAATCTTGGCTCAGCTCGGCTCGTTATCCTAACGAGCCGAGCCGAGCCAGCCACGAGCCGAGCGAGCTAACGAGCTTCGAGTTTTTCGTCCAGCCCTAGTCGTACTCATCATTTTCGACTGCTGCCGGAGTCGACACCTTGGACCACAGCCTAAGTCAATATTTTCACACATTGATGAAGTCGACATCGTCGATTGTAGCCGGCATCGACGTCTCCGATCGTAGACGAAGTAAACATCGTCGATCGTTGCTGACATCGACATCTTTGATCATTGTCAAAGTCGATGTATTCAACCATTGCCAAAGTCAGAATCGTCAATCACAGCTGGCATTGACATCTTCGACCGCTGTTGGAGTCGACATCCTCACCCAGAATGAAGTCAAGATCTTCAACCGCTGTCGAAGTTGACATCCTTGATCATAGGCGGAGTCGAGATCTTTGACCGTTGTCAGAGTCAAGATGTTCGACTGCTGCCAAAGTGGACATCTTTGAGCATATGTGGAGTTGAGACCTTCGGTAGCTGCTAAAGTCAAGATTGTCGACGTAGGCAAAATCAATGTCTTCGACCGCAGCCAGAGCTGACGTTCTTCGACTGCAACTGGGGTCGAGAACTTTGACCGCTACCAAAGTCGACATCATCGATCGTAGCCAGCGTCGATGTCTTCGACCGCAGCTGGAGTTGACATCTTCGATCGCTACCGAAGTCGAGATCTTCAAACACTACCGAAGTTGACATCTTCGACCATAGGCAGCTGAAATCCTCGACAGCAGCCAGAGTCATATCAACAAGGTCTCGACGAAGTTGCGACCATGAGGTGGTTGTAGAAGGCCTCACGACCACGTCGCTCCTGACGTAGTCATAGGTGTCGACGTAGCCGGTGGTGGGACGAGGAGATGCGACCACGAGGTGGTCGCAGGTGTCGACGAAGACTCGACTATGAGGTTGACAAAGTCATGACCCCAATGGATCGAACGAGCATCGACGAGGTCATGACCACCTAGCGGTCGGATGAGCATCGACGAAGCTACGACCACAGGTTGGTCGTAGAAGGCCTCACAACCACATCACTCCTGACGTGGACATGGGCATCAACGTAGTTGGCGTTGGGGCGAAGACTTGTGTGTGGGCTCCGTCCCTATGCTTTGGATTGGCGTTGATGAATTTTCACCACGAAGTGGTCAGAGAATGCCTCATAACCGCATGGTTGTAGGGTGCCTGATGATGACGTCCATCGAGATGTGGTCATGGGCATCGAAAAAACTTGACCATGAGGTTGATGAAGCTAGTGGTCGCTGGCATTGACGTAGTCGGTGGCAAGGTTAAGACTTGTGTGTGCACTCCATCCCCCCCCCCCCCACCCTTTGGACGAGCATGGACAAATTAGGCAGTGGGACAAAGACTTGAAGCGCATGCTGCATCCCCCATCGCTCTGGCTAGTGCTAACGAAGATGCGATCACGAGGTGATCGCAGGTATCGATGAAGTCTTGACCATGAGGTCGACGAAGCTACGACCATCGTGAAGTTATAGAGGGCCTCATGACCATGTCGCTCCTGATGTGGTCATGGGTATCATTGTAGCTAGTGGAGGGGTGAAGACTTGCACACATGCTTTGTCCCTCATCCTTCGGACGGGCATCGACAAAGTCGATGGTGGTACGAAGACTTGAAGCATGCACTCCATCCCCTGATCGCCCGGACTAGTGTCGATGAAGATGTGACCATGAGCTAGTCGTCGGACGAGCATCGCCATAGTTTCGACTGCGAGGCGGTTGAACGAGCGTCAAAGAAGTCATGACTACGAGGCAGTCAGACAAACGTCGGTGAAGTCTGGGGTAGGAGGTGGTCACAGACGTTGTCCAACCACAAGGTGGTCGGATAACCATCGATGAAGTCTTTACTGTGAGGTGGTCATAGACATTGATGAAACTGTGACCACAAGGTGGTCACTGGCGATGATGAAGATGCAACCACAAGGTGGTCATAGAGGTGCCCCATGACCACGTCACTCCGGACATGGTCATGGGTGTCAATGTAGTTGGCAGCAGGGCGAAGACTTGTGCGTGCGCACTGTCCCCATGCTTCGGGTGGTCAGATGCAGTTCTTGCTCAGGGGTGGAACTGTGGCTCGATGCTGTTTACACAGCAAATTCCCTGGTGAGACGCGTGAAGCACGCGAGGCTAGCCAGGGTTATTGCTAGTGGTTGGGACTCCCTGGTGCGGAGCCGGAGTACGCCGGGGCCGAAGCTACCGTATGATTATTTATACTCTATAGAATGCATTGGGACGCGAGGCCACCGTGCGACTTGTTTTATACTCCGTAGAGTTGCCTGGGAAAGTTGAGTTTCCGGTACTTTATACTCTATAGAGTACGTCGGGGCGCGATGCCACCGTGTGATTTTTTTATACTCCTAGAGTTGCCCAGGACGGCTGAGTTCCCAGTGCTTTATACTACGCAGAGTACACCAGGGCGTGACACCGCCATACGTTTTTTTATACTCCATAAATCTGCTCAGGACAGCTGAGTTCCCGATGCTTTATACTTCGCAGAGTACGCCGGGGCGCGACGCTACCATGCTATTTTTTTGCACTCCGTATTCACGACGTTTTATACTTCGCAGAGTACTCCGGGGTGCAATGTCGCCGTGCGATTTTTTTATACTTCGTAGAGTTGCCCGGGACGGCTGATTTTCCGACTCTTTATACTCCACAGAGTACGCCGGGGCGCAACACTGCCGTGCGATTTTTTGTACTCCGTAGAGTTGCCTAGGACGGTTGAGTTCCCGGCACTTTATACTCCGCAAAGTATGCCGGGACACAAGGCCATCATGCGATTTGAGCACACATCAAATCCAACGAATCTCTCTCATGGCAGCGACTACGGGGTCATCGGACGCCTCATGACTACGTCTATCCTGACACGGTCGTGGGCGTCGATGACCCACTGATGGTCGTGCCCCGGTCAGCCCTCCCTCGCGCAGCTTCTTGCGCAGTCCCCACAGACGGCGCCATTGTGGCGTGACCATGAGGTGGTCGTAGCTGTCGACAAAGGGTCGACCACGGAATGGTCATGCCAAAGTGACGCCATCTGTGGAGACCGCATAAGAAGCTACGCGAGGGAGGGCCTAGCAACAAGTCCAATAGTAAAGAGAATGTACCAATGCACTCTTACCTTTTGTAATTATTAAGAGCTTATATAAACCCCCCATCAGGAGGGCGAGAGGCTAAGGCCACTCATTTCTCAACTTCTCAGCTCTTAGTCCATATCCTCTCAAGGGGGAAAATGGTACCCAATACCCCTGTTATGCTCATACGATAATAATGTGCTTCTCTAAGTTAATATGCTACTATACCAAATTCCAAACATTATCCAAACAAAATGAAATAAGAAAATTTTAGTTTGCGGGATAATGATGAAATTATCATTGGGTCTCACTGAGCAATAATTCTTGAGCAGAAACTTAGCCATGAAGCTGACAACCTTTTTAGATACGTGTGAGGAAGTGCAATGAATGGATGTGGTGAAGAGATTCCTTTATGCCTCTCCTTTTTCTTTTCTTTTTTATGGACTCAAAATAATAATATAGATAATAGATGGCCCCAGCTAGAAGATAGCCATTAAGGGAACGGATTGAAGGCTCGCATTACTCAACAACTCAGATTTTTGTTTTCTAAGTTGAAAAGGTTTTCTTATTGTAACTAATTAGTTATTAAGCCTTATTTTCGCCTTACAGCTTACTTTTCCGTAATTAAAGAGAACCCGTAAAAAGACTGATCCAAGATAACATTAGTGAGGTTTATTTTGCCTGTCTCCATGGGTCATCCGTTGTAGCGATGGACAGAAAAATCGTAGCAATTTAATCTGATTAAGAACTCCATCAAAAAAAATGTGTAAGAACGGATCGTGATCACAAGTTTTGCTCTGTCTTCTTACATTCAATGTGACATAATAGTGTTTCCATGTATGGAGCTCCTAGAAATTTCCACTGTATAATGTACCAATTTGTCGGCTCTGAATTTATCGTTCAGAATCCTCTGTAATTCTATCACACTATTATCTAAATTAGCAAATAGTGCTCACAGATATATTACCGAACACTAAATACATATCTTACAGAAACATAACTAATACAATAGTAGACTTACACATGAGCCGATCAGATCGAAACCTTTAAAAAGCAGCAGCGGAAACGGTAACATCACATAGGTAAGCTCTCAGGATATGCCCACAGGCAACCACCTGGGGTTCACGACCTAGTTCTTGGCCTCATCATCTTCTAGTCTTGTCAACACCTTTAGATGACCGCAGGGCACTGAATAATACCAGTTGAGCAATAGTGAGTACGTAGGTGGAAAATGAGGCTTGAGATTATTTTCTTTACAGAAAGCCACAATTAAAATACAATAAGTAGAAAGTCTGAGACTTAGCATTTTAATTAAACCATGCTTTAAATTATGCAATGTGATAATAATCTTATCGAAGGTTCCATGTATCTTTTACAAAGTATGATTTCATTCACCATATGCTATATTTATTTCTTGGGTTTGAACAAACATTTATATTCATTGGGTTCCAACCACCCAGGGGAAATCAAAGTCAGAGTTCCAACCACTATTTCTGTTTTTCATCCCAACCAAAAAGATTCTTTGGAAATAGACACTAAATCAAATAAATTCCCATGCTTACCCATGACTATAGGTACGGCTGTTCGAATAGTTTTTACTCTGTAGAGGTCGCACACTTTACACATAAGAGATATTTAACTTGTTATATTCCACATGTTATCTTGAACATAGATCAAGAAGACCATCAATATTTTACTTACAAATATTGAAGCTATATGTGACGTTAATAGGCCACATCAATATTGTCGTACTAAGTATAGCTGTACTAAGGTCCTGTTCTTTTGGGCTATGGCAGATAGATTTTGACTGCGCTTTTTGAGATGACAGTAGGTGGTGGAGACACTGACGCAGACAACGCATAGGGTTTTGAGCTCAGGAAGCCGTTTGGAGAAGTGGTTTCAAGAAGCTACTTGGAGAAGTCACCTATTTGTTTCAGCTTTTGAAGAAGCCAAAGCTAAAAACCATACAAGCTAAAAAGAACAGGGTCTAAAAACCCTACGTGCTTTTCAAGTGATAGAGTATACGAACTATCATGCGGGTTATGTAGTGTACTAATAAATTATATAGAATTTATTTGTCAATGTTAGCATTTGCTATCATTATAATGCTTAAAATTAAATTGTTTTCACAACTAAATATGTAAAGTGACCAATTAATTGGGACAAAAACTTAACTCATTATATAGTAACGTTAAAGTACCATGTGAATCAATATTTGTAATGCATGGTTTACGCGGCGCTAACATTTTATTACTCTCTCTGTTCTTTTTTAAGTGATATTTTTATTTTTTATGGCCTAGAGATATAACTTTGATCATTACTATTTGTAACTTTATCTTATTATATACTAATAAAATTATAATAATATTATGAAAGTATTTTTAGCAACAAATCTAGATGGTTTTCAACATATTGGCAGTCATACTTCAGAAAGTTTGACGGCATAGATTATAGGATGTCAGTTAAAAAATTTGTATGGGTGGCATGGCGAGTTGACGACTGCATGGACATGCTCCAGGAGGTGTCCAATGGCTATGGTGAGGGCATGCATCCAAGGAAGCATGTCACAGCGGTTAGGGGGTGCATCCAAGAAGGTGCGACACGTGCAGTGTGCACGCTTAATGAAAATTTTCTAGCTCCGCTACCGAAAGCAAGTACGCCCACACAAGACAACAAGATACCGCAAAATACCTAAACAAATATAGGGGACAAAATACAAAACATAAAAGAAAAGGACACTAGAGAAGTCACAAATTCCTTCCTAACGGCCTATTAATTAAGAAAATAAAGCTCCTCTTAGAGCAAGTATAATAAGAGCAGGTACAATAAAGCTTAGTCAGCAGGCTATAGCAAATATAATATCAACCAAATCTTACGTGGCAGAGAGAGAAAGGAAGAGAGAGAAGGAAGCTGGCTACTAAATTACAGCTAGCTGTAGCACGTAAAAATATGCATTTCACTCTCTTACAAGTGGGGCCAAATAGTTATTGTAATAGCTACCTTATTGTATGAATTATTTTTTTGAAGGCTATAGATGAAATGGATAAGTATTATAGCTACTAGTTGGTTATACTATTGTACTTGCTCTAAGAGGTTGTTAGTAGGCTGTATGCTGAGGTGGAGGAGAGAGAGGAGGAGAGAGAAGAGAGGTGGGCTGTAAGTTTACAGCCAGCTGAAGCACAAGAACCAAGAAACTTTGTGAGAGAAAGGGGTGGGTCATACAGCCTTCAGCTGGCTGTAACTATTATATGAATGGGCTGATAAGTGGGCTGTAAGTGTCTATACAGCCAGCTAAAGGCTATATTATTAGCCTTGCTCTTAAGCATCGATTCGAGGTGACTAGCGCACAAATGAGCTGAAATTTCTCCGGTTACATTAATAACCAGACTGAAATTAAAGCCCTTAGAATTTTGTACCCTTTATGGCATGTCGGCATGCAACTCCAATGGAGCGAACATAGTGAGCATGTCATGGAAAATGGACATGACAACATCCAAGAGAAATAATTAAGCCCATGATGCTTCAAGAGCTGCCAAAAGACGATTGACATCAATGTAACATGATATAATGTGTGTGTGTGTGTGTATATATATATATATATATATATATATATATATATATATATATATATATATATATATATATATATATATATATATATATATATATATATATATATATATATATATATATATATATATATATATAATTTTTCCACTCTTTGCTCAAATGGTACATGGGGCTACTAGAATTTTCTGCAGTAATGCACGGCTTTCCGCCTACTAATTGAAGAGCAAGAGCCGTAATATATACACAAAGCAACAAACACTAAATTAATAAAGGGGTAAAAAAATACAAAACAGAAAAAGAAAAGGATATTAGATAAAACACTAATCACATTGTATTAACGGCCAATTAATTAAGAAAATCAAGTGCCTCTTAAGCATCGGTTAGAAATGACTAGCACACAAATTAGCAGATATATCTTCCCGACCGGTTACACTAATGACCATGCTAGCTAGCCCTTTGAATTTTTGTGCCCTTGGTCCTATGCAAATGCAGAGCGTGCACAGTGAGCATGTCATGGAAATGGACATGACAACACCAAATAGGAGAATTAATCAATGCCATGATGCTTCCGGAGCTACCAAAAGACGTATCAACCATGCAACTACTTGGACAAGTTGCCATACCAAGACCATTGGCATAAAATATAACACCAATCATGGAAATACGCAGAGCTTAGAGAAAGCAAGAAATTAACAAAGAGTATATATATAACATGTATTGATGCTTGCAACTCAAGCAGCCTCTGAGATAAGACGAGCCTCACACTGCAGGTCAGTGTCACATTTTTCTTCCCCGATGCATCATTAGAAGAATAACATGACAATGGGCGAAACTCGTGTACCGAACTTGATGTGCTTCTGCAGCTAAAGCGGAGTTTGTACAACCCAACAACTTGTGCACTAATCCCCTTGGCCAAAAAAAAAACATTAAGGGAGAGAAGTTTCGCCTGCATGCTACACAAAACAGTTGCACTGTCCCCATGCTCAATGCTGCAAAGATAAAGTTCTGAATTATGACGCGTCGAAGCATGAGTGCTACCACAGCAATTAATGCTTCTCTAGCAACTTCAAGAAAGTTACCAGCTTAGCTTCTTCCGAGACTTTGCGCGATTTCATCGATCGACTGGTACATCTCTAACAGGTTGAGCATTATAAACAATACGAATTGAAACGTATCGACATTATTAATCCTGGAAATCAGATACAAGCAATCCAGCTAAAAACCAGGCAGGCAGGCAGGCAGGCATGCAATTTCTGTTAGCTTGGGAATGTCCCTGTCCAGGTTATGTACCGTAGATGGCCAATCGTTTTCATGTGGATATCCAATATTGCAGGTCAGATGCATTTTTGAGCCAGTGGTAATAGCAAAGCTTGGTTTCATTTGCGAACAAAAAGTAGGGAATCTGCCTGTCGCTTCCTCAAAGTAGGATGGCTCCAAGGCTTTGGCTTCAAACACAAGTGCTCAACAGTACCTCCTGTCCTCAATTACCTAAAAGCAAGTGTTGGCATCAATCCGTTATATAACAATTTTGGACCAGGAGACTACGAAGCTTGCAAAACAGGGACATTTTGTTTGTCATATAAATGCATTTTCCTATAGCAAAGAAAACAAGGAGAAGGTACACAAGATAAACAGAACAACTAATCCCACAAATTTAATTAGTCACCTGAATTTCCAAAATTCAGAAGACGAAAGTAGATGATTGGAAACTGTGGTTCAAAATAGTTGGTATGGTTCCAATTCGCAAGTGTTTTCGTTCATTCAGTAAGTTGCCATATCAATTGCATACTTATGGAATTCAAGCTGAACTGCTGAAACTGTTAGAACAGAAAAGCATTTTTTACACAAAAGCAGCTTAGTTTTCTGATATTGAGCTATACCAAGCACATACTCAAAGGAATCTTTCATAAACTTTTTATTAGAGGAAAACTTAACAAACTTTAAGCAATTAATGGTCTCGCATTCGCATAATGGAAATAGCGCCGAATATATAACAAATATGTGGTTTCGAGAAACGCTGCCGTCATCTTCTTCTCTTCTAGGAAAGGTGGGTAGTCACTCCCAGTATCAATAACGACGCATCCAACAACCTGACCAGTGATCACTGAACCAAGCAGCCGTTGACTAGTAAGAATCAGTGTGTATCCATTCATACCAAATCTCTTGATTTCGACTTGGTTTGCCCGCTAGAAGCAAGCAATTTTACTCATGCAACCTTGCGTCTGAAGTAACAACGGTGGTTGTTCTAGTAACATTGGTGTCAACTTGCAATGCAAACAACGTGTGAACACTGAACAGTGTACAAAAATGGATGTCTTACTATCATGTGTTTGGTAGATCCATGAATACTGTCATATATACTCACTATATAACAATGCAAGATTTGCTTGTTATGAATATTGTGCATGTATTCATAAGGCCCAAAAGGCAATATATATAGAAGTACAAGGGGGATGTACAGAAGGAATACAAGGCATATTAGAAAACAAATAACAGATCTAATCTATCTCCTATTCTATCCTTAACAACCCCCTCAAACTCATGGTGGATCACACACACTGAGTTGGGAGAGAAAATACAAATGTTGTGCCCTAGTCTGTGGCTTCATGAAGAAGTCAGCAATCTGTAACTCTGAGGACACAAACTGAAGAGCAAGTACACCCTCCTGCACCTGGGAGCGAGTGTATGAAGCATCCACACCAATGTGCTTGGTGAGCTCATGCTTCACTGGATCACGAGCAATGCTGATAGCTCCTGTACTGTCAGTCATAAGAGTAGTAGGACCCCTCACAGGTACGCCAAAGTCTGCAAGTAACCATCTCAACCAAGTAATCTCTACTGTCACAACTGCCATAGCTCTCAACTCAGCCTCTGCACTCGAACGGGAAACTGCAGTCTGCTTCTTTGTCTTCCAGGCAATCAGGGAGGAGCCAAGAAAAACACAGTAAGCAGAAAGAGATCGACGATCAGAAGGATCACTAGCCAGGTCGCATCAGAGTACGCCTGAAGCTGGAGTGAGGTGGAGCTAGGGAAAAACAAGCGACGAGATATGGTCCCACGCAAGTAGCGAAGAACACGAAGAAGATGATTGTAGTGAAGATGAGTAGGACAAGCCATGATCTGACTCAAGATATGGACAGCATGAGCAATATCAGGACGAGTGCTCACAAGATATACCAAACTGCCAACAAGATGGCGATACCGAGTAGGATCCTCAAGAAGATCACCATCAGTAGCACGGAGCTGAAGAGAGAGCTCCATAGGAGTCTCAGTAGTGCGAGTATCAGTCAGACCAGACCGATCAAGAAGATCCTGGACATACTTCTGTTGGGAGAGGTAGTAACCCTCAGGCGTGACAGAAACCTCAATCCCAAGAAAGTATGTAAGCAAACCAAGATCAGTCATCAGAAACTGCTCACTGAGATGCTTCTTCACATATGCAATGAATGAGAGATCGTCACCAGTAATGAGCATATCATCCACATATAGAAGAAGCAGTGTCCTACCTCGAGGTGAGACATGGATAAATAGAGCAGGATCATGGGCACTGACAGTGAAACCGACAGCGGTGATCACTGAGGTAAAACGCGCAACCCAGGCACGAGGGGCCTGTTTGAGACCATAAAGAGCACGACGAAGACGACAGACATGACCAGCTGGAACAGAATACCCAGGTGGTGGCTGCATGTAAACCTCCTCATGCAAGACGCCATTAAGAAAGGCATTCTTGACATCCAGCTGAGAGATAGACCACCGGCGAACAGAAGCAACCGCAACAAGAGTGCGAACAGTAGTCATGTGAGCAACAGGAGCAAATGTCTCATCATAATCTCGACCATACTCCTGCTGAAAACCACGAGCCACAAGACGAGCCTTGTAGCGCTCAATGGTACCATCAGACCTGATCTTAATCTTGTACACCCACTTGCACGTGATAGGACGAGTGTGCACAGGTGTCGGGACAATCTCCCAAGTCTCCGTACGACGAAGCGCATCAAGCTCCTCTGCCATGGCGAGCTGCCACTCAGAATGAGAAGCAGCCTCACGATAAGAACTAGGCTCAGTGACAGAGAGAGCATGAGCTGGCGAAGCAAAACCAAGACGAGCAGGAGGCCGAATGGTTGCCCGGTCACGAAGGGCGTAACGAGAAGCATCATCAGATGAATCAGACGTCGGTGTCGGCAAGAGACCAGGAGAGGGATCTGATGAAGGACGAGGACATCTGGAGTAGTGCACCCCAGAGAAACGAGACGGTGGTGCCATAGGAGCAGGAGGCGGTGCTGCAGGAGGCAACACGGGAGGTGAAGGTACCGAAGGCGGGGAAAGGGGGGAAATGGGTGAGGAGTCAGGGAGAGACAACCAGGAGATCGTCTCGATGGTGGAAGCAGTGTGAGGAGCCGAATCCTGATAGAAGAAAGGTCGAGATTCGTCAAAGACAACATCTCGTGAGATCCTAATCCGTCGAGTAGAAGGATCATAGCAACGATAACCCTTATGCTCAGAACTGTACCCAAGAAACACACACTCGACTGACTAGGCTGTCAATTTAGTGCGCTCACGAGGCGGCAGTAGGACAAAACAGGTGCAGCCAAAAACACGAAGGTGATCGTACTGGGGGGCTCTAGAGTAGAGACGCTCTATAGGACTGACATCCTTAAGAGCAGTGGAAGGCTGCATATTAATGAGATATGCAGCCGTAGAAATAGCCTTAGCCCAGAACTGTGGGGGAACGTGAGAAGCAAGAAGAAGGGTGCGAGCAGTCTCAATCAGATAACGATGCTTGCGTTCAGCAACCCCATTCTGAGCATGAGCACCAGGACAAGAAGACTGATAAAGAGTGCCCTGCTCGGAAAGAAATTGTCTGAACGCACTAGAACAATACTCGCCAGCAGAATCACAGCGAAAAGTACGAATAGAGGACTCAAACTGAGTACGAACCATCATGGCAAAGCTACGATAGATCGCAAGAAACTGACCACGATTAGACATAGGGAAAAGCCAAGTAAAACGGGAATAGTCATCAATGAAAATAACATAGAATTTATGCCCGCCTTTTGAGATAATAGGCGCAGGTCCCCATACATCTGAATGAACTAAATCAAAAGGACGAGAAGACAATGACTCACTAGAATGATAAGGAAGTTGTAGCTGCTTGCCCAGCTTACAACCTCGACAAAACATGGACGTGTCAACAGTAACACGTCCAAGGACACCCTGACGAACTAATGACGAAAGACGAGACCCACACAGGTGACCTAAACGGTGATGCCACTGCGCAAAAACTCCAGAGGTGGTGGCAGCAGTGGCAGTGGAGGTAGACGTGTCAGGAGACGTGGTAGGAGCAGCTGAAGCGGACGGAAGATGAAGACGGTCGAGAATGTAGAGACCCTGACGATCCCTACGGCGCCGGCCAGTCCCAAGTATCGTCCCTGTCTGTCGATCCTGAACGAAACAGGTGTGAGAGTCAAAACCAACCCTACAACCAAGGTCAATGAGCTGTCCCACTGAAAGAAGCTGCATGGTTAGTTGGGGAACATGAGAAACAGCTGGAACAGAAAAATCAGTGGACAAAAGAGTGCCCTAACAACTAATAGACAAGGAAGTACCATCAGCAGTCTAGACAGAGATAGGGAGGACAGGAGGTCCTACTGAAGTGAGAGATGTGGAATCTGGTGTCATATGGAAAGAGGCACCAGAATCTAGAACCCAAGAGGTACCTGGGGGAGACGTCTGAGCTAGACTAGCAGAACCCGCTGAGCTATGAGAGAGCTGCTGAAGAAGAGCCTGGCAAAGCTGCTGAACAGAGTCACCTCGCTGAGATCCTGATGAGCTGGACTGTCCTCCTGTGAAGGAAGGGCCTCCCTGCCCCCCCCCCCCTTGGATCGTCCATCCCCATGCGCCTTATTCCGCTTTTTTCGCACCGCACAACGCTGGTAGTCATGCCCGAAGTTCTTACAGTAGTTGCATTGAACTCCAGTTGGTGCAAAGGCAGGAGCGGCAACAGGCACTTGGGAAGGAACCGTAGTCGTAGCAGGAACCATCGATGTAGTCGAAGAAGGAGCAACAAGCACAGTCGGAACGGACTGTGCTGCTAGCCCGAGACGAAGCTCCTCAGCCCGAAGTGTCGAAAGAGCCTCGGTGACAGTCGGTCGTGGCGAGCGGCTCAGCAGCTGAGCTCTGACAGGCTCAAACTCTGGGCGAAGACGGCAGACGAAATCATAAAGACGAAGGCGATCATGATCTGCCTTCTGAACTTTGTGGCACTCCTGGCACAGTGGAGAAGCCAGCTCATCTATCTGGCGCCAGAGACTAGCCAGAGCTCGGAAGAAGTCGTCGACGGAAGAATCTCCCTGGCGAAGCGTCTCCAACTCACGTTGAAGCGAAAAGAACTGAGCATCACTGCTCTGCTGATATCGCTCATGTAAGTACTCCCAGATCTGTCGAGTAGACCGCAGACCAACAATATCTGGCTGAATGAAGTCGTCAACGCTGACCACCAGGATGGCACGAACACGGGCCTCATCAGCACACCAGCGCTCGAAAGCGTCAATGGCATACTGAAAAGCCTCATCAACAGCGTCAGCAGCAGCATCAGCCTCTGCCTTCTTCTTAGCAGCCTCATCTGCTCCAGGAGGTGCAGAAGTAGGCTGCCTAGGAGGAGGCTGAACCGGCGGTGGCGGAGAAGGACGAGCACCGGTAACATGTCTCTAAAGGCGGAGACCATCAAGCGTGATCTCCATGAGGGAAGACCATAACCTGTAGTTCGTTCCATGGAGCTTTGTTCCCGAGAATGGGATCGCAGCGGAGGGAACGGAAGCCATTGGTAAGCAGCGCTGGACGGCGCGGCGGTTAGAACAACGTTATTTTGTTTGTTTTTTTTACAAAGACTATATACGGCTCTTCACTGGCTGTTAGCCAGCAGAGAGCTGCAGCCCAGAGATGGAGCTGCGGCCGGCGACCGGGCACGGCCAGAGGAGAGGTGACGGCGGCCGAAGGAGAGGCGACGGCGGTCGTCGACCCGGCGCGACCGGAGGAGAGGCGACGGCGACCGGCAACCCGACGCGGCCGGCGAAGCGGACAACGGCAGCGGCGGCCCGACACGACCGGCGGAGCGGGCAGCGGCGGTGGCGGCCCGGCTCGGCTGGCGGAGCGCACGAGGGCGGCGGCGGCCCGGCTCGGCTGGCGGAGCGCACGAGGGCGGCGGCGGCCCGGCTCGGCTGGCGGAGCGCACGAGGGCGGCGGCGGCCCGGCTCGGCTGGCGGAGCGCACGAGGGCGGCGGTGGCCCGGCTCGGCTGGCGGAGCGCACGAGGGCGGCGGCGGCCCGGCTCGGCTGGCGGAGTGCGCGACGGCTGTGGCGGCCCGGCTCGGCTGGCAGAGCGAGCAACGGCAGCGGCCTGGCGGCGGCAGCAACAGATCCAGATCTAGTGCCGCTAGATCTGGTCTGGCGGCGACCAAGCGGTCCAGGCGGCGGCAGCTCGAGCGGAGGGGCCCGAGCGGCGGCGGCTTGGGACGGCGATGACCAACCTGAGTGACAGCAACGGCATAGACCAGGCGGCGGCGGCAACAGAGGCAGCGGAAGAAAATTAGGTCAGAGCCCTAACCCTAACCTAGGCTCTGATACCATGTTATGAATATTGTGCATGTATTCATAAGGCCCAAAAGACAATATATATAGAGGTACAAGGGGGATGTACAGAAGGAATACAAGGCATATTAGGAAACAAATAACAGATCTAATCTATCTCCTATTCTATCCTTAACATTGCTAACATGAGATGTATGAGTAGTAATATAGTTGCATTACGTTCTGAGCATCCTTACTACTGGGATTAAGTGAGATCAGTAAATAGGACGGATGCAAAGTCTGGAACATAAAACAAGGACAGCAACTTTCTGGTGTGCAATTTTGACAAGTTTAGTAATATTGTTATTGAAGCAATGAGAAAAATAAGGTTGCTTGAGATGAGATTGCCGACTGACAAAGTCAACAAGTGGAAATGGACATTTTTCCTTTTCCTCTGAGCTTTCAGATTGAAATAACGTTTTCAGGAAATAAGAATCAATTAAAAGAATTACCAAACCATATTTTCAGTACGTAACATCATTCTGACCCTCTTTCAAAAAAAACATCATTCTGACCTAGAAGTAAACAATACTGCAAAATTGAAGGGAGGATAGTGCAAACTTTACAGGAGCTTAAAATGATTCTCTCATTAGTAAGGAAGTTTAAGCGGAGTTGAGAAACTTCTTATTTTGATATGAAAGATTGAGCTGAAGTAGGGTTAACCCCGACCTAAAGATTATATTGATGAGCACTCAAAGGATTACAAGGGCCTAGAATAGGGCCATGTCACCGAGTAGTGACTAGGCTGGCCGCAAGTTAGCCGTGGGGGAGGGGGGTGGATGACAAGGTGAAGCTACGGAGAGCTACACCAAACTACATCAACACCTCTGCGTACAGCAGCCCTGTACGCACTGTAGAAGTAGGGCCGTCAAAACTCAAAAGGGCATGAGGACACCTGGGCTTCAGGCGAGGGAGAGAACCACTCCTGCCAACACTCATCCGACACGAAAATCACCAACTCTGCATGCTGCTACCGTCCAACGACGGATCCCATCGTTTCCTAGCCTCTGCCACGCGAATTGGGGCACTGGTCGAAGTTGAGCAGTTGTGGTTACCGACACCCATCTGCACCTAGCTAGCCAACGTGCTCAACGGCTCACCTGCTCGTGGCCCGACGCCATGCGACATGGCTTGCTACCTTGCAACCCATTTGGTTGCCATTCATTCGACACCCCTTCGGGAGAGAGGGAGGGATGGTGGCAGCGAGCGAACGAGAACAAGCCTATCCAAGAGGGGTTGGACCTGGAGGAAACTCACTAACCCAGCTTTAGATGGAGTAAGGCAACCAAACAGAGAAGAGAGAAACAAAGTCAACCCCTCGAGCAGTGACTTCTTGCCCGACCACGGCGGCAACCAACACAGTAGAAGAAAACACCGTCCTTCCTTGCCGCAGGCCCAGCCATGGCATCGAGGCCAGACATCGGTTCATCGTCGACACGACGAGGGGCAGCAGCAATGCCAAGGAAGCACGGCCAAATCTGGAAATTTGAGTTGGAGGGGAGAGAGATTAGAAAGGGAAAGAGGGGAAAGGAGGGAGTGGGGACCAATTTTGCCAGATCGGTCGATGCTTCGGGTATTGGTCCGACTGGTGGGTCATCGGTTAGACCATAAATTTTACTAAAAATACCCTTAGGCATATATGACATGTAGGAATTTCATATATGGACATATAATTATAATATTCTATAAAGTATATAACTGTAATTACGTTTTGGATATCACAAGACAATCTGTGTGCTCTAATTTTACTAATTTATTCTAGTGCTAGAATACAATGTTTGCAAATTAATTGGTATCACCTTTTAATTATGTTTCCTTTCACCAATGAACACAACCACCCAATAGGTTCAACACTAAGAAAGGGAGGGAGGGGTGGAGAGGGGCAGGAGGCATTTTTGTGGTAATATATGTTCAACGCTAAGAAGACATTTGGGTCAAACCGGCTCAAAATGACCGGTCCATACAAAAACCGCCTAGTCTGACCTAGGTTTCGCTGGTTCACACTCGAATAATTGCTTGAGCAATCTAACAATGCAGACTGGAATGGTCCGGTTTTTTCTAGGCAAACCGTCAGCCTGATCTTGGTCTGTTGACACTGGTGGGGACACAAGGGGTGGCTGTCACATCTAGTGCCAGTGTCGGTGCTGACTCTTGTGGTTGCGGTACAATCCCAACACTAACAAATGGAAAAGAAGGGGGTGAGAGTGAGATAGAGAAAAGGAGGGGTGGGTGGAGCGGAGGAAGAGGCGTAATGAAGGCCCTCATCTCTAGCTCCAATGTTGATGTTGCCACCACCGACGGCAAGGGACCCAACTCCCGAACAAATCTAAAACACACATAGACAAAGAGAGAAGGGAAGAAGGGCGAAAGGGGGCAAGGATGCCACTGAGAAAGGCACGGCAGCGATGAAGGGAGCTACGGTGGCTAAGGGGCTCCTGGGCTTTGTGGCTATCGCCTCCCTCCACCCATATTCGTAGTGAAGGGAGTCCTTAGCAATTCCCTGTAACTCTTAGCTGAAGTTGAAGTTGGTGCTGCCAATTGGAAGATATCGTGCTAAAAGTTGCTGGTGAAGACAAATCCCAGTTGTTGACAATAGAGGTGGGGATGCCATTGAGATGAATTGTTACATCAAAGAACCAACAACAACCATTCTTGCTAAGTACGGGTTAGGCAATCCAATACTATAAAAATCACCGATTTGCCATGGACACGTGTAAGCCCATCAATAAAGGACATTGCTATGTTGAACCAAATTTGAAAGAGGACTTCCAAGGGTTGTAAAAGGTCAGTTGGCTGGAGGTGCTCCATATTTTTGCGTTGACACATCACATGATCGCATACAAAATCCTACATCTCATACATAGTTGCGGCACATAGAAGTTAGCCTACAGTTAGTGTAGTGCCTTTGCACACCCTAATGCCTGGTCATATGCGTGGCAACAAGCAAAGTTGGCAACGACGAGATGTCGAGCATGCATATATGTAACATTCACACAGCATGAGGCCATCTGCCACAACCCATGCACCCGCTACTTACCTATAGGAATGTTGGCCTAGAGCACCACTAGAGAAGGTAAGGTTGTCACCTCCTACCACAAGACATCAAACAACTCAAATTGTGGATTGTCACCTCCTACCACAAGGCATCAAACAACTCAAATTGTGGATTGTAGATAGAAAAGGCGGCAACTGTATCGGCACCCGAGTGGGAAGGAGCATCCACCATGGTGATTGCCTACCCCAACTTGTATTAGATGGCAAAGTCAAACCCACCAATTTGCCAACACAATGATGGACAATCGCTTATCGAGGAGGAACTTGAAGCTGCAGTGGTTAGTTCAGATTATGAACACCCTAACCCATAGGTATGGCTGCTAATGCCATGCAACCTAGACAAGGCCAATCAACTCGATTGTTTGCTGCTAGTTTGGCATGGCACAGAGTGATTAGCCAGCTGAAAAAATGCCAACAGAGCCATGTAACTGCACAACAATGATAGCCACCAGTGCCTCCTTGAGTTCCATGAATGTCATCACCACCTTTTTGTTCCATGTGAAACCTTGTTTCTTCAAAAGTTAGGTTAGTGGTATTAGCCTGCTATTGGCGTGCCAAATTACCATATTTTACCCTAAAAATCCTACAAAAGGCATGGTAAAATGATGATTTAATACATGTCCGTGCTCATTTATGCAATTATTTTCATATATATTGCGTGTTTTGTAGGAAAATCTCTAAAAACATGAAGAAAAGGGTAAAAATGCCACTAACAGCCGGCCAAATGGCCCAGGACGGCCTAGGAAGTGTACAACGGCCAACCAAGCTTGCTGGCCAGTCAGCCAAGCATGCCCACACCAGCCGGCCAAGCCCATCACATGGGCCAGCCTAACATCTTTGCCCACTCAGCCTAGGAAGGCCGAGCGGCTCACTAGCTACCCAGCCAAGCCCATCATATTAGCCAGGCAAGCATCTTTGCTCACTTAGCTTGGGGAGGCCGAGCCCGAGCTGCCCTCGCAGACAGCCCAACTCATCACACTGGACGACTCAACCTACACCGCCCAGTGTGCAGTCCACACACCCAGTCCAACAAAGACTTGGACACCAGACCAACTCGATCCATACCATTTGGGCTACGCATGAACATGCTGTATGGAGACATTTTCATCGCACCATCTTTGACCGATCCACACTGTCCATCCACATCGGTCGGCCATCCAATGCACACCGGGCGCCCATGTGGCCTACACTAGCTGGCCAAGTCTACTATCTCCCCGACATGAGGACTACTAGCCTAGCTGGCCAACTGACCTAGCCCAGCAAGCCAACCAACCTAGATAGGTCGGCCACTACTATAAATAGGAGGCAGCACCCCCCTCTCAAGGAGATATCATTCCACCACTTCTCCATCCATTCCACACACACTTTGTGTAGTGTAGGCAATGCCTGACGTCTAGTAGCCATGTAGTGAGGATAGGAGCTAGGTTAGCTCTGTGAAGCCGAGGTTCCGGAGAATCATCTTTGATAATTCAGAATGTGTTCGATTTCATGTACCTTTCTTACCTATGGATGAGTGCTTTGTGTTTATATTATAAAGTGATCATTACCGTATTATCTATTGTCTTATTAGTGGATATGTTCAGCTAAGGTTGTGCTACTTATTTTTATTACGTTCCTTGTCTTGCTTTTCGCTTGTTGCGCTCCTCTTACACAAGTAATTACGGGCTAGGTGGGCAACAACCTAAATAGGCATAGTTTTGTTTTTGCCTGGGAATACAAGATGGGCTTGTGTTCTGTGTCGGGGTATGGACAGTGATAGCATGAACACTGTACCATGTAGTGTCCTAGTAGGGTTTACCTTAGGGTCTTCCCTGTAGTATAAAATAGTAATTTCCTTGAAGACTAGACAATTTCGTTTCTGATGCTCAACAATAGGTTTTCTTATGCCCTGATGTCAAATCACTGCATAGGAGTCGTAATACTTACTCCTAGGCCTTCTACTAGTTACTGAGACTCTGGTTAATTGCCTACCTTTGGTTATGGTTGGATCGATGTGTGGTTGGAGCCCATCTATATTCAATTCTCGGCTCTCTCCTTTGGAAAGTCGGTTAATATTTAGATACCTCTTAATTTGATATCTTAACTCCTAGTGCTTCCCTAAGAAAAATATGATACCCTAGAATACTCCACGGTGAAATGCTACGACAATACTATGTGGTTGTGAATATATTGATAAATTATCATTATAGAGTAAGGATCGCCAATAAGCATTCCTAGCGATGTTGCCAGGGAAGCAATGAGCTAGGATATCTCTTTAGCATCTATCTATTTATTTACCACTTTCCTCTCTCATGTTTTTGTTGGTAACTAACAATAGGACCCTGCTCAAACAACTGCAAAAGCAACACATGTCTTCTCAAGAAAAGCAGTCGGATGAATACACACACACACACACACACACACACACACACACACACACACACACATATATATATATATATATATATATATATATATATAATATTATATATATATATAATATTATATATATATCAATCCCCATCAACAAACATCATTGATGGAAAAGGAAGACCACAAGATAGTCTTTGATAAAGGATTGGGGATAGAAAGATCGACATTGTCCACTCCAACGAATCGACCACAGGGAATACATCAACTCGGGATTAAATCTACTCTCATCATAAGGAGATGCTCTGGTCAGGAAAATTGAAGCATTACAAAGAACCATTCATCCCTAATGAAAAGACAAGTTTGAATAAAGAGAGGAACTACCGCTGCAGCAACCTTGATGACATCCTACTTGTCAGGGATTGGCGATAACAATCATGGTAAGTGAGAGGTCAAGCTTCCGACCTAAAATAAGCGTTGTTGGGAGGCAACCTAGGATTTATTTTATCTCTTTTCCAAAAATTGTAAAGTTTAATTAAAAACATTTAAAAAATCCTTATATCTATTTTTAAAAAGAGATATATCACCATTATCCTTGGTGGAATCATCATTCCACGCAACCTGGTGCCGTCTTCAGTCTAGAATTCGGTGACCTCACAGGACAGCAAGTGAAGCTCTCAAATATATCATCATCTGATTCGCAGGTATGCTATTTCAATTCATCAAAACTATTTCAATTCATCAAATAGGTAATTAGATTAAGCATGGTGCTTAGGATGTTACCAAAAAATTAGAACACATTTTATCTCTATCTTGCCACACTCAAAGCTAGGAGTGGCTTAAGGCTCCTACACTTAGTGAATCAAATTAAATATGGTGTTTAGGATGATTAACAGATCTATAGAGATATACCCTGCCTACCTTAGTACACGATATTGTTTTTTTGCTAACATTTCTGCAAGGCTTCATGAGCTATTATTCAAGGACCATCAGGTAAGTTTCATCACCTCATGCTTCAATTCCAAATATAAATGAGTTAGAAATTACCGACATTGGAAGAAAATTCCAAGGATCTACACAACCAACCCTAATCATTATCAAGCAACACAAGAACAGCAATACTTTACAGGTCTATTGTCACACCCTTCGTGGGTGCATAGTGAGCATTCCTCTCTCTCTCCCTCCCTTGCTTTAAAATTATGTTGATCTATATTGTTACCTTAGCTTGCTGTCCTTGGTTGTCACTTTGGTTGTGCACTTCATTACTAAAAATGATGATATGATGAATTAGGAATATCCTTCATCTAGAAAATTAAAAAGAGAGAGAAAAATGAAAAACATAAAATAAAATAAAATCACAAATGTTCTTTTCAATAATTTTGCCATGCAATTTTTGCATATCTTTTGCATTACCTTTATCCATAAGATTTGCATCCGTGCATTTAACGTTTTGTTTTTCCTTGTGGCACCATTCTCTTTTGCTTTCGGGGGAGGTTCATTTTCCAAGAATTAGCTTTTTGCCATAACCTGCCACTTAGAACCCAAAGAAAGCAATGGCGGGTGTGGCGGGTCTCCATAGCTGCTTGGAGGTATTCTATGTATGCCATTAACCTATCTAGGGTAGCATTAGGTTTCCTAAATAAAATAAACACGGTGTTCATTGCCTGACACTAGACCTTGGTCACACCCACAATTACGGAAATGATTAAAAGTTGCTATGAACAGTATTTTGCAAGTTTCTCATATATAATCTTACTGTCATGCAGTAGAGCTAGAGTAATTAGGCATCATCACTATGTTGGTTCCCAGTCTCCTATGGGTGTAAAAGCTAGCAAATGATAAAGTTCCGACTCGAGGTTGTTGGTATTTGAGAAATAGCACCGTCGAGTGCCTCAGCACTGCGCTCCTAGTAAGGTTAGACCTTCAGAAAATCTTTCGTTAGGCTTTATATGCTCAAAAACCTCATAAGTTGGTTTGCCACTCCTTTGAGAAAATTGGTACATATTCAGTCCTACCATAGCCAAAAACAAGAATAACTAACCATATTAGTTATAACATCCGTTAACATGGTGAGTTTGATCAAGTTTGGCATCATTTTGGGATGTAGCTCTTTGAAGCTAGTCATTTCCTTCACATGTCCTTTGTTATGATAGCCTTTCATACTCAGCAATGCTAATGCCACACTGACTTTATGAATACTCTATCGAGTATTCTGTCCTTTTAACCATTCCATCCTTCACGTTATCTTTCAACCTACTAGACTAGGGTCTCCACTAATATCCGAGCAACTATATTGAGGGTCTTTGCACTCACATCATTAGTTTATTTCAGCTTCATTAAGGGACTATAGCTGCAAAAAAAAAACTTTTGAAAAAAAGAAAGAAAAAAGAGAAGAAAAATATATATAGTAGAAGTAGGAAGCTGGAATCCCCACTCTCTCAAAGTTTGAATAAACTTAGCGCATTGCTTTACCTCGAGTTACAGCTATGCTCTGGCTCTAACCCTGTCCTTCCCTCTTGTGCAAATCCAATTATAGGGACATCATCTGTGCCTTGGGATCCTTTGCAATTGCATAAGCTTTCCTTTCCTTTGCTGTGAGTTCATCTCTCCCCTCTCATCAACATTAAGATTCTAATGACCAAAATGATAA
This sequence comes from Dendrocalamus latiflorus, assembly GCA_017311315.1. Taxonomy (NCBI): domain Eukaryota; kingdom Viridiplantae; phylum Streptophyta; class Magnoliopsida; order Poales; family Poaceae; genus Dendrocalamus; species Dendrocalamus latiflorus. Next base: position 10,847,575 of record CM029625.1, on the reverse strand, counting down.
GTTCTATAGTCTTCAATCGAATTATCTCTTGACCTTACAATAGTTCAGGCTACGAATGTGCCGTCCTTCACCATACCAAACCCCATATAAAGCGATCCACTTATAAAAGGTAGAAGTAGGGCAATAACGACCTTTTGGCCTGGTGAGGACCACTTATTGATTTGAAAGAACAAGAGTGGAACTAGAATTTGATGAGTGCCTACCACCATTGGGGGAAATTTTCTTGCCATCTATTACACAAAAACTCTGAAGGAAAAAACAAAACCGAGCAATATGTCTAGGTCAATCTACACCACTATTTCAGATTTCAACCACTTCTAAGAAAGAGATCTAGATCCGCTAGCCAACATGCCTCATAGGTGTTCAAGATTTTTGACTAAGTATATATCCGTATTGGATTATTCTAACCATATATGGTTGTATTCTTGATGCTTCCAGGAACACTATTATTAAAGCAACTACTAATTAGCTTAAGGTTCGTTATTCAAGCTTTGCTCGAGGACGAGCAAAGGTATGCGAGTGGGAGTTGTGTTGGAATGCCAAATTACTGTATTTTACCCTAAAAATCCTACAAAAGGCATGGTAAAATGATGATGTAATCCATGTTTTCTCCCCTAAAAAATGGTAGTACCGGGGTTCATTTGGCCGAACTACCACATAGCAGTATAACCGCAGATCTTGAGCGGTACTACCGCACACCGAAAGTACCAAAATTTAGTTGGTGATATGTTATTTCCACAGAAGGCCAGTTTTGGACCTCAAAGGGATGCGGTAGTACTGTGTTGGAGCCCTCATCTGTGGGTACATGGAGGTGTGGTGATCGCATATGCGGAGCAGCTTCCTTCGAGATGCCTTTGACTCGGGACCTACAGTCAACACGAGAGCATTAACATCAAGGCCCTATGTGAACGGAACTACCGGAGAGCGGAACTACCACATTTACAACAGCGGTAGTACCGCACCGTAAATTTAACGGCTAGTTTAGAGGCATTAAATTTGTCTATTATAGTCGTTACTGTGCATATTATGTAGGCGCAGTAGTACCGGCCAATGAATGGCGGTATTACTGCTCGTGCTGAAAATTCAGGAAATTGACCTCCAACAATCAAACTTGTAAGTGAGGGTTATAAATACCCCTCCACCAGCTCAAGGACAATGCTAGAGACTTTATTTAATATCCTTGAGCTAAGAGCGCACTCTCTATGCCTTATATACACTTGTTGCATTTATTGTGAGGTAGTTGAGTAAAATTCAAATGAATTCATTCTAGATTGATTCTTGGCACTTGATAGCCATCAAACGAAGCTCATAATTTATTACTCTTAGTGTTTATCAACACCTAGACAGCTTGGCGAGGGTTCACACGGTAATCTCTTCAAGAAGATTGTGAAGGGCCCTAACGCCAAATTGTGAGTGGCTCGGTGTTCGCCATCTTTGGAGTGAAGGAAGAATAACCACTAGTGGAATTGAGAAGCAAGGCTTAATTTGTGGAGTCAGTCCAATTCAATTGGGCTGTCCTCAACGTAGATTAGTGAAGACCGGCAAGTCTTCGATACCACGTCAAAACACATCACGTGTCTCCATTTGGTTATTTATTTGTCTCTACTTTTGCACTTATATTCTCTAGCCATTGGAATTATCATATCTTATTGAGCTAGAATCTTATTTATAGAGAATTGGCTTGTGGTAACTTAGCTTTACTAGAATTGTTTAGGTTTTGAATAGCAATAGAAATCTTGCTTAGCTCTAAATTTGTAGAAATTAGTTTTAGAAAGTAAGAATTTTTAGAACCTCATATTCACCCCCCCCCCTTTAATCGGTTATCCTTGATGCTACATAGATTGCACGTGAATGTACTACATGGAGACGTTTCTTCATGCCATCTTCAACCGATCCTCACTATCCATCCACACCGGCCAGCCATCCAACGTACACCAGCCGCCCACGTGGCCAACACCGGCCAGCCAACCGACCTACACTGGCTGGCCAAGTATACTACCTCCCTGACTTGAGGACTACTCCACCGTGTATGTGTGCCATGTCGCCCGACCAGCCAACTGACCTAGCTTGGCCGACCAACCGACCTACACCAGCCAGCCACTACTATAAATAGGGGGCAGCACCCCCCTCTCAAGGAGACATCATTCTACCCTTCTCCATCCGTTCCACACACACCATTGCTAGTGTAGGCAACGCTGGAGGTCTAGTAGCCATGTAGCGAGGATAGGAGCTGGGTTGGCTCTGTGAAGCCAAGGTTCTGGAGAATCATCTTCGGTAATTCGATATGTGTCCAGCTCCATGTACCTTTCTTACCTATGAATGAATACTTTGTTTTACAATATAAAGTGATTATTATCATATTATCTATTGTCTTATCAGCTAATTATGTTCAGCTATGGTTGTGCTACTTATTTTTACTATGTTCCTTGTCTTGCTTTTCACTTCTTCGCTCTCCCATTACACAAGTAATTATGGACTAGGGTGGCAACAACCTAAATATGCATAATTTAGTGGTTTCCTGGGAATACACGATGGACGTGTGTTTTGTGCCTAGGGATGGACGGTACAGTGGAACATCGTGTTGTGCAGTGTTCTGGTAGGGTTTACCCACTAGCGGATCCATAATGGGTCAAGGGTGTTCAGCTGAACACCCAATATTTTTTTATAAAATATCAGATATATAATAGGAATATTAGATGTATATATTATTAATTGTGTTAAAACTATATTTTGATACCTGCAAATAAATTCAGCCCGAACTCTCTGTATCTCGCGCGTAGCCCATGTAATACATTAGACCTATTTTTCTTTTCACCTCAACCCTCCTCATGCCCAAAGACATAAAGATATAAACAATATCCTAATATTTGTTCCATTTCTCATCTTGTGGTTGTCTGTGTAGTAGGCGACTTCAACCTTCGAGTGGCGAGCAGGCGGAGGTGCAGGCTAGAGGCGAGTGACAACCGGCGGACGTGGACGTGGTGTCATGATGTGACGACAATCATGCGTGAGGTAGCGCGCGGTGCAAGGTGAGCGTGTGGCAGCGCAGGCAAGCAGAGAGGTGTCGCAGGCAAGCGGGTAGTGGCACAACGAACACGGAGGTAGGGAGTGGGTGACAGGAAGGGAGCAGCGCGGTAGCCGGGAGGGAGCGTGGCATTGAAAAGTGAGTAGCACCTCCAACTAATTGTCATTGTACTCTCTTCAGATCTAGGTGTGCTCCACCCCTCCACTTATTTTCTTTCTTAGTCTGTTTTGCTCCATGGAAGGAACATACAATTTCCTCTTAGATGGACAGTTCTTGCTGATGGAGAAATATAAAAAAAAGGTAAGATCAATAAGATACACAACTCTCATTTATCTCTATAATTTGTTATTTAATTCATATAATTATGGTCGCCTTATATCGCCTATTTCCTCATAAGAAATCATTAATTTCTGTAATTTATGTATTTTTATTATATCTACATACATGTATCGTTGTATCGGTGTTTTTGGAGGGGGCGGTGCGCTGCGGTGTCGACGTATTCGAGCAATTTAGTTCCGAAATCCGAACACCCATCCTAAAAATCCTGGGTCCGCCACTGGGTTTACCTTAGGGGTCTTCCCCATAGTATAAAATAGTAATTTTCTTGAAGGTTGAACAATTTTGTTTCCACTATCTAACAATAGGTATTATCGTGCCCTAATACCATATCACTACATAAGAACCACAATACTCACTCTTAGGCCTCCTACTGGTTACTTAAGACTCTGGTTAGCCACCTACATTTGGTTGTGGTATGATCAATGTGTGGTTGGAACCCATCCATATTCAATTCCCTATTCTCTACTCTGGAAAGTAGGTTAATATTTACATACCTGTTAATTTGATATCCATAACTCATAGTGCTTCCCTAAGAAAATACGATACACTGGAATACTCCACAGTGAAATGCTACATTGATACCATGCACTTGTGGATATATTGATAAATTATGGTGTAAGGATCGCCAACACCCACAAGGCCCAAGAACCCCAAAGACCGCCTTGACTGACCATGTTTGTGGCCAATATTTAATGGCCACCACCTTCTCGCAATCCATGGTGACTCCCATAGTGAAGATGGTGTGGCTAAGATACGTCACAGTGGAAGCACCAAAGGTGCACTTCAAACACTTAAGGACGAAGATGTGTTGTTGAAGCATGAGGAAGACTAGCCACACATGGTGCAATTGTTCCACCAAACACAAGCCACAGATCAAAATATCATAAAAATATGAGAAACAAATGATGAAGGAGACCAAGGACCTCATTCATCAAACGTTGGAATATGGTAGGAGCATTGGTCAATCGAAATGGCACGATGGGAAACTCATAACGGCCGCTGTGGTTGTGAAACATCGTCTTCTCAATATCGAGAGGGTGTATTCAGACTTGATGGTAGCCCAAGCATAGATCTAACTTGGTGAAGAAATTAGTGCCTCTCAACTCATCAAGGAGCTTGTTGACTACCGGGATTGACAACTTGCCCTTCACTGTCTTCTCATTTGATGTGATCGATGCAATAGAACCACCATGAATCATCACACTTCTTTGCCTTCAGGATTAGGGAAGAGAAGGCTAACTTGCTCAAATGGACACTGCCTTCTTGCAACATCTCTCAACATTGGTACTCTAGTTTGTCCTTTTGAAGCTACGGGTAGCAGTAGAACTAGGGTAACATTGGTACTCAAATGGACACTGCTATTGTCCCAAGCACTAGTGTTGGAGCTAGGTCCTAATGAAGGTGAGGTCTTGGACTTAAGATCAGCTGCGGTGCTACTAGGTAGTGGCAAGTATGTGTGTAGTGGTCCTAGCTAGCGATGAGTTTGCACGTGAGTATGTATGGTGGTCTAGATTGGACATCCTAGTAGGTGGTGAGGTCCTTGACTACTAGATTTATAGAGGCCCTCGGTGGTGATGGTGGTTATGTAACAACCCAATTTCGGCTTCAGAATAAAACATGCATGATTTTCATGAATTTCTATGATTTTATGCATTTTTAAAAATTTTCCCAAAGCCTTGTTGGAGTTTAAGATTTTTAAAATAATTTCCTTAGCCCAAAAATGTGAATTCAAAATTTGTAAAAGTCAATTGGACGCTGAGGAATTTTTCCTAAAATTTTTTGTGCAAATATTTCTTGGAATTCAAATTACAAATTCAAACTCAAATCAAATACTGAATTAAAATTTTAAACTTCAAATCTTTCCCTCCTTCCCTTTGGGCAGAAACCCATCATCCGGCCTGGCCTGTCTTCCCTTTTTCTCCCCCACCAACCCATGCAATGCGCCAGCCCAGCCTCCCAGCCATGGCCCAACCGAACCGACCTAGCACTCGCTCGCCCGCTCGCCTCAGCCCAGTGCCCTTGTTCTCTCTTGCTGCCATTGACTAGTGGGCCCTGGTCCCACCTATCAGTGCACTACTGTGCTTCTTCCTTCTCTTCTCTCTTGCACACATGCCCGAGCTCATCCTCGCGCATGTCTTCACATGCAATGATGCATTGAAGCCCTCTATGCCTTGAGCCTTGTGCACCGTGACCTTGTCTCATCGTCACGACCTTATCCCATTGCCAACTTGCTCCCTCTCTCATGCTCTCTTGCCCAGTGCAAGAAGCCATTCATGGCGTCCACACCTTCTCACCCCTATTTAAGCCCAACCTTGCATGTCAAAACCCTCGCGCCCACTCGCTCAATGCTTTCCCTAAGCTCACACACCCCATTACCATAGGAGAGGAAGAGTTTCCCTTCTTCCCTAAGTTTGGCCGCAAGCTCTGCCACTTGATTCCTCGGCATCCAATGAGTCTCTGATGATGTCATCATGCGCTCTAAGTTTGTCAATTTTCCCTCCCTTGCCAATTTTCCCTCAGGAAGCCCAAAGCCGACATCCTCACCACTGTGCATAGTGCCACCACTGACCTTGCTGCCTGTTATCTTGCTCGAGTTAGATTCGGCCATGGCCATCAGGCCATTCTTATTCACCTCAACTTCCTTGTGCTCACGCCCCCCTTTAATTGCCTTATCATGCCCCAGAGCTGTCAGGACACGATCATCTTCCCTAACACTGACCAAGATCACCATTGCCATCGTTCTCACGCCTCACTCGAGATCTCGATAAGCCCTTTCATTCCCTTGCAATTCACTTCAAAACCGAACTTATAAGCTAGCCATCGGACCCTAGAACTAGCCATAATGTCCCAACCACGTTCGCCCTTCCTCACCGCCACTGGCCACTGTGGACAACATGGCACACCGCGTGAAAAACCGTGAGCATTGCTCCATTAGCTTCACCTTAGCTTGTAGATCATGGACCCACTTCCAATTTGAAGAAGCTAGGTAAAAAAATCCAAAGTTCACAGTTGCCGGCCATGTCACCACCACCTTGCCCACTACCAACCTCAATATGACGACCCTAGGTCCCCACGCCATGCCTGAACCACTCTAAGTAGCCCCTAAACCTTTCCCGCACTTGGCTTTGGCCTGAGCGTGGCTCTATGCTATTGCCATCGCACCACTGCCTAGTGCCTCCGCTCATCACTGGTTAGCTGCTACTATCGTGTGCTTCACCGAGCGCCATCACCACCCATAGCTAGCTCTTGGCCCATGCATCCCACTTTGACCCTTAGCCAAGCATGTCGACCTCTCTCTTGCCACAAACGAGCTCGCTAAGGAGCTCCTCCATGAACTCCTTTGTGAGTTTACTTAGTATCAGCCCCGCTTGATAGATAGTTAGTTAACTCGGCGATTAAGTTAACTGTTAAGTAGTTAATTAATATTAGTATGACATGTGGTCCCTACAAGGTTAAGAATCCTAATTAACTCTGGTTTAATGCCCATAACTCACTGACATGTGGACCCCACTCCTTGAGCCCATCGCATAAACCTAGTCCACGTGCCACTGTCTCCAACATGTGGGTCCCGTTCTCTATAGATGGTCATGTGGACCGAGTCCATATGAACCGTGACCCTACCTATTAGCCCATCCAAAATTCTCAAATAAAAATAATTAGAAAAGAAATTAAAACTCACTAGACCCCACCCCAACAATTATGTGAGACATTTATATGCTGCTACCTTTGCATAAGCCACATGGGCAACATTAGCTGGAAGAATACACATTGTTCTAATCATTTGAACACTTATATTATCCAGAGGATTATAGAGTACCAATCTAGTAGCAAGTACATACACAAGCAGATCCAGATTTGCCATAGTTTTACTGCAAGTTGGAAGAAACAAGTAGACATAATAGTACATCAAAACTACTGTGCATATAATTGGCATGCAAACTAGCAATGATTAAAACATTCTAGTCATATTTTTGCTATGATGTCAATGCAAGAGAAGAAAATCAAGCATACATATGATAGAAAAAAATTAACGTGTGCATTTCAAAAAAAACACCAGTGAAAATGTATCTTTGGAACCTTACTGATTCAATAATATGTAAGCGGTACAAAGGAAAGGACCCTGACTTCCCCAGCTAAAAACAAAACACGAGTTGTATTTGTATACTATTTTCTCCGATTCCAAGCAAAACACATATGAGCGATTAACCACCATAACAAACAACCCAAAAAAGACTTTAGATATTTGTACTTTTACTGGAGGTAAAGCTATCAAACAACACATGGAAGACACAATTAATAATTTACATGAATTTGACGTTGATCAAGAGCCAAACCTTGTACAAACATGAAGAAGATCACTAAACCATGCGCCAATATCCTCCAACTCCAAGCAACACTACAGAGGCTTCAGAACTAAAAAAACACAACTAGCAATTCCCATGGGTTTAACGCTGCTGGCTAAGCAAGATAACCACAAATACGTGTGCTAATTTTCCCCAATTCTAAGCAGCACTGTATGAACGATTGATCACCGCAAGACAAAAAGCACTTTAGATTTGTGGTTCTCCTACAAGTGCCGAGTGGAGCGGTGAAGGCGGGTATTGAAACAATGCATGGCAACATGAGAAGATAGGATGCAGCTGTGTACGGCTTACCATTTGGTAGCCTCCTTGATGCCGCTGCCGCGGCCATAGAGGATCTCCTTTGCTTCAATGACTCTGCATGCCACAGGAGCTCCCGCGGGCCATGTCAATGGTGCTTCATCTCCACCTCCACATTGGTGCACAGATTTTACCCTATCCGTTCTAATATCCTCCTCCACCACCAGCACCACTATCTCATCTCATTCCTCCTACGCATACTCCTCATCGTCGTCCTCCTACTCTCCCTCACCACGACACCGCTGCCCTTGCCCTCGTCGCTATCGAGAGACAGAGATGGGATGAACCAGGAGACCTTCTCTCCATAGAGCTATCCTAGCGACATGCGTGCTCCATGCCATCGACCGAAATGCCACGCCAAACACACCGCCACCACCTCACTAGAGATGGAGTTATGGCTAGGTGAGGAGGGGCCTTGATTTTGTAATTTTGTAGTGTTTAGGGTGAAAAGTCAAAAGTGGCCCTTGCATAGCTCCTTTTTCTTATGGCCGTTGGATCAAGGTGACGTATCTCCTCTGGAGGTGTAAGCGGTCACATGTGGCACTGTTGGATCCAAACATTGCTGCATTGATCGTGTACGTGGTGGACGAGAGCATGGTTGAAATTTATAATTTTGGTGAGGATGTATTTGGGTACGAGTGGATTTGTTGCAAGGAGGCAATTGGGCATTTGCGCACGTCCAATCCAAAGTGGATAACCCATATTGAATGAAGTAAACTTCAACATTTTTGGTAAAATTGGGAGCTTGTGATTGGTTAAAAATGCATGATCATGTAATGCTATTGCTCCCTTGTTTTACGATATTCGTCCAGATTATTGGAAATTGCTATTTGATAATATTTTTCAATAGAGGGAATCAAGAATATTGGTTTGAAACTTTTTCCTCCTCTATCTGTGCTAATGATGATGTGAAAGTTGTTGGCCCATTAACATACATCATTTAATAGAAGCAAGCATGTTTCAATTCCATTATACTTAAGTCACAAAATGAAGTAATTTTGGATTACGTGCAGTCAAACATTACAAATTTTGGTTATCAATATCTTTTTAAATATTTATATTAGACACATGAAAATGATACATGCAGATTTGTCTCAAAAAGTACTTTTATAATATTATAATTTTATTAGGTTTTATAAATATATTTCAATAGAAATGAGTGGTCAATATTGCGCATTACATGGATGTGTTAAGATCCAAAATGACTTCCTTTTGGAACTTAGTATTATTTAAAAATTTTGTCTGCTTGCTTTGTCCGGTAGTTGAATAAATACTGTGAAACAGAGGGAGTATCATCAGCAAATAGCAACCATCTCTAAGACTTATAAAGCACACACTTAGTCATTTAGATGGTCAAATGATCAAATGACAAATATGCAACTGCATGTCGAGTCAAATCTTTTTTAGCAAATTATGATGATTTTTGAGAACCCATATGAAATTTGCATGTCTTTTACATTAAGAAGGAAACGAGTTCGTTGGTTATAGCCTAAGTGTGGTGACACCATAGACAACCAAAAAAATTAGGATGATACAAAGAGATACATAATCTTTGCCTTACAGTAGAATTTTTTGTATGAATAATCCATTTTTTATTCGAAATTACAGAAATATACCCGCGGGGAAACTTTTTACAAAAATAGGGGCAATTGGAGCCAATCGCCCAACTGGGAGGCAACACGTGGGCAGTTTGGTAACGGTTGGGCGAGTTATTGTTGTCGCCTGAGCGTTGGGCGACATCCAGTCGCCGTACGGTTGGGCGACAGCAATTCCAGTCGCCCAACGGCCGGGCGATAGGGGGTTAAAAAGGCAGCGCGCTCGACCGCCGCCGCCGCTGCTCATTTGTTTCGATCGTTCGGCGCCGTGAGAGAAGAAAAGAGAGGAGAAAGAAGAGAAAGGAGAGAAGAGGAGGAAGGAGGGGAAGAAGAGAAGGAGGGGGACAGGAGGAGAGGGACAGGAGGAGAGGAGAGGGTCAGATCTTCATATTCAGGTATTTTTTTAGTATATTGCATTTGTAATATATTTTGTATGAAATGTTAGTGGTAGTAAAAATTGTAGATGAAGAAAATTTAGTATGAAAATTTTAGTACAATTTTTAGTATAGAAAATTTGTAGTATACATTTTTTTACTATGGAATATTTTTAGTACAGAAATTTTAGTACAATTTTTAGTATAGAAATTTTTGTATAGAAAATTTGTAGTATATTTTGTATGAAATGTTAGTGGTAGTAAAAATTATAGATGTAGAAAATTTAGAATGGAAATTTTAGTACAATTTTTAGTATAAAAATTTTAAGAATAGAAAATTGTAGTATACAATTTTAAGTATAGAAAATTTGTAGTATATTTTGTATGAAATGTTAGTCGTAGTAAAAATTGTAGATATAGAAAATTTTGTATGGAAATTTTAGTACAATTTTTAGTATAGAAAATTTGTAGTATATTTTGTATGAAATGTTAGTCGTAGTAAAAATTGTAGATGTAGAAAATTTAGTATGGAAATTTTAGTATAGAAAATTTGTAGTATACATTTTTTAGTATAGAACATTTTTAGTACAGAGATTCTAGTACAATTTTTAGTATAGAAATTTTTGTATAGAAAATTTATAGTATACAATTTTTAGTATAGAAAATTTAGTTAACGTAATTATAAGAAATTAGCAGGTGTAGAAATGGAGAGGAGACGAAAAAACAACCGTAGGTGTAGATCTAGATAGAAATAATTAAATATTTGTTATACTAAATTTATTAAACATGTAGTTTTACAAAATTAACAGCATGCATACGAAATCTGCATGCGTACGAAATTGTATTTTAGAAATTTCATTCACCGTAATGTACAAATTGCAGGTATGGCACGTGATGGTCGTGACTCCGACTGGCGGTATCCCCTGTTGGACGAGCACGTGGCTTTCTAGCTGACGCGCCGGAAGCTCGTCTACGACATCTTTGTGGAGGACTACTCGCCACAGCGAGTGATGCGGCAGTTTGGTCTATGCCAGGCTGTCCTGGTACCAGTCGGACCTGCAGTGCGCCTCCTGTGCACGCGTGAGTGCCCGCGTCTTATAAAATTGTACATACTTACTATTCCGTTGGCAATTACTAACGAAGTGGTCCTATAAGCAGACACTCTAGAAAGGGAGTGAAATGCGGCACGGACTGGACGACAAAGATGCAGGGGTGGATTGCGCAGTGGGACGGTGCGCTTGACGACCTGGTTGAGGAGGACCGCCCCTACGACAGCACGGAGTACATAGAGTACCTACGCTGGTACCAAGGCCGAACACGTACGATGCTCGTACATGTCGTGGACCCACGCCCCGCACACCTCGCCGCTCCGACAGACACGTATCTCATGCACCTCGCGGGACGCGCACATCACGGTACGTTACACGTATTTTTGAACATTCCCTGATGGCAATGCTACCTTAAATAATTAACCATTTTATGTCTTTTCCTTCAGTCTAACGTAGGTGTTTCGATCGTCACGGAGGCCCAAAGTTTGCTGCATAGGCTCGCCGCAGGTGCCGAGGTGGGCCACGAGGAGCACATAAGTGCGTACCGTCGTTTCACGGAGTGGGGTACACGTATCATGCACCTGTTGTCCTGCACGAGACTGTTAGCGGCCTCCATGCCCACGCCCAGCACACGAACGGTTCGGCCACCGGTGCCGCCCCGATCAGCGTGGCACTACTCTGGAGGTTCTACGTGGGCATGTCCTACAGCACCTCACCCATACGAGGCTGGGGGATCTGCCTGGGTACGGCCTCGTACACCATCAGGGATGATGTTCTCGTGTCCTCCGTACATCGTTGGCTTACCCATACAGGGGGTGTACTCGACGTCATACGCCCCTCTTCCAGGCGCGATGGCGCCAACTGAGGGTACGTATTGTACAATCTCCGTTTTATCGCAATGCTTTATATCTAAAACTAACGATATTACTTTTGCAGATCTTTTCTCGTCCGAGCAGCGGTTCGGCCCCTCCACGAGCCCGGACGATCCGAACTGGTACTTCTCCGAGTGGGTCAGGCAGGCGTCTGGGTCTGCACCTCCTGACACAGCACCAGAGGTTCTCTTCGGCAGTGCCCTCCCTGGTGCACCGAAGGGCACACAGCCAGAGGTGCAGCTGACTCCACCAGCTCAGAGGCGGGTGCGACATGCTCCTGATCGTTTTACGTTGTCGGGACGTCGTAACCCGTTGCAGCGGAGGATGGCCAAGCGGGGCCGTACGAGAGGACACAGGCGTGGAGACGGGGCAAGCCAGGCTGGCGACTGAGGGTAGTCCTGATTGTACACCATTGTTTCATGTACTGCTTACGTTTGTTATTTACGATATGAACTTTTTAGTACTATGTCGTGCTTACTTGTACTCCTCGTTACCTACTCGATGCATGCTCCAAACGAATAGTGAACTTCAATGATGGCAACCGCACGAAGATTCTCAGTAACATCAAAGTATTACTTACCATCGTATATACCGATCGTTCTATAGTCAATCATTCCTAAAAAAATTTCCCAAAATTTTTTACGCACCTACAACACATAATGAACATAAACTTTTATTACAACTCCAACAAATTTTTTACCAGTTTAAAACTATAAAATTGACAAAATTTAAAACATTCACGAGGGACTGAGTGCAGTCGCCCAATGGGGGGGTGATTGGCTACAGTTGCCCGAGGGTAGGGTGTCAGACCCGGATTTTTCAATCCAGAATCCACCGTGTTTCATTGCACTATTCCCTGGATAAGTAGATAGTGCACACAGGTACATTGCTCTATCACATCATACATTGCATGAATAGTAATAATATTACATAATTAAGTTACACCACATCGGGTGACAGTTTACAAAAGGGCCACTTAGGCCAAATGTCTTCATCACAATTAAGTAGCGGAAACGAAAGTAAAAGTAAGACCATAACCACAGGCAAGCAACTAGGGGTAATGTGTGCATTATATATTACCCAAACTTAAATAATATACATGCACACAATGACATAGGTCAACTTGTTTATGCTCAGAAAATGTAGAAGACGCCCTAATTCCCTTCATCATTCCTTCCTTCAGTAGCAGGGGTATCCTCATGGTCATAATGATCCTGTGTCCCTGATTCTGTTTTGGGTAATGCGAGTGTGAGCACAAATCCACCGTGTTCAGCGAGCCAACACACAATATGCAATAGATAGCATGCAAGGTTTATCAAGGAAGGCTCGGGTTTATTTTATTTTGCCAGAAACTGCCTTTAAATATGATACTTAGAAATCCCTATGACCTAGCAGGTTCAAAATTTACGACATAAATTTGGTAAGGTATAACCAACATATTAGTGATACAGATTCCATCCACCGTTACATGGCATCTGCACCATCTAGCATCTTTCAGCGTTATAGCTGTTTAATTTATCACTGGGACGACACCCAGGACAAATCAAACTAGGGCTTTCCGTTGCCCTTCACATTTCCCGATCCCATTCACCAAACATTTTTAAATAGAACTATATCTAGTTAAGTCCCCATGTCTGCCCTTAACCGTGGGCACGGCTATCCGAATAGTTTTGACTCTGCAGAGTTTGTACACTTTCACCACAAGAGACAATCAACTCGTTGCCCCACACGATTCCTTAGTCATGTGGTTGAGTGGACTATCACAATGACTGTTCAAAGTATCTAGCCCCTTTTGTCATCTCACCCTGTGGGCCGCTCCCACTTGCGGTGGGTCTCATACGTTGCACGGGATGTTCACCACGGTTACTAGCGTTATTCGAGCTCCTCTCCCCACAATGCTAGTACGACTGGTAAACTTCACCCTTCACTCGGTGTTCCTTTAGGCCTCCCCTTGCCCTTGCATTAACCACACCTACCCACTACCGGTGAGATGAGTTTGGGAGTTTCGATAAAACTACTTAGCCAAGTTGTATTTTACAGACTTGTGGTTGTACTGTTTTACACGGGACAACATGACAAGATTCGGTCCTTAGGACTACCTGGGTGGTTCTACCACATTTCATAATTTGTTCTTCCACTGCACCACATACCAGCCCCCAAATCATCCAACCAGGTATTTAAGCAATGTTGGGGTTTTTCGAGAGCATAAAATTACCATACCAATTCAATATACTCCAGTCATTCCCACCATGACTACCCAAATCATTTCCATAATTTGCAAGTGAAGATTTTGGGGCATTTAGGTGCCCACGATTATCTAGCAACACTAAGCAACGCGATATAATATGGACTTAATTGCGAAAGCTACATTACTATAGTTTTGCTACGGCGACAAGGTTCAATTATCCAAGAGATTCAATGGAGTAATACTAGCAAGCATAATATTGGGTTTATAACTAGCATCTTAAAAGTGAACGTAAATTATTACATAAAATAACAGCATGCATATGGATAATTAAAAAAATTAAATTTGCATAAACATGGGTTCAATATGGTCAAACTGTTAACTCGCCTTGGTCATAGGGGTCTTGGTCTTGAGCGTCGGGGTTTGCTTCGGCTTCGGCTTCCTCTTCCTAAGCCTCGTACGCTATTTTTACGTGCGTGAAAATTTGGCAAGCCAAACAAAATATCACCAAAAATTCAAATGAGCTCTAAAATTCATGGTTGTAGTTCCATTGGATAGTTCTTGAATTTAAATGAATTTAGAAATTTGTTTCACTCAATTTGGAGTTAAAATGGATAAGTTATGCCCATTTAAAGTTCTCAGTCCAATTAAATCCAGAAAATATTAAAATATGATAGGTGGGCCCCACTCTCTATCTTTAATCCATTCTTTTTTCTTTCTTTCTGTGCACTGTGCTTATGACAAGTGGGTCCGGCTATTATTTAAATAAATGGGGCATGGCCCACATGTCAGTGAGAGCCTCATGTATTAATCAGCATTTATGATGGTCATTGATTACTAATTAATTGTCATTAGCATCAACTAACCCTTGTCTGAACATTAATTAAGCTTATTTATATCTTAATTAATTTTGCATTAATTTTTGACTAATCCGTGATTTTTCCTTTTTTTTGCGTCATTTACTCATCAAAAATTCCAGCAAAAACCTCACCTCGGCGCTGTGGAGTGGGGGCTCGAACGCGGGCGGCCGAGGCGGGGTGTTAGCGCAAGCGCTGCTAGCCAGGGGAGCTCGTGGGTGTTACCTGATGGAAGCGGACGACCAAAGTAGATGAAGTGAGCAGCCGGGGGTGCAGAACAGAGGAGGTCGGGGTGGCGTGCGGGCGGCGGTGCCAGCGGCGAGGGGCGACCGGAGAGGTGCGGGGAAGTGCTGAAATGGATTCTTGGTGCTGCGGTGGTGTCAGCGGTGGAGTCGGCGGGGACTGGGGAGCACGGTGGAGGGCCGGCGGTGTGCGGCGGCGGCGACTCGGGGAGAGGCTTCGGCGCCGGCGAGGTACCATCCACGGGGAGCTCGGGCGAGGCCGGGGATGACTTCGCGGCGCTCCGGGGGTGGTTCTGGTGCGGTGAATTGGTCTCTCGCCGTGTGGGTCAACGGGGAGGGTTGTCGCCGAAGTTGGGGAAGGAGATGGGCTCACCGGCGATTGAAGGGCTCGGGGCTCGATTAACTGCGGTGGGAGTGAGAGCTAAGTGTGGGGAGTCTATGTCGGAACCCGGAGTAACGACTCATGGATCCTCTGTGTAAATCGCACTAGTCCAGGATCAGCTAGTGCACACAGTACAACAAAGATAAATACCTAGCACAAATGACCAATTATATTAAATGAAAGGGTACGGCCTTATGGCCAAGTCTTACATCAACACCCGCTGGCAAAATAAATAAAGGAAATAACTGCGGAAGCAAATTGAAAGAAGCGAAGCCCAAGCCTACCCACAGGCAAACGACAGTAAGACGCGGCCTATTCGTCCAGATCTTCACCGTGGTCGACGACATCCTCCTCTGTGTAGGGGGGTGCAAGGTGAGTACAAACTTGTACTCCGCAAATCACACGGAAAAATGCAACATAATGATAAAGGCTTCAATGGAAGGCTTATAGGGTTAGTTTGCATAAAACAGCATTTATAGAAATACGGTAAATAGATTGAAATTGCTGAATTTAATATGGTAAGTAAAAATAGTATTGTAATTGAAAATAATACCGTCAGTGCAGGCTCCGACCAAACACCAACCTATCCACGGGCATTCCACCCGGACCATCATTTCCAAAAGATCACGTATGGATTCCATCCATCCACACGTTTCCAAACACTCGTGAATTCCATCCATCCACAAGCTTCCAATCTCTCTCATGGGTTCCATCTACCCACAAGGTTTTCATTCTCTCATGGATTCATCCATCCACAAGGTTTTCAAAAATCATTTTTGAAAAACAAAGTCTAATCCATGAAAAACTTTCTCAGCATGCCCATGACCGTGGGCACGACTATCCATGATAGATTATACACTCTGTAGAGGTTGTACAGCTTTACCCACAAGACACGATCATCCTTTTGTGCCACGCGAGTTACACACTTCCTTAGGAGTGCGGCAAGGAGTCGTGACAAGGCCTTTACAATGCAAAGCCTTCAACCTGGTCGAGCCTTTACAATGCCAGTAAGGAATCCACCAGACCGGGACCCCCTCTTGAGCCTAGACAAGACTTCTCATGGCTTAACCACGCTCGCCCAAGTGAGACTTCACATGGCACCAACCACGCTCACTTTCAACCTACGACTTGACTCAGGTTGGGACTTCACAAATTATTCAGCCAGGGCTGTCCCATACCAACAATGTGGTAGTACAATAAGGGCTTTGCAACAGTAGCTCACAGACCGGTCCTTAATCTGATTTAGGCCCAACCACATACCCCCGTGCACGACAATCAACCACTGCGGCTCCAACCAACAGCGTATGCCTGCACCCACCAATCTAACCAATTGCCTAAGTCTAAACCAGGTTTTATATTTTGTTTTCAAAATATTTCATAAACTTCCTTGACTCACCAAAGTCAAGAGTACATATCAAAAGCATATCATTTTATATGAAAAGGTTCGTCATTTTATGTGAAAGGTATCCCAAAACAAAATTATATAACTATGCAGGGCTAAGCCTTTGATTAAACTCTCTAGCCAACACTAATGTATTAACTAGAGTTAGAATCTAGGATGACAAGGTGTTGAGGAATTCAAATTCAATTGAGGAATTAACAAGTAGGCAATAACTAAATTTAAAACTGAATTGAAATACGTTGAATAAAAATATGCATGCAATATGGTTTAAATCAACATAATTTTATTTTGAAAACTGGGATCAACATGATCAAGGAGTGTGACTTGCCTTGCTCTTCAACTTGGTTCAAACCTTCGTCGTCGAATTTTCCCGAATCGTCGAAGTCTACACGCGAAAATAACCCACCAAATTTAAATAAATTCAAAATAAATTCAAATTGACTTCAAATATTTGAATTGAGGCCAGATATGGATAGAGAGGAATTTTTGATGAATTTAGAAATTTGAATGGGCCAAATCGGAGTTAGGACGAAGAAGAACGGGCTCCGGGAAGTTTAAATTCAGAGAAAAAGAAAAAGAAGAATTTCTGGAATTATTTTTCTAAAGGAAAAACTGAATTATGATGTAGGCATGGCGTCAGCCCTGGTGGCGACCGACTGACATGCGGGCCCGGTCCAGTGGACCGAGTCCACGGGCGAGGGAGGTACCGAGGTGGCGGGGTGTGCTGACGGGGATAGAGGGAGCCGAGGTGGCACTGAGATGGCGCCATCTCACCTGCCACGCAAGCACGGGGTGCTGACGTGGCGAGCGACGGCGGGGAGGGGCTCGGGCCCGGCAGCGGTGGCGGTGCTCCGGCGGCCAGTGGTTAGCGGCGGAGGAGGAAGAGGAGCATGCGGGGATCCGGAATTACCTTTGCGCGGGGCTAGGCGGGCACGGGAGGCGGCCGATGGCTTGAGGGCTCCGGCAGCGGCGGTGAAGGGGCCGGGAGAAGGAATGGAGGGCAGAGGGGGTGCGGTGAGAGGAGGCGGAGCTCGGGGACCATTTTATAGGGGCGGAGGGGCACGGGGGCGCCGCGGATTGCTCGCCGGAGGGCAGCGGTTGCGGGTGGCCGGCGCGGAAATTGGGGGAGGAGGTGGGCGCCGAGGTGGAGGACGTGGGGCGCGGGGTGGATAAGGTGGGCGCGGGTCCTGTGGGGAGGCAGCGCACGTGCGGGGAGAGGCCGGGGAGTGCGGGGGTGGCGACCGGGTCGGGCGGGGCCGGCGGTTGCGCACGGCGGGCGTGGGTGGAAGAAGGCGGCGGGGAAGATGATGACAGGTGGGCCCCAACGGCAGAGAGAGAAGGGGAGGGGAGGCGCGGGCGGCCGGATGGCGATCGGGCGGCTATGGGAGGAGCGTGGGCGGATGGCCAGATTGGGCCGGGGCGCGCGGGGCGGCCATCTGGGCCGGACGCGTGGCAAACAGGGAGGGGAGGGAGGCGGGATCAGCTGGATGATGTGGGCCGATCCTGGCCGTCCACGCGGCAGCCAGAGGGGAGGGGAGAGGGAATTTATTTTTGAATTTTGATTTCAGATTTTCAGAAATTGTCAGGAAATTCATTTAGCCTCAGAAAAATATGAAATAACCTCCAAAAATTCCATACAAATTCATAGATCCTCCTGGACACTTTTTGGACTTAATAAAAATACTTCCAACTAATGTTGGTATTTAATTTTTATACTTAAAATATTTTTTTAATTTCAAAAATAGATTTTAAACTCCAGAAAACTCAGAAAACCAAATAAAATCCAAATAACTCCAATTAATTAATTTGACATAAGATTTTTATAGAAAATCAAAATATAATTTTATCTATTAATAATAATTTTATATTTTACACAAAATACTTTTTAAATCTAGTTTTTCAAAAATAGAAATTCAGGGCAAATCCAAAATTAAAATTTAGGCACAAAAATACTTATTTTAATTTTATTTTTATTTTAATCAATTTCTATTATTTATTTATTTATTTTTATTTTCATAAAAACCTGGGCTGTAACAGTCTAATGGGGGCCTCGGTGCTTCTTATAGATGGCCGAGCGGAGCTGGCAACGGGCGTCTGCCCGGGCGGTCGCGTCGGCGTCAAGCGGCGGTGTCATCGCAATGGGATTTCGGGGATTCTAGGGTGACAAGCTGCAGCTCTGTGCTGCGCGCGCGACAAGGCGGAGGAAATCCGGCTGCGGTGCAGATGCTGCAGGCGGTGGCGTGATTTCCGCGAGCGCCAGGCGTGACGCGGGCTGACTCAGGGCGACGCGCGCGACAGACGATGCCGCGAGCAGGGAACCGACGGTCCGAAGGAGGCGCCATGGGTAGGAGACGGGCTGGGCTGGGGCGGCGAGGTGGGGCGGCTTCGGCCCTGGTGGAGGCGAGCGTGGAGAATTGGGTGAGGAAGAAGAACAGTGCAGGGGGCGAAGGAGCTGGGCCGGCTCGGGCGGGGGAAGGAGCGGGGAGAGGGGGTTGGGCCGGGCCATTCGGCCGGCCTGACTTCCTCTTCTCTTTTTTTATTTAATTACCTATGTATTTCATGTACATGTATATATTCCCTATATGCCTATTTTTTGTGTATATACATTTTTATGTTTTGCTTATCTTGCTGGGCCTTTTGCACACATTTTTGTGTATGGTTTATTTATTTATTTATTTTTGTTCCCATTTACACTACTATTTCCAAAATGAAAGTTTCATATTTTAATTTAAGTTCCTTCCTCCTCAGGATGGATCATCTTTTCAGATTCGAATTCAAAGTTATAAATTTCTTGGACTTCCATATTTTGTTTATGGCTTATTATTATTTTTCAATGTTTTGGAACCTTAAGCAAAATTTTAGAGAAACTCCAAAGGAAATTCAAAATTTCAAAAGAATATATTGCAAAATTATTCAAAAGCTTCACATTTTTAAATTTCAAATTTTGGGATGTTACATAGGGCGACAGGGACTCTGTAAGCCCCTGGTTGGGCGATAGGCTCCAGTCGCCCCCATTTGGGTGTTTGGAGCCTATTTTGTAAAAAACAATTTGCGTGGTATATTTCTATAATTTTGAATGAAAAATGGATTATTCGTACAAAAAATTCCTTACAACATCGCTACAAATCACCAAAACAACTTATCAATGCATCCCCCTTGAATCCTTGATCTACAAATCACCAAAACAACTTATTAATGCATCCCCCTTGGATCCTTGATCTCTATTGCTGGCACTCCTCCTTGAGTATATAAGCTATAAATAATTTCATCAAAACTCTTGCATTTCTCAAGCCAAATCAGCCGAAGTGCTCGCAACATGATGGAATTACAGCCTTTCACATGATCTATTTGTAGACTTTGTTGAATTTCACAACCTACATGTTTGCAGCTTGTCATCTCTCCCTGGAATTAACCTTCGATTACCCAACCACAAGAAGATATGAATTAGAGTGATTGGTTCATTTTTCTTATGATTTACCGCTCATGTTCCATTAAACTAGAGGTTTGGTGGCCCAACTCCCTTGTTCTAGATGAGGTGCCGTAAAGGCATGCACAACTTTATTATAATCGCGAGAGCACTATATGATAGTACAACTTAATTTTCATATGCAATACCTTGATGTCACAGACGAATACCCTGTTTGATGAGAGATTGGAAGTTGCTTACCTCCACCATCTATTTTAAAATCATATAGCATCTGTCCCAATGTCAATATGCCCCATAACATACTCATATGCGCAGTAGTGCCATGGAGATAGGCTTCATCCTCCTCCAAAGTAGCAACCTGAATCTAGGAGATTGCTCCTCTTGGCACCGGCAACTATGACATCACCGGTGCCATCTCTGGTATCGAAACACCACCCTTAGTCCGTACACTCTGTTAATGTTTATCTTGAAAACACCCAGAGGCTTCCAATATGCACTTGCCTTAGCAGCCTTTTTCCTCCTGCATCAGGAACGTTTGGGTACCTAGTAGCGTAGAGTTGCTTTAGAAACACCAAGTTTTCAGCTTTCCTCTTTGGTTCCCCTCTTTGACATCAATGTTTGATTGATTGACACACTTTGCCACATTTAAGCTAGCCAAGTTTAACTTTTTTAGCCATTGACAATTGTGGCGAGCCACACTTTGCCTAACTTTGGTGACGGTTTTGTATCCTCACAAGAATTTAATTTGCCATGTGCTTTGCCACAACTAGGGTGTGACAAAGTGTAGCAAATGATCCAAACATGCCCTAAAGTTTGCGTACTATGTACAAAGTTTGGTCGGATGGTGTTGATTAAGAAGTTAGATTAGTTGGCATAGATTACATGCAAGATTGAGTGTAAGAAGATACAAGGCTAACTAAGGTTAGTATAAATTTTTTTACTATATTACGCATTTAGCTTCACTTTTTCCTCCACTTTGTTCTTATTCTGAATAAGTGAACACTGAACTCAATATCTAGAAACCATATTATTTTTAGAATTAATTAAAGCTTAGCCATAAATAATATGAAACATGACTGCAATCCTTGTGTAAACATTGTTTTTCCGATTAAGAAGGCAAAACCATACAATCTCCAGCCTCTATCATCACAGGTCATATATGGAGACAAGAGTTGTGGTTTTACCTAGTATATACATGGCACAGTACAAATCTAGAAAATATCAAAGCAAAACAATACACCACTACTTTGAACTTCCTAGACACAAGACTGACTAGCCAAACAAAAAGCAGAACTTCATGGTGTTCTTGAAAGATTCAGAGTGAGCAACCAGGTGTGCTATTGAGTATTGAGCCACATGCACCTTTGAAGGGTTGAATGTCTGCAATGACATGATAAACTATTCAAGATTTGGAAATCTTGTTCAAACATAACAAGTCGGAAGGCCTCAAGCTAGGCCCTTATTATGCTTGTGAAGTGTGCACCCTTATCGAAATTTTTGTAATTGCTATGCCTACATGACTCGAAAGTCTTTTTCCTTGGGGACATGAAGACCATACTTGATACAGGATACCCTCCGCTCGGCTACCAGGCTCGCTAAGGTTTACGAGTAGAAAAGGGAGCTCGGCTCGGCTCGGCTCGTTTAAAAGCTCAAGCCAGCTCGTGAGGGCTTGCGAGCCGAGCCTAGTGAAGGGTCCATACATCGACCGAGCGCTGGGGTCAAGCCAAGCAGGAGAGGCGTGCGTCGCCCCCCAAATCCTCTCGACTCCCAGGCCCGCCGCCGCCGCCGCCGCTCTTCCGCCGGAGCCCAGCAGGAGAGCTGCCGGTCGATCTCCTCCGCCCGCCCGCTACCGGAGATCAGTCCGGAGCACTGCCTCTGCCCTCGGTAAGCCCTACCCCGGCCTCGACCGGTTCCAATTTTGCCCTAATTTGCGCCGGCGGTCGAGCGGCCAGATCTTCCCGCGCGCGCGCGATCCCGTCCGGTTCGGTTCTCGTACGCTTCCGTCAGCTGCGAGCTTGCTTGATGTTAGTTGCTGATGTAAGCACGTCTCGCGCAGACGCTTGCGCGCGCGCGGATTCCGGTGGGGGTCCTGCGACCCCGCAGGACCCGAGGTGCTCGTCGGCGGCGAGGATGCCTGGCCTACCCCTACCTGCCCGGGACGCAGCAGCGTACGCCCGCCGCCACCCACTTTGTTATTAGTTGCTGTGTTATGCTTGTGTTGTGTTGTTTCTTCCGCATTTGGCATCTGCGTGCGCACCACCGCCGCATTGAGATAAGGGTCTGGCATTGCAAGGTGCGTAGGGCTGTCCAAGTTCCATGCTCATTTATGAGTGCAAGGGTGCACGATCGATAGCAACCCAGGAGAAAATTTGACGTACAATGCCAGAATAATTGGATAGTGCATTGTGGTGTATGTCTGTTTGATGCCTCCATGGGTTTATGTTCGTGTCTGGCTAATTTCGAGAGTTAATGACTGCACACTGGAAATCTATGCGGTACCTACCTTGGTTGCACCTGGAAACTAGTAATTGACTAATTTTGCTAGTTCATGAATGCTCACTGGTAATCTCTGTGGTACCTACCTTGGTTGCATCTGGAAACTAGTAAATGGCTAATTTCGAGAGTTAATGACTGCTCACTTGAAATCTACGTGTACCTTCTTTGGTTGTATTTGGATCCTGGAATCTAGTTGATTTATTTCATCTATTCACCTGCTTTGCAGATATGTAACCATGTCTATATGGTGGATGGTTTTCTTGTTCTTAGAGTGACATGAGATGGATTCTATTTTTTGATGCAAGTGATGCTCATATGCAGGAATATTGGATGTGGATTCAGTTATCCCCGGTCTGCAGACCAGATGTGCCGTCAGCAGTCAAGAGCTCGATTGTCTCCAGACGAGCAGCTTGCTGCCGAAGAAAATTTTGCGTTGTACTGCAAGCCAGTTGAGCTGTACAATATCATTCAACGACGAGCCATTAAAAATGTAATTTTTGTCCTAAAATTGTAGCCCCATCTTTTAACATGGTTTACATGTGCATGCTTACTCACTTATAACCACTATGTATAAGTGCTTTGAGATACCAATGATGGCCCACTGAATTTTGTAGCCCGCTTTTCTTCAAAGATGCCTTCTTTACAAGATACATGCAAGACGGAAAAAAAGGTACACTTTGACTCTACTTGAGCACATGAGGACAGCCAGTATGTTCTGATTCAGTGTATCGAAAGAAAAAAGACTGTTCCGTTTCAGAAAGCATTTTCTTTTCCTGACATAGCAGAGACATGACTCCAGCAGGTTTGACGAAATATATATATCAGGATTCAGGAAACTATTAACTATTGTCTAGTTTGCTGATTCCTTAGGTAATGTATCTATGTTGGAACCCCATTCAAAAGGTTGTCAGGATCGGTATCTTGAATCAAATTGGAAATGCTCCGGCTGGACCAAATTAGAATCCCTGATTCTACCCAATGTTTTTTTGACCTGCCATGTATTTCAAGTTTTCAACATTGATCTTATTGCTTATTTAGTCATTTGAAAGCTAATTGGATTAATAACTACCTATCCTATTGCCTTGCACAGGTTGGCTATATAACAGTTAACACACACACGATCATAAAAAGTAGAATAAATAACCATAATAATTCCATAAAAAGTAGCATAAGAAACCAAGGCTGTCAGAATATTAGATTCCACTGGATTTATATAATGCCTATATTTGGTGTACAAATTATGTTCTGCTTTAAATGTAGTGCAAATGAAAGATCACTTGTTTATACAAATAATAGTGATATCAAAGGATAAAAAATGAAATTTCATAACTAAAATGACATATTCAAGTAATTATCATCAATTAATTGAATTGGTAGAATTGTTCGTAAATTGTGACCATGAATCTACAAATTTTTTGCTAGGATTGTAACCATATTAAGATTCTACCAAATTAAAAGTCTACCTAGGATTGAATCATTCCATTCACTCAAGGGTTGTAGATTCGCAAGACTGACAACCTGAACAACACACATAACTTATTTTAGTTTTTATAGTTAGGTAGTAATCAGTAAATAAAAAATCCATATGTTTTTAAAATCTTCTACACAAAGATAAGTATTATTTTTGGTTTTAACATAGATAATATACATGTTTTATATGTCGCACACAAATATGCATGCTATTTATGGTTTTGAGTTGAAAAATAGTTATTTTCACAGATGAGTACAGTTTTTGTTTTCAACATTTTTGGATGGGTCACAACTTATAACTTGGAATTTCAAATGAGAGCATTTGGCCCTCAGATTTCCATCTTCATTTTATCTTGTTCCAATTTCTTAGTCTTTTAGCAACTATTGCAATTGTTAAAGGCTATTTGCTTTCTAAGTGAACCTGACTAAAGTTCAAAGATCAAAATAACAGTTTTAGTTTTTTGTGGGTAAATTTCTATATTATGTACATGGTATACATAATGTTTTGTACTAATGTCCTATATCAATACCTACATTAAGGTCCTTTTGATTGAGCTTTAGCTCTGAAGCTTGTGGGATGGATATATTCCTTTCGAGCCATATAATTGCAGCTGGAGCCATTTGATGGTGGGAAGTTGGGAATGCCTTATTATTTCTCTGGGTTCCCCAGTAGCTAAAGCAAGCAAATTGCCCTAAATTTAGACAATATCACAACATTTGCCATTCAAGATTACAAACGTAAGGTCACAATTCACAAACGTCAATCATGTTCTCAAGCAGAGAGGCGAGCACTATTCCAATAGCCACTGTTGGTAATTTTATGACATCAACTTTTAGTTAAGAATCTTATGATCTAGAGCTAGATGGCACCGTAGTAGAAACTGGAATGGTAGCTTGACCAAACAAAGCCCAAGAAATTAAGTTCATTTCAGTAGTAATTTTTGTGATAAACTACTAGCACAATTGGAACTTAAAACTTGTTTGTTGCATCATGCAAATACTGACCAGTGTTTTTGCTTATGAATGTAGGATTCAAATAACCATTTCACTTTCTGAAGGTGCAAATACTGAATTGCAAGAACAGAATATCTTTCCTCTTTATGTTCTATTAGCTAGACCTACTAGTAATGTTTCGCTAGAAGGGGTAAGTCTTATCTTCTTTAGTTTCGATTTTAAGGTTGTGTCTACCGACTTCTTTTCTCATTTATGGCACCATGTTTTGCAGCATTCTCCGATATATCGATTCAGTCGGGTATGTTTGCTGACATCTTTTAATGAATTTGGAAATAAAGACCACAGTGAAGCTACATTCATAATCCCTGATGTGAAGAATTTATCAACCTCTCGAGCTTGCAACCTTAACATTATCCTTATTAGCTGCGGTATAGTGTGCATCCTATGTGATTATTTGTCCTTTACATTTCTTCACTGCCACCAAATTTGATTGCTTTTTTTAAAAAAAATTGAAAGGGCAAGCTGGACAAACTCTTGGTGAAAATACCTGCTCTGGGAACCATGCGGAAGGCTCTGCTCTCCAAAGTAAGATTATAGTTGACATTTTGTAGAAGATACTGAACAGTTGCTAGAATTTGTGCAGACCTGGAATTGGTTAACACAACTATCTTAATACTTAGCAACCGAGACTTGCAAGGGAAGATCAGTCTGTTACAGTTGTACTCAAAAACCGAAACTAATAAACATCCCATTCGTCCATGGATAAATGGGTTAGTTGAGCAAGAATTGGCTATTTTTGCTGCCTTTACTGTAGTTAAGATGATCAAATGAATAAAGTATCCATTGTGTGATTAGTTTCTTTTGACAGGGGTAGCCATGTTAATAGGCCCACTCTGCTGCCACAAATTTAGATTAATCTTTCCTCCTGCTGAGGGATCCTCATTGTCACAGCCAAGGTTCCAAAACCCGGAACCGAGAGAAATCCCAGCCGGCGACCAGTAACGGTAACCGGTTGGTTACCGGAAAAACTGGCAAAAAACGGGTCATAATTTGAAAATCAAAAACTTGTATTTTGGGATGTTTTGAAACTGATAACCGGAAAACCGGCCGGTACCGGAAAAAGCGGGGTAACTAGAAAAACCGGCCAAAATTCGAAAATCAAAAATTGATACCGGCCGATTTTTTCGGTTACCAGTCTCCATCGGTAGAAACGGTAACCGGCGGTTACCTGTCGATAACCACCGGGATTTTGAACCCTCGTCACAGCTACCACTTTTAGCAAATATAGGGCCTGTTCTTTTTGACTGAAGCTGGCGGCTTTTGGCTTTTGCTACAGTACTTAACTTTCAAACGGAGTATTTTCTCAAGACAGGGTCTACAAGTTAATTGTAGTACATGTTAAAAGCCCAACATCTGTACCAGCCAAAATCGCAAGCAAGTATTTCTCTCTCCATAATATTTGCTGTAAATAGCCAAAATTCAAAAATTTCAGTCAAAAACCATAAGCCGCAGCCGTAAAGAACAAGCCCATAGTTAAAAACATGTGACTTTAAAAATTAAGCATAAAGATTGATATTGAATCTCAGAAACCAACCATAGATTTGTTGTCTTATTGAATGGACTAATTATATTGTATGTGATGCATTTTGACAGAGCTTGAAGGGAAATGTTTCTGGGGTAAGATACCAATTGATTTACTTGGTTCGTCTTTGGAGAATTGTGTGACTTTAAGTTTGGGACATACTGTGGAATTGGCTTCTACAGTTAGTATGAGCCCAAGCTTCTTAGAGGTATGTCTCTTTTCCATAGTATTTAACCATAGTATAGATAAACCACAATCCTTTGCAGCATCTGAAACTTTTTTAAGAAAATAAAAATCACCTTACCCACCTGTACTTTTGAATCTTGATGATTTACCCCATGTATTTCTAAGTTGGTGCAAATTGCTACATGTACTTTCAGTTTTTAGAAGGTTGAAGTGCTTGTGTTAAATTTGCGCATCCTGTTCCAAAAGTACTGGTGGCAAATTGCCTAAATCAAAAGTACAATGTGGCGATTTGCACCAACTTAATAGAACAATTTTCTTGTTTTCCTTCCCATGTTTCTTAGATTCCAGTATCCTCTTTGTTTTTTATAGAAGCTGTACGTTGACCTACTTGTCTTTCCTTTTGTTATGCATGCAGCCAAAATTTCTGGAGCAAGACAATTGCTTGACATTTTGCTCTCATAAGATGGATGCAACGGTAAGATCTTCCTGTTTGTTTCTTTTTTTTAATCTAATCATTGCTGTCATATTTATGGGGTTGAGTATTGTCGATGTAGGATGGCAACACCTTAGATTGCGGACAATTACAAGTTACTTCCTGTGACTTTACTGACATTGTTGAGCTTTATTGTTGCAGGGTTCACATCAACTACAAGTAAGCATATCTGCTCAAGAGGCTGGTGCAAGAGACATGTCTGAGTCTCCTTACAGTATCTACTCATATAGTGATGTCCCACCTTCATCATTAGCACATATTATACGGTAACACTACATAGCTCAATTTTTGTAGTTTACAAAGTTTTCTTCCCTCATTCTTGTTACATACTTTATTTGTTATCATTATTATAGGACATTAGGACATGCGTGTTCTTAATGTTTATGTGCTTTGTCCCTCATACGAGACTTTATTTGCTGTTTGAAATGTGTTGAAAAGGATTTGCAAATGATTACATGCTGTCCTTAGGAAATTTAGCTTGAAAGTATCTTTTTTGAGTTTTTGACTAGGTTGAGTAGGTTCCAACTTGCAAGTGCTTGCTCTCATGAAAGGTGATGGTGTGAAGCTTGATAAAATGTTTTTCTAGCTTGTGATGCGTTTTCTTGCCATGATCTATGATTTACCGATACTTCGTGAAGTCACCATACCAGCATCGCCATGCCCGTATGGCCTTCCCTCACCTATGACAAAAGTTCAGTTCTCACCCTCACCTATAAAACTGGATATATAACCCCCTCAACTTCTGATTGGAGTGTTTAACCCCTGCAATTGTGCTTTTGGAGGTGATTTTGCCATGTTAAACATGCCAGGTGGTGACTGGGTCAGTGAAATAGAATAAAAAATATGGTCTCTTGCCCCTTTCTTGCTGCAGCCATTCTTGTTGTTGCTCCGGTGGGTTCTAGTCCACACTATCACATCAAGCGTCGGTTAGTGTGGCCCTCCATACCCACATAGATCTCGCGGTCCAGAAATCCACTGCACCCGTTGAGCCTCAGCCACCCCAAGAAGCAGCAGAGGTCACAGGGAGGCGGTGCGCCCATGAGTGACCACGTCAGTGCGTCACTGTGCTTGAGACCAGTAGTTGAAGGCAGCAGTTTGCTTAGTAAATTAACTATGGTTGTCATGGCATCGCCAAGTCGTCACCTAGGCATCGCGACTGTCCCCCCGGGGGGGGGGGGGCACCGCAGATGCTTGCCTCGCCTTGGCCATCTAGACAGGCGTCCAGTAATTCACGATGAGCGGCTAGGTGGGCGTCTTGGCCAGCTGCCAGGGGTCGTCTGGGCGGGATAAGTGGCGCTGCAGGGGGGCGTCCGGGCAGGAGAAGTGGCGTCTCGCTTGGCCGAAAATGAGTGAGAGAGAGACAGAGGTGACCACATGGAACCCTAGCTTCCGCTGCCCCTCATTGTGCCGGCTGCTGGCGAGCTTCCCTCCCTCTGCTCCCTCCAACACCAAGTATTCTTCTTCTTCCTCTGCCTCTACTTCTCTTTTCTTTTCCTGTATTCCTCTTCCTCTGTTCCTCTGTTCCTCTGCTCCTGATGTGCTCATCCTTTGTTCTTCTTTCTTCCTTTGCTACGGCAAGCCACCGGCAATGTCTTTCCAGTCTCCACCGCCTCCAAGTTCCCTCCCTCCAGGCCTTAACGAATATCTCCAGTCTTAACTCTCTAGATCTGCAGGTGTGCTTCTCTCTACTATGCATTCCCGATTCGTTGCACTGCATGCCTCTTCCCTTTGACCTGATCCCGATCTGTGTCCTCTACCCTCGCCGTATCTCGCCTTGAGCTAGACGCCATGGCGTCCTGGCGCCTCTTAGGCGCTGTGGTCGTCAAGTACACCGTGACAACCATGAAATCAACTGTAAGGCAGTAAATAAGAACATTTTGGATGGACACAAGCAAACTGCATGTGCATATATTTATAGTAGATGATGATGATGATGGAAAGCAGCTTGTTACTGCCATAGCTGAGGTCATCACAGCCGAATTGCTTTGTTGGTTCTCTGGATGCATACCACAGCTGCTGTCTCGCCGCCATGGAGTCCTCTGTCACTGTGCATCTGCGCCGCCATCATATTTACTTGATTTGCTGATTTATGGTAGAGATCACGTCAGCATCTGCATGTGATGGCAAGTAGCAATAGTAGGTGATGTGGGTAGTGGACGTGGCAAAACCAACATGGATGCTACCATGGGGTTGAAATTGATCCGGTTTTGAAAGTTTAGGGTGTTTTTTTTCCAAAAATAATATAATCAAATTTCTAATCATGCTTGTGTCTGGGGTTTTGGCTACTGAGCCAGGTTTAGGCTTTGCGGTTGGGCTCTTATGCGGGCTCCGCCTAGCCTTTTGCGGTCAGGCCGAAGTCAGGCTAGCCGAAGCCTGGCCTAGGGCCAGGCCAGGTGTTATTATGACACCTTGCTTTAACTCTCAGATTTATCAGATACATTTGCGTTTTGATATAACCAAGTTCACAGACAGAAGTTTTTGTTTTCTGCAGGTTAAGAGCTGGTAATGTGCTTTTTAACTACAAGTACTATAACAATACTATGCAAAAGACAGAAGGTTCTCTCTCACACACAAACACGCGGGCGCGTGTGCATTTCTTTCCAGTTTAGTTGTCACTTGTTTGCATCATGTATTGACATTTTCTAGGTGCCGCACATTTTCTCCTTGTACCTGATTTGCTAAACCTAATTAACTAGATAATGCTAGATTGTTAGTACATGCCAGTACTGATGCAACTAGTAAAGATATTTTACTAAGACACTTTATGGTACACATGTTATTGGAACTAAACCTACTTTTTTATGGTGGTTATTTTATCAGTTTATCCAATTATTTATTGTACGGTAATATGCTAAGAACTGCAAGGAAAATTAGCTTAACTTGATATTCATTTTACAAATATTAATATGTATCGATACACAAGGAACTAGTAATATGTATCGATACACAAGGAACTAGTAATCTATTGGAGAACTTTACAAAGCGAGCCATTTATGTTTGGTAATGGTAATTATAATGGTTTTGATGCACTGACATGATTTGTTGAGCTTAGAGAAAAAAATGGCTTATAAAGCTATTTTTACTAACAACAATCATATCTAATTGACTAATTTAAACATCTTTCTGAAATCATGTAATGTATAACTTATTTACAAACTGAAATCTCAAATGTGTTTCATGTATTTGTTTCACATAAAATGTCGCTATGTAGACAAAAAA
This sequence comes from Dendrocalamus latiflorus, assembly GCA_017311315.1. Taxonomy (NCBI): domain Eukaryota; kingdom Viridiplantae; phylum Streptophyta; class Magnoliopsida; order Poales; family Poaceae; genus Dendrocalamus; species Dendrocalamus latiflorus. The sequence goes on along the minus strand of CM029625.1, from coordinate 10,816,765 downwards.
AAAACTTGCTTATGAGTTGGAACATTTTAATAGAAGAGTGTAGTGCTACGCGCCTATGCAGTACATTTGGTGACACAATTTGAGGTGCAAGTTAGCCCATGGCGGCAAGGATGTTTTCCTGTTATTGATTCATTGATCCCTTCTTACCAGTCACCGAAGATTTTTCTTGCCCCTTTTGCTTGGTATCGTGTGGAAGCTTCAAGGTAAAGTTTGAAGCAGGTTTCCATTTGTCTTATCTGTATTCATATACCACTGATTGCTGCTAAGGGCTGGTCCCAAGGATCATGGCACCTGCTATGTTTTTGATAAAACCCAATATCCTTTTGTATTTTCATGCTGCACCATTGATGTGTTCTTGTTCTTAGTGAGGAAATTCAGACTGTGTTTCCTTTCTACACGGCTTTTTATTTAGGAAAAAGTCCATATAACACCCTGAACTTTGCTTGAAAGTCCGTCCAGCACTCCGAACTATAAAATGGGACATTAAACTCCCGAACTTTGTAATTTAGTTCAAATAACACTCTAGATCCGGTTTCAGATGGCGGTATTGCTCGTGTGGCGCGATGAGTGGGTGGTTTTACCACGTAGGATGACACCATGGTTGTCATGACGTAATTGGCGACCATGGCGCCTAAGAGGTGAGTCCAGGCGGGCGCCATGGCGTCGTCCAGGCGAGAAATGGCGAGGCAGGTTGTCCGATAGCCAATCCAGCCCACCAATGCGAAATCTCAACCAGGTCCTCTAAAAATCTTGTAATCACTTGCTTTACAATCCAGTCCCCCTCTATCTATAACTCGGAACTCTTGACACCCAACACCTCTCTCTTTCTCTCCCGAACTCATCTTTTCTCTCTCTCTCTCTCTCTCTCCTGAACTCACCTCTCTCTCCAGAACTCATCGCCGTCGTGCTGTTCCTCCTCCCCAGCGGTGCCTCTTCCCTCCACAGTATAGTCACCCGCCCGACGCCGTCTCTCCTCCTCCCTGTTGCCTTCTCTCCCCAACACGGCTTCTTCGTGCCGCCGCCTCCCGCCCCGTCTCCGCCAAATCCACCCGTCTTCGTTCACACCACTACCGCAACCCATCGCCCCTGCCCATCTCTCCACTGAATCCAACCGCTCCCAGTTATAATCCAACCGAATCCGGCCATTCCCGCCAGCCGGAGCCAAGGAAGACCGAGGGGGGGGGGGCACAGGATGGGAGTGGGGGATGAGGAGAGAATGACGACGCTCCATGGCATCCCCCTGGACCACGGCAACGATGTGACATCCATGGATGACACGCTAGTCTAGTTCAAGTGAATGACAGATGGGGCATATACGGTTTTCTCCCAAATTGAAACTGAGGGGGAGGGAACTACAGGGGGTGATGGCTATAAAAGCACGGCTGGGAGATTGGTGGGGGGAAGCCCTTGTGGGTCCCACATGTCATTGACTCAACTTGGCCAGCGTGTCATCCTACATGGCAAAACTATACACTCATCACGCTACGCAGGCAATACCACCATGCGAAACCAGGTCAGGGTGTTATTTGAACCAGATTGCAAAGTTCAGGGGGTTAAATGTCTGGTTTTCTAGTTCGGAGTCCTGGACGGACTTTTACGCAAAGTTTGGGGTGTTATATGGATTTATTCCTTTTATTTATGAGAACATTCTTTCTGCGCGCCTTCACTTAGCTTTTTCTCAATTCACATCTCTAATATTGTGATTTTGGTGATACTAGGGTCTGGGATGTCACTTGAACTCATCGCATGACCTATTCCACTTTGAGTTTTGGGTTGGTAAACCTCTTGAATCTCCATTGCAAAATCTGATTTGATCCTCCTCATAGTTTGATTGTTAATTTGTTCTTGTTCACACAGATATCTGAAGAGTGCCAGGCTGTTAATGTTAGTCTGAAGACTGATGCCTGGAGAACTGAGGTAAATTAGTGATATGGAACTTCAAATTTAAGCTGCTTTTCCAGTTACTGATAAATAAATGATAGATGTAGTTGCTGAACTCAGTATGTGTGTGTTTTAAGCAAGGATACAAAAAACTGGATTTTGAAAATTTACCGGAGGTAGGCCGATAGCTAGTAACCGGGTGGTAACCGGTCTGTTTCCGGTCTATTCCGGTTTGCAATTTCATTTTTTTCAATTCTACATTTTTATCCGCATTATGTTTGCTTGGTCTTCTATAAACATTAGCATCAAGACTCCATTCATATTAGTATCAAATCACTACTTTTCAGACTGGTATTTTTTTACCTGTCTAGGTCGGTTACCGGCGATTTTTTTATCCCTGGTTTTAACACGTCCCTGAGTGGTCTGCTAGTAAAATTCTCAATTTTGTTCCTACCTTTTTTTTTCTTGCTTCCTTAAATGCCAAAGCCATGGGACTACCCAATTAACCACCCCCTCAAAATTCATTGAATAATGTGCACGATACCTCACTTAGCCAGCTGCAGATAAGGTATTACGTGCTAAGCATAGGAAATTCATGCATAGTGAATATTTATTTAAATTGAAACATTCCGTTCATAAATGCCTGGAATAACCAATAATCCCAGTTATTTCCAGCTTGTGGCTGAGGGAGTTGACCCAAGACATCAAACATTTTCCTACTGGTACGCTCTTTCTCCATTAATTTTGACAATGCTGCATTCTGTGTTCCCGTTTCCTAACTGTGTTCCATCAGCTCAAGGTTTAAGAAGCGAAGAAGGTTGGAAACTACAACTGAGAAGATTAGTCATGTACATCCACATATTGTGGATTCAGGTTCACCTGAAGATGCCCAGGCAGTGTCTGAAGACGACTATGTCCAAAGGGAAAATGGTACATTCTCATCTTTATGGTTTCTTACTGTCACAAACTACATTCAAATGGTAACACAGTAGTGTTTCTGATTTTTTTTTTCTGTCTAATATAAGTGGATTGAAAGCTGTCTCTTCTCTCTCCTATCTTGTGCACGAGTATTTGGTTTATTCTCATCTTTATGGTTTCTTACTGTCACAAACTACACTCAAATGGTAACACAGTAGTGTTTCTGATTTTTTTTTCTGTCTAATATAAGTGGATTGAAAGCTGTCTCTTCTCTCTCCTATCTTGTGCACGAGTATTTGGTTTATTCTTTGATAGCTTGCAGTGTTTCAAATTCTGTTCCCAAACTGGTTCCTGCCGGTGGACGGAAACTGGTTTTTGACTGGTTGGCGGGAACTGGTCAATTTTTGGGAGAATTTAGATTTCCCAAATTTAAACTGCAAAATTTGAAATGCGCCAGTTCTATTTTGGTTCATGCACGCTGAATTTTAGTATTGATGATATTGTTACCATGGAGGGTCTGCATGTGTTTACAGGCTGTAGTATGGGAAGTTTGGCATGCCGTTTTTGAATATAACACACCCAATGAATTAAACCTTAGGTAGAGATTATTTGCAATGGTTCGTTGATTATATCAGACCATTAGGCAATATGATAAGTATTTTCCTAAAACCAGATTATGGCAACGCATGAAGTAATATGGCAGCAAATGTTGAATTCTTTCATCTGGTCATATCTCATTCCTGATGTTGTCTAAAATTTTTCAGGGATCTCTGTAGCACATGCTTCTGTTGATCCTGCTAACACGTTACATGGCAGCAATCTTTCACCACCGACAGTATTACAATTTGGGAAGACAAGGAAGCTATCTGTTGAGCGAGCTGACCCCAGAAAGTAGTCCTGTTTACATTCTCAGTATCATGTTATGCACCGTATAATTGTTTCTCAAGATATTTGTAATAGAAGATGTTCAACTAACTCATTGTTTTTGTGTTTATATTATCTTGCAGCCGGCAACTCCTGCAAAAACATCAGTTCTTCCATTCTCACAGGGCACAGGTGTGTGAAAATGTTCACCACTTTTGACCCATCTTTTATGTGTATGCACATATTTGTATCGGAACCATGGTTTGCGTTTTGTTGATCGTATTGTACTATTCTTACCTGCTTTTGTAGTTGCATGTACGGTACCCATTGGAATTTGATGCATGCAATTTTATATTTGTGATAATTCCATGATTCCTTGACACCCCTGAGGCCATGCCTTCGCATACTAAAATATAAATGTAAACATAATAATAAAAATCATTATTTTCATATGTAGTTTTACTTCATAAATAAGTTTACCCATATATTTAAATTTGTTTAATCTGCTCTCTCATACAAGTCTCAAACAATCGAGATATGAAGGCAATTAAGGGAATGTGACTATGTGAGTCAGATTTTTAGGTTCTTTGATGAGTGTTAGGGGGATTATGGTGAGTAATTGTGTAATTATGAAGGCAAGTAAGCGATGGTAGGTATAACTTTAAATCTGGATGATTGGATGGGGTTGGAGGGTCAAGATGGCAGGATGATAGGGCCAACTTGAAACTTGAGCCCAAGATTATTAAGGCGGTAAGGCGAGGCGACCCCACCTCCTCACACCTTTTAAACGGAAGGCGCGAGTCAAGGCGATGCTTTACACACATCCTAAGGCGCTAAAGTAGCAAATAAAATGAGTATTTTAGCGGCACATATGTACAGTGTTGTTGCCAATTCTTGAGCCAATGTAGCACATATCTCCCTTTCCAATTTCTCTTCTCCCATGTAGCATCCATTCCCCTTGGCCCCTTGTAAGTTTCAACATATAAATTGTTATAAATGTAATAGATACAAATTGTATTCTAATTAATTGAGTAAATACAGATTGAGTGACATACCTTGTTGACAATCTCTCCTCTCTTCTCTTCTCCCAAGCAACAAGTTATATGAATGATGAGCAACATAAGTCCACAATAACAATTAAGTGAACCCGAGAATTAAATATGAGCAACATAACAAATTAACAAGCACGATATAAGCGACATAAGTCCACACAAATAACATAGGTGATAAGTGGGTGTTAATGCTGTTGTTGGGCAATGGGTGACGGGGATGGGCTGGAGAGGACGCCGAGCCAAGACGGGAGCAGCAAGATGGAGGCGCCGCCGAGACGGGCGACTAGGATGATGTTGAGACGGAAGTGGCCAGCGGTGAGATGGAGGCGCTGCCGCCTAGGGTTCTAGGTGAGTCTTCAACTATCGCCAAGGGTTCTCAGTGTCTATTCTAGTTTAGTCACTCGGCCGCCTTAGCGCCGCCATATGTCGCCTTAGTCCTAAGGCGGACGCCTTAGGCATGCACGGCAAGGCGGGGTGATGCCTTGCCCCCCAGACTGTCTTACTGCTTACGCGACGTTTAAGTGTTTCCTAAGCGATGCCTTAATAACCATGCTTGAGCCATTAGATTTAGTTGATAGGATGGCTATAAATCAATTGGGGACACAAAGTGGGGTTGGACATAACAAAGAACCAAACGTTTTATATTAGTATAGAAATAATAGCTGAACATTTACTTGAAATATTTGATTTTGATGCTGATTTCTAGTAGAATCTTGCAGAGGTTGGGGGAAGTAATACTCTGCTCCATTTATTGTTAGATCCTCTTGAATCAAAATATGATGATCTGGAAGAGTTTGTACCAATTATTTTGATAAGGAATAAGTCCACTTTACAACCCTGAATTATTGGGGTGGTTCAAAAATCAACCTTGAACTCGAAAACTGTCTGGATGGGAACCCTGAACTACGGATACCGGTCAAGTTACACCCTCGTGCGAGCCAACCCTGGTTTTGGGCTGACATGGCTACCATGTGTCTCCTCGCTGGCAAAGAATGAGCCAGCAAGTAATAAAAAAGAATAGGGGTCCACATGTCAGTCTCCCTAACTTCTTCCTCCTCCCTCCCCTCTCACGTTGTCATCTCTTCTCCAACCAACACCGCCGCTCCCCTCCATGCACCAGCAATGCCGCTCCTCGCCTCCTCCCCATCCACGCCATCAGCGATGTTCTCTCCCTCAGAGTTCAGATTACCGGCGGTTATCGGCCGGTAACCGCCGGTAACCGGTTATCCCGGCTGAGACCGGGAAGAATAATACCGGCCGGAATTAAAATTTGAAAAAATTGAAATTGCAGCTGTTGGAAATGGTTCCAGGGGGCATTGGATGCTTTAGCATGCAGTTAGGAACATGTGAAGCCCATTCTTTTGCATGTGAAGTGTTTTGTTCTCATCATGTGGGGGGGGGGGGCAGAAAAGGTAGCTGGCTGCATGTGCATTGCATTTTTCTGTCTCTAGAGCAGCAGGAAAGCATCAGCCAGCAACAGGGAGTAGCAGCCAGCAGCAGAAGATAGCAGCAGCGAGCAGCAGGCCGGTTTTTTCCGGTTTCTCACCGGTAAAACCGGTAACCGGGCCGGTTACCGGCCGGTTACCGGCCGCCTCCCGCCCCGACAAAAAAATTCGTTTGATAAATTTTGTCCGGTTTTTACACCGGGATTCCCGGTTACCGGGCGGTAACCGGCCGGTTACCGGTACCGCCCGGCGACCGGGATTCGCCCCGGTACCGGTTTTCCAATCCTTGCTCTCCCTTCTTTCTCTTTCCAAATGAGTGGCGGTGGCGATGGGGCAGAGCTAAGTACGAGACGGAGGAGTGGCGGCGAGGGCCGGAGTCGAGTAGGGGATGAAGTGGCGGCAGCGCCTTGATGTTGCCACCATTGGAGGAGACCAGGTGGTGCTAGTGCGGGTAGGCATGGCAGAGGGAGGGTGCCGAAGAGCGCCATGACGGTGATGGTAAGGGCGAGGCCGGCGTGTGAGCCACCCAGCACAGAGCCCGCTGACGAAGAGGACAACGACATGGCGCAGCGCAGAGATTGGAGGCCCTGGCAACTCAGTAGAGGAGGCGGCGAGCCGGCGACTGGCGGTGAGAGAGGAGAGAGCAGGGAGCAGAGTAGCAACGATGACTATTGTGGGAGGTACTTGGGTGGTGGAGTATGCGCAGCTGCAACCCACGGCGGAGCCCTCGTGCCGCGTATCCACGCACCGCCCACTGCCATCCACTTCATTCGCAACTGCTCCCTCCGCTTGGACCCCTAAGCCAGTAAAGTCCTCCACCCGGGCTGCCTCTGCGAGGTCAGCATCATCTATGGCCTCCCCACCAGCACCAACACCAAGCACCTCGACGATGCATGCAAGGTCTTCCACTTCACCATCACCGGCGGCGAGCACTGCCGCCTTTGCCGGCTCCGATCGCTAGGGATGGCCATCGAGCTAGCTCGGCTCGGCTCGTACAAGCTCGCCCAAAAAAAGTAGCTCGGCTCGGCACAACTTGTTAAGCTAATGAGCTAAAAACCCAGCTCGGCTCGGCTCATTAAGTAGCTCAAGCTGCTCGGGAGCAGCTCGCGAGCCACGTGAGACAAGATGTACAAGCACTAGAGAAGGTTCAATAAACTCAACCACTGACAACTCTGACTACTAATATAAAGTACAAAGGAGACTTGATTGGGAAATAATTGTAACATCTTTAATGTATCTATTTTTTATCAATTGATGGGGGAAAAGGAATGTACGAGGGATTGAATGAGATTGGAACCCCTCTACCTGAAGATGCTATTCTGAACCTGAAGTGGAGCTGATCCCTTCTATTGAAAGCAGCTGTTCTTAGACGATGGAACAGTTATGAAGTCCAATTTAGGATGTGGCCTCCTTGAAAAAAATGGTTAGTTTAGTGTCCTATTTAAGTCTTACAAACAGAACATTTATGAAGTCCATTTTTTTGTTTTGTTGCAATTCCCATTTAGTCTAAACTATTTAGTCCAATACGCTGGGCTTTGAGAAAAAGTAAATCACCAATACGCTGCACGCAAAAGCCAATGAGTATTTAGTTACCGAGCCTTGAGCTAACAAGCAGCTCGTGAGTACAAGCTCGGCTCATTAAGCTACCAAGCTGGGTAGGTAGCTTGGCTTGGCTCATTAAGTTTACGAGCCGAGCTCATAACGAGCCGAGTTCGAGCAGCTCGTGAGCTTCGAGCTTTTTTGCCGGCCCTACCGATCGCCAGTGAAGAGGTAGATGTCACTGGTCATCTTCTCTACCCACCGGATTCCGATCTGGGTGCATGGTGGACTGTGGAGATGATGGCGGCGTTGGAGCTCACGGCCGGCGGTGATTCTCGGTGGTTGGCCAGGCCGGCAAGTTGGTTGGATGAGATGGAGAGAAGGGGAAGGAGAGTAGAGGAGGAATTTTTTATATGGCCCCTCTGGCATGAGATGGTACAAGAGACAATGACATGTGGACCCTAGTGCATAAGAATTTTTTATATGTTTGATTTGCCAATTCATTGCCAAGTCATAGCCATGTCAACTTCCACATGTGAAAACCACCGACACGTGGCATCAAAACCGCACTGGACTGCGGGAAGGGGATGAAGTGAATGGTTTTAATACTTCAAGGTTGTGTTCCAGACGGTTTTGGAGTTCATAGTTGAAAACTGAACCAAGGCCAAACTTCAGGGTTGTAAATTGGACTTTTTCCTTTTGATAAATACCAGATTATGTGGCAATCTTACTAGCATGATTTCTTTCATGTTTCAGTATGAGATGTGTGAAAGTGTGAATTTTGAAAGCAATGTTTTTGAAGCTGACTTACGTGCATTCAGTTATAACTACTAGGTGGCATACCAGATACTGTTCAATGTTATTAACACGTTTTCACCAGTGCCTTTTATATCAGCCAAATTGGTGGGCAAGCCTGGTATAATATTGGAGGATGGACGCAGTATTCGAAGATGTTTTCAGAACTTGCTGACAATCTGACATAATATCTGTCTTCATGTCCAAACTTAATCCATTTGTATCTCTTGTCAGCTTTTTTAATTTATGATATGGTTACTTACCGGTAGTTTGGTAATTGTCATTGGGCTCTGCTAGACTTCATTCCCATTGTCTTGCTAAATTTTCCTGCAGATGCTTGTCATTTAGTAATTCTACTATCCCTACTTATGTTTTGTTTTCTTAGATTTTTAGTACTATACATATTTTTATTATTATGACTTGGTCTCTTTTCATATGTTATGCCTGCATTTGAAATCTAGCTTGACTGCATTGTACACTTTGTTGTAGCCAATGGCATTGGAACAAGTTTTTTCAGATCGTGATAGTGAAGACGAAGTTGATGATGATATCGCCGACTTTGAAGATAGAAGGGTAAGATGCGATAATATTTTTGCTCTCTGCAATTACAGAAACATAGAATCAATACATGCTGCTACCTTCACCTGATCTGGAATCAATCTCTTTCTAACTGTTTATTGTTTAATTCTTGCTATTTTAAATGCAGATGCTTGATGATTTTGTTGATGTTACAAAAGATGAGAAGCTTATTATGCATATGTGGAATTCATTTGTTCGGAAACAAAGGTCAGGCCTATCCCTAATATTCAAATTTTCAAACAATGAATTTCACATTTAAAAATTAAATTCCTAAATTCGAAACCCCTTTCTGTGATTTTAGCTCCGGGTTCAAATTTTGGGTTTGCAAATTTTGAAGTACCAAAACCTTAGAATTTTTTTTACATTTATTATTTCTCAAAGAATGTTTTAGAATATGCTTTTAAGTTGGAGATGTTTGCAGACAGAAGGCTATCATAGGCATGTCTTTATCTTGCATGGCAGACGCTATTCTTCACAATTCCTTTCATTTTGATGAATTGTTGCAAGGCTGTTTCTTCCGTGTAGATCATTTGTTCATGATTATGTGCTTCATTGTTTTGGATTCGTGTAAGATACAAGACTCCATTGATCATTTTTATTTTGTTCATTTCATTGCGTTCTTGCCATAGAAGAGCTAAGAAGTGGCGTCAGAACTAAGAGTTCTGCTTGATTTGTTTTGATTCGACTATATATGTAGACATCCTATTAGGTCTTTGTCCTGCAGAGTAGATTGTGGCAGGAATAGAAAACCCGCCAGTAACCGGCCGGTTACCAGCAATAACCGGATTTACCTGTGGGGACCAAGAGGGAATATACCGGTGGTTTTTGTTTAAATTCAAATTTGAAAATTTGAATGTAAAAGTGGGTTTCCCTAATGATATTTACATTATTTAACACTAATGAAATGTATTAGGAAGATGCATGTACCTCCCATGCTTAATGCTTTTTGCTATAAATGTATTAGTAATTTTCAGTTGTTAATTACCCATAACTGGTTTTTAGCGATTTTCTCTGGTGTTTCGGACGGTAACCGTCCAGTTTTTCCGGTTACTAGTTTCAAAAAAAGTCCACAAATTTTGGTATTCGAATTTTGGCCATTTTTTTGGGTAACCGGCCGGTTATAGTTACCGCCTCACCAGCGGGATTTCCTCCTGTTCCGGTTTTTGATCCCTGGATTGTAGGATACAAGATTTTGGTTTGATGGTATCCATTGAACCTATATATTTTCATTTCTCTTACTGAAAGGGTAATTACAGGGTGCTAGCCGATGGTCATATACCTTGGGCCTGCGAGGCATTCTCCCGGCTTCATGGACAACAACTTGTGCAAAACTCTGCTCTGCTGCGGTGAGTGGGTGATCTATATATCTATTGATTAATACCTTGTGAACATGCTTGGGGTCGTCTGCAGCGCGCAGGTAGCTAGGCACCTTTTACAGGCGTCCTTGCTGTGTGACTGTTTATTTGATTTGCAATTTTCTCACTGGATGAACAGGTGCTGGCGTTTCTTTATGATTAAACTCTGGAATCACAGCCTACTAGATGCCCGCACCATGAACACCTGCAACACCATTCTTGAAGGATACCAAAATGAAAGCTCGGATCCCAAACAAACTTGACCGATAGAAATCATTGGCCAACTCAAGTAGAATGTACTGGTACGTGTATTGGTTCTGGTCATTTCAAGAGCTTTTTTTGAACCAAAAGCTTTTGTGAAGAACTGGATGCTAGCATGTGTTTGGAGGAAAGAAGCTTTAGGAGCAGCTTTGCTTTGGGAAGAAGAGGGGGCAAAACTGCACCCTAGGCTTAGGCTGTCATTGTTTTATTGAGGACTGCACCCTAGGCTTAGGCTGTCATTGTTTTATTGAGGACTGCACCCTAGGCTTTGGCTGTCATTGCTTATTCTCTTCTATTTATTGATGGTATTGAAACTGTAATAGTCCGGATGAGTATGAATTTGTATGAATTATTATTCGTTGTATTCAGCCCTATGGACAACATATTTATTTGCAGTTATTCAGCGTCGTGGAACTACTTTTATGATTTACGAAATTGCGTCTGCGTTGTAATGGTCCTCATGGACCTCTTGCTGCTAAACAGGCCCAGTACTGTCGTCCCTGGCTACTACAAGACGTACATAAATGGGGTGTTTTCTTTGAGGAACTGGACAGTGAATAGACCATCCGAACCTACCTTCACTCTCGTAAGCAAAATGCTAGGTATGAAGTAAGAATGGTTCACACAAATTGCACTGAAGTTACTTTTTTTAAAAACTTGGTTCCCGAACATTTTTTTTAATTGGTCTTTGGACATTTGTTTTTGTAAATCTAAACCTCTGTGAACCTACTGAGCTACAATAGCACGGCAAGCACCTATTGAGCTCCCCTAACTTGACAGGTTGCCTATCATCCGCGTGCCAAATATGATTTTTTAAAATAATCAATTTTTAATCTTAAATTACAGTATTATACCTGCTTTTTTACCTTTTTTTTTTTGCAATTTTGACTATACGTCGCTCTATAGTTGGACTACTTTGGCTAGCCACCCTGGCTAAGTCACCCAACGATTGGACGATTAGAGGTTTTGTCACCCAACCATTGGGTAGGACGGTTGGGCGACTAGCTGAAGTCACCTAATCATTAGATGATAAGATCTTAGTCGCCCAACCATTGGGCGAGATGGTTGGACGACTAGGGGTCTTGTTGCCCAACGGTTGGACGACTAGCCATTGAGCGATTTTTAAAAATAATATAATTATTTTATTAATCTAATAGAAAAAATTATGGAGATTAATGACAAATATTGTAGATCATACATTTAGCAAATCTTGTTTATAAGTTATTTCTTTTTTGTAATAATAGGGCAAATAATGTCAGTTTGATCTGTTTGTGATTTTCGTATCATAAATGGTACAAAATCTGTTAGACTCACAATAACATTTTATGATCATCGTATATTGTTATAGTACGATAAATTTTGTGAAAAATTTTGTGGGGACGATTGAGGTAGTAATGATTAGTAGGTAGAAAAGTGATATTGGGATGCAATACAGAATTTGTACACGGAGGAAGACAAAGCAAAATAAGTACACAACGAAAAAATACACAAGCATGAGGAAGACCCACTACTCGCCACCAGCTACACCACCCGCAGCACCTCCTACGTCATCGCCACGTCCCACCCCTGGTCGGTGCCCACTCGTATGGCCTCACTTGGCCTTCCTCAGCACAGGATGTTGGCGCCTTGACAGGGTGAGACAGTCAGGAGCCCTATTGACCCGTGCTCCCATCGCCTCGTGGATGGACTGCACCTGTGGCTGCGTGAGAACTGGCGCATTGTTGAGCTGCAACCTAGAAAGGACCTCCGCCGGGTTGTCCGCGAGGAAGTCGCTCACGTCCACTGGGAGATCCTCGTGGGGGGATAGCCGAACTCCTGAGTCACCGTGGCTACGGGTAAATAGTACCCAACAGAATAGCCACAGCAAGTACGCCTCGAGGTATCACGACACCTAATACTCGTTGGCGTCTAGATCCATCCACTCAACCTGTGCACAAATGAAAAAATAGTAAACCCATCATATATCAATAATAGTGCATTGCTAAATAGGAAAAATAAATAGCATACGTACCCGAAATTGCGAAAACCACTACATGGGGGCCATGCTTCTGTCACACTGCGAAGGCGTAGTATGCTACCTCGGCCTTGACAGGAAAAAAAAAACCCGTCAAACCTGCCCATCAGGTCATCGCGCCAGTTGGTAGGCACATTCACTAGGGAGACAGCCTGTCCCTCGATAGGGAGGCCAAGCAGCATCGCATTGTCTTGCAGAGTAGGATCCATCTCCCAAAATAGGAGGTGGAAGGAGTGCGTCTCGGGCTGCCACCGATCCAGCAAAGCTGTTAGCAACAACCGGTCAAATGGGAACCATCATGACAGCTCCGAGCCGACCTAGACCTCCCTGGCCTCCTCGACTGGAGCGCTGTCCTCGTCGGTGACCTCCACCATCCACGCGAGGGGTAGAAAGCTTGCATCACTTGCCTGTAAAGCACGAAGTACATAATGCAAATATCGTAAAAAGACGTGCCATGCTTAGTACATAAATCTGTATCCACAGCGTGGGTCTAGTCTCCAAGCCTGTCGGGGTGTCCGTGTATGAACCACCCCTAACTGGGTCTCCTCATCTCTGCCGCCCTTAGGATGCGGGAGACGATGGCTCGCGTGGTGCTGCGCATCGACGTGCGAGTTCAGCAGGCGAAAGGCCAGTCCGAATCACCAAGGTCGCGAACTATATCTGCAAATCAATTTGAAGTTAGCAGTTACGACACAATTAGGTCTAGGGTTTCTTCAAATCATTCCTAGCCGATTTCACATATGCTATTATGCCTATTTAATTTCTTGTTAGTACATACACATTTATCTGCCTATCTAAAAAATTTTAGGTCCCAGACTCACTGGACTAAATTCTTCCCTCTACCCATTCTTTTTTTTGCAATTAGTACACGCGTGATGATTTACTTACAGATATAACAGAAAGTAAATCTTAATAGACGCCGAGGGATCAGTCGAATATGGGTCACCAAGGGGGGACCTTCCGCTCGAAAGGAAGGAGGACTTCGGCATTAACAACCGCTTGTTGCAAAATAGGCGCGCTCAGCCAGTGTGACCGAAATGCAGACACATGGAGGACGCAGTGGTGCAGGTGGTAGAAGGCCATTTGGATGGCAGGCGACGTTTCTTCCGATACCCATACTCTGGAGTACAAGTAGGCAATCGTCTATTTTGTAGTACTGCTAATAGAGTTTCGATGTTAACGTTCCTTTGTAGTAGATGGCTAAATACAACTTTGTGCGATGGATTCATCCTCCCCATAAATGGTACATTGTGAGGTACGTGGATGCGTTATGGAAGCAAATCGCTGACTTGGAGGCACGGATTGAAAGTTTCAAAGAGCACAACGATGACCTCCATCAGTAGATGGAGCGCGAGAGGGCCAATGAGGAGGTCATCAACATAGCAAGTCCATATGATCCAACATGCTGCTGCACGAACCCTAGTTGCATATGTGCTTGCACAACGACGGTCAGCCACGTCCGAGGCGGCCCCCTCTACAACACTCCATGTGGGTACTACGAAGCTCCTTCCACTTATAGGCAACGATATGTAACGTTGTACCATAGTACTCTCCCCTGTTGTTCACAGTATTTTTCAATGTCGTTAAGCATGCAATCGAATGGTTCATACATCAGCACAGTTGCCATCAATTAAGTGCACTATTCGAGTGGCGCGGTCATCGGTGCGATTACCATTAATTGAGTGGTACGGGTGTCGACACGATAAAGTACAACTAACCTCGCCACAGTGTTGCAAACATCACTAAGTAAATAGAAATGTAAGCAGTACATAAACAGTAAGTGTACAGCCAGCACTAACCGCCCACAACAACATCCCTAGCCCCCCTCCACTGCCACCCTGGCCCCCACTGTCTCTGTGTTTGCGTCCTCCCATACGGTCCCGCTTGGCTGTCTTCCTCAACGCTGGGTGACGGCGCCCCGACAAGATAAGACGGTCAGGAGACCATCGCACATGTCCCAAAGCTAGGGGAGTGGACTGCACCGCCACCTATGTGGCCATCGGTGCACTAGTGAGGACACTCCCGGAGAGAAACTCTGCAGGTGTGGCCCGAGGTGTGGAGCCCGTCGCCTGGCCAGCCCAGTCCGAAAAGTACTGGTCCGTGTCATCCTGGCCCAGGGAGACCCCACAGCCCTCGTTAGGGAGGACAAGACCTACAATGCAAATATTGTTAGTTCGTCAGATAAGGGGATAGGATAAAACTGAAAAGAGGCGAAGCGTGCCCTCAGCCAGCGCCATGGTGTGGTCGAAGCCGTCTGGAGGGACATAAGGCACAGAGTACGCACCCTACATAGGGAAGCCGGAGATGTACAGAGGATGGGCAAACTGCTGCCCTGGCGGTGTAAGAGCCCGTGCCCAGGCTGACCCCCCCGGCCTCGTCAAGCTGAGGTGATGTAGGACGTGGCCAAGTAGAGCCCCCCGCTTAGTGCCATGTCGGTCAAGGCGGCCCCAGCGGACGCACCGTGTGTGCACCGAGCACGGGTGTGCGGACCTCCGATAGCCTCGTGTACGACAACAGGGCAACTACACATGCACCCAAGGCCTGCACATGATGCAAAGCTCGCACCACCTCCTCCTGTCTCACCTGCACACCACTGGCGATCCTATCCGCCATGGTGCGAGCAGAGTGAGGATAGCTCGTCAGGAGCGCGGCTTTGCTGTGCTGCAGTTTAGTACAGCTCTCAGCGCAGATATGCCCGCATAACCTAGAAGTGCGTGAACTGTACCTACAAGGAACAACAACTGTTACGTATGACCATCGTTAATACGAAGGAAATAATTGTATGTCAGACTGCTTACCCATCGATGACACCAGAGAGAACCCATCGTAAGCCGATCAACGTCACCCCAAGGGTACATCTTGGCCCTGTATGGAGTCATGTCCTCGAGCATGGGCTGTCTGAGGCTGAAGCGCTCGAATGACTATAGCTGTAGTAGTAGCGGACAACCCGCGAGGACCGAGTTTGCCTTGGTCCTTGTGCACATGTCGCACAAGCTGCGATAGGTTGTGGTAAGTGCGGCTAAACCCCAGCTGATCTAGGGGGCCTGCCCTCGGTGATGGCCCTAGCGTGAGCGATGAGGTGCACATCGACGGTGTTGCTATGGCTGGTGGTGAAGAGCACCAAACCAAATAGCCACAGCAAGTACGCCTCTAAGTGCCGCAAGACCTACTGCTCATTTGCGGCCGAGTCCATCCGCTCCACCTGAATGCGATCAAAAAGTTATTAGTACAGAACAACAGAAATGAGAGCATATAGGATCAAACAGATAGGGCATCATGCACATACCCGGAACAGTGAGAGCCACCTCAACAACGGCCCGTGTGTCTGAGCCGACGGGAAGAAGTAGTACTCCTCAATGGCACCAGGCGGAAGGACTCCCTAGAATCTGTCGAGCAGGTCCACGCGCTAGCCGGTCGGGGCCTCCGGTAGGAAGGCAGCAGCTCCCACGATAGGAAGGCCGAGCAGCAGGGACACATCTTGTAGAGTAGGGGACATCTCCCCGAATGGGAGGTGGAAAGTGTGCGTCTCCGGCCGCCAGCGGTCCACCAAATATGTCAGCAGAGAGTGATCGAACGGGAAGCGTCTCTGCTCGCAGGCAAGGCCGGTCTGTCCTCGTTGGTGGCCTGCACCATCCGGATGAGAGAGTAGCCAGCATCACACAGCCTGCGAAGCAAGTAAAGGTCAACACACAACCTACTTATGGCAACAGTACAACACTACTGGATTGCACACTTGGCTATCCAGTGGGGGTCTAGTCTCCATGCCACTCGAGGTGTGCATGTCCAGACCACTCCCAAGTCAGCTGGGTCCTCTGTGCTCTCTGGAGGCGGGACACGACAGGCAGCGCGATACAGCTGATCGACGTGCTTGTCCAACAGGTCGTAAGGCTAGTCCGATCCGCGAAGCTCACGAGCCATACCTGCAAAATGAATTCAGGTTAGCATTTGTGCGGAACAAAAAACATCGCATGTAAAGCAACAGTAAATAAAACTTGTAAATAAACAAAGTAAATAATACTAGGCTACCAACACAATACCAACTACATTACTAAAAAAGAGAAAGTAACATAACAATTGTACAAACGGTATATGCAATATACAATACAATTAGTACGACAATACACACGTCAAAAGTGCCAACTAACAAAGTATAGATTACAATTGATATTGATTTGTAGTCTCCAACAACTAGTTGTAGAAACCATACCGGTCTACCTAGTGATTAGCACATGCCTTGTATTGTCTAGCTGTGTGCCCCTCCTGACCGCATCGCTCACAGTGTGCACCAGGTGCTCCTGCTTACGCTTCGTTCATATCATTTATAATACGCCAGCTTTGTCGTCGTCCCTTCCCACCCTTTAACATGTCAACATCCGAAATCTAAGTCCTCCCTGCAATATCCAAGGTGGCGAAGTTCCCCACAGTGCTAAACTCTTTGAGCTCGCCACACCAGGAATGCATCACCCTCTCCTTGAAGTACTCTGACATGAAGTTCGAAGGATCCATACCCACAAGCCCGCATGCGGTGAGAACATGAGAGTATAGCTTGTGTAACAGCTTTGGCTTATTGCACGAGCAACTAGGTTCAATTATATAATCTCCAAGACATACCTCGTGGGTAACAAGGGCACGAGCCGTCCCAAATCTGGCTCTATCCCAGAGTACCATGTCGAAATGATGCTCCTTATTGCCCATGACGTGCACCGTGTACAATTGACCCTTCTGTGCCTTCGTCTCCATGTATACCGTAATTTTCGATGAGTACGATGTTCGTGGGTTTGCCGCATGAAGTGCGACGTTCGCATACCTCAAGCCAATTGTGTTGTGCAGAACAGCTTCCACGATAGTGACAATGGGCTAAGAATGAAGGCCCTTGAGAACCCAATTGTACACTTCCGCAAGGTTAGTTATCATTATATCGTACCTTGCGTCATCCGTGTCATGCAACAGCGACCACTTCTCTAATGCTTCTCCTTTGATCCACTGCGAGAAACACTTGATGTTTCATAGGCTCCTCCTCGAACCAGCTACGTTAGGCTCATCTAGTGCTATCATGCATTTCGGTTGTGCCGTCCCAGGCATGACCGGTCCCTTGTTTCTCTCGTCGACGTGCTTCCTACTCTACTCATCCTACAACGCCAACAGTTGTTTCGGGAACTGCTTGAAGAAGTTCGCCCCTTGGTGACGAATGCACTATTTGTTCCTCATATCTGGCTAGGGGAAGAGCTCCTTGGAGTCTTCCTGAAATTTTCTTATGGCCTTCATAATCCCGGTGCGGCGATCATAAATTACGCACACACCAAGACAAGCGCCAACAACTCCAACTCTCATATGTCTAAGGAACCACAACCAGCTATCGTAATTCTCGTTTTCCACAAATGCGATGGCCAGCGGCATAATATGATTTTTGCAGTCAACGCCAATGGTTGTAAAGATCTTACCCTTATATTTGCCGGTCAAAAGGTGCTGTCAACTAAGATCACGGGCTAAATTTCTACGTAACGTTGACTAAATTTTCTACAACTACAAATTTGTACGCATGCTAATTTGATAATGATGCTAATTTTCTACGACTATATTCACTAAATTTTCTACAACTAAATATTATTACGGTTGTTAATTTTCTAAAACTACATTGACTAAATTTTCTACACCAAAGTTGTACTACTCTTTACTACATATATAATTTGTACAGATAATAACACTAAATAAACTATCTACTTCATATACAAAATTTAAACTACAACATACAAAAAAAATTACCCACAAAAGTCGCAAAACCTCTCCTTCCTCTCCCCCTCCTCCTCCCTCTCCTTTTCTCTCCTCTCCTTTCAGCTTCTTTTCTTTCAGTCGCCTCTGTTCACTGAGCGGCCGAGTTCGCCCACTCGGCCGCGTGGTCTTTTTATATGTGCTTCCAGTCGTCCAACCGTTTGACGAGTATAACTCCAGTCGTCTAACCGATGGGCGACTATAAGCAGTTACCCAACCGTTTGGTGACTGCAATCAATTCATCCAACGGCCAACGGATTGCTTTCGTGTCTCGCGGCCGTTGGGCGATAAGTTCCAATCGCCTCACGGCTCAGCGACTGGAGCCTATTTCTGTAAAAAAAATTCATGTGGATATATTTTTGTTATTTCGAATAAAAAACAGATTATTCATAAAAAAATTCCCAAGGAACCACCCGCACGGTGGGGAAGGAAAGCGCACATGAAAAGACACGCCAAGGTTCGCGACGCAGGCGCCAGGTGGACGGGCGGATGTTGCCGCTGGCGCAATCCGAGGGACGTGGACGGTCTCAGAAGCGAGGACAGACGTGGATAGCCTGGGAGGCGAGGGATTCCTTCCCCTTTAATAGGTTTATGATTACCAGTCTTCTGAATTTGCTGTTCTTTTCCCTATCCATCCAATAGATGATGATGACGAATACATCAGCTACAAACTAAAAAGGCAGTAAGCAAGCCCCTTGTAGGCTCCAGGACAATGCTCTGTACATAAAATGTCAACCACAACCACCACCCATATCCAGGCAAAACCTAACTACCGACAAAACTTATCAGCTTTGTATCCCACACTAGGTGGGAAGTTTTAACTACCAAGTCTCCAAAAACCTGGGCGAGTAACGTCTTCATCGACGCGCTGGTGGCACCAGGAGACAAATGAACCTGTGGGGTGTTTGTTTGGTTATTCACCTGATGTTCTGTTTGCGTAAGGCATTTCAAGATAGGTAGCCTCCCCCAGGCATGCTGCCTGGCCCCTGCGGCGCAATCTTCCCTTGCATCATCTGCACCGCCCGACCATGCCCCTGCATGAATTGCTGCCCCATCCCCGCACCCACCATGTGCGGCTGCTGCTGAAGCTGTTGGGGTTGCTGCTCCTGAAGCTGTTGCATTTGCTGCACTTGCTGCTGCTGTTGCATTTGCTGCACTTGCTGCTGCTGTTGCATTTGCTGCATCTGTTGCTGCTGCTGCGGCTGCTGCATCTGCTGCTGCTGCTGCTGCTGCTGCTGCTGCTGAAGTGGGTGGCCTTGCAGTTGCTGCTGCTGAAGCGTGAGGCCCTGCGGCTGCATCTGCATGTGCTGTTGTTGTAGTTGGTGCTGTTGTAATTGTTGCTGTTGCTGCTGTAGCTGGTGCTGCTGTTGTAACTGCTGCTGCATCGGTGGCTGCTGAGTTGAGACTTGTGGTTTGAATACCACCATATCCTGGAGGGGAAAAAACTTGCTTCAGCTACAGCAGAAAATTGCGTTGATCCAGACGAAAACAGGGAGATGGTGAGTGGTTTAAAATTTCAAACTAGAGGTCAATCTTTCATTTAGATGCAATCAACACACCCCTGGGAACAGCATTCCAATGAGGCGGCCAGCTTTGTCAGACACTGACAGAAGCAAAGTTTGTGAAGGCAACTGAATCACGGCACACTGAAACAGAGGACCACTCAAAACATTAAAAGAAGAAAATGTATGAAATGATGCTGGATGTAATGCAGTTCAAAGCCAGATCATAAATATTCCAATAGGTTAAAACATGCACTGAGCCACTGACCAGTTTCTTTTCTTGAAGTTGTCCAAGGAACACATGCTGATTTAATGTCCGAAATACTAGATAGTCTGCCCTGCCAGCATACTGTCTGTAGAATGAAATGATCAAACAACAAAAGAAGAGCAGGAAATATACTACGGACGGCACATTATTAGACAGTATAACAATGCAACGGTTTTAACAAGGAAAAGGATGGGTTAGTTGAGAGACGAACTTATTGTTCATATGCTCCTGAGCTATGAGACGCACAATCTGCATTGTTTCTGGCCAGTCTGCTGCAAGTCTGAACACATAAAGTACAGGTTCAGTTTTTCTAGGTAGATCGAAAGTATAATTCGCAGGCAGTAGAAAACACCATCTTAGGGAGAAAAATAGTAACACATTTAACAGATTATTGAGTTTATGTTACCAACTTTCAAAGTTGGCCAAAAAATAAGTACAAGAGAACTACAAATTTCTTTTTCAGGCAGTATCCTATTAGATCACAAGGTTGGTTTTGAGGTTCCACTTAACTAGCTTGTTAAGATTATTCTGAAGCAAATTCACAATGTTCATGAATATATGTCTGAAAACTCCCAACAGTATGAATAAAGGAGATGGCATTCTGTACATTGCCCATAATATAATGTATTTCCGTCAAGCATCAACATGACCCGTTGACTTGCCCTGCCTCCAAAATTTTGAATGTCCGGCGCCGTCCGCTCCGCTCGCCGTGCCCTCGGGCCCTTCTTCGACCGGATCTGGGATTATGTCGGGCCGGAAGCTGCACGGATCGAGCTCCGGAAGTTGTTCTACGGGACGGGGAGCCTCGGCCAATTTCTGGACGGGGTCCCTTGACGCGGCGAGGGCGACGCTGGTACCTCCGAAGGCGCCGGGAACCCGCAGGTCTGACGCCGCGGTGCCTAGGTGTAGGCGTGTGTTGTACTGCTCCCTCTTTTTGCGAATGGAGTACACACTTGCTGCATTTATTCTGACTTTCGCCTATATCCCGGGCAGCTTCCTTGCTGGGGCCGGCTTCTTGCGGCCGACCTTCCAACCCGGCGACGCCTTCGACGCTGGCGAAGGGCCGAAGAGTCGCTGGACTTTTGGGCGGGCCGACCTTCTTCGAGCGAGGCCCCCGCTTTAGTGCGTGTTAAGGACGAACCCGCGGGATAGCGGCTTAGAGCGGCAAGGATGTTGCCGGACCTTTGTACTTGTGATTTCTCCGGTATGCAGATTTCCTGGCATTTTAGGATATGCACTGTGTTGATGCCACTTTGGATTCACCGGTACGCCACATGCTGCGCGGGGACGAGGTCTTCGCGCTCGACGCGCACCGTTGGCGAAGTAGTTGCGCCAGGGTACCTTTAGAACGGCGCTTACGGGGGCAGTCTTTGGCACCTCCCCTTTTTACAGCCCGTAGACCGGCGTGTGCGGAGGCGGACCTCGACGCTTCGCCCTTTTATTTATAGTCCGGAGACTCGCGCGTGCGGAGGCAGACCTCGACGCTACATCTTATTTAAAGTCCGTAGATTGGTGCGTGCGGAGGCGGACCTCGACGCTACGAGTTCCTTTATAGTCCGGAGACTCGCGCGTGCGGAGTCAGACCTCGACGCTACGTCTTATCTAAAGTCCGTAGACTGGTGCGTGCGGAGGCGGACCTCGACGCTACGACTTCCTTTATAGTCCGGAGACTCGCGCGTGCGGAGGCGGACCTCGACGCTACGACTTCCTTTATAGTCCGGAGACTCGCGCGTGCGGAGGCAGACCTCAACGCTACGTCTTATTTAAAGTCCGTGGACTGATGCGTGCGGAGCTAGGCTCGACGCTACGTCTTATTTATAGTCCGTAGACTCTCGCGTGCGGAGGCAGACCTCGACGCTACGTCTTATTTAAAGTCCGTGGACTAGTGCGTGCGGAGGCGGACCTCGACGCTACGTCTTCCTTTATAGTCCGTAGACTCTCGCGTGCGGAAGCTGAGCTCAACGCTACGTCTTATTTAAAGTCCGTGGACTGATGCGTGCGGAGCTAAGCTCGACGCTACGTCTTATTTAAAGTCCGTGGACTGATGCGTGCGGAGCTAGGCTCGACGCTACGTCTTATTTAAAGTCCGTGGACTGATGCGTGCGGAGCTAAGCTCGACGCTACGTCTTATTTAAAGTCTGTGGACTGATGCGTGCGGAGCTAGGCTCGACGCTACGTCTTATTTAAAGTCCGTGGACTGGTGCGCGCGAGGGCGTCCCCCCGGTGCGTCTTTTGTTTATACTCAGGCCCGTCACCTTTGGCTACGGCGAGTGCATTTGTTTATACTGCGGGAGCGCGCGCGCTGGCGAAGCCTGCGCGCGCCTCCGCCACGTGCTTGCGCATGATGAAGAAATATTAGCGACAAACGGCGATCTTCATTACATCCCCGTTTGCGCGGGCAAGCAATTACAAGGGGTGGATGTACTAACCATTTGCCCTTGGTGCGGCCGAAGCCTCTAGTCGCTAGACCTCTGCAGGGCCCGCCAAGGCGCCTCCGAATGGCCCCGCGGACCTCCGCGTTGTGACGCCGGCGCCGGCTCTAGGAGCGCCGTTGAGCTTCGCGACGCGGGCACCTGGTACCTGGCTCGATGCGCCGGGCCATATCCTGGTCGCCTCGGACGGTGATGATGGCCCGGGGACCCGGGATCTTCATGCATAGATAGCCGTGATGTGGTACCGCGCCGAAGGAGTTGAGGATTGGGCGCCCTAATATGGCATTGTAGGGGTACAGAAGGTCGACCAGGTCGAAGGTGGCATCTTCGGCCCGCACATTGTCATCTTGGCCGAAGGAGACTTGAAGACCTACTTGTCCCAGCGCCCGCAGGGGCTGTCCCCCGAAGCCCTGTAGTGGGATTCCCGAGGGCCCTAGACGGCTTCGAGGGATCCCCATCTGGTCGAAGGCCGCCGCAAACAATACGTTCGCGGAGCTACCGCCGTCCACCAGGGCACGCCCCACGTCGCATCCCGCGATAGTGACCCGGATGACCGGGGGTCCTGATGAGGGAAGTCCACACCTTGGGCGTCGCCAGGTGTGAATGTAACTTCGTGCCGCGCCCAGTCCGGGGGTGCTTGCGCTGGGTATGCCGCCACATGATGTAGTCTTCGCGCATAGGCCTTCTGCTGCCGTGCTGAGGCGAATTCCAGCGCAGAGCCTCCAGATATGACGTTAATGATCCTGCGGTGGGCTGCCTCCGGAGCCTGCAGCGACAGGAGGCCCTCGCGAGGCTGCTGTACGCAGGGATCAAAAAACCGGAACCGGGACAAATCCCGGCCGCCGGGCGGTACCGGTAACCGGCCGGTTACCGCCCGGTAACCGGAAATCCCGGATTCTAACCGGTCAAAATTCGTCAAATGGTTTTTTTTGGGCGGGGCGGGAGAAGACCGGTAACCGGACCGGTAACCGGCCGGTTACCGGTTTTACCGGTGAGAAAACCGGAAAAACCGGTGAGAGGGGTTTGGCTGATCCCTGCTGCGTGCTGCTGCTGATCCCTGCTGCGTGCTGCTGCTGCTCCCTGCTGCACTCAAGCCTCAAACACTCAATAATACAAGTCACTGCTGCTGCTGCCAGGCTGCAGCCTCACCCTTTTGTCTCCCACATGCAAAAACATCAAGAGTACACAAGCAAAAGCAAAAGCAACAGCCCCATGGACCCCAGATGCTCCCAATCTGAATAGTAAGCATCCAATGCAGGCTACAATGCATCTACAAAATCAAAATTTTGAATTTCGTATTTCGGGCGGTTTTAAATTTCCCGGTTCCAGCCGGTACATCCGGTTACCGGCGGCCGGTAACCGCCGGTAAACCGACCCTTGGCTGTACGTGAGCTTGGATCCGTAAGGTGCCTTCTTGGGGTTGCATCCCTTGCGCCTGTACCTGCATGGGGGCCTCGTACGGGAATTGGACATGGGCCACCGCAGGCGGACGCGTCTCCGGGTTCCTGTCCCTAGCGACGCTATCGCGGAGCGCCGCGATGGAGGTGCAGGTGCGGGTGTCATGATTGCCGCGGCCGTGGACTACACACCACAGTCCCTGGTGCTGGTCGTCGTAATCTCCGCGACCTTTATCGTCGCGGCCCCGGCCACGGCCACGCCCGCGGCCACGGCGCCCCCGACCGCCTCGACCCGCAGGAGCGCCCTCGTCGGAACCGCCCTCAATGTCGAGGACGTACCGGTTTCGCCTCGGCCTCTGCTGACCGTGCTTGGGCTGATCGTACGACTCCTTATGCGAGGCGTCCCTGCGGTCGGGCGCGTCCCTGGACGACTCCTGCTTACGTTTTCCCTTCGAAGAGCCGTTCTTCGGAGGATCTTCGGCTTTTGCCGAGGCTCCGGCCTGGTTGGTGTCGGAGTCGTCCCCTTGCCTTCGCCGCGCGTCTTCTTCCGCCCTGGCATACTCCTCCATTTTGTCGAAGAGTTTCGCCACTGTCTTGATTGGCTTTCGCGCGTTGTATTCGGCCATCGGGCCCGGACGAAGGCCCTGTATGGCTGCATTAACGATGGTGGTTTCGTTAACGTCTTTCACTTGGCATCGAATCTTGGCGAAGCGTTTGAAGTAGTCCCGGAGCTTCTCCGAGGGTTTTTCCTTGACAGCAAAGAGTTGGTCCGCGTCGACTCGGTCGACGTAGTTTCCTTGGAAGTTGTTGTGGAGGCGGACGCGAAGCTGCTCCCACGCGTAGATGGAGCCCGGCTCTATGGTAAAGAACCAAGAGAGCGCCACGCCTTGCAGCGCGAGGGGGAGTCCCTTCACCTTTGTGGTGTCGTCTCCGCCCGCGGCTTCGATCACAGTTTCGTACACGCAGACGAACTCGCGGGGGTCCGTGTCGCCTTTGTACGAGTCGATGGCGCTAGGAAACTTGAAGTCTTCATGCCATGCCGCTTGCTGCAGCCCCGCCGAAAGCGGGGACTCCGGATCTACGCGCCGCAGCGGCACGCGGCTAGATGTGGGGGCTTCGCGACTGTCCGCCCTCTCCGGCGTGGGCTCGGGCGCGATTACTGGCGCGGCCTGCTGGCTCCGAGCCTCTTGCATATCTCGGACGGCTCCGCGGAGGTCCCCTAGCTGCCGGTCGCTCCGTCGTGGCTCCCTCGAGTCGCCCGGTCCGCGTTGCCGGCGAGGGTTGCAGCGGGGGCGGCGAGGTCGGCTGTCGTTGCGTCGGCGGGGTCGGTTGTCGCCGCACCAGCGTCGACGTCTTCGACCGCAGGGTCCGTCCTCGCAACGCCGGTGACGAGGCGGGTCGTCGCGGTGCCGGTGACGGGGTTGGTCGTCGCGGTGCCGGTGACGGGGTTGGTCATCGCGGTGCCGGTGACGGGGTTGGTCGTCGCAGTGCCGGTGACGGGGTTGGTCGTCGCCGCGCGAACGTCGACGTCTTCGGCCACCGCGCCTGCGTCGCCACCCGCGTCCGCCGCTGCCGATGCCGAAGCCCTGGTACTCATACGACGCTCCGGCCCGGCCGCCTTCTGTCCCTTCGCCGCCGCTGACGAAGCTTTTTTCGGTGCCATCCTTCTTCGGTCTTCAGGCTTGTCCTTGTCCTCCCCACGGACGGCGCCAACTGTTGTGGCTACAGACCAAACAGAGAGAGAGATGGTAGTGGAGAGTGATGGAAATGAGTATGATGGCCTGGCCCCTCCCCATGGCCGGTGTTCTATATATATACATGGGGAGTGCTTTTACAATTATGCCCTTACAGCTGATTATTCCTTTCAGGGGTATTTGTGCCATTACACGTGGCCTATTCCAAGCCTTATAACTTCGTACCAGGCCTGCTGGGTTTAGGTTGGGGCCACCCCTACGACAGGAGGTGCTCCAGTGCTTCCCCAAAAGAAAACTAAATAAGACATACTGACAAGCGTGTGACTGGTTGGTTTGCAACTAACCTTAGGAG
The DNA here is from genome assembly GCA_017311315.1 of Dendrocalamus latiflorus. Lineage (NCBI taxonomy): Eukaryota > Viridiplantae > Streptophyta > Magnoliopsida > Poales > Poaceae > Dendrocalamus > Dendrocalamus latiflorus. The sequence goes on along the minus strand of CM029625.1, from coordinate 10,790,648 downwards.
CCCCTATAGCTGATATAAGTTATGTGCAGATATATTATAGGAAAGCACAGAAGCACTCCTCAAATGTATTACAGGTAGAATGGTAGTATGATGAGAATTGACTTCACCAACAGGGTGGATATTGCAACCATGGTATTCACTAAAAAACCAATATTTCTACTAAAATAATTTCTTTTAAGACAAGGACAACAACAGCAACAAACTACAAAACTCGCTAATCTCAATCATTACAAAACAAGCATTATATTTTTCATATGTGAAGATCCAAAGGAACCTAGGAACTATTGCAACAATTTCAACACTTACGTGTCAGATGCTGTTCCACTCCTGTAACCCTGCAAGACATATGGTAAGATGAGAAATACTATAATTTTAATATGTTTTGCAGAAATAAATATGGTAATAGTATAAACAGCTGGAAGTATAGCAAATTTACAGAACAAAAAGTAATTACAATTGAACCAAACTTCAATGCAAATGTCTAAAAATAGGTTACAGTTTTTAAGGTGGACACTGAAACCGTGAAAACAATGAGCTTTGGCAGAACAAACTGAGGTTTCTGTTCCATGATTTGGGGAACTTGAATTTTGGGCTTCAACAATCATGATTGTATAAATTGTAGATACGAATTCATGGATTCAATTCCAATCCTGTCTTCTTCACAAGCAGTGAGTTTTCAATGGGCTCAAGAATAGTGAACATTCTACAGAGCTATTTTTGCCATGAATGAATGGTCAAATTGCATACACACTAATGAACCATTGCATGCAATCAGTGGGCAGTCTGAACAAAAAACTGGGTGAAAAAACATATGACCCTGCTTGGATGAGGGGGATTGGGAACTTGCTTTTCCATAAAAAACGTTTTCCTTTCAGATTGCTTACAGACCAACAGAGGGCGATAAATTTGTCACAAATAGAGTGAGAGTTCAATGATACAAATAAAGACTTACTTCAAGTTTACAAATAAATACAGGTTGTCCTTGCCTCTGCCCAGACAAAGTTCCCTGAAATACAAATAGAAGAACATCATTTATTGTATCTCTATGGGCTACGGCAAACACATCAGACAACAGGAGCAGGATAAATCAAAGTTAGCAATATATACTACAACCCACCATGGTGCTAATACAAGTAATAATTATCATGAAATGTATAGTTTATATAAACATGTGTTAGTATATGAGCTCTTATAGCAAACACCGCTTGCCCCTTTGGAGTTAAGAGGAGGAACGAAATTCTGGCCTTCCATCACCAAGGATAGTCTGAGCAAAAAGAAAGGCTAACCTTCTATAACCTGTTACTTCATATCCGAAAAAGGAACATCTTAAATGACTCAGATAATATTTCTCAAGAATTGATGCCAGTATGCCACACATCCATGTCTAACAGTACATCCCTAAGAAGGTGTAGATTATTGTAGTATATATTTTACAAGACTACTAACTGGTTCTCTTCAATGAATATTACAATTTGACATGTAAGACACTCTAAGATTTCGTATTTAAAATTCTGACATGTATACCAGGAAAAGCAGTTCTACTGTTTTTGAGCGGCCGCTCCCATCATGCCTTGGACATTACGAAATCTAGGAAATAGGAAGGTCCCAAACACCGCAAAACTTACATGGATACGGGACACTTTGCACGGACAAACATGATATTGGGACATACAAAAAAAAGTCAAGTGGGTCCAAACTCTCTGTCCTGAACCTTCACTTTTTGTTTGTAACAAACTACGTCCCATGTGATTGTGAAATTTGGAAGGTACATCAGTACGTGGGACCAAGGTTCCAAAAACCGGAACCGGAAGAAATCCCGGTCGGCGGCCGGTAACGGTAACTGACCGGTTACCGGAAAAACCGGTAAAAAACCGGTCACAATTTGAAAATCAAAATTTGAATTTTGAGATATTTTGAAACCGGTAACCGGAAAAACCGGCCGGTAACCGGAAAACCGGAAAAAAAAAACCGGCCAAAATTCGAAAAATCAAAAATTCATACCGTCTGGTTTTTTGTTTAACCGCTCTACCGGTAAAACCGGTAACCGGCGGTTACCGACCGGTAACCGCCGGGATTTTGAACCATGCGTGGGACATCACATGTCCCACATGGTGGAAAATCCACACCCCATGTAAACCTCCATACTCAATGGAAAATAAAAAAAAATACATATTTACTTTCTACTTTGAATACAAAAAATAATTTCAAACTCAGCTTTACTGGCAGGATTTGAACTTTTGTGAAATTTGAGTTGAAAATGCTTAGTGATTAGAGTGTTGTCCGAAGTCCAAAGATTACAAAACATTTTGCTCAGTACAACTAAAATATACTAATTTATTAGTATGCATATACTAATTTATTAGTATGCAATCAAAAGTCACTCATTGTTTTCCTTGTCAACAAATAATAGCTATTTCAGGTGCTAATATTTCCTTCATTACTATGTAATCAAAATCTTTATTATCCTTTGAATGGTAACAGGTGATTTGTAATACACCGAAATTAATTCCCATGGATTTGTGTGTAATTAGTGGGAAAGAAGTACATGAAAAGGAGATGCTGGAAGTATTGGAGTGGGGTTGGTTTTCCTGGAGCGAGTCATCGAGTAGTTGGTGAAATGAGTTAATTGGGGGCCATGATAAAAGGATTGTGGGGGGAGAGAGAAATCCAAAACCCTAAAGATTTCCTCTCAACCGTGATCTCTATTTTATTCTGGCGCGCTGCCATCACCTGAAATCTTCTTGGCATCGCCGTGTACCCCAGTCGTCCCATCATTTTTTTCCTTTTTCGCCGATTCTTCATCTGCACGTCGGCCGAGGGCACTCCCGCGCGCTTGGCCAACTCGGCATCTCCAAGTCTTCGTTCTGGGCCACGCGGCCACCAAGCATGCACGCACGCAGAACCAGCCTCCATCGCCTCGGAGCGCGAGTCAGCAAGCAACACCACACGCCTTTCCTTGTCGGTGATGTATTGCATGTGGAGGGAATTATCTAGTGGGAGGCAGCAGCGCCTACTTGCACTTTGTGACTGATCTTGGTGCTAGCCGACATCTGGCGAAGAAGTAGCAGCTCCTCGGTGGTGGCATGACCGTTGTTGGCCAAGGGGTGATTTTGGAGGAGCAGTAGATCAGTGCGGGCAGGATTAAAAAAAAAGATAAGTGAGAGATCTTAGGTAACAATCTGGTTTTCTCTCTGTTATTCATTTCACTAGAGATTAAAGATCGGTTTGTAGAGAGAGAGATCAATTGCTCATCGGGGGCGAATTGAGTAGTAGATTGGTTCGGTGTGCTGTATTATTTTTACGAGTAGTACAGAGGCATAATTTCATTTACTAGAGAGTTGTAGAGAATTTCAACAGCTCTTGGTAGAATTTTTATTGACATCAATCATAGATTTTGCGATATGGATTTTATAATTCTGCTGTCCGGTACAAGTGTCGTGTTTTGGCAGTTGGTAGTAATTAGCAGATTAAAAATAATAAAGATCTAATCTGGGAATTTGGTCAACATGAACATTGTAGGTAATTTCCTAAGCTTCCAGAAAGTTTAAGCACACAATTTTTAGATAAGTAAATTAGAAGTTATAGATATTGGAAGGCTACTGTTCAGTACCGGGTTGCTGCTGGACGTAGACATGGGAAATATTAATTTGACTAACTTAATGCCAGAATTAAATTTTAGGTATCACTAGGAAGTGGTAGATAATTTCCTATTGATTCTAATAACGTCATAGTTTAATATGTTTGCACATGTAGGTTAAAAGATATAAAATTATCAAGTCTGCTATGCAGGAGATGATAGATCTGTCTTCTATGTTAAAAACAGGAATTTTGATTATTTAATCTAAACATTTGGCCAAGAAAATGTAGGTAATTTTGTATAGATTTCAGAATGGTTATAGTTTGCTATTTTACGATGTGGAAATTGAGAGTTATGATATTTTTAGTGCCGGGACAGTAAAGGAGACTGTCCGGTAGAAGGGAAAATGGTGGATTTGGGAAGCGTGTATGAGTGTTGTCGGTTAATTGATGTCTTGTATTGCTATGGCTGATATTGAGATTGAATATTTACTGTAGGAGGAGTAGCGTTGATTGTGTTGTCATCTCCTAATCAAATCGGTCGTCGCAACTAGTGAACCAAGTGCTTAGTAGAATGATGAATGATGATTAATAATTCCTCACTATTATTGAAACTATTCATGTCATGCAATAATTTTGATTATCTCTAGTTCAGTATGATATTAACTTGATGATAATTGTGACATGTGATAAAACGATAAAAATTGACATTAATGACATGACATATACATTACAAGCCAAGACGATGAGAATGTCAATACCTATAAGTAAAGTTATGTGACTATTCCGGTGTGCTCTTGAGTAAGATCTAGAGAGATAGACACATCCACGGATAGACGAAAAGATCTACTAATGAGGGCATCTCTAGCTCTCCCATCTTCTCCTATAGCTGCTGATCATTCTTCATCTAACCAAGCACAAGAGCAAGATAACACTCTAGAATTGACTACAAGGCCAATTCCTAGAGAACGTACCAAAAAACTTCTACAAGAGGTGAACTCATTCCTAGCTAAGCATATTATATTTTTGATGAGAATTTATACTGCCTAAATCTTGTGTTTTATGTGTGCTCAAATTTCAAGAACAGAAACAAGACAATGGAGGAATTGTTGCTGCCAAGACTTGTTTGCTACTGCATAAAATGATGGACCCACAGAGGGAGGCGTGGGAGGGAGGCGTGAGAGCGAGGGAGCCTATCAAATGAGTCCAAGTCCCTCTCAGATATATGCATGCCAGCACAAAAATAGGAGTCCAGGGGGGATTCGGTTTGCCTGATCCAATAAAAGGAAGTGCACCAAGGAGATCACATCAAAATTGGAGAGGGCACCTGCTCTTTGTTTATTTGTGCCAAAAAGAATTGCTAATCGCAGAACAGTTCAGGAGGCACTAATTGATGACACTTGGATTCGAGATATTAGAGGTAGCCTTCCTAGTGAGGCACTTTTAGAGTATCTCGGCATTTGGGACCTCTTATCCGGGTTTGTGCTCACTCCAGGCATGGAGGATCAGCATGTTTGGACGCCATCTCCCTCTGGTGAATTCTCAACAGGATCAGCCTACCGTCGTTTTCTGGAGGGATCTGTGGAATTTGAGCCGTGGAAGGCAATATGGAAAACCTGGGCCCCTCCTCGTTGCAAATTCTTTGTTTGGTTGCTATTTAAACCGTTGTTGGACAGCGGATCGTCTGGCCCGTCGCAGACTGGATCACCCGGAGCATTGCCCTTTTTGTGATCAGGAGGAAGAGAATGTGCAACATTTGCTCACTTCTTGTGTGTTTACAAGGAGCGTGTGGGCTTCAGTGTTATCTCGGATTGGTCTGCAGCATTTAGCTCCGGGGTTGGATGACTGCATTTTTACAGATTAGTGGCGTCAAGCTTCACAAGGGGTTCCCAAGGTTACTCGTAAGGGTTTCAACTCTTTGGTCGTGTTGGTGGCTTGGTGGATTTGGAAGCATAGGAATAGTTGTGTTTTTGAGGGCGCTTCTCTTATCCATAATGTTATCATGCGGGACATTAGTGAGGAGGCCAGTGTGTGGTGTATGGCGGGAGCTAAGGGGCTCCGTAGAATTTGGCATTGATGCCTCCTTGTTTTTGTTTTTTCCCCTAGGGGGGTTTTGTCGAGTCGTCTAGACTCTTTTGTAATTACTTCTTCTTAATTCAATGATGCGCAGTTCTCCTGCGGGTTCAAGAAAAAAAAATTGGAGAGGGCCTACGTGCCTATCTTTATACTGCACTGGATAGGATCGATTGTATCTAGATTTTTTAGGAAGCTATTTTTGAGTGTCCGAATAGAACAGGAAACTAGAGATTGCCTAAGAATTTTAGGATGCCATAGTAGTGGATTGGCGTCCAAGTTTAGGGGATGGCCTTTGGCCTTATATTTTCTGTACCCGCAACCTTTTGGAGGTACCACCATTATGCATAAAAATTGAACAAAAAGCTGTTGCTTGTTCTTTCGTTTCAGAGTTCATGCGAGAATTTCTAAGAGAGAAATTAAGCGATCTATTGTTCGCCTTGCAAGTCAAGGTCAAGTTTGTTTTTCTACTGGGAATTGAGGGCTTGGCGATCTCCGCTCGTGGTCTAGCGGCGATCATCCTGGTGCGTGTCGGCGAATATCCATAGAGCTGCAAATCCGTGCACTAGTACTTGGTGTACGGATTAGTGTTGTTCGTCGCCAAACACTATTTATCCACAGTTCTACTCGAGAAGATCGGGCCACCCTGTATCACCTACAGAGGTAAGCACCCCATACAGGATAGGAAAAGACCTACTTCGGTAAGCACCTCTACGAAATGGAGATAGAGGATGACGTCAACGGGTATGCCCTCCTCTATACCGGTATGAACTACAGAAAGAGAATGAGACTTGATCATGAGCATTGCCTTAAGAGATCGAGATGAGATATTGCGACATGTGGATGAAAATTGATGAGAATGAGATGAGAAAATTGAGTTAATGGTAAATGATTAAAAACTATTAAGATGATGTGGATTCATTTATTATTCTACTTTGTACTTACTGAGTCGTGAACTCACTCTTGCTTATTTGTTGTTTTTAAGTAATCGTTGAAGCCGACATACATGGAAGGAAGTAAAACATGGAACAATTGCACTTTTGTAGCTCTTCACTTCACTTAGCAAATCATTCACTTATTGTCATAAACAATTTAGTGATTTCCATAGCATCAATTAGAAAATTTATGGATTTATTAACCTTCATGGTTCATAATGTTACTACTTAATGCTTCACTTCATTTAGACTTGATTATGATTCATCTTGGTTATTATTGGTTCATACTAAACTCAGTTTGTGATTTACAATGTTGCTGAAATTTATGATAAACGTTATGTCGAATGTTTAATGAAACTTAGTTGTTGATACTGTTTGTTTATTGATTAAAATTGGTAGTGTATTTAGTTGTGTGTGATATTCTAGGCTTTTGAGAAGCCGGGGTGTTACATAATTTAACCCCTAGGAGGCAATGAGACTGTCATCCCTCCAATCATAATGGTCCTTGGTGCACTGTAAAATATGTCCTCATATGAAACAATATATGATATTTGGATCTGAATTGTTTAGATAGCGCTTTTCTTTATAATTCATATTGTACATAAAAATACTTATTTTTAAATTGTAAACTAATTTCAAGCCAGCTATCAAGGCCGCATACTGCAATAGTGCTACAAGGCGCATTAAGCAACCCACTGCAAAGTTACTAGGGTAGGGAGTAGGGACAATGACTACAATGCTATATACAAGCTGAAATCTTTACCTCCCAAATTTTGACATACTTGGTTTGCTGCTGCTGCTGGGCATTAGGATGCTGCCCCATAGGCATATTCATAGCAGAATTGTTGGTCACACCAAGAGAATTTACTCCTGCTTGTTGGGCCATACCTGGTGTTGGCATCATCGCAGGTGCAGAAGATATAGCTGTAGCCCCAAGGCCACTTATCATGTTTTGGTTCGTACCAATTCCACCTTGTCCCAATTGTGAACCAGCCATCAGACCTCCTTGTGCCACAGGAGGCACTGATTGACCCATACCCATGTTGCTTTGGATGTTAGCCAAAGAGGATGATACAGCAACATTGGAATTGCCAGCTACAGTAGAAGTGTTTGATCCAAAAGAACCAAGAGCTGTGCTTTGTACCATTTGTTGAGTACCAATCAGCTGTCCCGTTCCAGGCATAGAAGAGATGACAGAGGGACCTGATGTCATGCCACTTGATATCATGTTTGACATGTGCACTTGTATAGGTGTTGCCCCCATGTTAGATAATCCCATCGAGGTAGCTCCTGCTAAAGAAGTTGAGTTCATCATTTGCCGATGCTGTGACAGATTGTTGAGGATGCTGACATTTGCTGGACCACCAGGCCGAATAGGTTGTTGGATAGGGTTTACTAAAGGCTTATGTTCTTGCACACTGTCATTTGCAACATTTATTTCTTGTGAAATAATAGATGGTGAGGAGCTTTGCAGTGCTGATACTGCTTGGGAAGCAACATTTGAAATAGTTGTTACATGCGAGAAAGCAGGTGCTGAAACCATGGGTGGTATGGTTGTTGGCTCCTGAAAATGCAAACCGTTAAGATACTGTTACAATGAAAAAACACAATGGAAAATAGTCCAACAATAGTATGTTCTTTGTAGCCTACCACTTTAATATTTGTAGTGGGAATACCTCCAACACCCCGGACCATCATTGGTCCATTCACTGGAAATATTAGAACTATTAGTCATCATGAGTAGGTAGGACAATAATGACACGGATAAGAGCAGAAGCCAAAAACACACTGCAATATTAGGTGAGTCCATAATTACCATAACTGGATCATCTAAACAATACCAGAAATTCACTCTTAAAGTTGATCAGACTTAATATTTATCGACCTTAATTAAATAGATATGCAAATCTGAATTACAAGTATGATGCATAGCAATGTAGAATAGAAGCACTATAAATATAGCATGGGTACTTCTCATATCATATGATAATGTATACATACATTAGTTATCCAGATGCAATTCAGACATGGCTAACTTAGTCTAGTGACTGACCAACATCTCTCAACTCCCAACAACTCAAACCATTAGTTGATGACATCTAGCCAATGATAAGAGTTAAGACACCATTTATTTACAATAACTCACTATTGTAAGTCACAAAACATTTATCCAGACAGATAGAGAAACAAGTATGAACCCAGTGGTACAAGCTGTTAGGAAACATAAGCATTCAACTTCTACATTTAGTACATCCATTTTTATTCATCTCTGGCTCAAAGCACTTCTTCAACTCAGCAAGAAGGTAGAATATTTCAGTATACAACTAGCAAATTACATCACAGCCATATGTAGTTTGAAACTTCGAATATTTCGTGAGTAAACTCTGTTAGAGATAGAGTCCCGTCAGACAGTCCTGGTAGTCTGCGGAATCCAGATCTGTTAGGATCTGTTCCAGTTGGTTAAATCTTAGAGATAGCCTCCCAATCTTTGTATTTGGTATCCCAGCCGTGTGACAGGATAGGAGATCTGAATAGTTATAGAAAGTATAGATCTATTCCTTGTATTAGTTGGATTCAGATCAGATCTCTTCTCTCCATGTCACACGGCTCCTGCTGTAACTGAATTCGGGCTCTAGCCCTATATTAACATGAAGGGATCGGCAGGGGTCCTTAAGGCCAATACTTCACATGGTATCAGAGCCTACCCATCAATGGCGAGCGCTTCTAGTTCCTCTATCTTCCCCTTTGCCGTCCCAGTAACAGAGAAGCTTGCTAGATCCAACCATGCGCTGTGGAGAGCACAAATTCTCCCCACAGTACGAGGCGCTCAGATGATGGGGTTCCTGGATGGGACTACCAAGCCACCACCAGAAGAGATTGAAACCAAGCAAGGCGAGAAGACAGGCAAGATCTCAAATCCAGACTATGTTCAGTGGCTGGCCAAAGATCAGCAGATTCTTGGCTACTTGCTGTCGTCTCTGTCTAGAGACATCCTAGTCCATGTCGCCAGCAAAAAGTCTGCAGCCGAAGTATGGCAGACGCTTGAAGCCATGTTTGCCTCTCAAGTGCGCGCGCGGTCGGTGAACACGCGCATAGCGCTGGCCACAACTCAGAAGGGAAGTTCAAGTGTGGCTGAATACATTGGCAAGATGAAGACCCTAGCAGACGAGATGGCCACTGCAGGGAAGCCGCTAGAAGATGAAGAGTTGATCTCCTACATCCTGAGTGGGCTTGACATGGAATACAATCCGATTGTGTCAACAATTGTTGGGCGTGCTGAACCCATCTCGGTTGGCGAGGTATACTCTCAACTTCTCAGTTTTGAGCAAAGAATTCAACTGCTGCAGCAAGGTGGCCCGTTCCAGTCCTCTGCAAACTCTGCCATGCGCGGACGTGGAGGCTTTCAGCGCGGTGTCCAGAGGGGTCGCGGGCGCGGCCGTGGCACAGGTGGACGCGGCAACTACACTTCCAGTCGCTCCAACAATGGTGAAGACAACTGGCCAAAGTGTCAACTCTGCAAGAAGAAAGGACATACGGTGGAGGTTTGTTGGCACAGATTTGATGCTGACTTCGTTCCTCCAACTGAGAAGACTGCTGCAGCTGCTACCTCTTATGGTGTAGACACAAATTGGTATGCCGACACAGGGGCTACCGATCACATCACCAGCGAACTTGAGAAGCTGACTGTTCGTGACAAATATGGAGGTGGTGATCAGATCCATGCAGCAAATGGAGCAGGTATGAACATCATGCATATTGGTCATTCACATATTCACATCCCTAATCGTGATCTTCATCTCAAAAACATACTTCATGTTCCAAAAGCTGCAAAGAGTCTTGTTTCCGTTCATCGATTTGCTACAGATAATCATGCTTATTTTGAGTTCCACCCTGATTTTTTCTTGATTAAGGATCAAGCAACGGGGCAAGTTCTCCTGCAGGGCAAGAGTAAAGGCGGCCTTTACCCACTCTCCTCCATTAGCTCAAGAAAACAAGTTTTTGGAGTCTCCAAGCCGTCTTTGTCACAATGGCATAGTCGTCTAGGTCATCCTTCTCCATATGTCATTCAACGTGTCATTAGCCACAATAAATTACCTTGTTCTTTAGAATCAAATAAAGACTCAGTTTGTAATGCCTGTCAACAGGCAAAGAGTCATCAGCTTCCCTTCTCCAGGTCTTCTAGTGAGTCTAGTGTTCCCTTAGAACTCGTTTTCTCTGATGTATGGGGACCAGCCCCTGAATCTGTGGGCAGAAATAAGTACTATGTTAGTTTTATTGATGATTTCAGCAAGTTCACCTGGATATACTTGATAAAACACAAATCTGAAGTATTCCAAAGGTTTCATGAATTTCAGAGTCTTGTTGAAAGATTATTCAATAGAAAAATCCTTTATGTCCAAACAGATTGGGGAGGAGAATATGAAAAACTCAATTCTTTCTTTCAAAAGATCGGAATTTCTCATCGCGTCTCATGTCCTCACACTCATCAACAAAATGGTGCCGCAGAAAGGAAACATAGACACATAGTTGAAGTTGGCCTTGCTCTTCTTTCATATGCCTCCATGCCCCTTAAATTTTGGGATGAAGCATTCATTGCTGCCACCTATTTGATAAATCGCACACCCAGCAAAATTCTTAATTGGTCCACTCCTTTAGAACGCCTTTACAATACTTCTCCTGATTATTCCTCTCTTCGTATTTTTGGGTGTGCGTGTTGGCCTAATCTTCGTCCTTACAATAGCCACAAACTTCAATTCCGTTCCAAGCAATGCGTTTTTCTTGGCTACAGCAATCTTCATAAGGGGTTCAAGTGCCTAGATGTCTCCACTGGCCGTATCTACATCTCTAGAGATGTTGTTTTCGATGAACATGTTTTTCCTTTTGCCCAACTTCATCCAAACGCAGGCGCCAGACTTCGGTCTGAGATTCTTCTTCTCCCAAATGAGTTGTCTCACTCTGTTGATCACGGGGGTGAATCTGTGTCTGATCAATCTGCTACATGTTCTCCTGATGCATCTGAATCTGCTAACTCCCTTGAACCAGATGAATTTTCAGGACAAATTGATGGCGTACAGCTACACTCAGCATCAGGTGATAACAACATGCCATCTGCAGATGATTCTAACATACTGCTGCAGTCAAGACCAATCATCACCCAGGTGTATAGCAGGCGCATTCGAGACTCAGCACCCATATCTGAAGCTGCACAACCTGTTCTTCAAGTCTACAGCAGGCGCACTCGAGATCCAGTACCTATGTCTGATTCTACACAGGCTGCTTCGACACCTCTGATTCAAGAAGAAACAGCTAACCTTTCCTCCAGTCAACAGGTGCCATCTTCTTCTAGTGACAGTGCTGCAGTATCTTCTTTATCTCCTGACAGCATGGCGTCGACCACATCAGACAGCAGTTTGGAGTCATCTGCATCTGGTAATAGCTCGCCTTCACAAGTTCCTGTCTCTATTGCACCCCAGCATCGTCCAGTAACAAGATTACAAAGAGGTATCTCTCAACCCACAGTTTTTACTGATGGTAGAGTCAAGTATACTAATGGCAGAGTCAAGTATAGTTTTCTTGCTTCCAATGGAGAACCTCATACTATAGAAGAAGCATTGAAAGATAAGAATTGGAAAGAAGCAATGGATGCGGAATATATGGCATTAAAAAATAACAAAACATGGCACTTAGTCCCTCCTAAGAGTGGAATGAACTTGATTGACTGTAAATGGGTTTATAAAATCAAGAGGAAGGCTGACGGAAGCATAGATAGATATAAAGCCCGTTTAGTTGCAAAAGGCTTTAAGCAAAGATATGGGATAGATTATGAGGATACTTTCAGCCCTGTGGTTAAGGCAGCATCTATTAGAATTGTCTTGTCTATTGCTGTTTCACAAGGTTGGAGCCTACGCCAACTTGATGTACAGAATGCCTTCCTTCATGGTATCCTTGAGGAAGATGTATATATGAAGCAACCTCCTGGGTATGAAGAGAAATCTCTTAAGAACTATGTTTGCAAGCTGGACAGATCTTTATATGGTCTCAAACAAGCACCAAGGGCATGGTATTCCAAACTTAGTGAAAAACTACAGACACTTGGCTTTATTCCCTCCAAAGCTGATACATCCTTATTCTTTTATAGGAAAGGGAGTACTATCATTTTTATGCTCATTTATGTTGATGATATCATTGTTGCCAGTTCAGATCCTAATGCTACTGCAGCTCTTCTTAAAGACTTGAAGACTGAGTTTCCTCTAAAAGACTTGGGAGAACTGCACTACTTTCTGGGTATTGAGGTAAAGAAAACACAGGATGGTATTCTTCTAACTCAAGAGAAATATACTATAGATTTGCTAAAAAGGGCACAGATGGATAATTGCAAACCAGCAAATACACCTATGTCAGCAAGTGACAAGTTGACTGCACAGGGGGAAAGACTTGAAACAGAAGACTGCACAAAGTACAGAAGCATTGTTGGAGCATTACAATACTTGACATTAACAAGACCTGACATATCCTTTTCAGTGAATAAAGTTTGCCAATTTTTGCATACTCCAACTGTTTTGCATTGGATGGCAGTCAAAAGGATATTGCGGTATCTGAAGCACACACTAGGCATTGGACTAAAATTAAGTGCATCATCATCCATGTTGGTTTCAGCTTTCTCTGATGCAGATTGGGCTGGTTGTTTAGATGATCGAAGATCAACTGGAGGTTTTGCAGTCTTTCTAGGAAAGAATCTTGTTTCATGGAGTGCTCGCAAGCAAGCAACGGTCTCAAGATCCAGTACAGAGGCAGAATACAAGGCAGTAGCTAATGCCACAGCTGAGATCATGTGGGTTCAAACCCTTCTCACAGAACTCGGCATACACAGCCCACCAGCCGCAAAACTGTGGTGTGACAACATTGGTGCAATGTATCTATCAGCTAATCCTGTTTTTCATGCCCGAACAAAACACATTGAGGTGGATTATCACTTTGTTCGAGAGAGAGTCAAGAATAAGTTGCTAGAGGTAGAATTTGTCTCTTCAAGTGACCAAGTTGCAGATGGATTCACTAAACCTCTTCCAGCAAAGCAACATGAAGAATTCAGATACAATCTCAACTTAGATAAGTTGTGATTGAGGGGGGATGTTAGAGATAGAGTCCCGTCAGACAGTCCTGGTAGTCTGCGGAATCCAGATCTGTTAGGATCTGTTCCAGTTGGTTAAATCTTAGAGATAGCCTCCCAATCTTTGTATTTGGTATCCCAGCCGTGTGACAGGATAGGAGATCTGAATAGTTATAGAAAGTATAGATCTATTCCTTGTATTAGTTGGATTCAGATCAGATCTCTTCTCTCCATGTCACACGGCTCCTGCTGTAACTGAATTCGGGCTCTAGCCCTATATTAACATGAAGGGATCGGCAGGGGTCCTTAAGGCCAATACTTCACAAACTCTTCAGATGCACATGTGCTTTGAAATTCACAGTATAGGAGGGCTCAAACACATGTTTTTCTGCTAAACCTTTCAAAAGGATAGGTAGGTTTTATGCGAAGGATCTCATGAAGGTATTTCCAGACTCTTGACTGCTATTAAATAGTTAGCCATCCCAACATATGCAGCAAGATGTGTTTGTCTATGTTTTGGGTGTGCCAACCCAAAGGGCAATGACAGGGTAAATTTTACTTTAGTCTAACATTCTTTTTTGTTTAATCGAATTGCAGCTAGGATTTGTTGAATCAAGTTCACACTAAACTAGGAGCAAACACCTATACCTATTTTACAAAGCTTTACCTATATCCCTCCCATGCACAGACATCATAATAACAGCACAAGCTTTTGTCCTAAGGGGGCACAGAATCAAGGGCTAAATTCTCAAAGCAAAACTAAGACTAGCATTAACATTTGTTCAACCTGCGGAGTTGATATTCGATGTTGGTCCTGACACAGTAACTGCAGGTGCATCCATTTTTGGGACCAAGTTCCCAGGACAGCTTAGAGCGGTTCGAGCCTCCATGAAATTCTCAGAAAGCAAAACAAGGAAACGTGAATGTTTTGCATGATCCACTGATGGATCAGCAGCCCGAGGATTCCTCTTTCCCTGCAATAAATATGAGCAGTATTCAGTGCCCATTCACGCAACAAACTGTTCAAGGTTTTGCATAAGGTCAGCTTCAAATCATGTAAGTTAACATCGCATGTCACGATAGATAAGTGGGGAAATTCGGAGGGCATGGAAAGCCATTAGCTTGAAATTTCAGACAGTATGCTAACTAATTTAATGCAATTGGAGCGGGTGAGTGTTTTACCTTAATCTACGACCAAGGTTTCATGGTACAACACTTGAAATTTCAAAAACAAAATTGCAAATTATGACTAGCACTTGAAATTTCAAAAAAAAAAATTGCAAATTGTGACTAGAAAATAGAGAGTTAGGACTATACATAATTACAAGAACATCTGTTCTTCTTGGAAAAATAGTGGTGTGTCCCAAGCAATTGGGCGAGCTACTACAGAGTGCTCTGCGGTCTGCGCAACTACGCAAGCTCATTTTAATTTACTCTAAAATTCTTTTTGAATGGATCAAAATCAAGATGCAACTATAATACCATCAATGGAACAGTCAAACAACTAAAGTATCAGAGAAAGGGAATAGCAGAAGATTTATGGCTTCCAAAGAATTTATTTAAGAATTTGACTAAACAAAAATAATGAAATTACCGCATTGTATATTGCCTTCAGTGTTGGAAGCTGTTTAGGAGACACCACCGACAATGATACAGAGCACTACATAGATAAAACAAATTAGATCCAACCAAGTACTGCTAACCTGCCTAACCACTTCACTGAGACACAAGTATCAATTATATGCAACAGAAGTATTTATGTAGCACCTGAGCAAATGATTTCGCGACAGTCTCAGCATCAGCAAGACAAGATTCTTTTGCTGCTTCATTGTTCTCTTTGTGATCACTACTTTGAACAGGAGGATGGTAGACAGGTGTAGGCAGTGGGTAAGGATTACTTGCAGCAACAAGTATGCAATGTTTTTGTACTTCATGGTTTTGATGGTTCTGGGTGTTACCAGGACTGCCCTGGAGTATCTAGTTGCATAAAAGGAAAATAAACATGACAATAAATATATTGTCAACAATCAACATAGCAACAAAAATGAATAACAAAGTGATCGTAATATAATATTCTCAAAAGACCAATCATGTATCATCAATGAAGGTTTAAAGCATTTTTAGATATATGCCATCAATTTGTGGGAAATGAAGAATGCTGCCCTAATGAAGTTGTAACATACTAAGTTACTAACATAGGTACATAGATAGGAATTAAAGCTCTAATCCTACCAATTTCACTCCATTCTCACATCCAGTAATGGTCCAGTTTCCTATCAAGTTTAACCTAACGAAATGGTAACTACTGCTCCATACTCTATTGGTTAAGGTCTAAGGCTAACCATAGCTGAGATTTAGAACAAGATTCTTTAAGATATTCTCACCCAAATCATAGCATAGCTTGTGCCAAAAAAAACATTTAAGAAGAGATTCTGGCCAATATTGGAAATACCAGCAACACAAAGGTACCAAGTCACATTTTCTGAATAATAAAATAAAACAATAGCAGTAATACTAAAAAGCTGGGTTTTGGAGAACATGATAATTTAACTACCATGGTAGAAAACTAGAAATGCAAAATAATGTCCAGGCCCAGCTAACTGTTTATACCATGGAAAAACAAGTGTGGACCAAGAATTTTACACAAAATGCATCCATATCTTCGGCTGCAATGAGAGAAAGAAACAGATATTTTGCTTCAACTGGAAAACTAAAACATCTCTGCTAATATAAAACTGGATTTACCAATTGGCAGGAAATGTCCTATGATAAATGAGCACAATTCAATGAGATTGTAGATGAAATGGCAAAATTAATTATGCAGCACTACTAGAGGCATCTAGTCGTCATAACTACGTAATTCAAGTAGGTAATTATCTACACTGTTGAGATTTTAACACAAACTTTTTGAACAAAAATGATACATACACAGTTCCACACCAGAGCAAATTATTATTTGCAGTGAAATAGGAAAGAATGTTAACACGTCAATACCATCAGTGCTTCAGCAAGACCTTCAGAAATAGCAGCTTCACTGAAGCCTCCACCACTAAAAGATATTCCTGATAGCCATGAAAGAAAAGCATCCATATCTTTTGTCCATCCACTTCGTTGCACAACAAAAGCTGCATTAGAACAGGAGCACACTTTCATAAATTACCTATTGATACAGAATTAAATATGAATTAATGGTGATGAATTGTAACATTGTACATTAATTGATAAGGGCATGGAGAATATCAAAGTGTACCACTGTAAGGTCCATGGGTATGGAAGACAACTAATGCAAGCTCAGGGGGTACCCCTGCAAGCTTCTGCCCAGATCAGGAATAAGTTACACTTTGACACAATACAAGGAATACAAGGAATCGTGGATCAATTAAAAATCAGATCATGAAAGATTGATCAGGAGTGAGTTACCTGCCCTGCTAGTTCATTTGCACAAAAACTCCTGCACAAATTTCAAATTTCTTCATGAATTGGTGACACTAAAAATGTGGAAATGACATTGGACTAGGTGCTAGAATAATTAACCAAAACCCCTAGCATGATAATTCAGATGATTTAAACAAAATCATGTTAGAAGATATTCGGGATAAGTCAAAAGGATTGAAGCTGTGATAGTCACTACACATCTGAGAATCCAGAGCAAACCAAAGTTTGACAACCACCTGACCTACCTAAATTTGAAACAACAAAAGACTACAAGAAAAGAAGAAGCTCCCACCCCATCCTTAAGTTACAGCTTGAAAGGATAAGGTCAACATGACTACAGCTTGAAAGGATAAGGTCAACATGACTAACCACAACAACAAAAACGGTTCGTATGACAAACGCATTCACCACCCATGTCACGTGCCGAATTACCGTTCACGCGCACTGTTCATGTGTGTGAACAGTACCCGCATACTGTAGCAGCGCTCGTGGCGAGTCAAATTAGTTAGGATACAAATAAGAATAGTTAGTTTTCTTATTATATGGGTTTTCATCTTATAGATATATTCCATCTATTAGAGATAAGTTTCCTTAGAGATAGAGATTATTTCTTATAGGTCAAGTCGAGTTATCCCTATAAAAGAGACAACATGAATCCATTATAATCAAGCAATGAATAATAAAAAAGTATTCCAAAATCCCTGATTCCTAGCTATGGTCTCTTCCTTGGACCGACTACTCTAGATCCATTCCTCTCCCCAAATCGGTGCCATCTTTCATCTAGCGTCATTCTACTTCAAGTCGTCGTTGTCCAACCTCTCTGACAGATGTTTATCCCATTGGACCGACTACTCTAGATCCATTCCTCTCCCCAAATCGGTGCCATCTTTCATCTAGCGTCATTCTACTTCAAGTCGTCGTTGTCCAACCTCTCTGACAGATGTTTATCCCATTATGAACTAAGGTTCATAATATCAAATAAACTCGATTTCTCATTTCTCTCACTGTTGTTTACAGTGGGTATATACAAGAGTGTCTACAGTGGCTATATGGACCTAAGTAACGAGGAGATACTCTTTAGCACCCCTTCAAACTTAAGGTGGATCTGACACATTGAGTTTGAGAACATGAAGCCTATGGTGTTCTTTAGTTTGAGCCTTCGTGAAGAATTCTGCCACTTAAGCTCCAAAGGGACATACTGAAGACAAATAGTTGATTGTTGACCATGAAAATGTGTGAATGAAGCATCCACACCAATATGCTTTGTTAGCTCGTGCTTGACAAGGTTATTTGCAATATGAATAGCAGCAATATTGTCACAAAGAAGGGATGTGGGTGCATCACATGGAACACCAAGATCAACCAAAAGCCACACGATCTCTGATGTGGTAGCGGCAAGGGATCGAAACTTAACCTCAGCGCTGGAACGGGACATTGCAGTCTGTTTCTTGCAAGCAATGAGAGAAGTGCCAAGAAAAAGACAATAACCAATGAGTGAGCAATGGTCAATAAGATCACTGGCCCAGGTGGAGTTAGAGTATGCATGAAGCTGAAGCTGGTTAGAGTGAGCATAAAACAGATGACGATATGTTGTTCCCCTTAAGTACTGAAGCACAAGAAGTGACTATAATGAACTGAGGTAGGAGCACGGACAAACTGACTGAGAACATGAACCGCATGAACAATATCTAGTCACAGTGAGACACACAAGACTGCCTACAAGATGCCTGTAGCGAGAGGGATCCTCAAGATGGGTGCCATCAGTAGGACGCAGTTGCAAATGAAGCTCCATGGGTGTGGCAGCAGTGCGTGTATCAGTAAGACCTGAGCGAGAGATCAAATCTTGAGTGTATCGATGCTGAGATATATAGTAGCTATCATTAGTATGATCAACCTCAATTCTCAGAAAGTAACTAAGGGACCCTAGATCTAACATCTTGAACTGCTCACTCAATTTTTACTTAACAAAGGTAATGTATTTTGAATCATCTCCAATAATCAATATATCATCCACATAGAGCAAAAGCAATATACACCCACGATGTGAATGAAAAGTGTAGAGTCATGTTCACTAAGAGAGAAATCAACAGCTCGAACCATATGGCTAATGCGCTCAAACCAGGCACGAGGGGCTTGCTTGAACACATAGAGCGCCTTTCAAAGGCGACATACATACACGCCCAGATGGAACCTCAACACCCTCAACACCTAGACGTGGTTCCATGTAGACTTCCTCACATAGATTACCATGAAAGAAAGCATTCTTAACATCCATTTTAGAAATTTTCCATGACTGAACAGCAGCCACAACAATCAAGGTGCGAATTGTCATCATGTGAGCACTGGAGCAAAGGTCTCATCATAATTTCGACCGTGAGCCTGCTGAAAACCTCTAGCAACAAGTCGAGCTTTATAGCATTCCACATAAACATCTGACCTGGTTTTTACCTTGTACACCCATTTGCAAGTAATAGGGACTGACTGCGGGGGTAGTAGCACCAAATCCCATGTATCGGTACCTTTTAGGGCTGCAAGCTCCTCAGACACAGCTAGCTTCCACTCATGTAGTAGAACTGCCTCCTAATAAGTACTAGGCTCATGAGCTGCTCCTACACAAAAACCACATCTGTTTGGAATCTTAATGGAAGAATAATCATGAAGCACATACCTCAATTTCTGAGAGGAGTTGGGATCAGTAGTACTAGCCGGAGGAGCAGAAATCAAAGGAATAGGAAGTGAAAGAGGGAAATAATTGGAAGAATTCCACGATGACAGTTCTCATTGATGCTCTAGGCATATATAGAGTTCAAGGTGTACTGGTTAGGTAGCTAATTACAGAGATTGACTAGGAGCTAATCTAGGAGCTAAATAAGCGACTAGCTGTCAATACTAAATATGTACGATCTACATATAAGGAGCAGAATCAATCTGCCATAAAGGTGGATATATACCAACAGCCCCCCGCGGTGTCAACCGGGAAAGAAGCGGACATTGAGACTAGACCGTGAAGATGGCAGTCAGCATCCCCTTGGTGAAGACATATGCATACTGAAGGGAGGTTGGAGCGTGAAGCACGCGGACGTCTCCAAGTGCTACGCGCTCACGAACGAAGTGTAGATCGATCTCCACATGTTTGATGCGTTGATGTTGCACCGAATTAGTGGAAAGGTAGACTGCGCTGATGTTGTCATAGTAGACAACCGTGGCCTTCTTGAGAGGTTGGCGGAGTTCGGCGAGAAGTTGACGGAGCCGACATGCTTCTGCAACGGCATTGGCCACTCCACGATACTCAGCTTCAGCACTGGAGCGAGATACC
The DNA here is from genome assembly GCA_017311315.1 of Dendrocalamus latiflorus. Classification (NCBI taxonomy): domain Eukaryota; kingdom Viridiplantae; phylum Streptophyta; class Magnoliopsida; order Poales; family Poaceae; genus Dendrocalamus; species Dendrocalamus latiflorus. The sequence continues at coordinate 10,770,205 of CM029625.1, read as the reverse complement.
GTGTGCTGTCGTTTGGAGGACCATGAGATAAGGTTGTCGCCGAGGCAGACACAGAAGCCAGAGGTGGTGCGGCATCTCAGGACAGCCGGCCCAGTCAGCATCGAAGTAGACAATGAGGTCACTTTTAGAGCCACGGGACAGCTGAAGACCATGCCCCAATGTGCCTTTCACGTACCTCAAAGTCCTCTTGACAAGAGACATGCTGTTCTTGGGGACCATGCATATGCAAACACACCTGATGCACCGCATGAGTGATGTCGGGGCAAGTGAGGGTGAGGTACTGCAGTGCACCAACGAGACTCCAATAAATTGTACGAGGATGGCCCAATTGGAGCAGGCTGGTACGCGGGCTGGAAGCCGCCAGGCGCGATGAAGGCCCGGGGTGGACCGGCGCCAAGAATGCCAGGACCGCCCGGCAACCAGACCTAGATTTGGCTGGTCCATGGATTAAACAGGAGGCTGGGGCAATTCCAAGGAGTGCTGATGATGTTGCCGCCAGTGTTCTTGTGGCCCTTGCCCTTGGACTTGGACTTGCATTGGCCACCATTACATCATCCAGAGTTCGATCTAGAGGGAGTTGATGAAGACTTGACCGTGGGGGCGATGAGAGCCATTGTGGGCTCAGGCTTGCCAATCTTGAGATCGGCTTTCTCGAGCAGGAGCAGAGAGCGAGCCTCAAGGAACGGAGGGAGAGGTGACCTTGTCTTGATGATGGAGACCATGTGCCTGTAGTTCTCATTGAGTTCGCGAAGCAGGGTGAGGATGAGAGTATCAGAGGAGACCAGCTGGCCGATGTCGACAAGAGTGTCTACGAAGTTCTTCAGGCGATGGGAGTAGGCAAGTATCAAGAGATCACCTTCCGCCTGATTGCGGAAGTAGGCCTCCAGGGAGAGTGCATGCGAGGCCTTGTTGCCGAGGAAGAGACCTTCGATGCTCATCCAAATGGCGCAGGTAGACGCGCCTGAGATCGAGGCGTAGAGGAGCGAGTGCACTGCGAAGTCGGTGGCCTGCCATACCTGGTCGGCGCCCTTGGGAGCAGGGGTGCCGTCGATGTGTCTAGAGGCGCCGAACTTATCGAGGAGACACGTGAAGAGTTCACGCCAGCAGCTGAAGTTTGGAGGGTGCATCTCGAGGGAGAAGGGGATGTGCATGCGCATGTTGATCATGGATAGTGCAGAAGCTGGATTATGGACGACGAAGGCATTGGCAGCAGTGGCAGCCTCCCGCTCGGCAACAGTAGCAGCAACAACGACCGCGGCGGCCTCTCTAGTGTTGTCGCCCATGGGAGAGGAGAGGAGGAAAAGGAAAGGCTAGAATCGGTTTTTGCTGATACCATGAAAGAGGGAAATAATTGGGAGAATTCCACGATGACAATTCTCATTGATGCTCTAGGCATATATAGAGTTCAAGGTGTACAGGTTAGGTAGCTAATTACAGATATTGACTAGAGCTAATCTAGGAGCTAAATAAGGCGGCTAGCTATCAATACTAAATATGTACGATCTACATTTCCAACAGGAAGCTCAGAATCAAATGAAACTCTGGGACAACGACTATAATGGAAAGGAAAAGTATCTGAGGGTGGAGACGGTGAGGGGGAAACCGGTGAAGGTGACTCTGGTGAAGACCCGGTGACCCGCCGGCGATGCAGCACAAATAGAGGAGAGGCAGGGCCGACAACAACGTCTACTCCTCTCCTGGCGACGATTGGTTGAGACGAAGAAGGTAATGACGGCTAGGGTGAAGGAGCCACACCGGCCTGGGTGAAGGAGCCACACTGCACGAAGCAAGCGATGCACAAGTTGACCGACAAGAAGGCACCGTCCTCTGGGTGAAGAAGTCATAGTCGGTGACGAAGCAGGCAATGCGCAACGCAGCCGTCGTGAAGAGCCGCAACCGTCGTAATTCCCGCCAGCGATGCAACGCAAGAAGAGGCCGGCGACAGCGTCAACGACGCGGAAGGGGCCGGCGAGGGCACCGGCGACACGGAGAGGCTGCTAGGGATAGGTATTTGGCAGCCGCAGCAGCCGGAGCTTTGATACCATGTCAAATAAACTCGATTTCTCATTTCTTTCACTGTTGTTTACAATGGGTATATACAAGAGTGTCTACACTGGCTATATGGGCCTAAGTAACAAGGAGGAGATACTCTTAACACATAACACCCATACCACTCGAATGAAAATCTGAACTTCAACTAAGCAACAGCAATAATTAAACAGACTCCAACTAAGCAACAACCATAACCAAACAGACATTAGTGTAGTACTGGTCGTACAAAAGAATCATACCAATCAGGTACCAAAAGTCGAAATAAGTTTTCCTGGAAATTGGAATATAACAAACTCCAGCACTGCGCACTTTTTCCCTTCCCTGTGAAAACCTCAACTAAAGCTAATTAGACTGACAACTATAATGAATGCCCAGTCTGAACCCCAAAGTCAAACCAATCAGTAGACGACAGCCAATGAGGTAGGCTAAACAATCCACCCCGACCCTGAAACCTGCAATTTTTACATCAAGATCAAGTGAACTACAGACACACACTTTTCAATTTGTCAAGGGGGAACTAAGAAAGACATATCAACTGAAGTTACATTAACCTAAGAAGATGCAATACACTATATTTTGTCAAAAATCTACACACATGCACAATGATACTTTGAAAGTATACTTCTCATGGAATCAAGGGCAAATAAGGACTATCTAGAGATCAATCAATGCCTAATGGCCTAAGATCCACCTGTTCATCCAGAAGGTACTAATTTTCACACCAAGATGTTCTTGAATACTTATAAATTATTATAGATGTTCTTGAATATTTATAAATTATTATGGAACCAAAGCTAATGCACATTAATTTTCCGAGCAAGAAAGTAACCAAAAAAACAACTGAAGATCCAGATTTCCCACCAAGATCACCGCAAACAATATTCAACAAATAAAATTCAAACAGAATTACATCTCAAAGACATACATAGATAACTAACTTCCACCCTCAAGCACCACGAGCTCCAATCTTTCACACATCGATCACCTTAAACACAGTCAATGGCATACTCCTCACCTAGCTAACAGCTAATAATCAAGAAACACAATCAAGAAGGCCCAAATGATCCAACTCCAAGCTCCAAAAGCGGTCCAATTTTCCACAGCTCAATCAAGAAAGCTCAAATCGACCTGTCAATATACAAGAACTCGATCCTTCCGCATCAAGATCGCTCCCAGAAGCAACAGCCCGTGCGCCCCCACGAAATAATAGCAACCTATGCACTAATGTTTGGAGTACACTAATCGAAAAGCCCTAACTATCCTAACCAAGGATCAAGAAACAGAGCTAGAATTCTCCCACGGATAGCTCCCCCCCCCCTCCCCCGCCCCAATACTCCTCCTACCTTGCACACCAAAACCCTAACCAAGAACTAACTAGCGACGACCGTACTGAACGAAAACACAGAAAACAGGGCCGGAAGCACGGCGTACCGCACGATCTTCTCGACGTAGTCGGCCGCAATGGCGGACCAGTACGGCCCCAACGCCGCCGTCCCCTCCACGGCCACCACCAACTGCCTCTCCGCCGCCATTCCCCCGACCACCAACACCCGCCCGCCCGCCCGCCGCCTCGAATCCCGTCGAGCTCGCTCCCGCGAATCCTCTCGAGTCGATTCTCCACCCCACTTCTCTCCTTCCCCAATTTGGTGTTTCTCCGTTTATCTGTGCGGGAGGGAGAAGACGAGTCACGGAAGAAAGCAACCAGGAAGAAGAGGGGGTTTGATTTAAATAGGGCACAAAAGCCCATTGGTTCTTGGGGCCCTTGCCCTCTATGACAGGTGGGCCCTCCGGCAAAGGGCGAAACATTTTCCGCGAAATTGTGAGGTTAATTTATTGTATCTAGATTAGATTTCCGTGTAGTGTTTACTTTGTACTATTGGAATTAGGCCCCGTTTGGCACAGCTCCACCACCAGCTCTTTAGAGCTGTTTGGAGCTATTTTGTGCCAAACGGGGTAAAACAAAATAGCTCCACCCAAGGAGTTCCTTAAAACCTGCTGAGACAAAAGTAACTCCACCCAAGGAGCTGAAAAAAGTAGCTTCACCCGGCTCCACTTGTGAAGTCAAAAAAAACAGCTCCACTTGTGAAGTGGGGTCGTGCCAAACGGGGCCTTAGGTGTGGTATCTACGTATCTAGCTCATGATTATTATTTAGGGGGTTGAATGTAAATTGTTCTCCGCTATCACCAGATTTATGATATTTTGTATGTGTGTGTTGGATCTTTTTTGTTATAGCTTATAGCTTTTGACTTAACTTTTGAATTCTGGCTGTTTGTCAGAGAGAATACGGAGACTCGTGTGTAATTTTGGTTGATATAAATAAATTCGATACCTACTACAATCGACTTATAGATCCCGTCTTAAAAAGACATGTTGTTTAAAAACTAATTATTATAGCATAAACTAAAAGGTATAAACCTAAAAAAACTAGCCATAATTGTTTTTTTACAAAGTGGGCGTCGATTCAGTTTGATGCGCATTCAAATTGTTCTCCAATGTCGTGCTACTTATTTATACAAGATATGATTATGGAAGATTTTGCTTGTAATTGTGAAGCTTTTTGCGGTGTAGATATGATTGGATATACACGTCAATTGGTCTTGCTAAATTTACATCAGTTATCTGTGCAAAGACAAATAATGTATTGGACAAACACTATAAATAGTGCTGATACAGTACACATATATCACAAACATCAACACTAAATGGTAGATCATTTTAAAGGGGAAATATTAGATGCACAAGACCCAATCCGTATACATATGCATAAACTCACTTAAGACCATCAGATCTAATTTGGACGACCTATATGCAAGATGGAACCTCCCTTCCCACTTATGGACCAGTGGGTTTTCCATAAACAGTTGCGCAAGGGGGGTTAAACACAAAAGATCCATAAGTGGGAAGGGGGCTCTCACCTTGCATAGAGGTCGTATAGATTAGATCAGATAGTCCTGATTGAGTTTATGTATATGTGTATGGATTGAGTCTTGTGCACCTGATATTCCCATTTTAAAATAATATGATTTCAATGGGCACTTCTTCTAGATATTTTCTTAAATCTACTTGTGTAAGGTCTTACTAATTCATTACTTATTTGCTTACAGAATCATGTTAGATGTAATACAGCGTGTGTGCAAATTGTTTAGGAACACGATACGAGATTTGCTATAAAACTTGTAACAAAAGTTAGAATTACAAATTATGAAAAAGAATGTTCTTACCGTTGAGTCGTATTGGATTTTTTTATTTTGTCACTGCATTCTTTTCACTAAAACTTGTGATCTTCACTGGCATGTCGATGAGAAACCTACTGGCAAAGACAAAACGACAATATTTTAAGGTTAGATATAGATTGGGGAAGAAGCTTATAGGTGGATTTTTTTGGGCAGAGGGTTATGATTTATGACTGTAGTTTTTGAATTATAGTCTGTTCGTGAAAGACAGTACACAAAGCGAAATAGTCGCATGCGATTTTAGTCGGTACAGCTGAAATCGGTACAGTTTACACTACAATTTACCTATAAATCCTTACTTAAAAAATATACCGTTTAACAATGAGTTTCTATCGAAATGAAAGTCAAAGGCTAAGCATAAGCTAAAAAAACTAACCCATAATCATTGTCTTTAGTAAGAAGATTTGCTCTTCATTGCCAACGTATCTCATGAATGCAGCTGCCTACATATCCCCTAGTACATTTCACACAATTCCACGACTTGCTTCCTCATTTTGCTGCCTCTTTGGAGCTTTTCGTCTTTTCTCTCTCCTTTTCTCTCTTTGTAACTTATTTATATGAGGTGCCATGAAACAACCCAAATTTGAGTTCAGTTTGGATTCCCTTGAATTTTAATTCCTATTGAATCATTACCCAATTTAATACCTTTTCCAATCAATCAAGCCATACCACCTCTTCTCAACCCCTGGCAAGAACTAACAAACCCCAGTGTACTGTTCGCGGTCCGACAACACGGTGGACAAATTACAACCGCAACCTTCAGTCTCCATCGCTGACACACTGCTGCGCTCAGTCAGTCGCCGTACGCATCGTCTGTCGCACTCCTGACACCCCTTAATTGCCCCTGGCCACATGTCAGAACAGCCAAGGATGAAGTCCATTGCCGCCATCCACTCCTCTTGGCCAACAACTCCGCCTGCAATGCTTGACCGCCGTGCTTTGTCATCCAATGAGATGCTCTGCCCGAGGTGCTATAGCTCATGATGGCAACCCCACCATCCCAATCGAGCCCCGCCGAGCCTTCTTGCGCCTCCTCTGCCACGGCCATGCGTCAAAACCCGAGCGGTGATGCCACTGTGCCGAACCGCTTTGTAGTGACTATAAAAGTCCGAGCCCCTCCCATTAGGAAGCATTGGCGTCCTATAGTCCGTAGGCCACCCCCACACCCCTTGCCGTCAAAAATTCCTCGGTATGTCATGAATTCAATTCTTGTCAAAAGCTTCATCAAACTTCAATTACTTTCTCCCATAGCTTCCTTAAGTTCGCATGAACCCAATCGAAGCCATGTCAAGGCACGCTTGACTCTTTAGTTCATCGGCCACCCTCTTCCCTGCTAGCCAAGACCACCCTGCCAAGGGCAACTCACCACAGACCACCACAGCTTGAGCCGATCATTCCGCCGACACCCCCTCACCTCAAGGAAACTTAAACTGTCATGCTCTTATCAGTTTAGCTCTTCGGTAACTTATGTGCCATGCTAATATCCCAAGAGCTTATCACCTCACCACCATCCATCCCATGTTTTTCGACCATCCCAAAGCTCAAAAATGGTTCCCTAACTTATATAGACCCCAACTGTGTCTTTGGTTTCCATTGGAGACCACCGCAGCGCCACCAGTTACCGCCTCAACACTGACAGGTGGCCCCGAGTAACAAACCCGCGGGCCCACTTGTCATCCCTTCATCCCGCTAACTTTATCCAGTTGCGCAGTTCCAGTGTTCCACTCCACACGAGCCCCCACACACGAAAACCCCACCATGGCCTTCCACCTCGCCGCCGTCCGCGCCCCGCGCCTCGCCGTCGTGGCCTCCTCCGCAGCCGCCGGGGAGCCCGTCCGCCGCATCCGCCGCCGCGCTCCGGGGTCGCCTCCGCACCCGGGGCTTACGGCGGCTCCGGCCCAGCCGTCCGTCACGGAGGTGCGGCGCGCCATCGGCGTCGCCGACGACCCGTCCGCCTCCGGGAGGGAGAAGCAGTCCCCGTTCATGGAGCTTCTGGAATCCACACCCATCGGGCAGCCGGAGGGCGACGCCGAGCGCCGGCTTCGCGAGGTTGCCGAGTGGGTCGTCGACACCACCGAGGCGCGCGCCTGCGAAGGTGATGGACACGGAAACTCTCTCTAATTCCGTTAACTATCTCCTCTATTTGTTTTTGATACTGTGTATTTGAAGTTAATCTGCTATAACATTTGTTGAGGTGCAGAGGTGTCCGTGGCATTGTGGTAACAATCGCCATCAGATAATCCAATTCAAACAGCCAATATATCATCGCTACAGTGTGTTGTCACTGCAATTACAAATTTGCAATGCCATTTTCCTATGAATTATTAACGAATCCTTTCTAGAGATTACTATCCATTGCAATACAGGCATTTGTGTGTCACTTGGAAGAATGTCTTCTTGTGTATTTACAGAATAATTAAGTGTGGAATCCTTTTGAGTGTAATTTGAGTTGCAGCTTATAAGTGATCTTCCTCGCCTAAAAAAAAGCTTATAAGTGATCTTACCTTCTTTTTTTTTGCATCATTCTGAGTTATGGTACGAAATTTGGACTGAAATTGCTTTCTTTACTTCTTTTCTTGTCAGGGCAAAAGTCTTTCTTGATACTATGCATAAAGATCTTTCCTCTGTGGCTGTTCCTCCTGTTTATTGCCCTTGGAGTTGTAAAGTTACCATTTGATATTCCCGGTCTGGATAATATCCTAATGTAAGGTGTTTGTTTGTTTCTTATTTTTCTTCTTCCAATTATACAAGCTATGGATACTGAAAAGAAATAGTAGTAGATATGATTCGGATTATTGAAGTTACTTCTGTTGTAAGTTATGAATAAGTTGTATAATTGCTTTTCTTCTTCGCCTTCTTAGATAAGTAAATGTTGTATAACATTTGGATAAGTTTATTCCTTCACAGGAAATAAGTAAAAGTTACTTCATTTGAGGTGTTATTTATGTGATGAGCAGAATAACTGACTATCCATTGTCTATGTATATCCTATGTACAAATGTACATGAATCAGCCTATCATTGCCTTTTATCTTGTGTTATTGCGTTCTTTTGTACGTCCACTCTTTTTACATATCCATAATTCCATCAACAACCATTTACTTCTTAAGGACTCATATAGAATAATTCCATTTAATAAACATAACTTGATTAGGTGTTGCATTGACCAATTGTAATGTTTAGCAAAATGACTCCAGCCTCCTATTCATGTAATTTAATGGAATGATCTGCACATTATCTATTTGAAAGTAAATATTTTAGAACTAGGTAGTAGGTACACAAGAAGGCACTAATGTGATCGCTGGCCTTATTCCATTTGTTTGCAGATGCGTGCACATTCTAATTTCTTGTGAACAATATACAGAGTTGCACTTGTCTTTTATCATTTTCTTTGGGGAAACATATTGTATGAATCTTATAGATCTTTCAATTCAGGATGAACTTTTGGGTCCAACCTATGATGAGTGCACATTCTAGATTTTGTGAACAATATATAGAGTTGCACTTGTCTTTTATCTTTTTTTTTGGAAACATATTGTATGAATCTTATAGATCTTTCATTCAGGATGAACTTTTGGGTCCAACCTATAATATGAAATTGGTTCATGAATGAAGTTGAGGAAATGAATTGTACTCGAGGCACACCATGGCTTATAATTAGACATGTATGCATTTTAAAATGCATACCTTGTGATTAAAACCTTGCAAATCACGTAGATGTTATACATGTGAAAAACTTTGAAGGATGTAGGTTGCGGTTTGCAAACAGTCAGATTTGTTTGTTTGTGAAATGGCATCAAATGTCGTCTTTAGTTCTTGATGCTGTACATGATATTGGTTCTGTTCTCATTTGAATATATCAGCAATTGAGCTTGGACTTCATGTTGATGCCAAATAATATTATATGCTTAGTTTATGAAGTGTTGCAGGTTATATGGTAAATGATGTTATCTTGTCAAGTCACAGTCCATATTCTGTGGCGGTAGCATAGTAGCTCTCAAGTTTGACTTTCCATTGTTCTTCTTATTTCTGCATAATACAACTATGCAAGCACATTAGCACTGAGTTATGGTAATTGTTGACTGCATGTTCATATACCTGTTAAGTATATCAAGGCCCATATACTATAGGCCCATGTGGCCTATATAGTCATCTATATATTGGCATCTCAACTATCAGAGTTATCATCTTCTGAAATCCTAAAGTAAGTCACATGGTATCAGAGCCAATGGATTAGGGTTAGGTTAAATTTTTCCTACTCCCACGATCCAACGGCCAGTCGGCCTCGTTGGCCATCGAACTGCCCGTCCGCCCTTCGGCCGAGGCAGCCGTCCGCCCGTGGAGGCCTCTTCCCGTCGCGGCCGCTCCTGCATCCGCCCGTCGCTGCTTCTTCCTCGGACGCCGTCCCTGCCGTCGTCGGTTCGGCCGCCGTCCCTGCCATCTCCGCCCGTCGCGGATCTTTTGGCTGCCGCCTCTGCAGCGCCTTCGGCCGCCGTCTCCGCCCGTCGCGCCTCGTCAAATCCGGCGCCGCCTGGGGGAGCGCACGCCTCTGCCGTCGCCTGGGCAGCCTGCGCTGTCGCCCTGCGTCGCCTCGTCAGATCCGCCGCCGCCTGGGGAGCCGCCGCTGCCTCGTCAGATCCGGCGCCGCCTGGGGAGCCGCCGGCCGCCTCGTTAGATCCGCCGCCGCCTGGGGCTGCCGCCTCGTCAGAACCGGCGTCGCCTGGGGAGCCGCCGGCCGCCTCTGCTGCGCCTCGTCACTACCGCCTGGGGAGCCGCTGGCCACCTCGCCTCTGCTGCTCCTCGCCGGTGCCGCTTGGGAAGCCGGCCTCTGCGCCTCGTCACTCGGCCACCTCTGCAGAGGATCCTCTGCCGTGGATCCGCCTCTGCTGTCCCAACCCATGCCGTGGCTTCTTGGTGTGATTCTCCTATCACAGTCAACTCATCCACTGTGGTAACTGCTATTTGTCCCCTGTTCTGCCTGTTTTGCCTGCTGTTCTATTGGTCAAAATGTCTCAGATAAATGCAATAGTTATCAATCTCACCCTAGATGGTCAGAATTATCCAGAATGAGCTTTCTGTGTAGAGACTGCATTAAGGGGTTATGGTTTACTTTTTCACTTAACGGAAATTCCACCTGTACTTAAGGATGATGGTAGTAATGCTGCTGCAGTAAAAGAATGGCATATTAATGATGGAAAAGTAATGGCTGCCATGGTGAATAGTACTAAGCAATCCATGATTATGAGTCTTTCTAAGTTCAAAACAGCCAAGGGCATATGGGACAACTTGAAGAAGCGCTATGTTCAGGATAGTGGTGCTCTTTTGCATACTCTCATGTAGCAAACTCATGAAATTGAGCAGAATGATATGTCTATTGATGAGTACTACTCTGCTTTTGATCGTCTGATGGGATCATTGACTTCCATGATACCTGAGTGTACAGCTGTTCCCTGTCCAGCACATAAGTTTATTGAGAAGTTTTTTACTTACAGATTTGTCATGGGAGTCCGGGCTGAGTATGATTCCATTCATACACGATTGCTTCACAATTCTTCTACTCTCACAATGGCACATGCATTGTCTGATTTACTTGCAGAAGAAACACGTCTTAAGTCTATGTCTTCTTCTGCATCTGTTCCTCATAGTGTGTTGGCAGCTTCTCAGAGGATCAGTGCACCAAAAAGTTCCTCTTCAGCGCTCTGTAAGCATTGTGGCAAGTCTGGTCATCTTCCAGAGAATTGTTTTTCTCATTATCCAGAGAAGTTGGCTGACTATCGTGCACGTCGTGCTGCTCGTGGTACTGGTTCCACTCCTAGATGTTCAGTGTCTGTTGCTGCTGCTTCGCCTGTTAATGCTTCTTCGTCGTCTTGGGTGCTTGATTCAGGGGCTTCTTTTCATGTGACATCTTTTTTTTCTCGAACGACGCAGGAGAGCTGCGCGTCATTATATTAAGAAGAAAGGGGCTACAAAAGGACAACACCTCTGCTAAACACTATCTAACTCAACTCCACACAAGTGAGGAACAGGACAACAAATAGCTAAGGTCTCGGGCTCCAGCAGAGCACCAAAGACTACAATCCTCCCTCACACTTTGGAGCACTAACTGAAGGTTAGGCCTACCACCCTCAAAGACACAAAAATTTCTATGCTTCCAAAGCTCCCAGGCACACAAAATGATCAAGCTGTTTAGCCCCTTCTTTAAGTCTTTAGGCAACCCTTTAATGGCCTTGCACCACCAGTCGGAGAAACTATCAGCAGATGGTTGGGGCACCAAAGAAGCAAGACCCAGCTTGTGAAGAATGACCGCCCAGACCTGCCTAGCAAAAACACACGCTACCAGAATATGCTGCACGGTCTCCTCAGCCTGGTCGCAAAGAGGGCAGACAGCCGGGTGAGGTAAACCTCGCTTTGCGAGGCGGTCTGCAGTCCAACAGCGATTCTTGATAGCCAGCCAAATGAAGAATTTGCACTTTAGGGGGGCCCAACTCTTCCAGACTCGTCTCCAGGGTGAAAATTTTATTGCACCAAAGAAGAAGGCCTCATAAGCTGACTTACTGCTATATAGTCCATTCTTGGAGAGACGCCAAAAATGCTGGTCAGGGGCAGCCGGGTCCAGAGCCAGATCTTCCACCAACTCCCAAATGGTTAAGAAATCGAGGATCACCTGCACAGATAAAGCCCCTTTGATACCTTGAACCCATCTTCTGCCGGTTAATGCCTCCTTAACAGTCCTTCGCTTGGCGACTCTATTAGGGATCAACTTGAAAAGATTAGGAGCCCACTCTGAGACTGTTTTACCCTGCAGCCAACGATCTGTCCAGAATTTGGTGTCTTCACCGCTGCCAACTCGAGACACAACAGCAATATCAAATAAGGCTTGGGAATTACGCGAAACCTGGATAGGGAGCCCTACCCACGGTTTGGAGGGGTCGGTTTTCTGCTGCCACAACCAACGGATGCGCAGCGCCCAACCCATAATTTCCAAATTCAGAATGCCAAGTCCCCCATATTGCAACGGCTGCTGGCACTTACTCCAAGCAACCAAGCAACTGCCCCCTTTAGCCTGCTCATGACCCTTCCAAAGAAACCCACGCCGCCTCTTATCTATGGCCTTGATAACCCATTTAGGCATGTCCAACGCAATCATAAGAAAAATAGGGATGGCTGAAAGAACGACTTTCACAGTAATGAGTCTTCCAGCTTTATTCATTTGCGAGGCTTTCCAAGAAGGGAGCATATTAGCCACCTTATCCACAAGTGGTTGCAATTCCACTCTAGATGGCTTGCGGATGATGAGAGGGATGCCAAGATAACTGATGGGAAACTTCTTAATCTCACAAGGCACAAGATCTGAGATTAGATTCAGATCATCAACAGAGCACTGAATGGGCGTCACCGAGCTTTTCTCCAAATTCGCTTTGAGGCCAGAGGCGTGACCAAAAACTTCCAGCAGCTTTTTAACCAGGCAAATATCATCTCTTGCGGGTCTGAGGAACATAATGACATCATCAGCATAAAAAGAGATCCTGTGTTGAACTTGAGGGACTGCCAAAGGCTGCAGCAAACCTTCGCCAGAAGCATGACTGATCAAAGAGTTAAGAACGTCCATAGCCAAGATAAACAACATAGGGGAAAGGGGATCTCCTTGCCTAAGGCCCCGTTGGTGAAAGATCAAACCCCCTTGCTCTCCATTAACCAATACCTGAGTTGAGGAAGTGGAAAGTAACAGACACAGCAGATTACACCAACGATGTCCAAAGCCAAGGTGCTGCAACACATCCAACAGGAAGGACCAGGAGACTGAATCGAAGGCCTTTGAGATGTCCAACTTGAGAAGAATATGGGACTCCTTCCTGTGCAGACTTCTGGCTAGCTGCTGGACAAGCAAGTAATTATCCTGAATATTCCTTCCCTTGACAAAAGCACTTTGGTTTTTGGAAACCAACTTAGGCAGCAACGGAGCCAGCCTGTTGGCCATGATCTTAGCAACCAACTTAGCGAAACTATGGATGAGACTGATGGGCCGATAATCCTTGACTTGAGTTGGATCCGCCTTTTTAGGGAGGAGGAGGATGAAAGCAGAATTTAGCAATCTGAACTTGGATACATGACCTTTCTGAATAGCCTCCAGAGCCAGCAAGATGTCAGCCTTAATAATACCCCAACAGGACTTGTAAAAGTTGCCGGTAAAACCATCCGGGCCAGGGGCCTTGTCCAAGGGCAAGGATTTGATGGTTGCCCAAACCTCATCAGCTGAGAACGGATCATCCAGAGTTGATAGCTCCTGCAGCTGCTGAGGATTGTGGAAAACAGGAAGGTTTAGGCCGTAGGCCCTTTCTTCCGCCGAACCGAGCAGCTGCTCAAAGAACTCAGAAGCCGCCGAGAGCTTGTCCTCCTGAGAAACAACCAAAGAATTGCCAACCAGGAATTTAGCAATGAAATTTTTTCTTTCGATAGCGGGCCTGCTGGTGAAAAAAAGAAGTGTTAGCGTCTCCCTCCCGGAGGTAGAGGATCCTGGAACGTAGCCTGGCGATTGTGCGCTCCAAAGATGCAAGGCCAAGGCAATGCAGCTTGAGCTTAATCCTCAGCCAATCCTCCACTGGACCAAGAGCCCTAAAATCTCTTGCAATCTCTAGGCGATGCAAAACCTCCTTAGCCATTTCTAACTGAAACTTCACATTGCCGACCTTTCTATGGCTCCACCTCTGCAACCCCTTGGACAGCCGCTGTAACTTAAGAGAAACCCGCTCAACGGCGCACAGAGATTGCACCGGGGCTGACCAAATCTGCTGCACCGCCTCAGAAAAGCCAGGAAGCTTTGGCCAGAAACTTTCAAAATGGAAGCGCCGCTTGCCCCGGGTGGCGACTTTCAAGCCCAAAATAAGAGGGCAGTGGTCAGAGACCGAAGAAGCAGCACTCTGAAGAACGACGTCAGGAAAAATACCCTCCCACTCCGTACAACAGAAGGCTCTATCCAGTCTAACCAAAGTTGGGGAAGCTCGCTCATTAGACCAAGTGAATTTACGCCCAATCAACGGAATTTCCAAAACCTCCGAGTCATCCAAAAAGCGGCGAAATCTCCCCATCATGGCCCGATCGAGATTAGAGTTGTTCTTGTCAATAGCTTGATAAATCAGGTTAAAATCACCGGCAACAAGCCATGGGCCTGAGCACAAAGCACGGATATCCCTCAACTCCTTGAGGAACGCCACCTTCTCCTCATCAACCTGGGGACCATAGACCCCAGTAAACCACCAATTCCTTCCTTCTTGCTCAGCGAAACAGACAGAGACAGAGAAGTTGTCCACCCGAGAAGCTAAAACCTGACAGACTAAACTTTTCCAAGCCATCAGCACTCCCCCTCTAGTGCCATTGGCGGACAAAGCAACAAATTTATCATATCTGGAACCAAAAGTAGAAAGAAACAGCCTCTGGGACAAGTCAGCAACCTTCGTTTCTTGGAGGCACACCACATCAGCATTAGCAGAAAAAATCACATCCCTAACAGCATTGCGCCGGTCCTGCTGATTCAGACCCCGCACGTTCCAAAAAAGAATGGAGGAAGGATTCATTGGGAACCAAAAAGAATCGACCCCAGAGCGAATCAGCACGAAACGGCCAAGGAATTCGCCGCTCTAGCCTGAAAAGCATCCTCTACCTTCCATCCAAAAAGCGCCGCTAAGGCAGAGAGATGGGCATCAGTAAGAGGGTTCAAGAACAGCTTACAATAATTGTCTAGAGCCTCTTGGCTGACCTTCTCCACATCCTGCAGGAGCCCAAGACACTTGATCACCTTCTTCTGAGCATCATTCAGAACAGGTCCAGGGGAGCAGGGACCTGACCCGGCAATACGCCGACTCCTCCTGGGAAGGGACGCAGCACCGCGAGACCGAGACCGCCTCCGAGGGGCGGCCGGCCGAGGGAGCAGCTGTTGAGCAGGGCGAGCGACGCTGCTGAGAAGCCGCTCCACAGCGGTCCCCCAAGGGGATCCAGGACTCCTAGCGCCATCGGCAGCAGGGGAGGCCGGCCTGAAGCGCCGGCGCCTCCGCGAGTACACCAGGAGCTGACGGGGGCGAACGGGGACTTCGGGGGAGGGAGGAGAAGACGACGAGACAGCAGGTACCTCCGACACCACAGAAGCAGCCAGACTGTCCAAGGGAGCAAGCGTAATCGGCTCGACCTCGACCTCGACCTCCGAGGGCTGCCTAGGGGGCCCAAAGCCCAGAAGAGACATCTCGAACTCCAGGGGGGCAGGCCACGGCCCAGGCGAAGGGTCCAGGCCAGACGGCTCAAAATCTGGAGCCAGACCGCCAACCGCCTGAGAAGACAAGCCGACGGCAGGGGACTCCTCGGGCGCCGCGGGACATGAAAGCACCGGGGAAAAAGATCCTGCGCAAGGAGCGAGGGGGGCGCCGTCTTCTGGGGAGCAGCGGAGCAGCCGAGGTCCACGAGCAGTGGTTCTGGGGAAATGTTGACATTAATGCTGCGCATGCCAACCGGACTGCTCGCGAGGGACAACGGCGGCACCGAGGGGGCCACCGCGCAGGAAGCGCCAGCTCTGAGGGGGCCCAATCGGGAGTGGACCGAAACACGAGGACCGCCGCCAGGAGGCACCGAACCGTCCTCAGGAGCCTGCGCCGGAGGGCCGTCAGGAGGACCATGCGAACGCCGCTGATCCCGGCCGCCGCTGCCGCCCGGAGGCGACGGAGGGGGTGGGGGAGGCGCCGAAACTGAAGCCTGAGGTAAAAACGTCACCCCGATCGCCAGGGGGTACGACAAAGCCCGACGCACAGACGAACTGCCCAGGGAAGGCTCCACAATGAGAAGAGTCATGGCTGAGGGAAGGAGCTCCGGCCTTGAACACCAGGCCCTCACGCGGAAGAACTCCCTTTGAACAAAAGTGTCAGGATAAACTGCTTGAATCCAACAGAACTCGTCAAGGAGCTGCTGCGCCGTTGCCAGCTCCCAGGCATGCGCCGGAATGCCACTGATCGTAATATCCACCTCCCTTGCGCAAACTAGGCCGTTGGAACGAAAGAGTCGAGACCAGCGCCGAAAGTGCAGCCTGAGAGAAGATGAGACGAACGGCTGCCCACCATTGAAGACGCGAGTAGCAGCAGCATCATCAGGAAGAATGACGAGGAAGGAAGCAGGGGAATCACGCCGCACAACCAGCAACTCCTCCGCCAGGCCAAACCCTCTAGCAATCTGTTCAGTGAGGAGCTCAACAGACGCGCCGGAGCACTCTCCCACGACAGTCGCAACGAGGGCATGACGGAGATCATCTTCCCTGCCTTCAAGACTAACAGAACGAGCAATGACACGCTGAGGAGCGTCACCCAGACCATCCGCCGCCGCATGATCACCCGAAGCCGCAGGGAGGGGAGACACAGCATTATCCCGATCGCTAGCAGAACGCGCGGGAGAAGACTGGCGCTCGCTCTGCCCACCTGAACGCCTCCGCCGAAACCGACGTCGCTTCCTACGGCCACCACTCTCGCCAGCGCCACCGCTAGCCTCCATTGCCAATCCCACAGAGTCAGCCGCCGCCGGTGCTTGAGAAGGCGGCACACAGGCCAGCGGAGGGCCAATCCGGCGCCACACCTTCCTCACCGCCAGGCGGGAGACAGCACCCTGCGGAGCGGACACCCGACGCGGACACGAGGCTGAACGGTGCCCAGAAGCCAGGCAGCGCAGGCAGCGGGTACGATGACGGCAAACAGCCGCGCGGTGAGACGGCGACAAACAGTTGAAGCACTTGCCACGCAAAACCTCAAGGACAGGCCGGCGAGGCCGATCCGCCGACTCTCGAAGACCTTCCAACTGCCAGCCGCCTGCTCGCCGGTGGTAACTAACACGTCACGATAACTAGCCGGAGCAGAAGCCCTGGGACTTTCCACGTCGGCCGCATCCCTCCAACGCTGCGCCTTGGAGCGTCCAGAGGGGGCAGGGGAGAGTGAAGGGGAGTCCGGCGCCAGGAAGGACTGGGTGACAGGCCCGGGGAGAACAGCAGTCTTGGGAGTGGCCGCCGGTTCCGGGGTGGAGGCCGGCGGGGGGCAGTGGAGGGTTGGGGCGCCGTGAAGTGGGGGGCGGGGGAGAGAGCAGGAGACGGAGACATCTTTCCCCGTTTTGCTTTCTCACCACGGAGCACTGATCAACATCTTGTTTCAATGAGCCCTTGGTAGCTCTCAAATCATCATTCTGCGTTAATGGTTCCTTGTCTTTGCTAGCTTTTCTCACAATGGAGTCTTGAGCTTGATCAGTCCCAGTTGGTTGCTTGCAAGCCGGTCACTGATGGCGCTTCTGTTTAGACAGCTGATGGTACATCTTGTCATATCACTCACCAGGGTTCACTTTGCAATCCTCATTTTTCTGTTCCTGATGTTTCTTTTGTACCTCAGTTATTCATGAATCTTCTTTCAGTTGGTCAAGTTACAGACCAACATTGTTTTGTTGGATTTGATGACTCATCTTGTTTTATTCGGGACCGTCGAAGCGGGAAAGTGATTGGGACTGGCCATCGCCGTAAAGGTGCTCCTAGCCTCTACATCCTCGACACCCTGCGTCTTCCTTCTTCCATTGAGTCTCCAGCTCGTGTGTCATCCGCTGCTTCGTCTTCCGCCTCTTCCTTCGCCCAGTGGCATCATCGTCTTGGTCATCTTTGTGGGTCCCGATTGTCCACATTAATAAATAAAGGTTGCTTAGGTCATACACCTATTGAGTCTAGTTTTCATTGTAAGGGTTGCAAACTTGGAAAATAAATACAACTACCATATTCATCTAGTGTTTCTCATTCAGCTAGACATTTTGATCTTATTCATTCAGATGTATGGGGTCCTGCACCTTTTGCTACAAAGGGTGGTCATAAACATTATGTCATTTTTATTGATGATCATTTTCGATATACATGGATTTATTTCATGAAACATCGCTCTCAGTTGTGTTCCATTTACCAGTCTTTTGTTTGCATGGTTCACACACAGTTTTCTACTCCTATTAGAGTTTTTCGCTCTGACTCTGGTGGTGAGTATTTGTCTGATGCTTTTCGTCAGTTTTTGTCCTCTGAGGGTACACTTGCTCAGCTCTCTTGTCCTGGCGCTCATGCTCAAAATGGTGTTGCTGAACGCAAACATCGCCATCTTATAGAGACTGCTCGCACACTTTTGATTTCATCTTTTGTTCCTTCTCATTTTTGGGGAGAAGTTGTTTCTACTGCTGTTTATCTCATCAATAGACAACCCTCATCCAAACTGTCTGGCCAATGTCCTGGTGAAGTTCTTTTTGGTACCCCTTCTAGCTATGATCATCTCCGAGTTTTTGGATGTACTTGCTATGTTTTGCTTGCACCTCGTGAGCGAACTAAGTTGACTGCACAATCTGTTGAGTGTGTTTTTCTGGGGTATAGTCTTGAGCATAAAGGATATCGGTGTTATGATCCTTCTTCTCGTCGCATACGTATTTCTCGTGATGTGACCTTTGTTGAGGACCGTCCTTTCTTTTATAATCCCTCTACTCAGCCCACATATTCTCCCACAGAACCCACATCGTTCCTGTGTCTTCCTCCTATTTCGTGTCTTCCTCCTATTTCACCCAATAATGATGTCCCTACACCCATTCCTGCTCCTTCTATTTCCATCACGCCACCTTCACAAGAGACTACACCTACTCCTGCACCACCTCCATTTCATTCTAAACCACCTATCACACGTGTTTTCCATCGTCGTCCCACAAACCCCACAGTTCCTCCATCTAGTTCTACCACCATGGCCAGTCCTGATACAACCGCTGTTGATGCTTCTAATGATGAGTCTCATACTGTTCCTGATGAGTTACAGGTTGGTCCTCGATATAATCTACGAGATCGTACTGCTATTGGTCCGGCTGACAAGTATGGTTTTCCACGTGTGAATGCTGTTGTTGATGAGCCATCCACTTACAAGGAAGCTTCTAATATTCCGGAATGGCAGCTTGCTATGTCTGAGGAGCTTGCTGCCCTTGATCGTACAGGTACTTGGGATCTTGTTCCATTACCGTCACATGCAGTGCCTATTACATCTAAATGGGTTTTCAAAATTAAGACCAAGTCTGATGGTTCTGTTGAGAGATATAAAGCTCGTCTTGTTGCTAGAGGTTTTCAGCAAACTCAAGGTCGAGATTATGATGAGACCTTTGCACCAGTTGCTCATATGACTACTGTTCGTACTCTCATTGCAGTGGCTGCAACTTCTTCTTGGACCATCTCTCAAATGGATGTTAAAAATGCTTTTCTTCATGGTGATTTGCATGAAGAAGTTTATATGCAACCACCCCCAGGTGTTGATGCTCCTCCTGGTCATGTTTGTCATCTTCGTCGTGCTCTATATGGTCTTAAACAAGCTCCTCGTGCTTGGTTTGAGCGTTTTGTATCTGTGATACGGGCTGCAGGGTTTTCACCTAGTGATCATGACCCTGCTCTATTTATTCATCTCTCTCCACGTGGACGTACTTTGCTTCTTCTGTATGTTGATGATATGTTGATTACGGGAGATGATATGGAACACATTTCTCATGTGAAGAAGCAACTTGGTGAGCAATTTCAGATGTCTGATTTAGGTCCTCTCAGTTATTTCTTAGGAATTGAAGTGTTGCATTCTGCAAAGGGCTACTATCTCTCTCAGTCCAAATACATACAAGATCTTATTGCTCGTTCTGGCATTACAGATAGTCGAACGGCTGCGACGTCTATGGATCTTCATTTACAACTTCGCCCTACCGATGGTACACCTCTTGAGGATCCCTCTCGATATCGGCATATTGTGGGCAGCCTTGTTTATCTCACTGTTACTAGACCTGATATTGCTCATGCGGTTCATATTCTGAGTCAGTTTGTGAGTGCTCCTACTTCCATTCATTTTGGACATTTGCTTCGTGTACTACGGTACTTAAGGGGGACATCATCTCAGTGTTTGTTCTATGATCGTGAGAGTCCGCTTCAGCTTCATGCTTACTCGGACTCCACCTGGGCGAGTGATCCAACAGATCGTCGTTCTATCACAGGTTATTGCATTCTTCTTGGTTCTTCTCCTCTTGCATGGAAGTCTAAGAAGCAGGCGGCTGTATCTCGTTCTAGTACAGAGGCAGAACTTCGAGCACTTGCCACTACCACTTCAGAGATTGTATGGCTTCGATGGTTGTTAGCAGATTTTGGTATTTCCTGTGATGCTCCTACACCTCTTCTATGTGACAATACTGGAGCCATACAGATTGCTAATGATCCTGTGAAGCATGAACTTACAAAATATATTGGCGTTGATGCCTTCTTTACTCGGTCTCATTGTCATCAGAAACCAATTGTTTTTCAGTATGTGCCCTCAGAACTGCAAGTGGCAGATTTTTTCACTAAAGCACAAACTCGAGAGCAACATCGGTTTCACTTGCTCAAACTCAATGCTTCAGAACCTCCGCTTCCACCTTGAGTTTGAAGGGGGTGTTAAGTATATCAAGGCCCATATACTATAGGCCCATGTGGCCCATATAGTCATCTATATATTGGCATCTCAACTATCAGAGTTATCATCTTCTGAAATCCTAAAGTAAGTCACAATACCATGCATTTTTAAGTGAACTTTAGGCTTCATTGGATCTCCAATAGATTGCTACCTATCATTTTGTTATATTCCTTTGTCTCTTGACTTCAGCATTGAAGTAAATAATAATGTTTGTTGGTGGCTGTTAGATCTTATCGTACAAAAGCACCGGCTGAGTAAGGAAAACAAGTCAAAAGAACCCATTGTTGAATGGGAAAATCAACTGATTAAATACTACAGTCCATGAATAATTTTACGTGTATTTGAATATAAGTAAATCCCAAGTGGTTTAGTTCCTTGCCAATGGAACATGAACTATGTTCTGTTATTCAAATGGCTCAAGGACAAGGAACTCTATTGGGTAAGATGGGTGAATGAAAGTGCATTGCTTTAACGTAGAGAAGTCGAAGTCAAAACTGAAAACAAGAAACTAACCAAACTGTACCATAAGCATTCGATTCACAAAATGATACGTTTATTGCTTTTGATGGTTAAGGGGCTGCACTGCCCATCATATCTCTGATGGGTGAGGAAGCTACTTCTTATCCATCATGCTCTTAATTGAACAAGTCTAGCGCTTCCATATGCAACTTACTGCTTTACTCTTCTATGTTTCTTATTTGGACATGCTGTTCAGTTATGCAGATAAAGAAGATTATTGCTCACGTACTTCATATCAGGTAATATGGACACTTGCTTACTCTGTGTGATATATTTCATGTAGCTTCCACTGTACAAATTTAATATTTTTTTATTACTAGTTGAGTGCTTATGCAACAGATACCCAAATTGCATAAGCAAGTCAACCAATTTGAGTTTTATGTGTACCAAAATATCATTATCGAGGTAACAAAAGCATGCGTATGGCGTTGTTCAGAATTGATCTCAAGGACAATTTTGATTTCGATGTACAATGTATGTGAATATAATTATGAGATGGTACATGGTCCTTAACACAATTTGTTGTCAAATAAATCAACCATCATCTATACATGTATAAACTTTGCCAAACCTGAACTGTGGGGATCCATTATATTGCTCCCTCTTGTAAGATAAAAATTGACATACGGGCCTTAGTATCAACTCGTCTACTGTGTAACCAATGATATGACAAATAAGTTCTAATAATCTGGACTCCAATCTATAGCCAAAAACACACTTATACAATAACAGCTCTTTGTTATCATGAAGGATGCAAATCTAGTAAAAAAAATACTATTCGTATCACCACAACATCGATATATACAAGTGCAAGCTCTTTTTGGAAATCATCAAGACTCAGAAGGGGGATGATATTGATCTATGTGATTGCCATTGTTGAAAGTTCCTCATCTTTCCTTTGCCATGCATGATGATTGCTACTCTCTTATATCGTCACATAGCCACACCGAAGCAAGTGGCAACACCTGCAAAAGAAGGATTATACTATTTGGTCCATGGCTTTCCCTCACAAAGGCTCATCTATAGAAAAGATGTTTCAAGAAAATTTGGACTACGTAACATAGCACATCAATGCCAATAATGAAAAAGGAGGCAACGAGAACAACATTGTCCAAGTTTTTCAACAGAAACATAGTTTTGTTGATTTCTACCTTGATACCACGTAATATAAAGACGGTGCTCAGCATAATGGGAAACCATTCCACGTTGCATCCCATGTAAATAATCAACTGCCATTCTTTGATATAGATCACGATTAATGCATGACAAGATTTTTAGCAATCATCATAGAACAATGGGGATTATTTAGTAACATGGTTATTTCTGGTCATTAGGGCTTTTCATAATAGCAGTAGAACCATAACAAGCACAATACAAATTTGAGCACAATACTTACAGGAGCTGTAGTTTGCTGGTAAAAGAAATGACTGAATCACCATTTTTGTGATACCAATTTCATGGTTTGTCCTCCTTTTGGCTGTAGTAAGACACTATATGGATCAGACGAAAAATTGGATAGCAAAAAATCCCTACAAAATCAAATGAATTATTTCTTCTTATAGTGGAAGCAAAAAAGCCAAATCTTGTCACAGAATCTTCTCTATCATGCACTGGATTGGTGGTTTATGAGCCATGGTGTTCAGTGGGTTGTGGTGGAAGTAGAGGCTTGCTTGATGCTGATAAAAGGGCATCTGAGACCATATGAGAGGATTGAATCTAGAAGAACAATCTATTGGTGGTTTGCTCCTCCCCAAATTCCTTTCTCTATTTATCTCCCAATTCTCATCCTAGCACAAATTGTCAACGCCTAGTCTTGTCGCAATCTCTTTGTCCAGTTGTTTGTACGTAGCAAACCTCCAGCCATTCATAAATCAAGACACATGCTTGTGGCAAAATCCAAAATTCAAACTCCGATACTAATCTAGGCACTAAGCACCATCTTCTTTTGCTTGAAATATGCAAACTAGAAGATCTATCAAATCCCTCCATCCTCTGCTAATTCCCATTCCAATTTCTAAAACAATAAGTTGTTTTAGCGTAAATCGATAGTTAGGTTTCCACACCTCCTATGCTAACTTGCACAGCTGCTAACGTTGCTCTAGTTGGGCATGCTTTAGCCAGTGCTCGTCGTCATCTTGGCGCTCGTCCTCGTGGACTCGACCAGGATCAGCAGGGCCTTCTGCTGCACATTAATGGCTTCAATTGGCAATTGGAACGATGGCTCAAACGGTGGTGCGTGGCAGGTCCTTGGCCGACATCAGTTGGTGCGTGCAATGCTTGAGAGACCTGGTGCCTACGTGGTGCTAACTTGGGGTGAAGCGGGGGCATCTCCAGCACCGGTGGCAGAGGCAGGCGATGAGGACGGCCGCAATGGTGCCAGCAGTGATGAGGTCCTAATCATGGAGGTCGAGGATAGAGGTACACTATGAGAGCCATGCACTCAAGAAACCAACACTTCAAATCCTGTTGGATATAGCTCAGGAGGAAAGCTCATGGTCATCATGGACGACGGAGTGGGGAGCTCAGGAAGAAATGATGCAAAAGGCAAGATTGGAAGGCAACAACAAGGGAAGGAGGGGGTAGAGGCATGGGGGAGTACGTTGGTGAGAGGCAGTGGTAGTGTTGTGTGGGTAGGAGGAGGACGACAACACATGGGGAAGGAGTAGGATGCGGCAGCAAGGTGAGCGAGTAGCGAGCATCCTAAGAAGGTGCCGCACAATGGAGGGAAGGAGGAGGTGGAGGAGTGGGGAAGTACGTCAGTGAAAGGGCGGCAGCAGTGGTGTGTGAGGAGGAGGTGCGGGGCAGAGTTGGATGCGGTGGCAACGATTGGATTTGTTAGGGATTTCAATTTGGGGGCAATGGGAGATGTGGAAAGGGAAGCGGAAGCCACATGACTTAGGGCAGGGGCACATGTCGGCGCACTTCTTTTCTGAGAGAGAGAGGAGCGGAGGGAGTGATGCGGGAGAAATAGCTGGTCCACCTAGGGATGAAAACGGAACGGAAATATCCCGTACCGAACCGCATCGTTTTCTACATTTGACCCGATCGAATTCGTATTTTCGGACAAATTCGAATTCGGTTCGAAATACGGAATACCAAATTCGAAAACGGAGCGGAAACGGTTTAGGCGTTTTCCGACCGTTTTCTACTTTTCTACATTTTATTCGGAATATACCGTATTGTAAATACGGTTTAAACCGAATTTGGCCCACTAGAAGTATTAGACACGGCACGGCAGGCACGCCGGCGCCAGCGGCCGGCCGCCTCGGCCTCTACCTCGCCTCCCCAGTCACCCCTCCCGAAGACATCTCTCAAGCCACGGCCATCCCCAAACTCCCCAATCCCCACAAGCACAATCCATCAACCATCACAGAGCAGAGACCAGAGAGAGAGAGAGAGTAAAGGGGAAGGAGGCACACCGGTCACCGGAGGTCGCCGCAGGAGGAGGAGCGGTGTAGCCGGAGCCGAGGGCAACATCTCGCCCGATGACTAACTCATCGTTGGCGCCCCAGTCGCCGCCGGCCATCCGCCGCTGGTGGATGTAGTCGAGGTTGTCGTCGGCTCGTCGCCATCGCTCGGAGCTAGGGGGAGGGGCGGCGGGGGAAGAAGGGGGCGACCGGGGGAGGAGTAGGGCGGCGGGGGCCGGGGGGAGGAGTGGGGCGGCGGGGGAGAAAAGGGCGGGGAGGAGGAGGGGGCGGGGGAAGGAGGGGGCGCGGAGGAGGAGGGGGCGGCTACGAGGAGGGGGTGGCCGGGGCAAGGGGGGCGGCGAGGGAGATCTGGGGAGGAGGGGGCGGCGGGGGAGGAGGGGCGAGGAGGGGGTGGCGGGGGGAGGGGCGGCCGGGCGAGGAGGGGGCGACGGGGGAGGAGGGGAAGGAGGGGGCGGTGGGGGAGGAGGGGGGCAGCGGCGGGGAAGGGGCGGCCGGGCGAGATCCGGGGAAGAGCGGCGGCAGGGAGATTGTGGGGGAGAAGGGACCGAGTGAGGCGCTGGAGATAGGGGGAGGAATGAACTGGCGGCGGCGAAGGAGGGTTAGGGTTCTAGATATTGTTGCGATTTAGTCCTTCAGGTTTCTGAAATCTACGAATAGGTTTTATCTATTTTGATTTCTTCTATTCCAGCCCTCGTAAATTCTAATTTCATCGCGAAAAGATCCTATACATGAATACATCTGTTGTGACATGTATATCTGTACAGAGCAGTCCTTAGAATACCAAATTTGAAGATTGAGCTAGGTTTTGGATATGTGAATGTGTGATGTATGTATATATATAAGATGAGGAGAAAGATGATGATGGTTGGATCTTAATCTAATGAATGAAAAAAGTGACTGAGATATGCTGTGATTTAGGCCGAGTTCATTTTTGCACTTGTGATATGAGGTGTCTTTTGTTGTTCTTCATTTTTGCACTTGTGATATAATGTGTCTTTTATTGTTCTTTCTTAAGAAACATCATCATACAAAAATAATGAGTATTTTCAATGTTGCTCCTTCTTAGGTCACCACCATCGAACCCTAAGTCGCATCCTCACGGCTTTCTTGCTTCTTAGGTCACCACCATCGAACCCTAAGTCGCATCATACAAAAATATTGATTATTTTCCTCACGACACTTGTTAATTATTATATGCACTTGAACTTGATCATGCACTTGGTAATTGTTATGTACTTGGTCACTTGTTAATTGTTATGCACTTGGTCCTACAGGTCGGTATTCCGTATTGAATTTTCGTATACCGACCGTGTTCGACATAATTCCGCTCGAATTGGTTCGTTTTCGAAATTCTCGATATTCCGTAAGTTCGTGTTCGTTTTCGTGTCCGGCTTTACCGCTTTCGCTTTCGTTTTCGTATTCAAATGTAGAAGTAGAAAACGGTTGAGAAGTTTTCCGACCGTTTTCATCCCTAGGTCCACCTGGTGGTGCGTTTTTTCGGAGGGAGTGACGCAATAGAAATAACTGGTCCACCTGGTGGTGCGTTTTTTTCTAAGAGGAGAGGAGGAGAGGCAGATGAACTACCACTACTAACTCCTTTTTTAAGTAATAGAGATAGTTGTATGTTTGTGTGGAACCAGGGGTTATCAATAACGGATTTTTTAATTGTGACTGCGATTATATCTTCTAACAGAAAATGAGAAGGGAAGATTTGTTACAGTAAAATATTGCCAATCTCATGGAGCTGTGAAACGGATGCTGAAGGGAGATAAAAAGGGACAATAATGAAGCAAGAATGCAGTTTCCTCTTTAACTGCTCATGTGGATAGCCAAGAAAACTCTTCTATTCCATAGAACATCAGGTGATTGCAGAAGGACAGCATGATCTACAGAGATTTTGACCACTTTCAGGCTACCCTTCCAAAAGAAAAATGGATCCCTCTTAACGCTGAAGGTATGTACAACAGATGTAATCCAACACAAAATGTTAAGTTAAATAGGGAGAAAGAAGGTAAAAAAAAATCACAAAATTTCCTCAGTGGCAAGCCCGAGAAGAGGTTGATTTCTCAATTTGCAAGTACCCGACTGCAGCTTGATATCCTAGTTAGCTCTTGGTCGTAAGTCGTAACACCTGGACAAGATGAGAAATGTGTTAAACACTTTGGAGTTAGTCATGCCAACAGAGGAGCCCGAGACACCAGCGGATTATGTACAGCCGAGCTCGACAATCTTTCAGGACTCTAATGAACTTCTCCCTTATTATCTTATTTCTGCTCTGTGCTCCCATGTCTACATGGCTAACTACTACTTATTTCGATTGGAGGAGTAGAAAGCAGAACATGCTGTAAGGGTTTGTTGATTGAGTTTATGCAGATTTGGTTAGCATATCAAGAGATGGTAGGCTTTTATCTCTACTACTTAAAAGAGAGAGTTGTTGTTGTTGGTGGTTCATCTGCTCCTTCCCCTCCTCTGGAAATATATTGTTACCAACATGTGGGCCATCCTAATTTCTCATTGTCCCATTCCTCTCTCTGCCACAGCCGCGCCCTTGGCATATCGATTTGTTTTGTTCCTCTTCTCTTTCATCTGCAATGCCACCCTCCCATTCCAATAATCCTCCTCGCCAGTGGTGGAGCCAATATTTCATAAAGCCTCGGGCCTAAAACTAAGGGGTTGTAAGTCTATAACTTACGTCGAATACTATCAACACTAAAGCATAACAAAAATACAACACAAATGCACTATCAAAATAAAATTTGAATTTCATGTTTAACGATACAACAAAATAGATAAAACATAGCAAAAAAATAGGAATGCAACATACCACTAGCACCAGGTAATTTCTGCTTAATTAACAAAGATTTGGTTCATTTGAGCCTATCATATCTTCATCAACAATAGTACGAGAACCAGAACCTGCAAGTGCAAAGATGAAATTACATATGTAAATTAGGGATACAAGACCATAACATTATTATTAATGTAAATTACGAAATAAGAATGTCATATACCACTAGCATGAGGTACTTTATGCTTACGCGACCTCATACTTGAAAACATTGTAAAATCTTGTTATCATTAATGCTTACAAAGACATCTCGTTCAATATAGTATATCATGCTTTGATTCATTCATTGATCACTCATCTTATTTTGCAACTCAGTCTTGATAATGTTCATAGCTGAGAAAGCTCTTTCTATTGTTGTGGTTGCAACAGGCAAAATCAAGGCCAATTCAATGAGTCGATATACCAATGAAAAACTATGTGTCTATCAGTCTGAACCATCTTCACAGCAAGATTACCAAGGTCATTACAGCTTAAGAAATTCGGTCAGCCCTCACATCAGCAATGAATGTCTCAAGTTGGTCCATAAGGAGTACACACTCATATTGGGAGAAGTCGACAACATAAATCTTAGCAAGTTCAACTAGTTTATCGTTATCAAAGTTGTAAAAGGAATTTTTTGGATCAACACAAGCAATGTATCTCAATAACTAAGTAGATCTTTTAGCAAATCGATTGTTTAACTCAACAATAATTTGATCATGCACCACTTTAAATATTTCATGATTGAAATGATGGTAGTAAGTTACCAATTGGCCGCCACGACCTCTCGAACGACCCCTAACAGTTATCGTATCCGACATATTTGGCACAATGATGCGATGTTGGAGACAAAATGTCTCTTCAAAGAGCGCATCCCAACTATGTTGCCTTATGTTATTAATTTTCTGCAATGTGGCCCCAACCAATTCTATAGCACGAACAATGTTCTGATCTTTCTTTTGCAAGTATTGTGACAAATCATTAGTTTTGCCCAATATTCTGGTACTACCTCCGGTTCCTATTGTTTTCAGAGTTTGATTGGATTGCGATAGAAAATAAGATGCCAATGTCTTGGTCCTCTTCATCATGTATTTCTAATTCTAGTATCACAAAAATTCAAATAGCAAGTTAATCATACACTCATAGTCAGGTGCTTCTTAGCAAGGGCCAATCCAATTGAAAAAAATGAACCCGCCACAAAATAGCCCATCTCTAGTGATGCGGATATGATGAGGACATCGATAGTAATGCCAAAGCTAGTAATGAGACTTCAATAACATGACCAATAACAAGAGCACGAGCCAAGAAACTACAATATCAGTTTTGAAGAGTCAGCGATGGATGGAGATCAAGGATATGTGGCCATCATCCAAGGAAGCACAAGTCCACGGCACGAACAATGATCGGTCCATGAATAGTGCCACGCATGAACAGTACGCGCTACAGTATCCAGCCCAAGAATACTTCGCGCTACAGTACCAGGCCGTGAACAGTACCGTGCTACAGTACTGGGCCGTGAACAGTACCAGGCCCGTGAACAGTACCGCGCTACAGTAGCTTGCGCATGAATAGTACCATATGGAAAATTTAGTGTTGAATAGCCTTAGGCTGAGACTATATATTGAGGGGTAGACCCCCCATTGTAAAGGGAACCACTTTTGATTAAAAAAATACTCTTGTTCTTTCTGTTGGCTGAACCAACATTGAAGGAATTGGGAGTTAGTCAAAAATCAAGATCGTTCAACCTTTCCGCTGGGAATTGGGAGCGCGATAGAACTTCATCTGGTGGTCGTGAAGTTCAACACGTGTGATTGGGCGAATTATAGAGTGTTAACTCTTGCATTAGCAACGGGGGATCACTACGATTCATCAATTCCACGTGAGTATCTTGATCCTACGTCGAGAAGATCGGGCGACCCCGTATCATCTTGGTATCAGAGCGCGGTTTACTCGGTAGGATTATTTACCCTTACTTTTAGTTTGATTTATTTTTTGTCCTATAGTCCATTAAACTGAAAATTGCAACAAAAATTAACCAAACCCTAGTTTTTGCATATGTTAATTTTGTGAGTTTTGTTAGGTTTTGATCCATTAGAATTTTTGTTTAGGTGCTGATCGTTCGTGTTTATTTGCGTAGCCTAATCTTTGTGTCCAATCCAAAATCCAAAAAAAAAATCTTGCTGATATTCTTTTCATCAGTTGAGACTAGCTGTTGAATATTGCATCTAGGGCTGCTCTTGAGTACTTTACACCTTGCTGAATATTTGTGACCTGTGCAAAACCAAAAGAACAATTAAACCTAGTTTGGCCTTTGAAAGAAAAAAAAGAGAAGTTGAGCAAAAAAAAACAGAGGAAAGAAAGAAAAAAAAGCATTGGCCTAATTTGGGTGAGCTCTTAATCTATAAATTCAGATTGTCTAATTTAATCTCTTGAGCAATTTCGTGCCCTTACATTCATATCATTGCAATTGGCTAGCGTCTCTCCTAGTACTTGGTGCAAAACGAGCTATCTAATCTTTAATTTCAGATTGCCTCTAGTTAGCTCATTCCTTTGTTTGCATCGAGTCACATTAATCTTTGCGTGTGCGTTCATATACTACACTTAAATCTTTTGGATCAGCACTTAGGCAAAGTATTCTAGCTTGGATTATTACTTAACTTTACAACATCAAGAATTTCAGATTGCTAGGATATACACTCTCATGCCAAGCTCCACCATATAACCGTTGTTGTGCAAGTAGTGAACACTCTTAAATTCGCTTGATCATCACTGTGTTGTTGTCACTTCTACCAGGTGTAAGTTTTTATTGGCCTTAATTCACGTCGGAAGGGTAAGAACTTTACTTGGGAGAGAAAATAGTGAGATTGAGTGATTTCCACATATATATATGTTGCATAACTAACCATGACAGGATATTCAACAATTCGTTCCTCTTGGTGTGAACAAAATAGGAATGAATCTAAAGTATTTCGTACCTCATGGTGCGATTCCAATCCCAACAATTTGTTTCTTCTGTTCTATGGAAGTGAAGATCCAGAGGAGTATCTTGAGTGAGAATGGCGGTTGGAGAAAGACTTTAGATTTCAGAAGCTTCCCAAAGACCAAGAAGTGTGCAAGCCACTATGCAGTTTAGAGACTATGCTTATAGTTGGTGGCAACAATTATCTGGAAAACGATTCATTAGATCTTGGTCAGATTTGAAGGTGATCATGAGAACTGAATTTGTGCCAACCTATTATGAGCGGGAATTGCTTCACCATGTGGAGAGCATCACACAAGGGAGTAACACTGTTCAAGATTACTATAATGAGCTAAAGCGTGCATTGCGACGTGCCGGTGTCACTAGTGCAATAAAAGAACAGGTATACTTCAAAGGAGGCTTGAATTATAAGATCCCTGATGCACTTCAATGTAAATATTTTAGTAGCACGCATGATCTTGTGAATTGTGCTATTGAGGAGGAGAAGAGACTTATGGATATGCGTACACCACAGTTTCATCCAAGTCCATACTTCAATTCTTATGCCTCAACAAGTGTGACACATGAGAAGATGACCGAGCATGGGACTTTCCCTTCGGTCAAGAAGACATGTACTGCTGGCCCATTGCTACAAACAACACTTGAGATGCATCAAAACCCATGTGAGAATGAGAGCCACATAGCCAAATTGAGTGAGAGTGTTAAAAAGAGTGAGCTGTGTGATTCCACCATATGTCAGTTTGAGAGCATCCACTTTGAGAGTGTGAGAGATACACCAAAAGAAAAGATGGAAGTAGAAGATAGACAAAGTGAGGTTGATTTTGAAACTAACACATTAATATCTGCTTCTAGTGTTGTTTCTCACATTGTGCAGGTTGAAATGAAAGATGAGGAATTAAACATTCAACAACCGGCATCATTGGAAGTCAAAGATGAGGAGATAACCACGATTGAAGATGAAGTACTTGCTGTCCCGTTGTTACATCATGATGATTTAATACCTACAACACCTACATCAACTGTGGAGAACAACAAAGGTAACAATATTGGTGCTGAAACTAATTGTGAAACGGTGAGTACTTGTGAGAACTCATATGTGCGAATGAAAATTCCATATTCTGAAATTTCTTTGTTCAATTTATATAATGTGGAATTGATTACTCATAAGGAAGTTCTTACTCGAATATATCCTAGTGATTCTTTGTACTATATCATGTTTGATGATCCTAGAGAGCTATCTAGTGTGGTTGAGAATCTTGCTGAAATTTCATGTTTAAAATCACTAGTTAGTGTTTATGCCTACACCTATAAGTTTAATTTGATCGGAGATTATGGTGTAGATGACAAGTTTTATGTGTTTCGAATATGTATTACATGTGATAAGCCTGCTGAATTGAAATTGCATATTTTGGATAAACAACCTTTTATACCATGTCATGATCACAATGAGATAAGCTTCAACAACAGTGCTTCATGTTTAGGAAGATTTTATAATCCTACCTGTTCATCCTTTCATTATCGATCATGTACAATTAATCAGAGTAGCACAGTTGAAGCATGGAAGGCATTAAAGATTTTCTCTTCTATATTTGAACCGTTTGATCTGGTTTTGCCCATTAATGACTTGTCCACGTACTTCGCAAAGTCGAGGACGACTTTTTCTTATGGGAGGGAGAATGGTGTGAGTGAAAACATTGCAATGTATGCATTTGATAGCTATTGTAGTATCAATTGGTTTGTGCAAAACAATGAGAATGAGAATGATACAATAATTGATTCATACATATACCACGCATATGTGTTGTTCTTTTTGCTTACTACACCCCCAGGTAATACTAATGTGAAAGATGGAAGGGTTGTAACTGACCAGTACATATACCATGCATACACACTGTATTCTTTGTTTAGTACAATTTCAGGCAATCAAAAGCCGAGGACGGCTTTTCTTGAAGAAGGGGAGGATGATGCGGATATGATGAGGACATCGATAGTAATGCCAAAGCTAGTAATGAGACTTCAATAACAGGACTAATAACAAGAGCACGAGCCAAGAAACTACAATCTCAGTTTTGAAGAGTCAGCGATGGATGGAGATCAAGGATATGTGGCCATCATCCAAGGAAGCACAAGTCCACGGCACGAACAATGATCGGTCCATGAATAGTGCCACACATGAACAGTACGCGCTACAGTATCCAGCCCAAGAATACTCCGCGCTACAGTACCAGGCCGTGAACAGTACCATGCTACAGTACTGGGCCGTGAACAGTACCAGGCCCGTGAACAGTACCGCGCTACAGTAGCTTGCGCGTGAATAGTACCATATGAAAAATTTAGTGTTGAATAGCCTTAGGCTGAGACTATATATCGAGGGGTAGACCCCCCATTGTAAAGGGAACCACTTTTGATTAAAAAAAATACTCGTGTTCTTTCTGTTGGCTGAACCAACATTGAAGGAATTGGGAGTAAGTCAAAAATCAAGATCGTTCAACCTTTCCGCTGGGAATTGGGAGCGCGATAGAACTTCATCTGGTGGTCGTGAAGTTCAACACGTGTGATTGGGCGAATTATAGAGTGCTAACTTTTGCATTGGCAACGGGGGATCACTACGATTCATCAATTCCACGTGAGTATCTTGATCCTACGTCGAGAAGATCGGGCGACCCCGTATCATCTAGCCCTGGGTGTAGTAGGGCAGCAGTTGCTGCAGTCCTTCCAGCCGCAGGATGGCCGGGACACGCACGCCACTTACACCCTCCAACGCAGCGGCGATGATGGTGGATGCGCTCAATGAGATGTGGAGCAAGGGGAGGCGCGTGTACGTACCACATGGCGTACTGGAGCCTAGAGAGGAGGCGCCGTTGTGCTGAGGACTCGAGGTGGCAGGCCGCAGGCGGGCAACGATGTGCGGTGGAGGCGGGGGGCGGAGAGGAGGTGGGGGGGGGGGGGGGTGGGCGGTGCCGTGAGGACTAAAGGAGGAGTCAGAGGAGGCGCTATGCTAGGACTGCCTCTGTGCCTATTGAGCATTGAGGTCAGGCTGGGCTGGCTACACCGCGTCGCTGCCACTAGGGTGTTGGGCCGAGCCGGCTGCGAATATACCTCGGGCTGAGCCATAAACATTGGGTCTAATACTGTGTACTCCAAATTTTTTATATGCATACTAAAATTTGCTACTACTATTTTCTACGCCCCTGCTCCTCGCGGATCGTGTACCACTCGCCTACAATATGTTCGCCCCCTACCCACGCGAGCTTGCCCCATAGTTGCCTCCCAAGCAGCCAAGACCCATCCCTCGACAGCCACGCGTGCTTACCGGTGCTGCAAGTAATGTGGGCAATCAAGAAGTCCATCATAGGATGAACACGAACACAATGTGGCCGACGAGGTGGTGGACGTGGCCACTACCGCGGTGGTTCTCTTTGGACGCACAGGAGAGCCGGCTCTGCAGCGGGTGGCGGCTGTGGGGGGGGGGGGGGGGGATGGGGATCACGGCACGGCATGCCCGTTCTCCTTCTCTCGACCACCTCTGGGTGTTTAATTGTATAACATAAATCCTCTTCGATTATCTGATTTGATGGATAAGCAGATGGAAGAAATATGTTGTAATTGATAAGCACTATTTTTTCTTCTTCTTCACTTTTTGCAGCTGCTAGACAAGCAGTCCTTCATGTGATCTGTGAAACTATATAGTTGTGTGTCACAGAAAGCAGTGGGGATTTTTGTTCTTTTACCAATTGAAATGGTTGTGCTTGATTTTTTAGCGCATTGGTTCTTGATTCTTGAAGAGATTTAGTGTACCTAGAGAGCACCAGGAAGAAGCATGCTCATATCAGAAGCTGAGATTGTTAGCAGTTTTGATGGGCTATCTTTGGTTGAATTCACGAATGCTTCTTGTTATGCTTAGATTGCTTTGCAGGCTATGTTGAAATGTTAAAGCATTAGAATTATTGGTTTCTAAGGCAAGTTATGGTTTAGTTTT
The DNA here is from genome assembly GCA_017311315.1 of Dendrocalamus latiflorus. Taxonomy (NCBI): domain Eukaryota; kingdom Viridiplantae; phylum Streptophyta; class Magnoliopsida; order Poales; family Poaceae; genus Dendrocalamus; species Dendrocalamus latiflorus. The sequence goes on along the minus strand of CM029625.1, from coordinate 10,735,699 downwards.
CCCTCAAAAACTAGTTATAGTTCACTTAGTTTAGTAATATATTGTTGTGCAGATTCTGCACCTGAAAATATAGAAGTTATTGTGCACTGCGCAGGCTTGTGCCATTATACCCATGGCTACTTTAAGCCCTCATGAAACTAGGTATCTCGCACTTCCTTGGGTGCGGTGCCAAGTTTAGAGTACAAAACATTTTTCAGGTTACATTATTTAAATCTCCACCCATTTATTTTTCACCGGTGTTCCGGGACACTCACCTGGACTCCATCGACTTCCAATAGCATTGGTTGGGGTTGGCTGTCTCATCACCCAATACTCTACTTGCATTAATATATGCGCCTATAAATCACTCACATCAGGACTTGCACTACTGGTCTTGAGCTCCTCCATCACCACTCACTCGTATATTATATACCCATTGTGGAGAGGATAATAATGTAACAAGGTAGCATTTTTTGCCCGTTGAAAATAGGAAAATGGCTGGCACTTAGTTATGACCCCTTTTCTGAGTGAGAGTTTTATTGGTCCTTATGTTCTATCCATATGTAAAAGGGTCCTGCCTTCTCTCTCTTTTTTCTGTCCAGGGTCCTTTTTACTATCCTACTACATACTCTTGCAGCACAGCTACTCTCATCTAGACTACTCTTTCTTTCTCATATCTTTTCATCTTCTTTATTTGATTTAGCTTTGAAATAAGGTTTTAATGCATGTATACAGTAGATGATACAAAAAGTCATTTGTACATTTACTATAACTATATTTATGATCAAAGAATAAGCTTGCTTGTGTGGTAGTAGTAAGTGTTGGCGTCAATCGTGACTTGGTCCGCTGTCTCAGCCTAAGCTGACTCGCCTTTTGCATTTAACAGGTAGACTTGCTACTTGAGAAAATATTTATTTGAGATCTTTATAGTTTTTTTAGAAAGCCATTTACCCCATTTTGGTCGATTTCTAGTCGATTTCCATCTACTACCTATTTTAGGGTCTACCGAGAGGTCATCATTTCTGAAGTTTTCTCTTCCCTTTTCCCTGGCTTTATTGTTCTTGAAGCCTATTTGGCCCCTATCCTCAGCACGGCCATGCACGGCCCAACCGCACGCACGACCTAGCTGCTCCCATGGCCCGACACATGCATAGCCTTAAGCACCGCACACACGCACGCATAGCCTTAACACCACATGCACTCCTCACGCTTTCAGCACTCGATTCACCGACACACTTCACGCATGGCCTTAACACCTCACGCACTTAGCATACCGACACCGCCCTTCATCTCTCCTCCTTGGCCACCGCCACTTGCCTCCCTCATGGTATGGTACCTTCCTGGTGTCTCCCCTCATCGGATCTATGACTGTCCCCTCTCCTCTTCACTGGATCTAGGGGCTCCACCAGATTTGGTGGGTTCGGGGCTCCTCTCACTAGATCTGGTGGTCTCCTCACTGGATCTAGTGGGTTCGGGGCTCCTCGTCGGATCTAGTAGGCTCGAGTGTGATCGGTAGCGATACAGATGTTTTCCCGAGTGTTTTGAACGGAGCGATGGTAATCCCCGAGTACTTGTTGTTTTTTTGTACTCGTTGAGCTAGCGGTCGTATTGAGTAGTCTAAAGCTGAGTTTTGGGTAGCGATAGAAAGTGTGATCGTGGATGATCTGGTTAATGGTCGTGGATGTTTGGTTTTTGTCCCTGGATAGACGAGAGTGTGCTTCAAGTGTGTGCGCTGATGCCGGTCAAGTTGTGTATAACTTGCGCTGGGAAAACATTCTTTGGTCTTTGCATGTGTAGGTGGGTATGGAGACAATCATGGTCGATGATGAGGAGGATCGGGAGTAGGATAGGGAAGTCTGTGGTCCAGGCGATCGTGAATATCACGCGAGGTGGTCGAGCTCACGCTGGAGAACGTGGAGATCAAAGGTGGTGGTTTGTGATGAAGCTACGGGCGGTGCGCTCCAAGAGGCTTTGACACGAGCGATGATGGTGCTGGATGAACATACAAGAGGTGCTGTCCTGGAGGCTTCGTCACGTGTTGGGTTAGGAGTTGTGGATAGAGTTCATAACTGGGAAGATTGAGAGAGTTACAGATAGAGTCCGTAATGTGGAAGAGATAGAGGTTTGAATAAACCCATATTAGAAAGGGTTTTGGATCCTTTGATTTGAGAAAAAAGATAGAATTTGGTGTTCGTGTTTGAGGCGGACACGGTTTGGATGTTAGCCTGTAAAAGCAAGGGAAGCTAAGAGCTAATGTGTGACTTTTGAGAGTGTTCTAGAGAGGTTCTGAGAGGGCTTTCGTCGAGAAGGTTTTTATGGGCGCTAGTGAGGGCACTTTGTAAATCCACAAAATTTTAGCAATAAAGTTAGTCTTGAATCCATCTAGTTCTTGATTTGAGTAAAGTATGTTGGTGATTGCTGGTGGTTTGGATTATGCGACGACAAGCAAAGCGATCGGGTGAAGTGGTGAAATAGATCAATCGATTGAGTGAAGAGGTCGAATAGAGTGGTCGTACGCTAGACATCTCATCAGGCGATTGGTTTCTGAGTAGTCGAAAACATCATTAATCGTCTGAAAACTTCGAAAAAGTGGCAACAATCATTCACCCCCTCTGATTGCAGTAATCGATTCTACACAAGCTTTATCCCTAGGTTAAGCCTTTTGTAGAGCATTCATTATTGCAATACTACCACGTCTTAGTTAAGGATAATCTTAACTAGTTATGACTCCATGGCAATGCATGGAAAGTGAAATCGGACAAGTCTCATAGATGACCCAAATCCGCGTCCCCTCCTCCACCAGGTCTTAACATCTGTGAGTGGTAAGCTTAATCAGTTTTATTCTATGCATCAAGGTGACCTTCCTGGGAGTTTCCCACCAAGCATTGCTAGGATATTTTTTGGAGTCCCTTGGAGTTATTAAACAACCTGCATCTGCCTTTGTTTCATGGATGGATGGATGACCACTTGATCTTGTCTGGTTTTACCATTGTAATTCTCTCTGAGATGGTCATGGCCATGCATAGTTTTAATTTTTTGCTAGCTCGTAAGCTCTAAGCAGATAGAATAATGAATAGGATAAGTTTAGGGTCAGAAGCGTGCCTCCTAGTGCATAAACAAACTGCATGCATGAAGGGGGGGGGGGGGGGGGTGATATGATGTTCTTTTGATATGGCATATCTCCCTTCTGTGCCTCCATATGAAGGCCCCCACTACCTTACCTCTCATACCACACCAGACATCACATCAACAGGTCTACCTGCCTTCCTTCTCTCCTTTGTTTTGCACCAAGCTTCTTTTTTTATCACACCATGAAGCTTGGAGGCCAAGGGAGGCAGATGGGGAGGCTCAACAGAGCTTTCAGGGAGCAGAGAGCTAGGTTTTACATCTTCCGCCGCTGCGTCGTCATGTTGCTCCGCTGGAGCGATTGATCGATCTCCATAATGGATCTTGTTTTTCCTTCCATTCTGGATGTTTTTTTTGGCACTGCCATTTTTGTAGGGTTTAGATTTCAGGTGTAGTTGCTTTGTATAGGCTGGCCATGTACTGCTTCTAGACTTCAATTTGGGAGGGGTCTTTTTTTTCTTACTTGCCTGTTGTTGCAGGCAAGGGTGAGAGATCCAACTCCATAGTCTGAGACTGTCATCCTCTTGTACAACTGGAGAAAGATTTATGTGAAAATTATTTCTTAACTGTGCTTCAGTTTGATGTTTTACTGTTGATGATAATTAGCATGTTCCTGAAAACTGCGAGTTGCAAGATTATTTGAGATTGAATGATGGTACTTTTGTGATGAAGCTACACTTTTTAATGGTTTGAAGTGATTCGTATCAGATGCTTTGTACTCTGCTCCTTTTGATGGAAAGTTGGAATCAGTTTGTGTGGTCACACTTTCTCCTGGTGCCAAACCCCTTGCCTCAGAGGCTAATCCTTTGGGAGATGACTGATCTTTCTCTCGATATGTGTCCATCTTTGTTCCTCTCTCTATGGTACATGGCCATGTAGGCCATTATACTTGGTGCATATTAGGGATATCTGTATCACTGTATGTTATACGGAAGAGAACTCCTTTTTTCCTAGTTAACGCAAAATTGTACGCAGTTCTCCTGTGTATTCCAGGAAAAAAAATAGAGAAGATAACTGAGATATTGTGCATACAGAAAGAAGATACAGACTTTTTCCCTATCTTTTGCTTCATATAAGTTTTTCCCTGTCTTTGAGAAAATTGTTAGAGATATGTATAGTTTGTTATTCCCCATTGTTATGAGGGGTTCTTTGCATATTTACCACTTGTACTTTGTGTATATATTCTGGCCCATTGGCCTCATATGAATACAAGCGCTATTCATAACATGGTATCAGAGCCAAAACTAGGGTTTTGGTTTACCTAGGGTTTCGCGCCGTCGCCGGCCTTCCTGCGCCGCCGTCGCTGCCGCCGTCGCCGACTCCCGGCCTCCGCCGTGCCGTCGGCCCCGCCCGACTCCCACCCGGTCGCCTCGCCGGCCTCCTCCGCCGCTGCCGTCCCCGCCGGCCTCCTCTGCTCCCACTCGGCCGCCACCTCGGCGCCTCCAGTCCGGCGCCTCCCCTCCTACCCGGTCGCCTCTGCCGCGAGAGATAGTCCCACGAAGGTATCGCAGGACTCGAAGAAGGTGGCTGTAGTGAACCTGAGTGGGAGCTGAAACAAACTGACTCAGAATATGAACTGGATAAGTGATATCCGGACGAGTAACAGCAAGGTAGACAAGACTCCCAACAAGATGACGATAGCGAGTCGGATCAGAAAGAGGTTCGCCATCAGAGAGTCGGAGGCGAACATTGAGCTCCATGGGAGTCTCAACAGTACGCTGATCAGTGAGAGAGGCGCGATCAAGAAGGTCCTGAATATATTTCTCTTGGGACATAAAGAAACCATCTGGAGTGGAAGTAACCTCAATCCCAAGGAAGTAACTAAGAGGACCAAGATCCGACATAAGGAACTGCTCACTAAGACGAGCCTTGACAAAGGCAATGTACTCAGAATCATCTCCCGTAATGATCATATCATCAACATACAGGAGAAGAAGAGTCCGACCACGAGACGAAGTGTGGACAAAGAGCGCAGGATCATGATCACTAGCTGAAAAACCAGCAGCAGTGACCACAGAGGAGAAGCGCTCAAACCAAGCACGAGGGGCTTGCTTAAGGCCATAGAGAGAGCGACGAAGGCGACAGACCATGCCCTCAGGAACAGAATACCCAGGTGGCGGATGCATGTAGACCTCCTCACGCAACTCGCCATTAAGAAAGGCATTCTTGACATCAAGCTGAGAAACAGACCAGTGGCGAGCAGACGCCACCGAAAGAAGAGTGCGAACAGTAGTCATGTGGGCCACAGGAGCAAAGGTCTCGTCGTAGTCAACACCATGCTCCTGCTGGAAGCCACGAGCAACAAGACGCGCCTTATAGCGCTCAAGAGAGCCATCAGAGCGAGTCTTAATTTTATAGACCCACTTACAAGTGATGGGATGAGAATGAGATGGACAAGGAACAAGATCCCAAGTACCAGTACGCTCAAGGGCAGCAATCTCCTCGGCCATGGCAAGCTGCCACTCAGGGTGAGTAACAGCATCCCGGTAGGAGACAGGCTCACGAGTAGCCGCGCCAGCAAAGGCAAAACGGGCAGGAGGCCGAATCAACTGGCGATCGCGGAGAGCGTAGCGAGGAGAAGATGACCCATCAGGGGAAGATGGAGCATCAGAAGAAGAGGGAACATCAGAAGAAGATGGCTCAGCTGGAAGATCCTCAAAACGAGGTCGACGAGTGTAGAAGATAAGAGGAGGATGTACTGTAGTGGGAGGAGCCTGGGGAGTCGTAGGAGACGACACAGGCGGCGACAACGGCGGAGAGGCCACAGGAGGAATATGTGCAGTGTTTCCCGGCTCGGGAGAGTCGGTCGGTTCGGTCGGCTCGGTCGGTTTGTAAACCGACCGAAGCAAAAAAAAAACGTCGTTCTAACCGCCGCGCCGTTCAGCGCCGCCTGTTAGACTTCGTTACCTTGGTCGTCGCGCCGTCCAGCGCCGCCTACCAATGGGCACCGTTTCCCTCCCTCGCTGCCCGGTGATCTTTGATCGTCTGAGTGGTGCTGGTCTGATGCCACTCCCCTCTGTGCTCGCCGCTCGTCCGCCTGCTACACTGCCTCCTCCAGCGACTACCACAGGTGGTGGTGGCCGTTCTCCGTCTGGAGGTGGCCGTCCTCACTGTTCCTACTGCGACAAGGTCGGCCACATTGAGTCCCAGTGCTATAAGAAGAAGCGGCATCTTGCACGCCATTCTTCTACTGGCACTAGTGCTTCTACGACGACGTCTGCATCGACTCCTTCAGCAGTTTCTCTCACCGAGCAGGAGATAGCCAGACTTCGACGCCTGCTTGCCGCTTCAGGTTCTCCCTTGACAGGTTCTGCAGGCACCAGTGCTTCTACGACGACGTCTGCATCGACTCCTTCAGCAGTTTCTCTCACCGAGCAGGAGATAGCCAGACTTCGACACCTGCTTGTCGCTTCAGGTTCTCTCTTGACAGGTTCTGCAGGTTCTGCTACTGACTCTTCGGGCACTGAGAAACCACCCACTACACAGTCCGGTACCTCCCCGTGGATTCTTGATTCTGGAGCATCATTTCACATGACTCCTGATCCTTCCACTCTGTCTTCCATTACACCTCTTGATTCTCCTGTCAGTGTTCTTACTGCTGATGGTACATCTCTTTCTGTCTCTGGTCGAGGATCTCTTAGCAACTCATCTTTTCATGTTTCCTCTGTTGCTCATGTTCCTCGCCTTACCATGCAGCTTCTTTCTGCTGGGCAGATTACTGACCTTGGTTATCGGGTTATTCTCGACTCTGACTCTTGTTGTGTTCAGGACTGCCACACGGGAGCTCTGGTTGGTTCTGGCCCTCGGCGCCGTGACTCACAGCGTCTTTGGGAGCTTGACTGGCTTCACCTTCCTTCCGCTGCCACCATCGCTGCCAGTCTCTCCGCCTCTGCCACTTCGTCTACCGGCTCTTTCCAGCAGTGGCATCACCGTCTTGGCCATCTGTGTGGATCTCGTCTGTCGTCCTTAGTTCGTCGTGGTCTTCTGGGGTCTGTCTCAGGAGACGTGTCTTTAGATTGTCAGGGCTGTAAGTTAGGTAAACAGATTCAGCTTCCTTATCCTCATAGTGAGACTGTGTCTCAGCGTCCTTTTGATCTTGTTCATTCAGATGTTTGGGGTCCGGCTCCCTTCGTTTCGAAAGGGGGTCATCGTTATTATATTATTTTTATAGATGATTTCTCTCGCCACACTTGGATATATTTCATGTCTTCTCGTAGTGAGGCCTTGCCTATCTATAAACAATTTGCCACTATGATACACACACAGTTCTCCACTCCTATTCGTGTCTTTCGTGCTGATTCTGCTGGCGAGTACCTCTCTCGTCACCTGCGCAGCTTCCTTGCTGAGCAGGGCACTCTCGCTCAGTTTTCTTGTCCTGGTGCTCATGCTCAGAATGGTGTCGCTGAGCGCAAGCATCGTCACCTCCTTGAGACGGCTCGTACTCTGATGATCGCCGCCTCTATTCCACCTCACTTTTGGGCCGAGGCTGTTTCCACTGCCACCTATCTCGTCAACATCCAGCCCTCTTCTGCTCTTAAGGGTGCGATCCCTGTTGAGCGTCTCTGTGGTCTTCTTCCTGACTACTCTGCCCTTCATCTATTTGGCTGCGTTTGCTACGTTCTCCTCGCCCCTCGAGAACGCACCAAACTGACCGCTCAGTCTGTTGAGTGTGTCTTTCTGGGGTACAGTGCCGAGCACAAGGGCTATCGGTGTTGGGATCCTGTTGGTCGTCGGATGCGGGTTTCTCGGGATGTGACTTTCGACGAGTCTCGTCCATTCTACCCACGTCCTGCCTCTCCTTCGGCTTCCTCTGTGGAGTCTCTGTCTTTCTTGACCTTTCCAGATACTCCTATATCTGTTTTGCCCTCGTCCACCTGTCCCACTGAGTCTCCACATATTCCCCCTGTGGCCTCTCCGCCGTTGTCGCCGCCTGTGTCGTCTCCTACGACTCCGCAGGCTCCTCCCACTACAGTACCTCCTCCTCTTATCTACTACACTCGTCGACCTCGTATTGAGGATCTTCCAGATGAGCCATCTTCTTCTGATGTTCCATCTTCTTCTGATGCTTCATCTTCCCCTGATGGGCCATCTTCTCCTCGCTACGCTCTCCGCGATCGTCAGTCGCTTCGGCCTCCTGCCCGTTTTGCCTTTGCTGGCGCAGCTACTCGTGAGCCTGTCTCCTACCAGGATGCTGTGACTCACCCTGAGTGGCAGCTTGCCATGGCCGAGGAGATTGCTGCCCTCGAGCGTACTGGTACTTGGGATCTTGTTCCTATTCCATCTCATTCTCGTCCCATCACATGTAAGTGGGTCTATAAGATTAAGACTCGCGCTGATGGTTCTCTTGAGCGCTATAAGGCGCGTCTTGTTGCTCGTGGTTTCCAGCAGGAGCATGGTGTTGACTACGACGAGACTTTTGCTCCTGTGGCCCACATGACCACTGTTCGCACTCTTCTTTCTACTTGCCGCTTCAGGTTCTCCCTCGACAGGTTCTGCAGGTTCTGCTACTGACTCTTCAGGCACTGAGAGACCACCTCCTACACAGTCAGGTACCTCCCCGTGGATTCTTGATTCTGGAGCATCTTTTCACATGACTCCTGATCCTTCCACTCTGTCTTCTATTACACCTCTTGATTCACCTGTCAGTGTTCTTACTGCTGATGGAACATCTCTTTCTGTCTCTGGTCGAGGATCTCTTCGCAACTCCTCTTTTCATGTTCCTTCTGTTGCTCACGTTCCTCGCCTTACCTTGCAGCTTCTTTCTGCGGGGCAGATTACTGACCTTGGTTATCGGGTTATTCTCGACTCTGACTCTTGTTGTGTTCAGGACTGCCACACGGGAGCTCTGGTTGGTTCTGGCTCTCGGCGCCGTGACTCACAGCGTCTCTGGGAGCTTGACTGGCTTCACCTTCCCTCCGCTGCCACCATCGGCGCCAGTCTCTCTGCTTCTGCCACTTCGTCTACCGGCTCTTTCCAGCAGTGGCATCACCGTCTTGGCCATCTGTGTGGATCCCGTTTGTCGTCCTTAGTTCGTCGTGGTCTTCTGGGGTCTGTCTCAGGAGACGTGTCTTTAGATTGTCAGGGCTGTAAGTTAGGTAAACAGATTCAGCTTCCTTATCCTCATAGTGAGACTGTGTCTCAGCGTCCTTTTGATCTTGTTCATTCAGATGTTTGGGGTCCGGCTCCCTTCGTTTCGAAAGGGGGTCATCGTTATTATATTATTTTTATAGATGATTTCTCTCGCCACACTTGGATATATTTCATGTCTTCTCGTAGTGAGGTCTTACCTATCTATAAACAATTTGCCACTATGATACATACACAGTTCTCCACTCCTATTCGTGTCTTTCGTGCTGATTCTGCTGGCGAGTACGTCTCTCGTCACTTGCGCAGCTTCCTTGCTGAGCAGGGCACTCTCGCTCAGTTTTCTTGTCCTGGTGCTCATGCTCAGAATGGTGTCGCTGAGCGCAAGCATCGTCACCTCCTTGAGACGGCTCGTACTCTGATGATCGCCGCCTCTATTCCACCTCACTTTTGGGCCGAGGCTGTTTCCACTGCCACTTATCTCGTCAACATTCAGCCCTCTTCTGCTCTTAAGGGTGCGATCCCTGTTGAGCGTCTTTGTGGTCTTCTTCCTGACTACTCTGCCCTTCATCTGTTTGGCTGCGTTTGCTATGTTCTCCTTGCACCTCGAGAACGTACCAAACTGACTGCTCAGTCTGTTGAGTGTGTCTTTCTGGGGTACAGTGCCGAGCACAAGGGCTATCGGTGCTGGGATCCTGTTGGTCGTCGGATGCGGGTTTCTCGGGATGTGACTTTCGACGAGTCTCGTCCATTCTACCCACGTCCTGCCTCTCCTTCGGCTTCTTCTGTGGAGCCTCTGTCTTTCTTGACCTTTCCAGATACTCCTATATCTGTTTTGCCCTCGTCCATCTGTTCCACTGAGTCTCCACATATTCCCCCTGTGGCCTCTCCGCCGTTGTCGCCGCCTGTGTCGTCTCCTACGACTCCCCAGGCTCCTCCCCTTATCGTCTACACTCGTCGACCTCGTATTGCGGTTCTTCCAGATGAGTCATCTTCTTCTGATGTTCCATCTTCTTCTGATGCTCCATCGTCCCCTGATGGATCATCTTCTCCTCGCTATGCTCTCCGCGATCGCCAGTCGATTCGGCCTCCTGCCCGTTTTTCTTTTGCTGGTGCAGCTACTCGTGAGCCTGTCTCCTACCGGGATGCTGTTACTCACCCTGAGTGGCAGCTTGCCATGGCCGAGGAGATTGCTGCCCTCGAGCGTACTGGTACTTGGGATCTTGTTCCTTTGCCATCTCATTCTCATCCCATCACATGTAAGTGGGTCTATAAGATTAAGACTCGCTCTGATGGCTCTCTTGAGCGCTATAAGGCGCGTCTTGTTGCTCGTGGCTTTCAGCAGGAGCATGGTGTTGACTATGACGAGACTTTTGCTCTTGTGGCCCACATGACCACTGTTCGCACTCTTCTTTCGGTGGCGTCTGCTCGCCACTGGTCTGTTTCTCAGCTTGATGTCAAGAATGCCTTTCTTAATGGCGAGTTGCGTGAGGAGGTCTACATGCATCCTCCACCTGGGTATTCTGTTCCTGAGGGCATGGTTTGTCGCCTTCGTCGCTCTCTCTATGGCCTTAAACAAGCCCCTCGTGCTTGGTTTGAGCGCTTCTCCTCTGTGGTCACTGCTGCTGGTTTTTCAGCTAGTGATCATGATCCTGCGCTCTTTGTCCACACTTCGTCTCGTGGTCGGACTCTTCTTCTCCTGTATGTTGATGATATGATCATTACGGGAGATGATTCTGAGTACATTGCCTTTGTCAAGGCTCGTCTTAGTGAGCAGTTCCTTATGTCGGATCTTGGTCCTCTTAGTTCGGTTTATTTCCGGTAGACTACTGTAGAAAAGGTATGGAATTTACTAAGAAAACTTGGTACGGTCTTTTTGAGTGGAAACTTAATCAGATTTTATATGGATGCCTGAAATCTTTACTGAACCATGTCATTGTAATATCTTTACTACTTCAAGTTATGCATTGCCCAGTGCACAAAGCACAATGGGCACTAGTGCTTTCTTCCTCAACAATTATCACTCTTAAGTGTTCTTATTACAAAATGCTGCTCATAATATTAATACCTAATAGCCATAATTCACCTTTTGACTTGGAAAGAAAAGTCAGTCTAAATGGAGTCCCTCCTGGCCATAACTCACAATATGTCCTGCACGTGCCTCAGTGCCTTGGTACGTGCGTACGCATGTGTGCTTGCATGCATGCGCGCGCGCGTGTGTACGTTTGTGCGTTTGTCTGCTTGCTCACCTGTTTGCATCTGTTTGGTCACATCTGCATCGCTGTGGTTCTGCATCCTGTGTTGTTTTCTTTGTTCTGATTCCTTGAGAAAAGCAGGAGGAGCTCTTCCCAGAAGACAAGGCCCCAGTGTTTCTGGTGAATACTGTTTTTTCTCTGCATCTTTGACTGCAGCTGGTTAATTAGAGATTTTGTTTTTTGTATGGATGATAATATGATACGGTTTGATGGCTACTTAGGTCTTAAATAGACCTGTGCTGCCTACATGCAGTTGTATATCAGGACAATTAACGACTGCTAATAGGCTCCATTCTTTCTGCTGAAGAAATTATGATCATCAGTAAAAGATTCCACTAGGCAAGCTGTTTGTTTTGGCACTTCACAAATTATTAATTTGGGGAAATCCCTCTGACAACTAGGTATATTAATTAATTCCTTTGTGGACTTCTTGTTCATTCTTTGACATTGTGCAGCCTGGTGATGTATAAAAGTTGTGTAACTTTCCCTTTTTTGCCCCCTTTTGTAGTAATGTTTGTGACCCACAGTTGTTTGTAGAAAATATTGGTGGAACCAGAATATAAAAAGGGCTGATGTATGAGCATAGATTAAATGTTTCTATGTGGCTGCAGTTTTGTTTTGTTCATAACTGAAGAATACATAATTATCATAGCCAGAAAGACAAAAATATGTAAACCTTTGAAATAAGAAAAGTATAAGAGCTCAAAGTTCACTCAAGAAGAATTTGATCAACTTAGCTTTCTTATACTGCATCATTTCTAGGTAGACAAGTAGCTATAGTACATAGCATGTACAAAAAGGTAGGCCAACCATATCTCACTGCCAAAGGAATAGCAGAAGGAAAAAACGGTAGGGAAAAAAATAGAATAACTCATAATGAAGCAAATGATAGAATGTCTAAGTCTGCCAAGCTTGCTTCAGTGCAACCTGACGTGAGCATGGTAGTTCCTTCCTAGTTTCTACTCCTAACTGTAGTTGCCTAGCTAAGTGTAACCTGTCCATGGATCCTTGAGGGATTCAATGGAGGAAAATGCAGGCTGGAGTTCAGTCATGCCAGCAAAGGAGCATGACGATGCACCGGCGGATGATGTAGAGTCTGGCTCTATGCTCTTTCAGAGCTCTGGTCATCCTTCCCCTCTGCTTGCCTTGGCTCGCAGTCCTCATGACTACAGTTGTGCTCGATGGACTGGAGAACTGTGATGAAAACAGGAGAATTTGCTCTCTGATGATTCTGATTAGAGCTTGCTGTGGTGCAGAACTTGAAAGGAGGTTGAGGTTTTATAGAGAGGAGGCAAACATGTAGTGCCCTCCTCCCATGCAACCATGCTAATACTTCTTTTTCTCCTTTTATTTAATCTCAGGGGGACAAATCTCTAAATCTGAATGTAGCTTACTGTTCTTGTCACCGACAAAAAGCTTGATCTTCTTGATGGATATGATCATTTCAGATAACGGACAGCTCACCCTGCTGCTACCCGCATACGTGTAGAAATCTGCAGATTCAGTGGTTCAGCATGGCTCTGATGAAGGTTCTTGGTATCTGGCAGTACTGCTTGCGGCTGATATCTTAATTTATTCCCTTCTCTCGCTTTGCTTCTCCATGGTAGTACTTGGATATCTCACACAACAGTAATTTGTCTGTTTGATCTTCTTGGGAGAATAGTTGTGATCTTCTTGCATTGCCCGGATCTTCTTGGACTTGGCAGCATTAACAAAATGTGGTCCTAGTACTGTAGTATATCCTCTTGTCGGTAGATTGTGCCGGTAAAGAGTTGGAAAAAGCTCATAGAGAACTAATATTCAAGTATCTTAGAGATTTCCTCATGTCGTCTCGATCCGGTCGGAAGCTGCTAGGAAGGATGGAATGAGTACCCGGATCATCCGTCGCGCCGGCATATTTTTCTTTGACTGAAAACTACTTTTGAGTGTACTTATGAGTTGATTAGAAAATGAAGTTTTGCGTGCGCGCTTTGGTTGGGGGGTGCTTGTCTTGTGGACATTGTAGCCGTTTGATGCTGTGTTCTTTACAGCATTTCCATGTCTTGTGCCAGTCAAAACACAGGGTACTGTGTTATTTAGGGCCTGTCTGCTGCTTGCCACTTGTAGGGTACTCCATGCATTGATTTGCGAGCCTCTTAGTTAATCGCATACCATGAAAACATTTTGTTACAAAAGCATAGCAATATATGAAAAACAATGAAGAATAATCAGGATCATAAGACAAAAATTTAACGTGAAAAATCTTTATGGGAAAAAAATTACGGATGTACAATCAGTGAAATCACTATATACAGAACTGACAGAATGTTTTTAACATATTACATATGTAGATAACTTGTGTTGTATGTACTATATATATCATGAGGCTTATAAGGGATATAAATAGCTCTGGGAACAAAAGTCCTAGACGAGTAAGGAGTAGAGTCCTAATTGGCAATAGAAAAAGAAATATACTCAGAAAATAAAATAATAATCTGCTCAGAGATGGGAATAACACCCCGCTCAGATACGAAACGGAGTCTCAGAAGATAACGGTGAAGAATTATAGTCGGAAGCATCTCGAGTAGCCACGTCTGACTTCAATCGGCGCAAACACCTTTGAACACCACGATGGTATAAGTCGGTGCATAGTTCATCATCACAAACATGAAAATGATCTCAATCATAACCTCTGACCAGCTCACATTATTGGCCAGTCATATTGGTCAGAATATATCTTTGAGCGAAACCTGTTTGGATTCTTCAAGTGATCGAACCTGACCAAATTCGGATTATAAAATACAATAATCTCCACCATGAGTCGAATTGCTCATGTAGTAAAAAAGAACCAAAGAACTTCTCAAATAACTTGTAAAACACTTCTTGCGCATCAAACGTACAAAAGGACTAATGAGTAATGCCGATCAAATCTGGGCAGAGCTCATATTTAGTGGTAGGAATAGGCTTTATCATCATATTAGCTAGATTATCATGAGTACCGATCTTGCAAACTTTAATATCACCTTGAGAAATAACTCCTTGAATGAAGTGATATCTGATATCAATGTGTTTTGTTTTCTCATGAAACATTTGATCTTTTGTAAGACAAATAACACTCTAACTATCATAATGGATATTGGTGCAAGATATACTTCCATAGAGCTCAGTATACAGAGCTCTTAGCCAAACAACTTCTTTACAGACTTTTGAAATAGCTATATACTTGGCTTCAATGGTCAAAAGAGCAACCATAGTTTGCAGACAAACTTTCTAGCTTATGACACAACATTCAACAATGAATATATAACCAGTAAGAGATCTTCTCTTATCTAAATCTCCGGCAAAATTAGAATCCATATATCCAACTAGTCCAACATTGGTCTTTCTAAACTACAAATAAGCATTTGAAGTGCCCCTCAAATATCTAAAAATCCATTGAAGTGCTCTGTAGTGGTCTTTCCCTAGATTGGCCATATCCATGGAACACTTGACATGTATTCAACTTCAACTATTTACAGACATGTTGTTGAAGAGAGTTTGAAGTATGCAGCTAATGGAGTGCTAGTTAGTTTGGCCTTGTGCATGTTGACATGATGAAACACCTTTTCAATATACCCTCTCTGACTTAGGTATAACTTTCCAAATCGATGATCTCTGAAGATTTCTATAGCAAGAATTTTCTTTGTTGCACCAAGATCCTTCATATCAAATTCACTACTTAATTATGCCTTTAATTTTGATATTTCAATCTTGTCTTTTGCTACGATCAGCATATCATTAGCATATAGAACCAAATAGATAGTTGAACTGTTGACCATCTTCAAATAAACATAACTATCATAGTCAGATCTTTTGAAGCCTT
Organism: Dendrocalamus latiflorus; assembly: GCA_017311315.1. NCBI lineage: Eukaryota > Viridiplantae > Streptophyta > Magnoliopsida > Poales > Poaceae > Dendrocalamus > Dendrocalamus latiflorus. The sequence continues at coordinate 10,720,414 of CM029625.1, read as the reverse complement.
GACTTGACAGATTACAAATGAGTCAAATCTCTTGTACTATTTGTCTGGGCGATTGCTTCAACCCATAAAAAGTCTTCTTCAATTTGCATGTAAAATTTTCTTTTTTCGAAATAACAAAACCTTTCAGCTGCTCCATATAGATGTCTTCTTCGAACTTCCTATGTAAGAACACAGTTTTACCATCTAGTTGCTTGAGCTCATAATCACGCATAGCTACAATACTGAGTAAGATCAGAATAGAACTATGCTTCACGACCGAGGAGAAAATATCTGTAAAGTCAATACTTGGAATTTGGTTATATCCTTTAGCGATGAGCCTTGCCTTGTACCTGATTGGATAGGTCAAAGATGTACCTTCCTTCTTGTAAATCCACTTGCAGCGAATATGTTTCTTTTCAATCGGGAGCTCGACCAACTCCCAAGTGGAATTTTTCTCGAGGGATTCCATTTCTTTATATATGGTAGTGATCCACTTCTCTAACTCATCAGAGCAAATGGCCTTTGAATAAGTTGAAGTTTTAGTGATGCCTTCTGCCTTGTTCAAACAATAAACCACAATGTTGGCTTCTTCAATTAACCTCTTTGGAGGCTGGATTTTCCTTGTTTCTCGACTAGCTCTAACGGATTGTTGGTTCCGATCAGTTCCTCTTGAAAGATTACTAGTCAGAGCTTGAGTGGGAATATCCTGTGTATTCTCCTTGTTAGCCTTTAGTGAGAATCTTGAATCAATAATGTGCTCGACCTAAATGCTGGTATACTGCGGCTTCTCAATGGGAGCATCACTGGTCAAAATTCCTTTAACAGAGCAGACTCATCAAATGTAACTATTCTTCTCACGACCACCTTTCGAGTCTCAGGATTCCTAAACTTATAGACTTTAACTCTAGGCTTATGGCTAAGGAAGATGCACTTAAATGCTCTTAGCTCAAGTTTACCTTTATCAGAATGAGTATAAGTAGGATAGTAAAAAATTCTTATTCTTGAGTAGTCTATAGGAGAACTAGACAACATATCAATCAGAGCTTTCTTGTCGATGGAAGTGTTCAGTGACTGATTGATCAAATGACAAGCAGTGGAAGCGACTTTAGCCTAAAAACTCTTTGACAAACTAGATGTAGACATCACGTAGTGCACCTTTTTCATGATGGTTCTATTCATGCACCTGGCTACACCGTTTTGGTAAGGTGTGTCCGGTACTATGTAATGCTTTACAATGCCTTCCGATCAGCATAAGGCTTCAAATTCTCCTGAATAGAATTCCATGCCAATATATGCTCGAAGTTTCTCGACATGCTTGCCAATCTATTTCTCGATCATAATCATTCACTCTTTGAATGTCTTGAACACATTAGACTTGTGCTTGATGAAGTATGCCCAAACTATTTGAGAGTAGTCATTGATGAAAATTAGCTTATAATTGGCACCTCCAAGGGATGGGACATGAGATTTACCCTATGAATCAGAGTGGACATAATCCAATATATCTTTTGAAGAGTGATTTGAAGATCTGAAACTCACACTCTTCTGTTTACCAAAGATACAGTGTTCACAAAAAATTTTAACTAGTCGATGCCTTGACCATCGAGCTGACTTCTTTTGCGCAACTCCTTTAAGACGGATTTACTCATATGCCCGAGATGCATATGCCATAGGCTTGTCTGCTTAGCATTAGGCAACTTGGTTGAGTCAATAGTAGCCTTCCCGACCAGGGCAGTGCCTTGAAGATGATATATGCTTGCCGCCTTCATATCACCTTTCATTCCAACAAAAGAGCATTTGGAGATCTTTAGAACTCCACCTCCACATGAAAATTGGTATCATTTGGCATCAAGAGTACTCAATGAGATAAGTGCATTTTCAAATTTAGAATATGCCAGACCTTCAATAGGGTTCTAATAGTACCATCAAACATCTTGATCTGGACGAAACCGATGCCTACAATCTTGCACGGAGTATTATCTCCTATTACACTGATCCACTCGGGATAGCCTCATAAGGGATAAACCAGTCACGATTCGGACTCATGTGGAAAGTGCGGGCTGAATCAAAAATCTATACATCGCTGGTTTTGGAATCACTAGTAAAGGCAATGAGAATCTCCCCTTCGAAACTTTCTTTTGTGATAATGGTGGCCTTACCTTCATCATCTTGTTGATCTTTCTTAGAATTATTATTTCTCTTCTCCTTATTTTGGAGTTTCCAGCTGTCGGAGATATCGTGTCCACCCTTCTTGTAGTAGCGACGTGATTTCTATGTCTTTGACTTTGAACAACCTTTGTATCTGCTTAAGTTTCTGTCTTTGGGATTACTGGTTGGAGACCTCTCGACTAGTCTTCGCCGAATGGACAAACCTTCACATGTGAACCCGAGCTCTCGCTCGAAACTATACTTTTCATCTTTTTTTAGCATACAAAGCTACATAAACTTCCTTCAGAGTAAGAGTATCTTGACTGTAGAGAATTATGTCTCTAAATATAGAGAACAAAATAGGTAGTGAACATAGCAGAATAAGACCCAAATATTCATCACCATATTTAATCTCCATAGCTTCAAGGTCAGTGACCATATCTTTAAATGCGGTCAGATGATCTTTCACCGATCTGCCTTCTACCAACTTGAGTGAGAAAAGCTTATGCTTCATATGCATCTTGCTGGTAAGATCTTTGGTCATGGAGATCTGTTCTAACGTTAGCCATAACGCAGCAGTGATGGTCTCCTTTATAACTTCCTAGAGGATATTAATAGAAAGATGAAGATGAATTTGAGATAGAACCTTATGATCTCTCATTTTATTTTCCTCAACAGACCATGTAGTGGGTATCTTGTTGATTCTTAATAACACATCATCCAAATCGAGTTGTGATAGAACATCTCACATCTTGACTTGCCAGAGAGAAAACCTTGTTTATGATCCAGTAGTGGAAGATCATCCTTCATTAACGCCATGACGAGTATACCCTTGATTGATCGGGCAAAGAACCAAGCTTTGATAACACTTGTTACAAAATGCACGGCAAGATATGAAAACCAATGAAGAACAATTAGGATTACAAGACAAAGATTTAATGTGCAAAATCCTTGCGAGAAAAAAAACCACAGATACACAATCGGCGAAATCACTATAGGAGAAGTTACAGAACACTCTCGGCGCATTACTTATATAGATAACTTGTGCTATGCATGCTATTTATTATGAGGCTTACAAGGGATATAAATAGCTTTGGAAACAAGAGTCCTGATGGGCAGTAGAAACATATATCTGTTTGTGCTAGGTCTTTAGGATCTCTAGGTTAGATCTAGCGGGGCTATCCTTTTCTCTAGGGTTCTTGATTCTTGAGAGATACCGAGAGGGATAGGGGTACTAACCGTCGGACGTGGAGGAGGAGGAGTTGGCCATCTCGCGGGTACGTCGGTGAAGATCTGCGCGCGGGCAGCGACGGTCGGAGAAGGGTGCGGAGCTACTTGGGCGGCGGCGCGTCCCGGGCGGCGGCGGCTCCTGGCGGCGGTGATCTGGAGAAGAAGCAGAGGAGCCGGTGGTGTTCCCGTCGCTGGAGCGCCCCCCTCTAGATCGGTTAGGGTTTGTCGGTGGGTCTGGCGGCGGCACGGTGAACCTCGTAACGCGAGCCGCCGGCCCCCACCCTCTATTTATAGCGCAGCGCGACGGGGGCCCATCAGCCAGTTGTTGGGCTGAGCGCCCCCGATCAGGGCGCGTGATCAAGGTCCAGATTAGCCGTTGGGCTAATCTGGGAGAGATCAATCTAACATTCTCCCCCTTGATCTCCTTTATGCTTTAACTTTAATTACTTTTGACTTTACACATTCCATCACAGATCAGTGCATAGAACATGTCTCATCGTCACGGTCAATCGCCGATAGATTCAACAGCTACAATACACCTCTCTTGTTCTGAAATAGTTACTTTAATCTTTTTGGGCCATCTTTTAGTTCAGGAATCATAGGCTTTCCCTTAAACCCATGCCGGCTACATGTTCTCTGAACACGTTGGGTGGTAAGCCTTTAGTAAGCGGATCCGCTAACATCTTTGCGGTACTTATGTGCTCAAGACTTATAATTTGATCCCGAACTTTATCTTTCACAACATAGTACTTTATGTCAATGTGTTTGGCAGCACCACTTGACTTATTGTTGTGGGCATACGTTACTGCGGGTTCATTATCGCAGTACAACTTAAGTGGTCTATTGATATCGTCAACCACTTTTAAACCGGGTATGAACTTCTTTAGCCAGTTCACCTGCCCCGTAGCCTCATAACATGCTACAAACTCGGCATACATTGTGGACGATGTAGTGACGGTTTGCTTTGAGCTTTTCCACGATATAGCTCCTCCTGCGAGAGTGAATACATATCTGGATGTAGACTTTCTATCATCTCCCGCAAAATCAGAATCTGTATACCCCACTATATGGAGTAAATCTGATCTTCTGTATGTCATCATGAGGCCTTTTGTTCCTTGCAAATAACGCAAGACTTTCTTTATCAATTTCCAATGTTCTATTCCAAGATTGCTCTGGAATCTGCCAAGTAACCCGGTAACAAATGCTAAGTCAGGGCGTGTGCATACTTGAGCATACTGTAAGCTTCCGACAGCTGAAGCATATGGAACCGCTTTCATTTGATCGATCTCATACTGGTTCCTGGGGCATTGAAAATCCCCATATCTGTCGCCCCTGACTATAGGTGCAGGTGAAGGACTACTTTTATGCATACCAAATTTCTTTAAGACTTTCTCTATGTATGCCTTTTGTGACAGTCCCAATATCCCCTTGTTTCTATCCCGGTGAATTTCGATCCCTAGAATGAACGAAGCTTCACCAAGATCTTTCATATCAAAGTTCGAGGACAAAAACTTCTTTGTCTCCAGTAGCAGACTAACATCACTACTAGCTAGTAGGATATCATCCACATACAGAATTAGGAAGATAAACTTCCCATCTTTAAACTTTGCATAAACACAGTTGTCCTCAACATTCTCTTTAAACCCAAATTTTCTTATTGTACTGTCAAACTTCAAGTACCATTGTCTTGAAGCTTGCTTTAACCCATAAATCGATTTCTTTAGGCGGCATCCCATTCTTTCATTTTCTTCCACGACAAAACCTTTCGGTTGTGCCATGTAAACATTTTCCTCCAAATCCCCATTAAGAAATACCGTCTTTACATCCATCTGATGTAACTCTAAATCATAATGTGCTACTAATGCCATATGATTCTGAAAGAATCTTTACATGAAACTGGAGAAAATGTCTCATTGTAATCAATCCCTTCTCTTTGCGTAAAGCCTTTTGCCACAAGTCGCGCTTTGTATCTTTCTATATTCCCTTGAGAGTCAAGCTTTGTCTTGTAGACCCATTTACAGCCTACTGTTTTGGCTCCTTTAGGAATAATTTTCAAGTCCCAGACTTTATTAGTCTTCATGGACCTCATTTCCTCTTCCATGGCCTCAAGCCATTTTGAGGAATTTTCGCTTCTCATGGCATCTTCAAATGAGGTGGGATCATCCTCCATTTGAAATTCCTCTGTATGATAAATCTGATAATCATCAGAAATAGCTGATCTTCTTACTCTTTGAGACCTCCTCGGGGCCTCTTCATTTGGTACATCTACTGTTTGAGGCTGCTGTTACTCCCCCTCATCTGTGGCAATAGGTTCTATATGATCCTGAAGAACAGGTTCTTCATTCTCATTCATTGTTGCCACGGGAGGAACAATAACAGGTGCTGGCACCACAGTGTCTTGCACCGTCGGTGCAGCGACAGCAGGTAGTGTGAAGAATGGCTCTTGAATCATCGGAGTGGGCGCATACACCCGCTTCTCTTCAAGGTCAATCTCTCGAGCTACCATGCTCCCCCTCATCATTTCATCCTCTAAGAAGACAGCGTGTCTCGTTTCTACAAACTTTGTATATCTGTCTGGACAGTAGAAACGATAACCTTTTGACTTTTCAGGGTAGCCAATGAAATGGCAACTTACTGTTTTGGGATCAAGTTTCCCAAGGTTTGGGTTAAATACTTTAGCCTCAGCAGGACTCCCCCATACACGTAAGTGGTTTAGTGAGGGAACTCTTCCTGTCCACAACTCGTACGGTGTTTTGGGCACCGACTTACTAGGCACTCTGTTGAGAATATGAATGGCGGTTTTCAACGCCTCCATCCATAAACTCAATGGGAGTGTGGAGTAGCTCATCATACTTCGCACCATATCCATCAGGGTACGGTTGCGTCTTTCAGCTACTCCATTTTGCTGAGGTTCGCCCGGCATAGAATACTGGGCCACTATGCCATTTTCCTGTAAAAACCTTGCAAAAGGTCCAGGAACTTGTCCATATGGGGTATGTCGACCGTAGTACTCCCCCCACGATCAGATCGGACTATCTTAATCTTTAAATCGTGTTGGTTTTCAATTTCAGCCTTAAATATCTTGAATTTATCCAAGGCTTCATTTCTTTCTTTGATTGGATAAATATATCCAAAACGGGAGTAATCATCTGTGAATGTTATGAACGAGTCATATCCATCCACACTTTTTACAGGAAAAGGACCACAAATATCTGTGTGAATAATTTGTAGAACTCCTGTGTTTCTTTTAGCGTCTTTTTTAATTTTCTTTACATATTTTCCTTTAATGCATTCTCTGCATTGTTCTAAGTCTGAGAACTCTAATGGAGGAAGAATATCATTCTTAACTAGTCTTTCTATTCTCCCCCTCGAAATATGGCCTAAACGACAGTGCCATAATTTCGACGACTCATCTAGAGTTCTCTTTCGTTTTCTGTTTACATTCGTAGACGAGGATTCAATCACTTTCTCGCACGCAACATTCCCTTTATCGCATACGACATTCACATCATCACATAATGATAATAAATAAAGCTCATTCTGTAAGATGGCAAGACCAACACATTCTTTATTAAACATTATTTCACACTTGCCATTTTCAAAATTACAATCATAACCATCTTTGTCCAATTTTGAAACACTAATCAAATTCCTCTGTAAAGAGGGAACAAAAAGGACATCTCTAATTAAAAGATTGGAGCCATTTGCTAACTCTAATGAAAGATCGCCAACGGCTTCAACTTCAGCTTGGACTCCATTTGCGACTTTAACGCATCTTTCTTTTCTTTGCGTAGTCCTCGTCGAACGGAATCCCTGTAAAGAATTAGCAACATGAACAGTTGCTCCTGAGTCAATCCACCAAGTGGATTTCGAATATTGTACATACAGGCATTCATTTATAAAGGTAATAATGTTCTCACATTTCTTAGCCATTATCATCTTTAAGTAATCAGGACAATCCTTTTTGTAGTGTCCCGTCTTCTTGCAGTGAAGACACTGATCTTTGTCTACAGCAAATTTATTCTGTTGAGGGTGATGGACAGGGGTTTTTCCCTTGTTCTTTGAGGAGAAGTTACTGTTGAAGTTCGTTTTCTTGTAGTCCTTCACATAGTTGATAGAACCACCATGTGAGGATTTGATTCTTTCCTCCTCTTGCACACACATAGCTATGCACTTTTCCAAGTCCCATTTCTTGGGCTGCATATTGTAGTTGACAACAAAAGTGTCAAACTCTTTAGGCAAGGAAGCAAAAACCAAATGAATAAGGAACTCATCCTTGAGAGCCAAATCCATTGGTTTAAGCTTGGATGTCAAGTTACTCATCCTCAGTATGTGCTCTCTTATGCCACTGCCACCACCAGAGTACCTCTCTGTCACAAGCTGTTTGATCAGCTGTGTAAGTCTTTGAAGAGCCAGTAAACTGACTCTTTATTCTCTCAAGGTACTCTGTGACAGTGTCACACTCTGCGATTGAGCCCACAATAGCAGGCTCAATCGTGTTCTTTATCACAGCCATACATTTCTTGTTGGCTGTGATCCATTTCTTATGATCAAGATCATAAGACATCTGTAAGGGAGCATGATCCCTCTGTCTATTCTGCCAAGCAGTATCATCCTCATTTTGATCCCTCACTGGTGCCATAGGCTCAGTGGGACGTGCTGTAGTGAGGACCCAGTCCACCTCAGCCAAGATAAACGCTAAGTCTCTTTTTCTTCCACTCTCCATAATTATCTCCTTTGAGAGTGGGAATCTCTCTGATACAACTCATCAAGTTGTATCCTCCTGAAAAATATTTCAAATAAAGTGAGAACGTAACAGCAAAATCATATGCCTTATTTCCAACGTTGGTCAAAAATATGACATACAATTTAAATCAATTTTATCTATACATTAAATCTACATCACCGTTGGGCAGAAATAGAAATAATGCATAAAAATCATCAAATAAAAAATTATAACATTGTTATTATCAACGTTGGCCAGAAAATAACAATATCATAATTATCTGGGATTTATATCTATTTTTCCAAAATTAAATTCTCCCGTTGGTTCGAATTTAATAATGAAAAACAATCAATATTAACTTTTGCAGCGGAGACAAAATTCTCTATTTTTCAAAAGCATCTTCTATACTTTTCTATTCTGTCAAAAATATCCCGTTGGTTCAATTTTTTGACAGATTTAATTTAGCCAAAAAATAGCCAAATTATCAATTAAAGTGCTACTGAAAAATAATCAACATGAAATTATTCTAAAATAATTCATATTCAGAAGCACCATTACTGTACTCATCAATCTCTGGAAATAATTAACACGTTGGTGCAAAAATTTCCAGAAATTTTGGTTCAATTTTCATTTAAATTCACTCATAAATGCTTCTGAAAAACAATAAATATCCATTTGGAATCACTGTTTAAAACGGCCATTTAGGCCCATTCTTTCGGCCGCGGCCCACAAGACGCGGCCCATACCACCATGCGCAAGCCCAAAAATCGTCCGCACCGTCGGATCTCATCCGACGGCCACCATGCGCGCCAATGTTTGTGCTAGGTCTTTAGGATCTCTAGGTTAGATCTAGCGGGGCTATCCTTTTCTCTAGGGTTCTTGATTCTTGAGAGATACCGAGAGGGATAGGGGTACTAACCGTCGGACGTGGAGGAGGAGGAGTTGGCCATCTCGCGGGTACGTCGGTGAAGATCTGCGCGCGGGCAGCGACGGTCGAAGAAGGGTGCGGAGCTACTTGGGCGGCGGTGCGTCCCGGGCGGCGGCGGCTCCTGGCGGCGGTGATCTGGAGAAGAAGCAGAGGAGCCGGTGGTGTTCCCGTCGTTGGAGCGCCCCCCTCTAGATCGGTTAGGGTTTGTCGGTGGGTCTGGCGGCGGCACGGTGAACCTCGTAACGCGAGCCGCCGGCCCCCACCCTCTATTTATAGCGCAGCGCGACGGGGGCCCATCAGCTAGTTGTTGGGCTGAGCGCCCCCGATCAGGGCGCGTGATCAAGGTCCAGATTAGCCGTTGGGCTAATCTGGGAGAGATCAATCTAACAATATCTACTTGGAAACTGGAACAATAACCTGCTCGGAGACGGGAACAACACCCTACTCGAAGCCAAAATAGAGTCTCAGAAGATAACGATGAAGAGTTTTAGTCAGTGCAAATACCTTTGGACACCACAATGGTGCAAGTCGATGCAGGGTCTATCATCATGAATATGAAGATGATATCAACCATAAGCTCTGACCAGTTCACATTACCGACCAGTTATACTAGCTGAAATATATCGTTAAGCGAAATTTGATTGGATTTTTCAAGTGATGGGACCCGACCGGATTTGGATCACAAAAGACAACACATTTTCTACAACATCTGTTATGACGTTGCTGTTGCTAAATTGAAAGTTTCTGAAGTATGGTTTGATTAAGTTGGCTGGATTTTATTCAATGGGTTGTGAATTTATGATTGATAATAATCAGCGCATGCAACATTGGTTGACCTAGGATTGAATCTTCTGTATGAATGTCAGTCAAGCATGTGACATATGGTGTCTCAATGCTGGTCATGTAGCACACAAGCACTGTCTCATGTTAACCAACATTTTGGTCATAGTCAATGAGTCGAATCTTAATTTCCTGAGCATCTTTAGATGCTTTTGCTAATTCCTTTTCCCATCATTTGGTATTGAGATTAAGATAATAGATTTAATTGAGCACATGCTGAGTAGCCTTGTATATCTCACGATGGACTTATTGGCAGAAAAGGAACATATTTATTACCTGAATTTGTAGGTATGCACAAATATGTAACTTTTTTGTTCTCCATGACGGTTTACATCGAAGCATCGCGTCTGAATGTTACCATTGGTTATGACGTGGTAGTTCACTGCTTGATTGGTTGCCTAGTGACCTTGCTTAGTTAATTGACTGTTCAATTCATCAGCTTGCTGTCTTTGTAATGGCCTATTCAAGTAGTTGCAAGGCTAGTGTAGGGGTCTTGATTGTGTCACTTCAACCTGTTCAAAGGTTCCCCATTTGGATTATCTCATGATTGATAAAATTACTTTAGCCCCCTCCTTGATTAGTTTATCAATGTCGCCTAGTGTAAATCCAAGCATTGTTTGTTTGTCATGGAATGAGCTTTAGAAGAATAAGTGAAATCAATAATCGACCAAAACCGATAAGAGCAAACTTCTACTGGGAATTTATCTCATCCATGGTTAATTCATATCTACCATTTCCTGGTACCAGATGATGAACACAGCTGATGAAGGATTGCCTGAATTATTTGAACTAAATGATTTTTCCTCAACATGTTCCTTTCCACCCCAGAAATATATATACTCTCTCTGTCTAGTGTGAGGAAATTCTAATATATTCTGAGAGAACTTGCTAGTATGGATCTGATTAGAGTTGCTGTAGTCAGTATGAACAATGCACATGAGAAATCTGCAGGTAAGAGGAAAAACAAATCCCCTATCCAGTCCCTTCATTGGTTTTCAGATTTTCTAACTTGCTACAGTGTGACAGTGCCCTTTTAGCAGTTTTAAGGGCTAAGCTGCAGCCTTGACAACCCAAATTGCAGCATTTCTGGTAAGCTTGACTGCTTGAGGACCATGAACAGCCTTTCTTGGAGCCATTAAACAATCAAATCCATGGTTGCCTTTCTTGCTTGCAGGCATGTATGGCCACTTGATCCTGTCCGCGGCACGGCACATGGTCCTCAATCATGCAGCAGCCCCTGGGAACTGTGCCTCAGCCCCCCACCAAGGGTCCATCCATGACCATGATCACATTGTAAAGAAAGTATTCTTCCCCCCTTAACCCCATCCTAAGCAATAGAATAGTAGGAGCATGCATTTGGTCTCAGAAGTGTCTCCTCCAAGGCAGAAAAGTATTGAATGCATGTGGGGTGGTGGGTGTGGTGGTGTTCTTGAGATACTGCAGCTCATACATATCCTTGTCCTTTATATAAAGAGGATATGCACCACTGCATCTCCCCATATCAGCATCATCTCAAAGAGAGCCTGAACCTGAATCTTTGCATTGCGTTGCTCACAGTTTGGCATCCATGGAGCCGGCGAAGAAGCAGAGGGGGAGGCTGCAGAGGGTCCTGAGGGAGCAGAAGGCCAGGCTGTACATCATCCGGCGCTGCGTCATCATGCTTCTCTGCTGGAATGACTGATCTGATCAAAGGCACAAACCATGAGTCTTCTCTTCATTCTCTTCTGCTGTTTTTCATCTTTTCACCTTGCCATTTTGGTGGAGGGATCGGCTTGACAAGTCAGCACACTGATCTTTTCCTGTGAAGGTTCTTTGTTTTCTTGCCTCTTGTAAAATGCAAGGGTAACTGCTATTGTAAAGTTGGAGAGTGTTAAACACAGACTAACAGTATTTTTTTCTCTCTCGAATTTGATTTGTGTGGCTGCTTGAACTTTACAAGGCCTTGCGGGAATTAGTATGTTCATTTGGGAATAATTTATTTGCATAGTATGATTAGTATTTTTGATATAGTAAGCAAGCATGGTGGTCTGCCTTGGTTTATTAAAAAAAATCCTCTGGGAAGGGAGTACATGTGCAACGCTGCAAGTGGGGCAGAAAGGTAAGATTGCCTCAGATTACATTTAAAACTAGCTTGTAACCAAGGTTAACTGGACTAAACCACCGTAACCAAAGTTTTACATTGTCGCTGCCAGTAACAGTGTAACACAGTGATGAAAAAATTATACCGCTGATGAGAACTCGTACAAGTACCAAGTATGATACAGATCAACTGACAGTGAACACTGATTAATGTGTGAATAGTCCAATCTTTCACGGTACCACTCATAAAACCTTGCAAACAGATCTGATATGATCAAATTGCAAGAGCAATGGCCTTGGCACAATCTAAGAACACGGTACTCTCAACTTGCACATGTGATGATATCTTCTCTTTTGCTGAATAACTTGAAACCCTAATATTCTCTCTCGACAATCTCTTCTCTTCCACGCAGCAAACCCTTCAACTCATCTCATGAATGCAAGACATGATGCCAAGCGGCATTTTTGGTTTTTATTCATAAGCTAAATATAATGATATGGGGGTATCCCCTGGCCTTATATAGGCACCTCAAGTGGCATGGCCATAATACAACACACCACGCACTGCCTAAGGCCGAATGAAACACACGTATGGCAAAAGTTACGTATCTAACTCAGACTCAAAGAGATAAACATGACTTGGACTCTATCCTTAAGAAAGGAACAAACTAAAAATCAAAACGGAAACTAGATTATGTGCTAATCCGGATTTGAATTGTTCCCTCGTTGAAAAACCTCTCTGGCTTGCTTTCTAGCTTATCTTTAATGCGTTCCTGGCTCAATGGTGCTTCTGGCTCAATCTCTAGCTTTGAATCAATTTCTGGCTTCTCCTCACGTGTTTGGCTAGGTATCTTGGTTGCACACGGCTGGGACTCATGCATGGAACTTCCTAGCTTGTTCCCGACTTGATCACCGTTCCATAGCTTCTCTTTTGGCTTGCACAAGAATTCCATGGCTCTTTCTTCACTCTCAAGAAATAATGGACCTCCTTGCTTCACACGGTCATGCGTCTAGCCACACGTGCATCCATGCGTCCCTAGCACGGCTTGGCTTGTTGGCTTGGCTTGGCATTCTTTCCTGGCTCACCCCTTATTTCTTCACGCACAAGAAATAATTCATATGGCCAGGGGCGGAGACGGGGGGCGGGCAGGGGCCTGCCCCCCCAATGGTCCACCAAATGTATTAATAGGACCCCTTAATCACCCTTCATCACAGTCAATTAGTCAATTAGGCTCCTGCATTTCTAACACAAAATCATTGCTTAGTGACTTGAGAAATGATGGTTGGGAACCACTTCTTGAGGAGGTGAAAGCCTTTTGTGACAAGCACGAGATTGAGATTTCGGATTTAAATCACAAGTAAGTTATTATCTTACCTTCAGTTTTTTAATATGAGCACAAATACATATTTTTTTATTCTTATGGTACATATCTAACTTGTTTAACTACATGTCGCAATTTGTAGGTGTGTGGATGTGACCAAATCTCGGAACAAAAATGATAATACCACCACTCTTCACCATTATAAAATAGATGTGTTTAATGTTGCGGTCGACCAACAATTGATTGAGTTAGAAGATCGATTCAGTTCTCAAGCAACAGAGCTTCTATCACTTTGTGCCTCACTAGATCCAAGAAAAGATGGCTTTGACATTTCAAAGATAAGTACTGTGGTGGAAAAGTACTATCCCGCTAATTTTTCAAGTCAAGATCAAGCTCAATTGGAGTGTCAACTACCACATTTTCAACTTGATGTATGCAACCATCTAGAGCTAAGTACATTGCCATCACTTGCTGATCTAACAAAGGGACTAGTGAGATTAGGTAAAAATTCTATTTATCCAATGGTCGATAGATTGCTAAGATTAGTCATAACTCTTCCAGTATCAACAGCGACCACTGAGAGAGTCTTTTCAGTATGCTAGACGTATGCTACATTATTTTGTCATATGTGTTATGATTGAATTTATATGACAATATATATGCATATGTTTAATTATATATGTGTATGTCTAATTTTGCCGACACACGGCGCCCAGGACCTATGACGCCGGCGCCTTGGCGGGTCGACCCCCCCTTTGTCTGGATCCTGCCTCCGCCCTTGCATATGGCCACCTCCCTCTTTGCACCGCACGGCTGATTCCCCCATGCACTACCAGGCATTCCTCTACCAGGCATTCCTCTCTCATACCCATGCTCTAGGGTTTGGTTCCTTTGGCCGAAAGCCTTTTCTCCATGCGGCTGAACATAGCCTGATGCTAGGGTTTGGCTCTCTCTTCCTTGGCCAACCTCCCTCACCTCTCTCTCGGCCAAAACGGGCTCCTGAGTACACTTTTGTTGCAAAAACAGCGCCAAACTCAGAAGTAGCACTAGTTTGCAAGTCAAGAACACTTTCCAATGTATTAGATGTTCTTGTGGCTGCATCAAAGTACTAAATGCTAAGTTATAGAGGAGTATTTAGACAATGCTTGGGTGAAACTTGTAGGATTATCTAAGTGCAAAGGCTCTCTATTCACTGCAAATATGCGCATTCCACTGTTTTATCAATGTGCAGAATGTTTAGGGAAGCTGGCATTACCGGACCACAGTGAAGATCTAAATCCCATGATGGAATCTCTTCTGGTGAGAGTTTGCGCTAGATATATGCCTTGAAACTTAAGCAACCATTGAGCCTCCATTTTTTTTGTTTTTCAATTTTTCCGTAGAAACTAAAGCCGTAGATGGTTTCCGCAGCCGCGCTCACGTTGAGATTAAAAATCCTACTTGTAATCATGTCATAGGCTAATGTCCTATTTCAAATTACTAGTCTGTGTCAATAGATATTATGCATGCATTTGCTATTTGTCATTCCTTTGAGAGTTTGAGTTCCTATAATTAAACCGACCTTTTCCACGGCAAACGGTACAAAGTAAGTTGCTTGAGGCTTACTAATTCTAACTGAAAGTCACAGCCCAGTAATTCTAGACTATCGGGTGATGATTTGAGTGGGGAATGTATCGGCAATAGCACAAATCAGAGACAACAAAAATGGGGAATGCTTAACTCTGAATATCTCGGCAAAGAATGAAATGCTACAGTGTTCTGAATATGGGTACAAAGTCTGAAGATAACTGCAGTCACACTAACTGCGCTAACAACCTGCGAAATATGCTGATCGGATCCGCCTAACTCGGTCACGATCTGCTGGACTCTTAACAGATAACTAGACTCAGTCTAAACCAGATCAAACGGTCTGGATTATTTCCTACATTCACCCCCTAATCCAGACACTACTGGCCTGTTCCTCTGACGCCCAACTTAGCTCGCATTTCTGCAAACTTCAGCTTCCCGAGAGATTTTGTCAGAATATCCGCCTTCTGATCTTCGGTGCTCACATGCTCAACTGTGATTTGCTTCTTCTCCACGCACTCACGTATAAAATGGAAACGTGTGTCTATGTGCTTGCTCCTCCCATGGAAAACTGGATTTTTCATCAATGCGATAGCAGACTTGTTATCGACATAAAGCTTCACTGGACTCTGAACTTTCCCCGATATCTCTTGCAGCAAACCTTTGAGCCACACTGCCTGACACGCTGCAGAGGTAGCTGCCATAAACTCGGCCTCACAGGAAGAGAGTGCGACACACTTTTGCTTCTGGGATGCCCAAGCTATCAGATTTCTGCAAAAGTAAAACGCCATGCCGCTAGTGCTTTTCCTGTCATCAACATCTCCAGCAAGATTGCTGTCTGAGTAGCCGATCAACTGTTTTTCACCACTTCTTGTGTATACCAGACCATAGTCCAAAGTCCCTTGTACATATCTCAAAATATGTTTAAGTGCTTGATTGTGTGATTTCTTCGGATTCTCCATGTATCTACTTGTGATACCCACTGCATAAGCCAAATCAGGCCGGGTATGAGTTAAGTACCTTAAGCTCCCAATTAGCCGTCTGTACTGCGTTGGATCAACCGGTTCTCCTTCTTCATCTTTGCACAGCTTGAGCTTGGCTTCCATTGGGTAATGCACTGAGTTGCAATCTGCCATCCCGGCTGCTTGCAAGATCTTCCTCGCATATGTTTCCTGCTTCAACTTTATGCAGTCTTGTGCTTGTTTAACTTCAATTCCCAGATAGTATGCCAGCAGACCTAGGTCACTCATCTCAAATTCAATCTTCATTTGATTCTTGAATTGAGCAATCTCCCTACTACTGCTGCCTGTGACCAGAAGATCATCAACATATACTCCAACTACAAGCACACCCTCTGCACTTAGTTTCTTGTACACAGCAGGTTCATGTGGGCATTTCTCAAACCCCAAACTCTTTAGACTTCTGTCCAGTCTCACATTCCAAGCCCTGGGTGCTTGTCTAAGCCCATAGAGAGCCTTTGCGAGTTTGTAGACTTTCCCTTCTTGTCCTCTTACTGCAAAACCTTCAGGCTGTGACACATATACTTCCTCTTGGAGCTCACCATTCAAAAATGCAGACTTCACATCCAAGTGATGTACTCTCCAGTTCTCTTGTGCAGCCAAAGCCAGCAGAAGTCTCACGGTTTCCATTCTAGCCACCGGCGCAAAGACTTCCTCAAAATCAATCCCTGGCTGCTGCACATAGCCTTTGGCAACTAATCTCGCTTTGTGCTTGATTACTCTGCCCTCAGTGTCTTTCTTGAGCTTAAATACCCATTTGAGACCAATGGGCTTTTGTCCTGGAGGCAGTGACACCAGCTCCCAAGTCTTGTTTCTCTGGATTGCTTCCAACTCGACCTTCATGGCTTCTTCCCAGTCCTTATTGCCGGCAGCTTCTCTGTAAGACATGGGCTCATCTTCTGCTGTCAACATCAGGAGCTCATTAGGTAATTTCACCTGTCCTGTGCTTTCATAGATCTCACTCAGGGATCTGAACTTGGTGGGTGCTTCTTCTGCATCTTCAGCTGAGTAGGGTGATGCTGGTTCTGCTGTTGTACTCCCTGGTGTGCCGAGAATATCTCCAATTTCTTCTTCGGGCTCTCCCAGTGTTCCTGGCTGCATGCTTGCTGCTCCAGCTGAATCACTTGCCATGGCAGATGGATTTACTGCCACGGCAGGCAAATTCCCTGCCTCGGCAGATGAGTTTTCCCCACTGCCTTCTGTGAACTCCGTTGCCCCGGGTACCACAACATCTGCTTCTTCATCCTCAACTGAGAATGTCACCCACTTCTGAAAATCAGTAGGTTCTTCACCATCCCATTTCCACACTGCTTCTTCGTCAAATATTACATCCCGGCTAACATGAATCCTGCCTATTCTAGGATCCACCAACCGATGGGCCTTGCTGCCATCTTCTACCCCCAAGTATACCATCCTTTTACTCCTATCATCCAACTTTCTTGTCTGAGCAGATGGAACCTTGACATGACCAACACAACCAAAGATCTTGAGAAAACTCAGATTGGGTTTCCTGTTGTACCAGGCTTCAAAAGGAGTACTCTTGCTCAGTGCTTTTGTCGGCAACCGATTGAGGAGAAATACTGCATGCCTCACTGCTTCTCCCCACAATCTTCCTGGCAAACTCTTTGTCTTCAGCAGACTCCTTGCCATCTCCATCACTGTTCGATTCCTTCTCTCTGCCACTCCATTTTGTTGTGGAGTGTATGGGGCTGTGAGATGTCTTTGTATCCCTTCTTGATCACAGAAATCAGCGAAATCATGTGACAAGAACTCTCCACCTCGGTCAGTTCTCAACACCTTGATTCTGTGATTGATCTGGTTCTCAATTATCGGTTTGAACCTCTTGAATGCCTTCACTGCCTCACTCTTATACTTCAGTACATATACCCACATCATTCTACTGAAGTCATCTACTAAGAGAAGGAAATATCTGTTACCTGCAGGAGTTTGAGGGGTGATTGGCCCACACAAGTCCGCATGAATGAGTTGCATTGGCCATTCTGCTCTATACTTAGCTTGGAGTGGGAAAGGAATTCTTGTTTGTTTTGCAATTAAGCAACCCTCACAAATCTTCATGGGATGGTCGATCCTTGGCACTCCTTCTACCATCTGATCATCATACATTTGTCTCAACGCCTGAAAGTTCGCATGGCCCAACCGGGCATGCCACAGCCAGGCCGGCTCTTCCAACCTAATTGCAAGACAGATTGGCTTGCAGGTTTCCAGCACAATCTTATAAAGCCTATTTAGTGTTCTTCTGACCTTCATGAGTAGCCTACCATATCTGTCATACACCCACAGGAATTGACCTTGCAGAACAATTCTACTCCCATCTTCCGACAATTGTCCAAGGCTAATAATACTGCTACACAAGCTGGGTATAAAATACACATTGGTCAGAAGTTTTTGCTCACCATTTTTGCACTGGAATAGGACTGAGCCTTTGCCCTTTATCTTCACTGATGATCCATCCCCAAACCTGACATTCCCAGTGATGCTTTCATCAAGTTCACTGAATTTGGACCGTCTGCCAGTCATATGATTACTCGCGCCATTGTCCAAATACCAAACATCCGAGTCAGGTTGTGCTTCTTCACTCTCTTGCAGCTTCGGGACAACATTCTCCTCATTGAGCAGCACAAGAGTGTTTCCTACCTTCTCCTGACAAGCTGTCAGCAGCAACGCAGGTTGGTCATCCTCTTGTGCTTGAGTGAGATTAGCCTCTCCTTCCTGGCGCTTGCTGCGACATTGGGAGGCGTAGTGCCCCATATTCTTGCAATTGTAGCACTTAATGTGACTCTTGTCCTTGCCGCTGCTGCTACTGCCTGAGTTACCTTTCTTCGGTGTGTTGTAACTTCCTCGGCCTTTTTCGCGCCCTCTGCCCCGGCCTCTACCACGGTCTTGCCCATCTGAGCTTTCAACCTCCTTTCCTTTGCCGTGTGTTTGCCAGCCTGACGACTGCCCTCTACCGCCACTCTTCTGCCGGGCTTGCCATTCTGCATGGGTGAGCAGCAATTTGTCTTTGGCACTTTCACTCCTGCCACGGATTCGCTCTTCATAAGCCTTAAGCCTTCCTATCGCCTCTTCCAGAGACATCGTCTCCATATCCGCAAATTGCTCAATTGCGGCAACTACTTGGAGAAACCTTTCAGGCACTGCACCAAGCAATTTCTTTACAAGTACCGCATCTTCGAGATTCTCTCCGAGACTGCGTACCTTGTTTGCGATGGTGCTGATCTTGCCCGCAAATTCATCAACAGTCTCCGTCTCCCTCATGCGCAATGCGGCGAACTCATTCTTCAAAGTTTGAACTCGAGCTTTCTTAACCCGATCTGCTCCAAGGTGCATGGTTTTCAGGCTGTCCCACGCCTCCTTCGCCGTCTTCGTCTTCGCGAGCAGCAGGAGAACGTCCTCTGGAACTGCCTGGAAAATGCAGGCCAACGCCATCTTGTCGCGCCTTCTGTCGACGACCTCCCCGGCCGCCGGCTCTACTGCGTCCCAGACGCCCTGCGCATCCATGAAGACCTCCATCTTGATCGCCCAAGTGGAGTAATTCGTCGGCGTCAGCATCGGATAGTGGAGTGAAACTCCGGCCTCCTTCGTCGCCTGGACTGCACCGGCTCCCGTGCGCTCAGGCAACGACATGATCTTCCGCCGGATGTTCTCTCACGATTACAAGGCTCTGATACCAAATGAAAGTCACAGCCCAGTAATTCTAGACTATCGGGTGATGATTTGAGTGGGGAATGTATCGGCAATAGCACAAATCAGAGACAACAAAAATGGGGAATGCTTAACTCTGAATATCTCGGCAAAGAATGAAATGCTACAGTGTTCTGAATATGGGTACAAAGTCTGAAGATAACTGCAGTCACACTAACTGCGCTAACAACCTGCGAAATATGCTGATCGGATCAGCCTAACTCGGTCACGATCTGCTGGACTCTTAACAGATAACTAGACTCAGTCTAAACCAGATCAAACGGTCTGGATTATTTCCTACACTAACCCCCTTTAATCATAGGCTAGGAGCCCCAGATGCACGAAAATAATATTCTTGGCATTGTTGTTCTGAGAGCCGGAAATATTTTATTTCTGTTACTGAAGTGTTCCTGAAGGCCTGACCTAAAAAAAAATTTAGGTGGGTTCTTTTGGGTCGAGGCTTATGATTTATACTTGTGGTTTTTGAATTCTGGCCTGTTCGTGAGAGACAGTACGCAAAGAGAAATAGTCGTATGCGATTTTGGTCAGTACAACTAAACTAGGTACAGTTTGTACTACAATTTACCTGTGGATCTCGTCTTAAAAAAAATGCTTCGTTTAACAATGTGTTATTGTTTATCCGTACATAAACCGTAAGCCAAACGCACAAAGGGTTTCTTGGTACTCTGCCTTCTTTGACATGGAAAGAATTGCATTGAGTATAGTTACCTTCTTGGTAGCAAATCACATGGCTAAGAGTAATGTACCGTACTGTTATCGATTTGATAATGCGTAATTAGAATGTGACCTGGCACTTATCAACCGTATGCTGCAACGTTTCAGAAGAAACCTTTTTTTTTGGCACCAATCAGAATAGAATTGCAGACATTTTAAGTAATAACCCGATAAACTTGAGTACTCCAATTCCTGTGATCTCTGAAGAAACTGCAGAAACTGTAGTTAGTAGCACTTTCGAGCTACTTCCTGGTAATCAACAAATTGAGCCAGTTCTGAAAACTGCTTTCTGTTTCGATGATATGGGCACGATCGCACGATCAGTTGAAAACACTTCTGATCCAGGGTATGGCTTATCATTCATTGTGTTGAGGAACTGTCATTGACGAGTTCAGTCCGAACGATTTCTTCTAGACAAGAGAGATGGTCCAAACACAGAATAATACAAAATAATATATTGAACACAGAGAGATACGAGACTTATTTCTTTATTGCTTTTCTCCTTTACAAGGACAAGTTACAATGATTAGAACACCTATTTATAGATTAAGTGGTGAGGTGCCCACCATAGGTCAGACTTGTAGACCTAGGCATACGTTTCCCAACACTCCCTTTTGGACACTCATTCGACATGTTCATACCTCATCAAAACTCTATAAAAATCCAGTGAAAAATTTAGAGAAAGAGTACATGATACATGTTATGTAGTGTTGCATGAATTGCCTCATTAAAAAACTTGGCCGAGAAACTTTCGGAAAACTCATCAAGGGAAAAGAGTATAATCCACCTACTTTCATTTAATCTATATGATTTATTATTTGGGTATTCAATCTTCGTGATCAAGTTTTAATCCCCTAAATTCTGCACTTCTCTAAGTCTCATTATTCCAATTCCACGTATACACCTTCAAAGTTAGATGCTAGAAGTGACTTAGTGAATAAATCTACAAGATTCTCACATGACTTAGCATGCAGTATCTTAATTTCATCCATCTTTTGCAAGTCATGAGCATAGAAGAACATGGGATTGATATGCTTTATGAGATGACACTTTACGTAACTTGTCTGCACTTGTGCAATACAAGTTGTATTATCTTCATAGATAATTGTGGGAGTTTGCACGATATTCAATCCACATAACTGCTGCATATGGTGAATCATTTGTTGAAGCTAAGTACATTCTCGTATGGCTTCGTACAATATTATAATTTTTGAGTGATTCGTTGAAATCGATACAAGACTTTACTTAGACGATTTTCATGAAATTACGGTTCCACCACATAGGAACACATAACCTATTTGTGTTCTAGCTGTATGCGGGTCTGACAAGTACCCTGCATATGTATAGCTAGTCATATTATGATCTTGGCTCTTTCTTTAGAACCGTCTAAGGTCTTTGCTTCCTTAGAGGTATTGAAAAATATCATTTATTCTTTACCCATGCCTTTTGGTAGATTCTACACTATATCTTGCTAATAGGTTTACGGCAAATGTGATATCCAATCTAGTGTAGTTTGCTAAATACATAAGTGCTCCTACTACACTTAAGTATGAGAATTTCAGTCCCATGACTTTCTCCCCCTCTTCACTAGGTCGATACAGATCGTTGTCTTGCTGTAAAGATCATCTGACCATTGGTACTTTCGATGGGTATACCTTTTCAAAGATGAACCTTTTTAACACCTTTGGAGTGTATGCGGACAGATGTACTAATATCCCTTCAGGAACATGTTCAAGCTACAAGCCTAAGTAATATTTAGTTTTACCAAAATCTTTCATTTCGAACTCTGACTCCAGATAAGAGCTCGCTTCCTTTATATCATCCAGGGTTTCATGATATTCAGATCATCTACATATACTGAGATTATATAAAATCCACTCGGGGATTGTCGTATAAATACATAGGGATAATCCTCATTGTTTGTGTAGTCTTTCTTTTATAGAAAGTTGCTTAAGCAATTATACCACATCCTGCCTGATTGCTTAAGTCCATACAGTGATTTTCTGAGTTCCACACTGTACATATTTCTATTTGCTCTGTCTTAATTCAGGACAGGGATACCTTCAGGTATCTTTGTATAAATATTCGAATCCAAGTTTCCATAAAGGTATGCCGATACCACATGCATCAATTTCATTTCTAAATTCAGATTTGCTGCCATTGAGATTAAATATATAAAGCTAGAGCCACCCATGATCGAGAAATAGGTTTCTTCATAATCAACTCCTGGACGTTGAGTGAAACCTTGTGCAACGAGTCTTGTTTTATATTTACAACTTCATTTTTCTCATTTCTCTTCCGAATAAATACCCACTTATTCCCCACGGGGTGCACATGGGGAGTCGTGTGGCTTACATGCCTAAATACATCTCTTTTATTTAGAGATAATAATTTAGTTTCTATTGCCTAAATACCTCTCCCATGTGCACATAGTTTATAGCTATTTCATCATAGATTGATTCTTCTAGTGCTTCTACTTGCTCACCGCTCCTTCCGATTGCAGGGGTAAGTCCCTTTAGTATTTCAGCTCCGATGTGTGTGCATATATCTATGCTGGTTTTTTCCTCCATGAGAATGTTCAGATCTGGTATGCCCTTTTCGGAAGGTCTCATATTGGTGCTAGGTCTTAACTGGCTCCCCTGCTGAGTGATCGACTGTGTCAAGTCCTTATTATCCTTTTTCACTAGGCATCCCCGGTTACTTGAGAATCGATTGGTCAGAGTTCTTGTCCTTTCATTCTAAGGCCTTTGGAAAGGATTAGGGGTACCTTCAATTTTCTTTGGTATTTCAACCCTCTTCAGTGCATTACGTGCAGGCATATGCGACTTGATCACGCTCTTTAAATCACTAAAGTAGTCATGCAATTGATTTGCTAATGCCTTCAAATCAATATTCTTTTAGACTTCTCTGTTTGATTCACTAGTGCACGGGTTATGTACATGGATTCCCGTAGCTTTCCACGTAATTTCCTAATATTTTTTATCAAGGGATTGATTTCCTCTCCCTAATGTTAGGAAACTATGTTCATCGAATATACTATCAGTGAAATAGACAGTGTGCAAATCTCCTATCATGGGGTCCAAGTACCTGATTATGGATGCTATCTCATAACCCATGTATATTCCAGATTTTCAGAGGGGGCCATTGCAGTACGCTGTGGTGGAGGTATAGGTACATAGACTTTGTAAGCAAATCTATGAAGATGGAAACTTTTTGGTGCAGACCCTTGCGCTAGTTGCATAGGTGAATGGATGTTATATGCCGATAGTCTAAAGTTGATGAGAGTCGCTACATGTAGGACTGTGTGTCCCCAACATGTAGTTGGTAAGTTACAATTCTGCAAAAGTGGTCGGGTAATAAATTTAATTATCTTAATTAGTACCTCTGCTAGTCTATTCTGGGTGTGGACACGCAGTACGAAATGCTCAACTTTAATTTCCATTGTCATGCAATAATCATCAAATGTCTTTGAAGTAAATTCTCCAGCGTTGGCCATTCTGATGGATTTTATAGGATGATCAAGGAAATTATTTTTAATTTGAATTATCTGCGAAATCAGTTTTGCAAAAGCATAATTTCTCATAGATAATGAACATACGTGTAACCATTTCAAGAAAGCGTCGATGCACACCATAAAATATTTAAATGGCTCTGAGAATGGCTGTATATGACCACAAATATCTCCTTGGATGTGTTCTAGGAATGCAGGGCTTCAACCTTCACTTTAAGAGCAGAAGGTCTAGTAATTAATTTCTAGTGACACAAGTGAGGCAGACAAAATCTTTCTGATTCGGATAATTCTTTACATCGATATTATGTCCCTGTGAATTGTTAATTATATTTGTCATTATCCTAAGATCTGGGTGGCCTAATCTATCATGCTAGAGATAGAAGGGTTCAGAGGTTCTAAATATGATTTTCAGGGCAGCATAGGCTATGGGTGCTTTAATATTAGTGTAGTATAGCTCAGTCTCAAATGAAGGAAACCTTTCTAATACCATTTTTCCACTTGCTTCATGCTTTGTAATGAGCAGGTATTCTTTACCATAGTTTTCTTCAGTTTCAAAATGGAAACTGTCACTACAAGAGATGTGTCATTTTGTGACATATATGGCATGACAAAGGGTCTAAATGTCACTAAATCATCTAGTTTATGACGTTTTTGTAGAGGTAATTTGGCTTAGTGACAAAAATAATATGAATGTCACAAAAAATGTCATGCTGCAAGTCTAAATCAATGTAGTGACAATATTTGTTGTGTCATTAGGGCTACTTTGCGAACGTCATAAATTAATGACAAAACTGGTGTGTCAGAAATTATTATATATCCATGTAGTGACAATATTTGTTGTGTCATAGGGGCTACTTTGCGAATGTCATAAATTAATGACAAAACTGGTGCGTCACAAATTATTATATTGAATTATTTAAACCATCATTTTCCTTGTTGGCATACAGCCCACCTGTCAAGATAGGTCCCACCGCCACGTGGCCCAACCAACTATTTTTTTAATGAGCTTGCTCAGGGCCCAACCAACTGGTTTTTTAATGGGCTTGCTCAGCCTAGGATAAGCGGACGGAATTATTTAAAAAAAAGAAAAATAAAAGTTGGTGGAAGTGGCGCTCGAACTCATGACCCTGCAGTTTCAGAGAAACAGCCAAACCACCGAGTTACAAGCATGTTTGTGACCCATGTGACCACTAAAGGACTTTATCGTAGATCTCTAGTTTCTTCTAGGTAAATGACCTATCTCCAAAACGCAATTGTTCGTGCTTGGGAACAGGCCGCCGCCACCAGGGTGACATGCATCATTTTTACATATATTTACGTGTCATTTTACCCCATTATTTTTCACATTTTGGGACCATTTATCATCATTTACACGCTTTTCCATATTTAATTGCTCAAAATGGACCATTTTACATTTTTTTGTATTTTTTCGCAGGGCGGCGTGATCTAGGCGCACAAACGACAAATCTGGATTGCTCCGTACAGATGTGCGCATCGTCACGAATGCGTAGGATTTTTTCGCGATGAAATCGGACTTCTGAAGGGCCGAAATGGAAGAAATGAAATGGGAGATGGACCTAACTGTAAACCCTAGAAAGTTTTGAGGGCCAAATCGCAAAAATCCCAAATCCCCAATTCATCAAAACCGTGCGACGCCGCCTGTGGAAGGATTTGAGCCTGGCACTGCTTCTTCCCGGCCTCCCTTTTGCTTCCCCTCCTCCTTCTCCACGCCCGGCCGCCGGCGAGCGCCAGGCCGCAGCTCGCCGTGCGCCCTTGCTGCTCCTCCATCCCAAGATCCACCGGCCGCCTCTCTCCGCCTCCACCATCGCTCTGCGCCGCCACCAGCTCCTCCCCTTGCTCTTCCTCTCCGGCCGCCCCTATATTCCGCCTGCTCTCGGCACCCGTAGCTCGTTGTGCCCCCAGCGCCATCCACCGCGCCCACCGCCCAAATCGGCGCCGCCGATTTGCTCTCCCTCTCCCCTTTGCGCTGCCTCTCTGCTCCGCTTCCTCTGGGGCGCCGTCAACCTCCATCTGCCAAATCGCCACCACGACCTCTCCACCCGTGCGCCACCGGCCGCCGCCTTGCTCTCCCTCCGGCGCCGCCACCTCTCCTCCTGCTCTCCCTCTACTGCTCCTCCGCGCCTCCTCTTTGCCCTACCTCGGTGCCGCCATTCTTCGGCCACCACCGGCAAGCGCCGCCCCTCCTCTCCTCAGTTCGGCCGCCGCCTTCTTGCTCTCCTCCCCCATCCTCTGCTCCGACACCGACGGCCGCCGCCGACATCTTCACCGAGTCACCTTCAGCACCGCCTCCGACCTCTCCACTGCTTCCACTTCTACCACGCCACCGACCCTATTCTTCATCGACGCCAATTCCACCGCCGGCAGCTCCCGTCTGCTTCACCTTCCTCCTCGGTTGTCTGAACTTCTTCCCCTTTGTTTCTTCAGTTCTTAATTACTGCTCACTACTGATAATTACCATTGCACTGTGATGATGAATTATGGAATATCTTCTCAGATCTGTGATGTGTGCATGAGAACAGTGGCTATTCTGTGATTGTGATATATGCTCATGTGATTTTGCTAGTTATTCATCTATCAGTGCTTGTGGTGATCTTGTGTTAGTCATCTAATTGCTATCTGTGATCAGTATCTATTGTCTAATAATTAGTAGTAGTCTCTATTCAGTTTTTATGTGTTATATGTGTAAGAGTTTAAGTTGTGAGTTGTGCTTGTGTTCACTGATCTGTTCTAGAGAGGCATGCTGATCTGTTTTAGTGCTATGAATTTTCGTAGATACAAATATATCTATTCTGGTTACTTGTTTTCCTATTTGCATGTAATTTCAGAAGCAAAATGTATGTTCAGAGATGCAACCAGATCTGTTCGGTTAACTTATTTTGCTGTTTTCATGTAATTTCAGAAGCAAGAAAATATAAGGAGGCCCCACCAAATGCAATTGATATTTTCAAGGACACACACTGCAGTAGCAAGTCAGGTTTTAGTGAGAATGTGCAGGATGCCATTGTGAGTACATTTTCTCTATCTTATCTTATATGATGAACAACAGTTGGGATACAAGAAACCTGAATTTTTTGTGCTATTGCTAGGCTCAAATGGAGGCCAT
The DNA here is from genome assembly GCA_017311315.1 of Dendrocalamus latiflorus. Classification (NCBI taxonomy): domain Eukaryota; kingdom Viridiplantae; phylum Streptophyta; class Magnoliopsida; order Poales; family Poaceae; genus Dendrocalamus; species Dendrocalamus latiflorus. Next base: position 10,693,505 of record CM029625.1, on the reverse strand, counting down.
CATTGCACAACCAACACAAGAAGGGCAAGATCCGAAGACTCCTATCCAAGCTGTAGCTCAAGTTCTTCCAAAATCAACTTTCCTTCGAAATGTTGGCTTGCAGTCTGCAGCAATGAAGAGGAATGCCAAGGCTGCTGCAATGAATGAGCGTGTCCATGAAATTTTGCATCATCTGATGCTGAGTAGTAAGCTCTCAAACTTAGGCTATAGATGAAATTTTGGTGGCTAGAGTTATCATTTTAATATGAATACCTGTGATGAGGTTGAGACAACAACTATATGTGTTTTGAATTTGTGTTGAGACACCAACTTTATGTGTTATGAATTTGGTGATGCATGAAATGCTTGATATTTAATATCAGACCTGATTTGATTTGAATGTGTGTTGAGACTGCAACTATTTGTGCATTTTGTTGGATGGTTTGAATGTATGGGCTGATAAAAATATACGGGCTCAAATTTGTGGGCTGAAAAAAAATATGGGCTGCAATCATAAAAAAATGGTACCCATCGGGCCAGAGAAAAAAATAGTCCAATTACTGTTTCAGCCCAAATAATTTATGACGTTTTTTAAATCTGCCACGTCAGCGTGACATCAACATTTTATGACGTTTCTAAATCTGCCACGTCATCTGCCACGTAAGCATTTTTTATGACGTTTTAAAATCTGCCACGTCAGCATTTTTTATGACGTTTTTATATCTGCCACGTCAGCATTTTTATGACGTTTTTAAATCTGCCATGTCAACATTTTATGACGTTTTTTATCCTACGTGGCAGCTGCCTACGTGGCAAGGCCTAGGATTTTGTGACATAAAAGAAATGTCATAAGTTATTGTGACATTAAAATGACTGTCATAATTTTTGTGACACGGGACAAACAAGCGTCATTAAACAAATTTGTGACGCTCATTTTTTGACATAACGATTTTCGTCACACAGATGTCATAAAAGCTGAATTATGACATAATTTTAGATATTATGACATAAATGATATGTCAAAAAATGGCACTTCTCTTGTAGTGTGTTAGTGTGAATATTCTTAAAACTTAGGATAGTTCTAATCGATTCTAGGTACAATAAGACTTCTTGAATGACCAAAGTTGTGTCCATTGGGAGTGTAACTGTGGCTCTTCCTGAGCCTATTATACAAGCATCGCTATCGGCGATTGTTGTAAGGCTGCCAGCATTCTTGCTATCAAAGAATTTTGTCTCTCTTAAGATGGTATTAATTATGCCGCTGTCAGCTAAGCACACTTTCCATAGGGTGCCACACATGTTCTAATATAAAGTACTTTTTTAATATGTAGTAGGAGACAATCAACATGTAAATAAAATACTTCAAATATCAGAACATATCATACCATTATTATCTAAATAAATGAATGAACTAATTATATCGTCCAACCATCATGAGAAAATTGTTTGAGTACCATCAATGCAAAGTCTAACTTATTCCTTGCTCACAAAAAATAAAGGCCAATTAAAGTCTAAATATATTTTATGCATTAGACCGAATCTGCTAAGAAATTAGAGACTTCGGCTGCTATCTTGTCAGGGGTGAGATGCTCTTCCTAGGAAATTATGGTAGCGGCAGCTGCAATGTGGGCTTGTCGTCCCACTTTTGTTTGTTGGCCTTATTTTCTTGTGTAGCATTGAACTTGCCTTTCTAGGCTGTAACCTTGCCATTCCTTCTCATTTTCTTCATTATAGGCTTCTGCACCTTGAAACTCCCAGTGTTAGCCTCACGGCCAGCGGAGCTCCCCGGTGGCTGCGCGACAATGTTCTTGCAGAGTATTTCATCCTGAGCCTCTACAACCTGTATAATATCAATCAATTTAGCATACTTCTTATAGCTATCTTGACGATAGTTGTGTGTAGACTGCACTGCATTAAGGTGGAAGGTGGAGAGGATATTCTCAATCTTCTGCTCATCTGTGATCTGCTTGTCATAGAGTTGAAGATTGGTACAATTTTTTACAGGGCAGATTTGTACTCTCCAACCATCTTGAAATTAGCAAATCTTAGTCAGATCTATTCCTGCTCTGCCCGAGGAAGAATGGTGTGCTTTACCTTCTCGAACCACTTCTTTAGTACGGTCCATAAGGCTAGTGCGCTCTTCTCTGCCTTGTACTCGTTCTTGAGCGTGAGGTAGAGGTGGTGCCTAAGGAAGTGAAGTGCCTGATCATTTTTCTCAGGAGTGGATTTGGCATCCTGCGGTGCACAATCTCAATGGCAGCATGGAGCTTCTTGGCTCCAAGTATGATCTCGATGTTAGAAGCCGAAGTCAAGTAGTTTTGGCTATGCTGGGCCAGCTCCTCGAACTCCCGGTTCATGATGCCTGTCATCTACATGTGTATTGAAGAAATATATAAATTTACTGCAGGTAAATATGTATGAAATAAATTGGACAATGGTACAAAAGGTTCTCATATTGTTCCAGAATTTTCTGTAATTTTACTACTAATTTTAGTGATTAAATACAATTTAAATAATTAAAATTAATCAAAATAGTAAGTAAATATAGAAAACAAAAAACATTTAATGATAACAGTGATGGACAAGCTTTGAATGCTAAAAACAAGTCAAAATTTGAATTCCCGAGGCCCTTTATGCTGGAATATGAATTTTCAGTGAATTCTATAATTTTTGCGTAATTGTCAGAAAATTAGGGGCCTATCCAAAAATTCGGAGGACCCTCCTGTAGTTTCCAAAACTTGGAGGGCCTTTTTTTTGCAAATCTCGGGCGCTGGTCCCCCATTTCTCCTTTTTTCTTTCTCTCTCTCTCGGACCGGGCCCAAGCCAATTGGTTCAAGGATGAAGGGGTATGGTTTTCCCTACCCCTGTTCACTTGTGTTGGTAGCGGGCAGTCGGGGGCCCGTGCGGAGCGGCGGCTAAGGCGGCGGGGGCGGCCATGCTAGGGGACACTGGTGCGACCGGGCGGTACGGGCGGCTGTGCGGTGCGATGCCGGTGCGGTCGGGTGGCACGACGGGTGAGGCCGTGTGGCACGACGGGTGCGGCTGTGCGGGAGGCGGCGGCGCTCGTGTGGGATGCAGCGGTGTCATCTTCACCTCGGGTGACGATGGTGCTCGTGCGGGAGCGGTGGCGTTAGCTTTACCCTGGGGCGACGGTGGCGCACGTGCGGGAGCAGTGGCACCGACATCATGGAGTAGCCATGCGAGGGCCGATGGCACACGTCGGCGCGGAGTGGCTGTGCAGGCTGGCGGCACTTGGCGCGATGCGGCAGCGACCGTGCTGGCCGGTGGTGTGGTGGCGCCCTAGGGCCTGAGCAGCATCGACTGGTGGCACCTTGTGCGGCAGTGTAGGGCATTGGGTGGTGCGACGCGTGTGGGCGATGCGGCCACGTGCAGGTGGTGGCTCGGTCGCATACGGGCGGCATGGTGCACGACGGCTCGGCAACGCATATGGGAAGCGTCGTGCATGGCTATTCCATGAGAGACCCTTCTTTTTCCTACCGTCTGATTGGCATTGTGCGAGTGACTCCAAGTCAGCTCGCGAAGATTAAAGGGCCTTTGTACCGTGAAAACAAAATCAATCTAGAATGCAAAATTGTATGGAATAAATGCAATTTAGATAGCGATTCAATCTACAAGTGTCTTGCTTCGACGATTACCTTTCAATTCACCGGAGCGACTCATGCTTATAACATGTTGAGGAACTATCGTTGGCGAGTCCAGTATGAGAGACTCCTCCTAGGTAAGAGAGATGGATCAAATATAGAATAATGCAAAATAATAGATTGAACATAGAGAGATGGGTCTCCTTTCTTTCTTTATTACTTTTCTCCTTTATAAGTATAAGTTACAATGATTGGGACCCTTTATTTATAGACTAAGTGATGAGGTGCCCACTATGGACCAAACTTGCAGGTCCAGGCTCAGGTTTCCCAACACATTGCACTTAATTCTTGATTGACATAGTGTTTTCCCCATAAGAAATCATGTTTTCAGTTACAAGGAAAACGTTTGATAATGCTCGAATGGTCAGCCCAAACATTATATACAATTTAGGTAAAAAAATTGATAAACTTGAGTATTCCAATCCCCATCTCTGAAGAAATGCAGATAGTGTAGCTACTATCTCTTTGTTTAGACTTTTCCCAACTTGATCTTCTTGGAGATGAAAAAATGACGAGGTTCCAAAAATTGCTTCCGCTCCAGGTGGTGTTGTTGTAAATAATGGGTAGAAAAAAAGAAATGGAAGACACAGATTTTACATGAAAAAGTCTTGTGGAAAAAATCAACAGACGTACAAATGCAAATAACTATATAAGGAGATGTTTATAATAGAGCTCTTGCTCTTCCTATGGACTACAGTGATCCATATATTGGGTGAGGGAGACGAGTTCTAAATGGAGAAAAAAAAAGCTGAATCAGAGTCGGATGCACCGGCCGATGTCACGTCTGATACGGCTTAGTGCATGCACCGCTCGGCATCACGTCTGACGCAGTGTTTGACATAGACACGTTGATGAATTCGGATTACACTTTAATAATCTCCACTTTGAGACAAATTCGCTCATGCAGTCAAATAATTAAATCTCCTCAAAGGAAGTATCATCAACATATTTTGTGTTTCGAAAGTCGATCGGACTAATATTCAACAAGAAAGATTGGAACAGTCTTATCCAAATGCTTCATGCGAAGCAAAATTGAGCAAACCACCAGCATGTTCAAACACACAGTTATCAATAAAGTAGACGAATAAATATGGGTAGTTTATAACCCAGTAATATTTGAGTTTGTGCAAATGATTTCTTGAAACAAATGTTCAATTATTGAATGGCATAAGTCAAAACATCACCTATGGCGCTGGACAGATAGTGAAGAACTTGTATTATAGAATTTGACATTCTCCACCTGGAGGACAAAACTCGAATAATAATGCTCATTGAAAGAGCAACTTGTACATGTGACCATCATGTACATCAAACTGTTAGCTTCAAAGGTAACTGAATTTCATGATATGGTTGAAATTGCTCCTGTAAAATTGTCTGAATGAAAGTAACTCTTGTGCCATCAATGGAGCATAAACTACAGTAAACCCCTCGTATTGACTTGCGACAATTGGACAAATGTTGCGGTATCCACGCAAAAAATAAATTCCTTCTTGCACTTAAATCATTTATCTCAAACTGAAATTAAAGCAAAACATTCACTTTCAAATAGCAAAACTCTGAAGAGTATTGTGCTAGCTACCATAAGGGCATAGTAAAATTCTTGAGAATTAATGTTGGCATAGCCTCCATAATGGTCGCATAAGCTATCTAAATTACAACATATCCAAACGGTAATGAAAATACCAAATTCAATTGTTTCTACTACTGACATTGTCTTTTCTTTAAAGTTTCCTCAATCAAGCGTAGCCTAAATTGTGCTAAAAATCTGCAACTTTACCTTAGACTCTATATGTGCATATCTTACCACAATAACCTGTAGTAGATGACAGATTGTCAAAAAAATCGCCTATGATTAATCCTGTATTGATGCCGTCAATAATAGGCACAATGGCTTAAATTGCAATAAACTCCACATCCAACAAAAACATGCAGATCTGACAACATAGCTTTATAATGGAAGACGACAATCGACTGAGGCAGAAGATCGTTAACGGTGGTGGCGCACAACGACTCTAAGGTATGGTATCAAACGGCGTGGACAATGATGTTGGTGGAATCAGCGCTAGAACAATCGTCGGGATAGAGGGTTGATCAAAGCTTAATATGAAGTCGGGTGATGGAACAGTGTTGAGATGAGTCGCAATCATGACTGCAGATCAGTCTCCTGGTATTCCTTGCGTGTATGCTTAACGGAACTTTCCCGCAATCTCTAGTGCGTTTCTTGGGTGTACTTAGCAGCATAGGCAAAATTTTTGAGTCTTGTTTTTGATTCTCCCTCTCGCCGAGGCAGCAGCCACTTGTTGCAGAATAATTTCATGGCAGTGGCAACTTGTGACTGACTTGTCGCAGCAGTGGATCAAAGAACTCGAGCTTCCTTTTTCTTCTGCTGCTGCTACTTCAGATTTTGGGCCTGTTTGGGAGAGCTCCACCACTGAAAACGTGGATCTGGAGCAGCAGCTCCACCATAGAGTAGCTCCACCGTGGATCTGGGATCCCACCATGGAGTGTTTGGCTTGTACAGCAGCTCCAGATCCACGAAATTGAGGTTTTGGTGGGAATTGCCACTTTTGGTGGGATGGGGTGTGTAACCAGTGGTATTGGTGGGTAATTACCACCTAACTCCACGGTGGAGCACCCCTTGAGGAGCTCCATGAAATCCATGGATCTGGCCCTCAGATCCAGGATTTTGGTGGATCCAGATTTCGCGGAGCTGGAGCGTTTGGGTAAAATTTCGTGGAGTGGAGCTGTTTTTCGTGGATCTGGAGCTGGTGGAGCTCTCCCAAAAAGGCCCTTTAACACGGCTTGCCTCGCTTGCTTCTCAAATTCGATGCCACGTGGAGGCCACGCCTGGGACTCGTCTCCTTCAGAGTAGCGGCTTGCTATAAAAGGAACAGCAGAAATAGAAGATAAAAAAATAAGAGATAAAAATTTAGCATAAAAAATTCTTATAAAAAATTGTAAATGCACAAAGGCAAATCACTATATGAAAAATTAGTTATAATAGAGCTCTTTCTGTTCTTATGTACTACAGGTATATAGAGCGAGAGAGACAATTTCTAAATGGAGAAGAAAACAAAATTAGAGTCGGATGCACCGGCCGGTATTACGTCTAACACGGCTTGGCGCATGCACCACTCGGTGCCATGTCTGGTGTAGTCACTACTACAGAAAAGATCATCACAGACGGTTCGAAAACATCATCACAGACGGTTTTGTGAGCCGTCTGTATTTATGGGTCAGTGATAATCGAAGGTCATCACAGACGGTTTTCAAACCGTCTGTGATTATGGGCTATCACAGACGGTTTTTGAGTAAAAACCGTCTGTGATAGCTGATAAGCACAGACGGTTTTTAAAAACCGTCTGTGATACTGATTATCACAGACAGTTTTTGATTAAAAACCGTCTGTGATTATCAGCTATCACAGACGGTTTTTGAGTAAAAACCGTCTGTGATATTCCCTTCGACCCATACATATATTTATCTTATTGGCTAGCCTCAGGAATGCTAGCCATGCCCTCTGAAACAAGCAGATAATCACAGACAAAAAACATACAATTCACACATCTCATTTGCTTTCAGATACATTTCACAGACATAAAACATCCAATTGACTTGGCATTCTTCAAGACACAGCTGCAGGCCTCGGATGTGCCTCGGATGCTATGCTATGCTTCGAATTGGCAGTCATGAGCCTGACGACACAATGTATTTCTTTCCACCCAAATGGTCAATGTATCTTTTGCAATAATCACAAGATTTCTTTATCCGGATACACTAGAATGTGTTACTTGCTTCATGCCCTTTGATCATATACTCAATGCTCTCAATGTAATATGTACCAAGCATCAAGCATCAACCCTAAACACTAACAGTAAGCATGAAGCATCAACCCTAAACACTAACAGTAAGCATGAAGCATGTAGTAGTGTCTGCATCTTCTCCACCAATGAAAGTAGATTCCATGCTTTCCAATAATGTAAGCATGAAAGCATCTGGCCAGTAAGCATGAAGCATCAACCCTAAATATGTACTAAGCAACTAACCATAACAGTATGAAGCATCAAGCATCAACACTAAACACTAACAGTAAGCATGAAGCTCGGGGAGGGATTTGATGACCTTAGGGTTTTGGTGACCTTAGGGACGGAGGAGGAGGAGGCGGTAACGACGGAGGAGGAGGAGGCGGCGACGCAGGAGGAGGAGGAGGTGACGGGCTCGGGGAGGCGGTGACGGAGGAGGAGGCGGCGGGCTCGGGGAGGCGGCGACGGAGGAGGAGGAGGCTGCGGCGACGTCTTCGTCTGAGTGAAAAAGTGCGCAGCAGTGGCTAGATCTGGATCGAAATGAAGACAGATGCGGTCTGAGCAGCGCAATAAATGCCTTAGCCATTATCACAGACGGTTTTTAACTAAAAATCGTCTTTGATAACCAGCTTATCATAGACGGTTTTTTATAAAAAACCGTCTGTCATAAGCTTCATACCAGAACGCTTCGCGCGTGTTTCGATGCCAGAACGCTTCGTGTTTCGATCGTCTAGTTAACGTCTCTCGATCGTTATACGAAGCGTCTATATCATTAATGTTTGGGTATACGAACCGTCTGTGCTAAAGGTTAAATATGCGCGCCTAATCCAGGTCTCTTCTACGTACGTACAATACAATATACAATACAACATGGCTTCTACTGTTCTTGTGATCATCTCCTTCCTCTCATCTGTTCATCAAGAATTGTTCGGCCGGAAGCTTACACAGGCGGCCAGCAATTTGCATCTGGAGCAGCTTCTCCGCACCCGCCCTGCTCTCCTTCCCCGACTTTCTTGCATCCGTCAGCTTGACCTGATCCTCCGCCGTCGACGGAGGCGTCTCGCTGCCGCTCAAGAAAGGGAAACAGCCCTCACCCTGGTTCTTCTCCACAATGTGCGCAATGCGGAAGAAGCTCTACACGCATTGCAGAGACTGATGGATAGCCTTGCCGATCAAGCAGAAACGGCAGATTCTGAGGAATCTTTTCATTCTATCCTCTACGACATTATGGATGCTGCTGATCATTTGCCCAGGCTGCAAGAGGAAGTGCTGAGGACAAGGGCAATCTTAACGGCGTTCGAGAATTTAGCGGCTGATCCTCCAAGTCCCCAAGTCGAAGAAGAAGCTTACGAAGCCCAAAAGAATACAATCTGGGAAACTCTTTACCTGTGCGACTTTTGTAACAAATTTGCCTCTAAGTGAAATTAATAAATTTGCCTTTAATTTGTGATCTCTTGTCTCAGTAGTTCTGTAGTTAAGTTATTAGAAACAATGTGTACTTATATATTAACCTCTGATCTAGAATATGACAGACAAAGGGACATCACAGCCGGTTCTTGTGAAAAACCGTCTGTGAACATTCCCAGACGGTTCTTAACAACAACCATCTGTGATAGTCGACACAACACAGACGGTTTTTTTTATTAAAAACCGTCTGTGATAATCCCAGATTATCACAGACGGTTTTTAATAAAAACCGTCTGTGATATTCCAGTATCACAGACTGTTCAGCAATAAGAACCGTCTGTGATACTCCTTTTTCCCGCCAAAAATACCACAGATGACCTTCAAATTAAAACCGTCTGTAATAGTGTACATTACAGACGGTTTCACAAAACCGTCTGTGATTTGGCGTCTACTATTAGCCTTTCTGTAGTAGTGAGTATCCGACACAGACATGATGATGAATTCAGATCACACTATAACAGGTGTGTTGTGTGATCTTGTGTTGTTAGGTGAGGTGTGAAAGTGTTCTTTTTGTCAGTGTGTCCTACCGGGACAGATGTTTGGGTTTGTAATTCTCTTTCCTCTCGGAAATGAATTGGTAGAGCTCTCGACATCCCTTTCAAAAAAAAAAAGAAGAAGAAGTAGAAAATCGCTTCCACTTTAGACGGTATCCATCAATAGCTCCATCAACTGAAAACACTTCTGAATCGGCATATTGATCGTCATACATGACACTAAATTCCTGGTTGATATTGGATGGGTTCTTTTGGGTTGTGGTTATGACTTTAGCTTAAAATTTTGAATTATAGCTATTCGTGAAAGAGAGTATGAAGAGAGAGACATTCACATGCGATTTAGCCGATATAGATGTAGTCGGTACAATGTCTACTACAATCGACTTGTAGACTTATCTTGAAAAGATATACCATTTTAAAATAAGTTACTATAGATAAATTGAAATACATAAATCATAAGTCGAAAAGAAGGAAGCCATTGCATTTCGACCCATTAGATTTCAGTTGCAAGGAAAACGTTTGACAAGTCTCCAATTGTCAGCCTGAAACATTGTATCTACTGTTTAGTGGTTCACTGCCTTTGGTTGTAGCCTGTAGGCCAAACCAAACAGTTCCCAATGTGGCCAAAAGAGACCAGCACCATGAGTTCAGTGCCTTTGTCAATGCATGCTTCTTGCCATCACTTCATTGTTGCCTTGCATTGCACCAGCATGTACGTAGGTGGTCCATGCATGCACTGAGCCTGAATTGTGCTAGCTCTATTTTAACCCTCTGTAGTCTGAACATCTGAAAACATTGCAGCAACTGCAGCAGCATCAGAACATATCCTGCTTCTTGTGTCTGCTGTAGCAATAGCATCTGCAATGGGCATGGCACCTTGCCTGCCCTTGTGTCTTCATTCTTGAGTTCTGTCACATTTCTTCTATCTTTTGCTCTGGGTCTTGCAGATAGCAAAGCTGTATGTGCATAATTTATATATATACTAGAATAAGATCATGAATTGTCGAATGCAAAATCCTCTTATAAACAGTGCTTCCTATTTTTCCTTATTCTTCTTGGTTTCGTTCAATGAAAATCTCCTTTACTGACAGTGGTTTGACAAATTTTATCTTTCTTTTCATTTTCTTTTCTTTGTTAAGGAGACAAAATTCCTTATGATCACTGAATATTATAAGATCAATTGCTGCACCCTTGAAAAAACACATCCTGAGGACAACCAAGCAGTAACTTTGTAGATGCCATTGGAACAATATGTTGAGTATGTGGTCCATATCCTAATCTTTTAGGATTTGAAAAAGGTGTGTTATGAGAAGTCTTAAATAAATCCTAATAGAAATATAATTCCTACTTTTTTTTGGAGTATGATTCATACTCCACTTTGGGAGATAGCCATGATAGATGGTCATGAAGAACCTAACTAAGCAAGCGGCAAAGCAAAGAAGTCACTAATCCAAAGGTAGAGGTACACGAGAGGATTATAGGCTAGGTAATTTTTTAGCACTAGATTCTTATATAGGACAAGGATTCGAGGGTTCTAAAAGATTCGAGAGGGTTGTGAGGTTGTACTTAAGGAATTTGCGGCTGGCTTCATCAAATCTTTTATCTCTCATCATGGTTGCTTCAATGTCGTTATTTTAGTTCTCTCTATGATATTTATCTTTTTTGTTCTTGATACCGTGCATGGTCGTGCCATACCTCATAAATTTTGATCCGATATGGAAGTTACCATACATAAGAAGGGGTATCAGAGTGTAACACCGTACATTCTTTTTTATTTTGCTCAACAACAATCTATATTACTTAATTTTTATTTTATGTTTCATTTGTTTGTTAAGGATACATACTTCTTTATGATGACTGAATATAAGATCATTTTGCTGCACCCTTGAAACATTACACCCCGAGGACAAGTGTCGGACTCCAATTTAGCCAATCTAGAATTCTCTGTGAAACCACTGCACTATTCCCTAGATAAATAGATAGTGTTCACAGATATATCACTTAATCATCTCATATATAACGTAAATCATACCATGCATTAATATTACAGATTAGAGTTCAAATGGATCACATCGGGTCAAGTTTACAATAAGGACTGATCGGACTAAATAAATACATTACATAAGACGGAAGCGGAAGCGATAACAAAAAGGGGGAGGGCACATATTGCCACATGCAAGAGATTGACTAGGTGTAAGAGTTTAGACTACGAGAGACTATCCTAATCTCCTCCATCTTCTTCTTCATCAGCTCCTGGGGCATCATAATAAGTGTAGTGACTTTGATCTATAGATTCTGAGGTATTTAGTGAGCGAGGGTTAGCACAAATAATAGTGCTCCGTGAGCTAACACACAGAATGCAATATTATACATACGAGGTTCAACAAAGGTAGGCTCGACTTCTTTTATTTGCTAAAGGCATTGGTTGAAGTTACAATAAGTAGAAATTCTTATGACTTAGCATTTTAACTAAACCAAATTTTTATTAAAGAGAGTAAAAGTGTGCAATATTAATAGTAGTGTGGGTTCCATCCACCATATACTAGTTTTTGCTACTAGAGTCACATCCATCCATTATCATTACTAGGTTACATCCATTTGACGAGTTTTTATTCCACCCACAAAATTTTGGAAATAGATACCAACTAGAGTAAGTTCTCATGTCCGTGCCCTTGGCTGTGGGCACGACTATTCAAACAATTTACTCTCTGTAGAGACTATACACTTTACTCACCATAGATAATTAATTTTTTATATTTCACATATTTTTTTAGACATGTAAATAAAAAAAATCACTACAAGGCCTTTACAATGCATCACCGAATGTAAGTTATGCCCTCTAAGGTTTTATCTTAGTGAGGTCACATCCATCACATCAAGACTCCCTCTTGCGCCACACAATGATTTAAATCCAACGACAGGACTCATGTCCACGGCAGCTTAAAACTAGCAACATGACCCGTGGGTCACTCCAATGGCGCAACGTGCACTGATGGATACAAATTAGTTAGCTAGGTCATACCTATTAGAGACTTATGGTTATACTATTTTACATTGAGAAGTCATCACAGGATTTAGTCATTAGAGTTATCTGGGTGGTGCTACCAAGAGCTACAATTTCTTATACTACATCCACACAAACCTTCTTACCATCCACCGAGAAATGCAAAGAAAGTTTAGGGATTTGATAAGCATAAAACTAAATTATCTTAACATACCATCCATTTTTCTTCAATGGCTGCCTAAAACTAGTTTCATAATTGAAAGATGATGATAGAGCAATTTAATACTCTGGTATTTAAGTAAGACTAAGTATGATGCTTAAATACAACTTATAGCTAGTATGGTTACTATTAAGTTTTTGAATGACAAGGATTATGTGATTCAAATGTCCAAAGAATGGTATAATAATAATACAATATAGAATATGCATATATCTATAACCTTAAGATGAACATACATTTACATAACAAATAAAACATACAATTTGATCATTTAAATAAATATAATTCACATCAAAATATAGGTTCAATATGATCAAAGCATTAACTCATCTGGCTCACAAGTAAGTTGGTCTTGAAAGTCTTGACTCCGCTTGAACTACGGCTCTTCCATATCCTCGTACTCTACTCGGACGATCACAACGAAAAGCAAATAAATACATGAGCAAACAAATAAATTTAAATGAAAATTCCAATGAACTCCAAATTGAATAATTTTATTGCTATTAGATAGATATTGAATTTAGTCGAATTTAGAAACAAAGTTCATTATATTTGGAGTTAAAATGAGTATAAATGGGCCCTTCAAAGTTAAAATTAGGATTAAATCCCAAAATAAACAGAGGAGAGAGGTTCTCTCTTACTGACAGGTGGGGTCCACCAAAATTAATTTGATTTTTTTGGTTTATTTCTTTACTAGAAAAGATCACAGAGACCAACAAGTAGGACCCATGGCCTTTTAATTTATTTTTGAATTAATTTACTAAAGGAAAAGGACTCAGGGGTTGATGGGTGGGGCCAATCACTGTAGAGCACAGTGAAAATGGGCCCACTTGTCAGTGGCTCTTAAACATTTAATTGGTTTTAACAGAGTTTTAAATGGACGGGGGCCCACATGTCATAGAGTTAATAGTTAACTTAATGATAGGGGGCCCACATGTCAGTGAGGGATTAACAAAACTAACTACAATAATTAACAATAAACAAGATTTAAACTATTCCTAAACTATCGCTACAGTGCTTCTCCTTCCCGCCAAGGAGTGCATGGCTTGTCGCTAGCGAGAAGCACCACAGCGGCCAGCGGGGAGGGCAAAAATGGATTGCCCATGCTGAACTGCACCTAGAGGTGAGGTGGTGCGGCCTAATTTGGTCCACGAGGTGATCAGCGGCGAGCTAAGCTGTGACAGCACACAGGTGCATGGCACCACAGTGGCCGGTGGCACCAAAGTCTAATTGCGTGCTAAGGGAGCATCTCGAGACTGAGGGGAAGTCACCAAAGGTGATGGCGGGGCTCGTGGAAGTGCAAAGGGGGCTGACAGCTTGGACCGTGGCAGCGGAGAAGAGGGCGGCGAGGGTAGCTCGCTGAAGGGAATGAAGAGGGTCGGCATGATCAGGACGTCATCAAGGCTTCCTTGCAGTGCTCCAGGCAGCTTGAATCGAGTGGAGGCGCGAAGAATTGAAGACGATGCCGACGGCGAGGAAATTGTCAGAGCCGAGGAAGAAATGGTTCATGGGCTCTCGGTGGCGGTTGGAGCTAAGGGGAGTCAATTGGGGCCATGGAGAGGCAACTTGGAGGCTTTATAGTTGAAGAGAGGGGAGATGGCTATTGGGCGGTGTTAGTGCCGCGTGGAGGCCAAGGGTTGCGGCGCCAGCGCCCAGTGTGGCACAGGGAAAGAAGGGCGGAGTCGGTGTGCGATGCGGAAGGGAGTTAAGACGCAAAGGTGAAGGCACAACGGTCAGGTGCGAAGAACCCAAGCACGAGGTACGGACACCGAGCGGGAGCAGTGGGCGCGGGCATGGCGCATAGCGCAACAAAGAGGAGAGGGAGAGGGAAGGAGGTGTGGCAAGGTAGGGTCAGCACGAGGTTAGACAAGCACAATGGCACACAAGAAAATGATGGCCGTGCACTGTAGTGGTACAGTGCCAGGCGGTGCTGTCGGGCGCACGATGGGAGCGTGCAAGGCGTGGGTGGCATGCGTGCGAGGTGTGTCTAGGGCGCACACGGTACAGGGAGGGGCAACATGGCTTGGCGTGGGCCAGGCCAAGGCCAAGGGGAGAACAGGCTGGGCTTGGCCTAAGCAAGATTTGGGTCTCGGGCTATCGGGATTTGAATTTCAGCTCGAATTGAATTGGATTTGAAATTTGAAACGAGTTTGAATTTAATTTTCAATTTTTTATTCAAGCACTTGGACAACCCTCAAAATGGGATGTTACAACAAGCAAACAGGTACTTCTGTGTCTGGTTGCCAACTGTCGCCGGTGTGCGTCGGTACCTAGCAGCAAACAGCAAAGCTACAAAAGGTGTCTCAAGAGCAGTCAAATGATTCTTTTGGTTTGTGAAAACTAGCTAGCTCAGTTCATGGCTGGGAACATGACACGATTGCTAAACACCGGTTTTGGGAATGGTAAATATGCTTTATTGGGTGGCTAGCCAACGTTGAAAAGTTGAACCTGTGAAGAACATGGCTAGGTTTTTTGCGAAACCTAATGCACAGAGAAATGCAAGTGGACTTACTTTTTTTGGCACAACAATATTAGTGTTCTACGATTCTATCTCATGTTGGAGAAATAAATGACTATTTAATTTTTGCAAGTGGATGGTGATGCAGTTTCCCAAGTGCTACACTCTGGATTTCTCTTTTGCCTTGTTGGGTGTTGATGGATTTAGCTCACAATCCATTACACTGGTGTTGATCCGATGTCCTAGCTCATAATCCATTAGAGGATTATCATTTCATAGGAACATAATTGAAGAAGCAATCAACAAACTTTAAAGGATCAGTGTCATTTGTGGTGATTGACTAATAAAGATGGGCATTCATCATGCATTATTACTGCACGTCATTGGTCGCCTATTGGTGACCGGGATTGCGTTGTGAACAGCGATGGGTCAGCCAAATACTACTTCTGTCCAAATTTATAGGATTTACTTTTTAAAATAATTTTGTGTATAAATATAGAGCATATTTTATATTCTAATATAAAATTAGTGTGATGTTCTCTTTATACCCCTAATAAATATACAGCTTTATTTACTATTCTTTACATGCATGTATTGAATATAGCACTTAGAGATAATAATTAGGGGTAATATAGCTCTTTTTACTATTTTTTTGGTTTATGTATTAAGAGAAAATACGTCTTATAAACTTAGACGGAGGAAGGAGTTATTTGGGCTTTTTGTTTAACCTTTTCTTTCTGGTGACGACATGAAGTTCCATTGGATTGAGTTCACTCCAATGCTTACCACGTCTCAATGCAATATCGGATTCCAACTAGTGAAAGGTTTTCCACTGAGAAAAAAAAAATTCTAGCGAAAGTTTCAAAAGTGAGAAAGAAAATTCATTCCATCTCAATATGAACTCGCTAAGCATCGCGATCCACATTGTCACACGGTGAGGTTTGGAGTACTTTTCCCTCGTCCAATGAGAGTGAGGACCGATTGGGGTTTTTGGACGAGGGGGATTTCCTAACAAACATGAAGTTTTCCCCCCCTACATCTCTGACTTTTCCTCAGATTCCGCATACTGCAATTTTTTTTTCTTTTGTTGAAGCATTGTCGCCGTTGCTCTCCTAGATTGCGTATAAGATACTTTTGATCAAAAACTGGAATGGTTACATAGCAACAACCATCCAGTCACTCCTTATTACTTGAAGAACTGGGCATTAACTGACAGGCACAATGTACATAACCTGAGGCTACTTAGCTCATTTTGTCAAATGCTTTTGTTTAGATCTTACTTGTCTTTGTTTGTCTGCCAAGCCAAGCCTGCCTTTTGGGAGCAGGGTTTCAGTTTACATCAACTGGAATTGTTAACAATTGTCCTGACTTTGCAGAAGAGGCGGTTGACTATGGAATGCTTTAGTTTTACTTCTTACCCTCCTTGTTGACTTCGTAAATTTATTTTAAGGATTGACTTTGGAAGTTAATATGATACACCTAGGGATGCAAATGGATCGGATAGTTTCCGATTGATCCAGACAATTTTCGAATACGAATTTTTTTGGTTCGGATAGTCTGGGATCATAAACGAATACGGTAACACACCATCCGTCAAATACGAATACGGACTCAGACTATCCAAGAATAATGGAGTCCAGATATCTGGCCCACTAGACATAACTAAGCCCATAGCCACCCAATGCTAGTAGTGCCCACTGGGCCAGTCGGCCTCAAGAGCCTCCAAGTAGTTCAGACCGGACGTTTAGAAATGCTCACGTCATCATCATGGCGGGCAGTGCAGCTAGATAGGTGTACAGTGGCGGTGGTAGGAGCGAGTCCAACAAGAAGAAGAGTGGCTGCGACGACAGGGAGAGGCGCCGATACGCCGACGCCGAGGTGGAGGCGCGGGGGGTGGGGGGGGGGGGGGGGGGGAGGTCGAGCAGGGTAGGGAAGAGCGGCACTGGTGGCTGCCTGCTGCCAACCAGTTGCGGCAACAGGTGGTGGCGAGGAGCCGGTAGCGCACCAAGGTGGCCACAGCCGAAACCACGGAGGGCCGATCCGTGGTGGTAGACAAGGCCATGGAGGTGACACAGAGGCGCCAACATCAGGGAGATGGTGGCGTGGGAAGCGGCGTTGGAGGCCGAGCGGCTCATAGGGTGGCCAGAGAGGTGCAGGCGCGGTGGGGTGATCGGAGGACGGGAGCTGGCGGCATGGGAGGGGCGTGGTGACCCGATGGAGGCGTGGAGTAAGGCAAGAATGAGGGAGAACCGAAGAAGGTAGAAGAGGAAGGAAGAAGAGATAAGGAGGAGGAGAAGAAAAGAAAAAAAAGGAGAAAAAGAAAATGAGTGGCCAGGAGGCAGGATGGGCTTCGGCCACATGGAAAAAAACAAAAAAAAAAGCAAAAGAGAAGAGATAGAATGGCAGGTGCCCGATAAAATTTTTTATCGTGAATATTTAACCTAAGGTCCTAAGCCTTCCGTTAAATACCAACTTACTAAATTAAATTGAGTAGATCTCTCGACAGACTCTGGCTTTAGATGCTATTATGCATTCAAATGCCAGTATTAGTCTATGATGAATGCTTTTCAGTGCATGTGTATCGGTGTGTATGTGTGTTAGTACTTATGCATGTTATTGATACTTATGTTATGTATTGATCGACTATCGAATATATTTTTATTGTGGATAAACATATTTATGCTTGTTCAAATTTCATGAATGTTTTGACAAGATAAACTATTTATGTGTTTTTATTGATTTTGGATATACAGTTTAAGGGGTTTTCATGTTCTGATAAATATTTGTGATCGTATTCACTCCGTATCTGTATTCAATATTACTTATATTTGTATTTGTATTTGAGGTATCTGTATTCATATCCGCATCCCAAAAAAATATAAAAATAAATATGGTATAAGCATTATCTGTCTATATTCGATCTGTTTGTATCCCTAGATACACCTATACTCCTACAAAATTCAGTTGTCTTTGCGCATTAATAAACCAAAATTGGGTTACACAGTCTCTTCGTTTCGGAGGAAGGGTACGTTTGGTAGTGCTATGACCAAATTTGTGGCATGGCAAAAAACATTGTCGCAACTCACAAACTAAACGCTAAACAAATTTGATCAGTCAAAAGTTTTACTAAACCATCACTCCGAGTCCCTATTTCGGGGTGTGACAGAAGGCCCACAGTCTGGCGGTTGCCACTTCCATGCCGTACTCATGGTGTGAAATGCGGAACAATAATGTCATTAGTTCTTTATAACTTATAATTTATGAGTTATAGATTATGGTTTTTTTAAATAAATGGGCTGTCTTCTCTCTCATCTTTTGAAGCAGCTAATCAGGATAGTATTTCTAAAGCGGTTTATTGATATTTATTTTGTTCACACAAACGTTCGTGTTAGGGTCAAAATCCATAAACCATAGCCACAAAGAACCCACAAAGTTTGTGAGAACTAAGTGTGTGTCTTAAAAAAAATTCTCCAATTGTTCGTGGATGTACGAAGGGTGTTACATAAAACACAAAGTTTTATGAAGAAAATTGATTGCATCTAGGAGAAAAAAACAAACGATTAGCTTTAGCTATGCATAATGATTTCTACTGTTTTTACTATTTCTTTTAGCTAATTCTCGTTTTTTGTTTGTCCCCAGTGGAATCGAGTTTGGTTATGAAATTTTACAGGGCTGTGTGACATGCCTCCCCCGTACATTCATAATAATCTGAGGTTTTTAGTTCTCGTGGGGTTCTCACCGAGAAGTTGGTTATTATTTGATACGTCCTCTGTTCTTACAAGAGATATCTGGCAAACTAATAATTAAGTGGACTCATGGATGAAAGCCATTTTGCTTTAGGCACCAAATTAACATGAAAACGGGATAATTGCTTATTTTCTGGCATGTATACCCTTATAAGTTATTTGGAATAAAAAAATCCCACTTGAAATTATTTTCTTAACTAATTTTAATAGAAAAACTTAAGAAATAGTCATTAACATGCTTGCTCGAATGCTAGTGATCATATTTTACATAAAATATATATATATATATATATATATATATATATATATATATATATATATATATATATATATATATATATATATATATATATATATATATATATATATATATATATATATATCCCATCGCTCTCACTTTCCTCCCCCTCATGCATATGTAATCTCAAGCATGGTAAAGCGTGGTGTTTTTGCAATTTTTCCTATGACTTTTGTTACAAAAATACGGATGCACATCTCTATTTACTCTATGTATCACATTTAAAGTTCAAATTCAATATGTGTTGAGAATAGTAAAAATAAGAAAATTTTGACAAATGATAATGTAAGACCATGTGGATGTCGCCCCATGGTTTGTTATGAGTAATTGACTTTAGTGTGTTGAGGTTTGAGTGTGGTTTTGGAGCTGCTATCATGTCAGGTGTGGTCTGACCGTTTTGTGGATGTGGTCGGGCTTCGGTTGGTTAAGTCTTAGGCATGTGTGGTCTGACTAGCATTGGGGCTGCGATTAGACCGATAAAGTGCAGTTCAACCGGGCTGGGGTACCGGTTGAATTTTTCTAGAGAGGTTGCTTGGTGTCGAGACTGAGCGGTCTGACTGGCTTTTGGTTGGCAGTCTGATCGTTTTGTAGATGCGATCATGCTAGGTTTGGGCTTCGATTGGCTAAGTCTTAGGCATGTGCAATCTGACTAGCATTGGGGCTGTAGTTAGACTGATAAAGTGTGGTTCAATTGGGCTAGGGTAGCTGGTTAGATTTTTCCAAAGAGGGTGTTTGGTGTCGAGGCTGAGCGGTCTTACCGGCTTTCGATCAGTGGTTTGACTGATATGCGGAGCACGGTCAAATCGGTGTCCTATTATCAGGCTTTGGTTACATTGGTTTAAGGTGAAGTGAGTGCGGTCATACCAACTGATGGTTGGTGGTCTGATCGGAAGCGGTCTGACCGGCCTGGGTTGTACGGTCAGACTGGTTGCTAGTTTCCAGAGCATGTGAGATGTGTTGGTTTGAGGTGTCAAGTATGATTTTGATGTTAGGTTTGATCCTGGGGGTTAGATCGGTGTGCATGTGTGTGTTACATGATGCATGATTTGACTAACATGAGTCAAGTGTATTTGAACTTGCGCTTAGAGATGGTTGCTTGGTCTTTAGATACGTAGGTTGATTTGAGAGTGGTGGTGGTCAACGGTAAGACCAGACTAGGTGGGAGAGTTGTGATCTGGTCATGTAAGTCCGGTTGAGCCTATTTATCTTAAACATGAGGCGTGGAAAAGACAAGGATCATGATGAGGCAAGTTGGTGCATGTGGTGAGCCGATTAACTTAGGGCCGATGCAAATAGAGTTAGTTGGTGTTATCTAAATGCGTGAAGACTTGACGATAGATCATTGGACACCACGGCTATGTGTCAAAGCATATGGATATGCTTTGGTGTGAAGGAATGGGAAAAAGGTCGGTAGAGGTATATTTTGGTAAATTGTCTAATATTAGAAAAGTGGCAGTGTGCGAAACCGCGGTGTTGACCGAAGTGGGTTAGGTCATGAAGAGGAAGACAAGGTACGATGGATTTAGGCTATTGGAGCCAAGTGTAAGTGGCACTTTGAAAAATATGTGTGTGAGTGAAAACTCGTTGTGTTTTGGGTTATTGAGTTTGTCCATGTGTTGGTGGATAGTATCCACTTTGTATCTAGGTTGTTAGGGTTATATGGAGGGTGATAGGTGAGCCTCTACTATAAAAAAAAAGAGAGGAGGTAGTTTATAAGCTAAGCAATGTAAAGAGAGGGTAGGTGCACTTGGAGAGTGTTTTAGGGAGAGATTGTGAGCACTTGTGTGTGCACTGTCCTTGTGGCTCTTGTCCGCCCAAGAGAGTGGTTGTAAACATTTCTCTCCAAGTATCAATAGAACCTCAAATTCGTCCAAGTGCTTGTGCTCAAGTTTGAGATGTTGTGTTCTTGATTTGCTTGGTTTTTGCCTTTTCTTTCTCAAACTTGATCTTATTTGTTCCCGAGGATGTGTAGGAGGTGGTAGAAGCTCTAGAAGCTTAGATCCATCCAACTATGGGGGTTTGTAAGGCAAGTTTTTGAAGTTATCCAGTTTTGAGTTGAGAAGGGTCAAATATTGGGTTCTTTGGTTTGAGGGTTTTTGACTTGATCTTTTGTTTTGGATTTGCTTGCTAAGATGTGTGGGATAGATGCAAGGTCTTCTTGATCATCCTTAACCCACAAGCAAGTGTTTGGCCCAAGTATTGTTTTTGCCTGGTTTTGGTGCTTTCCAGCTTTGAAGTGAAAACGATCAACACTTTGGAGTGTTCTTGCCCAATCTTTTGCTGGATTAGCTTCTTAATATGTTGGTGTTACTTGGTTTTAAGTTCTAAGTCATTTCGAACCTCGGTGCGAAAGTTGCATCATTTTTGTTTTTTGCTTGGGTTGCTGTTTTTATCTTTGTTATGAAGATGTTAGACTGCAAATGTAAGAGAGGTCTAACCTTATTAGCTCTTGATAGCTAAGGGAAAGGTTTTTAATTTCTTTTTTAAAGTTTTTAAGTGGCTCCTATTCACCTCTCTCTAGTCGCCGGCCAGGTTCCTACACATGAATAAAAAGCAAATAGGGAAAAAGAGAAACACAAAAGTCACTTTTGTGTCTGTGGTTGCCATTGTGCTGCTAGATTGTGTTTAAGATTCTTTTCATCATACATATAACAAACCAAAATGGTTAGCAACAGCGAGCAGCCAATCGTTCCTTATAACTTGAAAAACATAGGTAGACCGACAGGTTCGTTGTACATAACTGGAGGTTAATAAGCTCAGTAGTCAGATGCTTTGTTAGAACTTACTTCCATGAGTTTTGTCTATTGGGTTTGGCTTTTCGAAGCAGGGTTTCAGTTGACATAATTGAAATAGTTAACAAATAGTGCTAACTTAAGTACTAGTTGGCTATGGAATACGAGTTTCACACTTTCACTTCTTACCCTCCGTATTGACCTTGGAAGTTAGGCTCTATTTGGAATGAAGAAATTTATCTGGAAACAGTTCAATTTCAATACAAGAATCCAGGAATAATCACATGTTCTAAACGGGGCATGTGATAAACAGCTACGCCTGACAAAATCCAGTTTTATTCCTCCATTTAATAAGCAAAAATTGGCTACTTCTCTTCCTTTTGTGCGAAGGGTCTGCTTGGTTGGCAACTCTAGCTAGCTACTTGGCGATAAGAAACTTTTGGTTGTCACAATCTGTGGCACGGCAGAAATATGATCATAAACTAAACGGTAAATACAATTCAATCAATCAAATTTTTGCTAACCAATACATAAAAATGTTCTTACAAGCACCGCCAAAAATACACACATGCGATTGATCACAAGAGTGTTCCTTGTGGCTACATGACTGCATGTGAATTCAGGTGTATGGTCAAACCTAACGTTTGGAACTCCCAATTAAATCATTTGGTTGACAATACTTAGTACTTATCAGTAATAAACTATTTTGGCTGACTATTCTGCCTCCCCAACAAAACAGTAACATTTGCTATAGTTGACATGGCTCAATTAAGTGCCTTGCATGCTCTGTTTACGTTATCCTAAACCAAGACTATCCATGTTGTGTCAACAAAGCAAATGTTGCAGCTACATGCTTACAATGTTGTTGAGGACCAATGCTGGCAAGCAAAGAGGAGTGAATAATTGTTCAAACTTTTTCTCTTGATGGTATTTAAATTTTCACTCAAGTGACTATGAGAGTCATCAAGTTTAGATTGCACCAACTATGCTTTGCGAAACAAAGCTAGAGACCTAACCCACAAAATTAGCAATCTTCAACCTAAAGCTAGTTAGACAACCATGAATAGGCTGATTTAATCACAGGCACAAGGCCGGTCTAACCGGTCACCTATTCCCAGACCTAAAAATCTCTTAGGACAAACCCCAAGTCTTAAGAACTTGTCTATTTCTCATCATACATTTTCAAATTTTGCATGAGACTTGTTCAAGGCATTAGAAACCAAAACCAATCAAGAAACACAATGTTCTTGGACTTGGGTTCACTAAAATGAAGAGAATCGAATCTATGTCACAAGAACACCAAAAATTCTAAAACTCAAATTACTTCTTACTCGTGAGAATCAAGTCATGACATCTTTCAGATATATTCTCACATATTCTAGCAAGGTAATTTAAGCAGGAGTTCGGGCCAGAACTTCTACGAACAGGAAATCACAAATCTAGCTCAAGAATAAGCAAAACCAAGTAAGAATGCAAATAAGAAATGATTGAAACAAATCTTTGATCGATTTCTAGTAGAAGATGAAGTTTACATACTCATGGATTATCACAAGGTGCAGCCAAAACACCACTCATTCCACTTTCATGTTTTCTCTTTCACAACCATGGAAGGAGACAAGGTGGTAGAACTAAAACCTAAACCCTAGAATCCTTGGATCTAGCACCTCCTTTCCTTCCCTTTAATAACCAGCAATAAGCTCTAATGGGTCCAACCCATTAAGCCTAATAGAAAACTTGTTAACCCTACTAACACAAGTTTTACACACTCTCGCATGTTTCTCAAAGCGTTTACAAGACTCAACCCATTAACACCGTAATGATTGATCCACTTAGCAATTCCAGCTCTTCTTGACCTAAACAATTTCTTCTTTGTGCCTCCCCATGCCATAGTTCTGATCAAGGCACCAACCTAGTATTGGCCATGTTGGGTGGCCATCACCTAAGTCCAGCCGACCTGTTAGAAGGTTGTAAAGCCCAAAATGGGACATGTATAATGACATAAATGCCCTTGAGAGGGATACTTGGGTGTAAAGACATAATTGTAAAAGTACACCCCATGTGAATATATATATATATATATATATATATATATATATATATATATATATATATATATATATATATATATATATATATAAAGCTGTCCTAGGCATGGGGGAGACCCCCGAGCATTGTTCACCTAACATCCCACTACCACTCTATACCTTTTGATCTGTAACCACAACAGGCCAATTACCAAAATATGCTTTGGCACATAGCCCGTAGTGCTCAATGACTAGCCATCATATTTTCACGCATTCGGTCTTCCCAACTATCTCTATGTGCATCGGCCTTGTCACTTGGCACACCACATGCACCAACTCATTTATTCATGATCCTTCTCTTATCTATGTAGCCTCATCAGGACTTACATGACCACTCGAACCTCAGCTCTCCCACCTAGTCCTGGTCTGTTGCCATTGACCGCTAACATTCTCCAAGCCACTTGCATATCCAAAGACCAACGAAACATCTTGAGCATATGTTCCAGGCACTTGACTTGTGTTAGTCAAAACCATGCATCATGCAACACCACACAGCCAATCAACGACACCCATGCCGTGCACAACTCATCCAATTCAAAATCAAATTTTCACTACTCTTTAGCTGCACCCATTAGTCTGACCACAGTCTCCATGGCGGTTAGACCGCACCAGTTAGACCGCTGTCCACTAGCTGGTCTGACCGCTTAAATTCACTAGAAAACACTCTCGATAGAATTTTGGTTAAACTCTATCTAGTTTCAACTCTAATTTCCAATTCTAGTGGCACCTAGTGGAAACTCAACTGTAAACATACACAAGTGTTTGGTGTTTATTTTCCTAAAACTCCATGGCCAGTCTGACCACTCACCCTATGACAATTAGACCACTAGCAATCAGTCGGTCTGACCTCCTGAACCCTGACAACATAATATGAAATCTGACTTTTCTGAAACTTTTTCAAAATTCAAATTTAACTCAACTAAAGTGTCAATTGTTCGTCACAAATATATTCTAGACTATCATGTGGTTTCTCAATTGTTTTACTTAATTTTGTCACTTTATGGTGGTCAAGTTGACCCTAAAAGCCATCAGTGAGATGCTTAATCTTTAGAATGTAGGTCTATGGTGTCACAGAAAGTTGTATATCATTGTATCAACTGTGGACAATTCTAGTCCCTAAATGAAAAATTAAAATTAAATGTGGTAAATGAGGGATTGCCAGTTTTTAATGAAATTCGGTAATAGTCACTGATCCACAAATTAACATAAAATTTTATTTCTAAACATAGCAGTGCTGCTATCTGGTGTACATTTCATAGCTTATTCATCATTACATATATTTATTTTATTTATCCATCATGCAGTGCCAACGATGCCACTAAAGTGATTAATCTATTATTTATCATCAAGTCAACCTGGCCTCAAGAAATTTGTAGGACCAGTATGGCAAGTGAGAGGGGATGAATGACTTATTTAAAATCTTCTCTTTAGTATTATCCACTCAATGCAATGCAAACATAAACGCACAAGTTCACCAAATCCAAGAATCCAAGTATACAAGCCACCCGAGATTTTTCTATCTCACAGGTACTACCGCTGGTCAAGGTGCGGTCGTACCATGTGGGACCGGATTTTTATTTTATAAATAAATTCATCACAGGCAATTAAATGGGGAAGCATATCTTAGACTTCCAAAAAGCCTTTGTCGAATCTGCATGCAAAGAAGTCATAGTCTCTTTTTGCATCTTCGTACTCCTCTGAGATGATTTGTAGATTGCAAGGTAAGTACTCCGCAAGTCTTGAAAAAAATGTAATTATATGTAAGGCTTAACAAAGGAAGGATAATATGGTTCTTTTACACAAAGCAACATTTTAAGTTCAATTACCATTATAGATTTCGAAAGAATCAATTTAACAAAGTAATTGCAATAAATAAAACTAGATAATTTCTAGTGAAGGCTCTAGCTGCCAGCACTAGTATTAAGACTCTAGCTACCAAGGATCAAGAATACATGTTCTATTCACCTGCACTGTCTCTAGCTACTAGAGCACTTTTGAAAGCTCTAACCACTCCCATACTTCCCAAAAGCTCATTTAAAAATAAAACCATAAATCTACCAAGTGAAAGCGCACATTGCCCGTCTTTGAGTGTGAGTATGGCTATTCGAATAGTACTACACTCTACAGAGATTGTACAACTTTACCCACAAGAGATAATCAACTTATGTTGTTGGCCAATACACGCTTCCTTTAGCATGTGATGAAATTATCATCACAAGGCCTTCACAATATGCCAACTCAACCTGACTCCACCCGCAAAGGTTTCGCTGTTGAATGGGTTCAATCTACCCAGGTCAGAAGCCCCCTCTTGCACCGTGTGGCAACGCCGCTGACTGACACCCCACATTTAGCCATCTGGTGGAATCTAAGCTAAGCCATTGTAAATTAATTAGCCATGTCATACCCATTTAGACCTATGGTTGTATGGTAGTGTCCAGTTTGGACAATCATACACGTCGGTCCTTAATTGACTAGGGTGGCACATTCATGATACAAGTTCTTATGCTCAATCTTCACCAATCCAAACTTACCATCCGCCCAAGTCCAAATCATTTTTATCATTCTATTTTACTTAACAAATAGCATCAAAACCTATTACCACAAGGTTACTAGAATGAAATGATTAAGGCATATGATAATAATTTTCCAACCCTAGGGTTATAATGGCCGAGTAACTTATCTAAGCAATTCTACCAATTCTAGAATTATCAAACAATATTATAATCTCAGGCGGACTTGCTCTTCATCTTGCCTCAACACATCTGGTCCAAACACTTGTCCTTATCCTATCTCTTTCCAATACAATGAAGTTCTGCATTTTTTGCCATACAAAGCTTCAAACGGAGATATTTTCAAGCTCGACTGATAATTGTTATTGTAGGAGAATTTTTCATAGGGCAAACTTTGATCCCGACTAGTTTTATTTGTCAAGGTACAAGCTCTTAATATGTCTTCCAGAATTTGATTACTCTTTCTGTTTGACCATCTGTCTACAGATGATATGTTGTACTAAAATTCATATTTGTGCCCAAAATTCCATGCAGTCTCTACCAAAATCTGACACGATCTTCTTTGGAACTCCATGCAAACACATGATCCTTGACATATACAGCTCTGTAAGTCTATCTCTGGAGTAACTTTCATCAAACGATCTACGATAACCCAGATTGAATCATACCTTGACATTGTTCTTGGCAGACCAGTGATGAAATCTATGCCAATCTCTTTCCATTTCCACTTGGGTATCTATAAAGGTTGC
This sequence comes from Dendrocalamus latiflorus, assembly GCA_017311315.1. Taxonomy (NCBI): domain Eukaryota; kingdom Viridiplantae; phylum Streptophyta; class Magnoliopsida; order Poales; family Poaceae; genus Dendrocalamus; species Dendrocalamus latiflorus. The sequence goes on along the minus strand of CM029625.1, from coordinate 10,666,299 downwards.
AAAAGCTCGGCGGGCCTTTGATGTTCAACTTTAACCCATTGGCAAGCATCACATGAAGCTACATATTCAGTAATTTTTCTTTTTCATGCATGACCAACAATATCTTTCTTTGATATCTTGATACATCTCTATGCTTCCAAGATGCATCGAATATGCAGAGTCATGAGCTTCTTTCAGAATTAACTCCTTTATTTCTTTTTGTCAGGAACAAGGAATCTTTTTCCAAACCAAAGGATACCTTCTTCATCCTCTAAAAATCTAGGTGCTTTACCTTTCTTTATGCTATCTTTGATTTCCTTAATATACTTGTCATCTTTCTGAGTAGCCTTGATATGATCTTCTGTAACATCCCAAAAATTTGCTTTCTGAAAAATTTAAATTCAAATTAATTATTTTAAAGTATTTGAGTTTTATTTGGATTTGCCCTGAATTTCTGTTTTAAAAAAATTGGATTTGAAAAGTATTTTAAGTAAAACCTAAAAGTATTATTAAATAAAATAATATTTTGATTTTCTATAAAAATCCTAGTTCAAAATAATTATTTGGATTTTATTTGGTTTCCTGGATTTTCTAGTGTTTAAAAATTTATTTTTGAAATTAAAAAGTATTTTAAGTATGAAAATTAAATACCAACATTAGTTGGAAGTATTTTTATGAAGTCCAAAATGTCACCAGGAGCTTCTGTGAATTTTCCTGGAATTTTTGGAAGTATTTTCGTACTTTTCTGAGCTTTATTGAATTTCCTAGCCTTTTCTGAAAATTAAAATCAAAATTCAAAAATTAAAATCCCTCCCCTCCCCTCCGGCCGACGCGTGGACGGCCCGGATGGAGCCACGTCCCACGCGCCCGGCCATCCCTGCCGCTCGCCCTATCCCGCCTTCCCCTCCCTTTTGGGCGACACGTGGCCTCCCGATCCGCCGTCCGCCCTCCCCTTCACCTCGGCCGCCCGATTCCCATCCGGCCGCCCGCGTTCCCCTCCCCTTCCGCTCCCACCGACGGCCCGGGCCCGCTGTCAGGCCCTTCCCCTACCTCCGGCCGCGCCCCTTCTCTCTCCTCCCGCTCGGCCGCGCAATCGCCGCCGCCATTTCCGCCGCCCCCTCGGTCGCCCGATCTCCTTCCTTCCCCCTCTCTCTTCTTCCCCGACCGACCCCGCCATCCCCGTGCCCGAATGCCTCCATTTCCGCGTCGCCTTCCCCCTAATCCCCCGTAATCGCCGCCGCCCCGCGCCATCTCCGGCGAGAAATCCCCGCCGGCTTAGCCCTCCCCGACCCCTATAAAAGCCCCCACCGGCCTCCCCTCTCTCCGCACTACCTCCCCCTCCCCTCCTCTCTCCTCCTCGGCCGCTCCCCCGCCCCCGCGCCGTGCGCACTCTCCTCCACCGCCGCATTTGGCTCCAGCGAGGAATTGCCGCCTCCTCGGGCCGTGTCTCACCTCGCCAACTCCACCACCATCCTCACCACACCCGTGCGAAGCCCGTGGACGCCTCAGCCGCCCATCCTCGCCGCCGGAGCACCGCCGCCGCGTGAGACCCGAGCCGCCGCCGCCCTGCGCTCGTCGCCAGCCAATTCCGGCTATCCCCAGTGAGTCCGCACCCCTCCCCCCGAGACCCCCGTTGCCCCCTCTCGGTCATGTGCCAGTCGCCGCCGGCCGCCGTCCACCGAAGCTCCGGCAGGCGTGCCGTCCCCGAGCTCCTCCCTCACCGGCCGGCCACGTCGGCTCCCCCGTGCCTACGTGGCAGGTGACGCGGCGCCACGTCGCCGCCCACCTCGGCGCTCCTCACCCGGTCAGCACCACCCCGCCACCTCAGCCTCCCCATGAGCCCGTGGACTCGGTCCATGGACCGGGGGCCCACAGGTCAGCATGACTCCCCGGGGCTGATGACATGCTGACGTAGAAAATCGAATTTTCAGTTGAAAAATAATTTGGCTGAAAATAAAATCCCTGCTGACGCCATAAATCCCTTTTTCAGTAGAAAATTAATCCAGAAATTCCTCTTTTTCTTTTTTCTGAATTTAAACTTCCCGTAGCCCGTTCTCCTTCATTTTAACTCCGTTTGAGCCCATTCAAATTTCTAAATTCATCAAAAATTCCAAACTATCCATCCTTTCAAATATTTGAAATTTATTTAATATTTAATATTTTAAATTTCAATACCTAGTTTAATTTCAAAGCCTCAGTTCCATTTCAAATTTTCTGTGCACTTTCAAATTTTAAATTCGAATCTTGAAAATCTCCATAAAATCCATTCTATCTTTCTTGGTCCAAATATTGTCTCAGTAATTTCTTTTCCCAACCGATCTTCCAGATATTCGTTCTCCCTCGTGTGAACCCCAATCTGCTGAATCTTTCTCCCAACTTCGTATGAAATCATAAACTTCCTTCCAGTATATATATATTATATTTTTTTGTGATTTGATTTGTATTTATTTGTTTCATCTTTTTGCGCGTAGATTCCACCGTTGTCGACGATCTCTCCACTCCACAGCAAGAAGACCCCGAGAGAGCGCAAGAAGGCAAGTCTCCTTTGATCATCTTGAACCTATGATTTTGAAATATTTTAATTATTTTAAATTATGTGCATTGCTATTTACATAAAATATTAGTTCAAATCTTAATGTATTAGTTAATCCAACTTTGTTATGCCCTCAATTGAAGTTGAATGCCATGTACCTTTGTAACCCTAGAATTTCCTTTGTCTCAATAATGAGAGTATTATAATTATTTGTGAATAATAGAATGGTAGTATAATGCTTAGTCACGCTATTTAATACCTTTGAAATCTTGGAAATGGGAAATTATGATTTGTTGTAATAACCTTGTGTTTATAAGTCTAGTGGTGGTAGGAGTTGCCACTGATCCTTTAAAATAAAATAAAATGTGGAAATTGGTTTAGATTAGGGTGGATGGTTGGTTTGGGTTGGTGCGGCAAGCACGAGATCTTGTAAAGTGTATGTTCCACCCTAGTCAACTAAGGACCGACGCTTGTGTTTGTCCAGACTGAGCACTACCGTACAACCCTAAGTCTATATGGGTACGATCTAGCTGATTAACTCATGATAGTCTAGTTTAGGTGCCACCAGTGGAAAGTGGGTGCCAGGGATTTACTGGTTATTCACAGTGAGGGACAGGGATTTACTGTACTCATATGGCACAAGAAGGGGCTTTGGATTGGACAGATTTAACCCTTCTGCGGTGAAACCTCAGCGGGTGGTGTCTAGCTAGTCTAGAGTGAGGTAAAGGCTTTGTGATAATTTATCTGTGTCTCATGCCAAAGGAAGCGTGGTGACTGTTAAGATAATTTATCTCTTAGGGGTAAAGTTGTACAACCTCTGCAGAGTGTCAAATTATTCGAATAGCCGTGCCCACGGTCAAGGGCGGGCAAGGAATGCATTCACATGGTAGATTTTTGGTTTTGGTTTTAAAATCAAAGTTTTGGTATTCCGAGAGTGGAGGGAACTCTCGAAAGGGTATCCTGGCAGTTGGAACCAGAGAGGGTGGATGTAACCCGTAGTTTTAAACTTTATTGGTTATGTAGTGTTGGTGGATGGAACCTTCACTATAAAATTAATGATAGTTCTGTTAAAATATTTACTTTATTAAATTTATGCCTTCGAAAATAATTAGTAGTAATTGAAATTAAAACATTGCTTTGTGCAAAAGAACCATATAGCCTTCCTTTGTCAAGCCTTGCATCTATTGCATTTTTCCCAAGACTTGCGGAGCACTTTATGTACTCACATGCTGCGCTCGAAAATAATATATTCAGAGGAGTACGAAGCCCAAGAAGGAGACTACGACTACTTCTCGGGTGGATTCGACGAAGGATTTCTGGAGTTCTAGGTTGCGTTTCCCCAGTCAATTGCCTGTGGCGTATTGATGGGTCTCCGCTGGATTTATTTTGCTTCCGCTGTGTTTTATGATTGTGCGAGGTCTTGAAACCTCAAATGTAATAATGAGACCGGTCGGCCAGTACTCTTTATAATTGTAATAATGCGTTGTTGGTTATGATTCATTTCTGTTTAACTGTGTGCACTAGCTTTGATCTGGGACTAGTGCTGTATTACACAGAGGGTCCAGGTTTGGAAATCCGGGGTCCCGACATCTTCTAAAGTTAGTTGCACCTCCAAAGTAGCTAGAAACCCTTCCTCTACTGCTTCTAGATTGAGTTGCTGAAGTTCCTCATGATGTGGATGCTGATTATCTTGAATCATCTATTATTACAGTAGCTCTTTCTGCTTAAGGCATCAGCTACTACATTACCTTTTCCAGGATGATAATGTATTCCAACATTATAATCATTTATTAACTCAAGGCATCTTCTTTGTCTCAAGTTGAGATTAGGTTAGGTAAGTATGTACTTCAGACTCTTATGACCGTATGGATCTACAATGATTTCCAATCAAATAATATCTCCATACCTTTAGAGCATACACAACTGTGGCTAACTCTAAATCATGGGTTGGATAGTTCGCATATGGACGCAATTGTCTTAATGTATAAGCTACCATCCTTCCTTCTTGCATCAATACACAACCAAGACCTTGCTTGGATGCATCGTAGAAAACTTCAAAAATCCTTCCAGATATCTGGGAGTATTAAACTGGTATAGAAGTTAACCTCTACTTTAGTTCTTGAATGCTAACCTCGCAAGCTTTAGTCTATTCAAACTTCTCCATATTTAGTAACTAGGTGAGAGGTCTTGTAATCTTAGCAAATCCTTCAATGGAGCAACAATAATATCCCGTTAAACCAAGAAAACTTCTAATTTCTGGCATGGACTTGGGTTGTGTCCAATTAAGCATATCTTTCACTTTTCCTGTATCAACAGACACTCCTATAGAAATCATATGTCCCAAAAATGCTACTTGCTTCATCCAAAATTCACACTTGCTAAACTTGGTATACAACTGGTGCTCTCTAAGTTTCTCCAACACTATCCTCAAATGTTCTTTATATTCTTTCTCATTCTTGGAGTAGATAAGAATGTCATCTATTAATACTAGCACAAACATTCTAGATATTCCATGAACACCTTATTTATCAAATTCATGAAATAAGCTGGTGCATTTGTCAAGCCAAATGACATCATAATATACTCATACAGTCTATACCAAGTAGAGAATATTGTTTTTGGTATATCCTTTTGTCTAATATTCATGTGATGGTAACCTGACCGAAGATCAAACTTGGAGGAAACATTAGATCCTTTAACAGGTGAAGTAAATAATTGATCTGAGGCAAGGGATATTTGTTGTTGATTGTCACATCATTCAGAGATCTTCAATCCACACACATCTGAAGAATATCATCTTTCTTCTTCGCAAGAAGTACTAGTGCTCCCAAAAGTGATGAACTTGGTTTAACGAAATCTTTCTCTTGTAGCTCCTAAATATGCTTCTTGATTTCGTCTAGATCATTTGCTGGCATGCGGTAGGGTCTCTTGAAAATCAAAGCTGTCTAGGTACCAAATCAATGACAAACTTTATCTCTTTGTCTGGAGGCATTCCTAATAAATCCTTGGGATATACATCTGGGTATTCCCTCACTACAGGCACATCTTCCAAAGTTATCCCCTTTAAGCTATTTAACATACATCCACTCTTTGAAGGTGTATCAAGCATATACTCTACTCGAATTCCTTCAGCATTGGTAGAGTAATAACACGATTGGCATAATCTATTTGTCCCTTGTACTTAGTTAACCAATCCATACCAAGTATTACATCTATGCCCTTGGAGTCTATTATAATAAGGCTCGCTAGGAACTTAACTCCATTTATATCTATGGTTGCTCTTGGGCAAGCCATATTAGTCCTCATTTCTTTTCCAGGTGATTGGACTAGCATATGGTTCTTTAGTAAATATACATTCTAATCATATCTTTTAGCAAAAGCCCTTGTTAAAAAAGAATACAAAGCTCTGAAATCAAATAATGCTGATGTAGGTATTGAGTTAGCAAGAAATTTACCCAGAACAATGCTTGGTGCATCCTGAGCAGCTTCTGTGGTGACATGGTTAACACGTTCTCTTCCTATGGACTGCGGAGTCCTTGGAGTCTACGGTGCTCCACGTCCTTGACCTGCGACAGGAACTTGCGCTAGTGTGGTCCCCAAGTTGAAACGAACAGGGGGTCACAGATTGACACTTCTGAGGGCAATTGCTAGTGTGATGCCCCATCTCCCTTAAATTGAAGCACTGCACTCCTGCGGTAGAAGTCTTGTTTTGCTAGGGCTGGCCACTGTTACCTAATCAAGGTACTTGTGGAACTGAGCGGGGTCCAGTGAACGGCGTTCTTGGCACACTTGGCACTGAGGGCCTGCTGGACTGAGGTGGATCAAGACGATGTCGAGAACTACAAGTGCCATGTTGAGCTTGGAATTTCCTCTTCTAGGACTCATACAGTTGACGTTGAGCATCTTCTTGGACAAGGGCTTTGTTGACCATGTGTTAGAACGTCAGGAAGTCATTTGACACCAATTGCACTTTGATGTTGGGGTCAAGTCCTTCCATGAAGCGCCAAATCTTTGATCATCTGTTGCAACATCTTCCGGTCCACACCTAGACAGCTGAGTGAACTTGTCCAGATACTCTGACATACTAAGATTGCCTTCCTATAGCTTATGGAATTCCCTTTTCCTCATCTTCATCATTTCTGTTAGAATGTGTGCAGTGCGGAAAGCTTCAACAAATTCGACCCAACTGATAGCATGAACATCCTGATGAGCAAGACAATAATTCTCCCACCAACTAGTGGCAATTTCCTTTAGTTGATGAGCGGTATACAGAACTTTCTCCTGGTCATTGCACTAGGCCATGATTAGTTTTCTCTCTACATCCTTAAGCCAATCATCAGCTTTTGAAGGATCAACTGAACCAGTAAATGTAGGAGGTTTGGTTCTCATGAACTTCCCAAGCTTAGAATGTAGTGCTAGGATAGGTGCTTGATGAACTTGATTTACTTGATTCTGAGTAAGGGCTTGAAGAAGCTGCAACTACATAGCCATCATATGTTCCTTGGTGGGTGCTTGAGCAAGCAGAGGTGATAGAATTGGAGCATTATTTCCTAGCTAAGCATTGGCTCCACTATTGTTACCAATGTTACTCCTTGTGTTCACCATCTGAAGTAGCAATTGTGGTGAGCACAAGGTAAGAGGGAAAAGCACAGATAAGAGATCGGGGAATAACTAAACAACATCCCCAAACAAACACTCAAGAGAGAAGCAAACACCAACTAGGAAAAACTTAGCTCGAAAAAACAAAATAGTTTTGAGGATGATTGTTTCACAAGTATACAAAGGATTTGCATAGACCAACAAACACACCAGCTAGTAATAATTAAAGTGTTGTAAAATCGTAGGACTTTATTTGGATACAACGGATTGAAGAACTACTACTCAGGTCCTCCTCAAACTATTCCTCACTGAACCATCTATAGAAATTTCAAAGAAAAGAAGATCCAATTACCATTCCAAAAAGGTGAATAAGTAGCTAGATAAGAAAGAATGCCATAATGAAGGTAAGGATAGAAAGACGAGAGAAGATGATGATAGCACATTATTGAAACTTTATTTTATAAAATAAAATTCGAAGCTTTTCTAATAATAGCCATTCTAACTAGGTCATGTCTTACAGTTAAATCGACTTTGATACCAGCACTATCGGAACTGGATTTCTGAATACGAATCTTGTGTGTATTATCGCACTAGTCTCAATTAAAGCTAGTGCATAAAGTCAAACAGTGATGATTACATAACCAAAAATGATTTGTTGCAATAATAGAGTATCGACATTAAAGCCACTTAGTGCCAAAGAGGCTACAAAGCCTCACTGAAAAATACAAACTCAAAGCGGAAGCAAAAGAAAATAAACTCTGAAGATAACCCATCAATTCGAAAATAAACTCTGAAGATAATCCATCAATTCACCACAGGCAATTGACTGGGGAAGCGCAGCCTATACCTCTTGAAAGCCTTTGTCGAATCCGCATGTGAAGAAGTCGTAGTCTCCTATGTCTTCGAACTCCTCTGAGATGATTTGTAGATTGCAAGGTGAGTACATAGAGTACTCCGCAAGTCTTGAGAAAAACATACAATTACATGTAAGGCTTAACAAAGAAAGGGTAATATGGTACTTTTGAACAAATCAGAATTTTAAGTTTAATTACCATTTTAGATTTTTGAAGCATCAATTTAACAAAGTAATTGCAACAAATAAAACTAGATAATTTCTAGTGAAGCTTCTAGCTACCAACACTAGTATTAAGGCTCTAACCACCAAGGTTCAATAATACGGGCTCCATCCACCCGCACTGGCTCTAGCTGCCAGAGCACATATGGAAGCTCTAACCACTCCCATACATCCCAAAAGCTCAATTAAAAATAGAACCATATATCTGCCATGTGAAAACACACATTTCCAGCCTTTGACTATGAGCATGGCTATTCAAATAATCAACTTATGTTGTCGGCCAATACACGCTTCTTTTGGCATGCGATGAAGTGATCATCACAAGGCCTTCATAATATGCCAACTCAACCAGACTCCGCCCACAAAGGTTTCACTGCTAAATGGGTTCAATCTACCTAGGTTAGAAGCCCCCTCTTGCGTCATGTGGCAATGGCTCTACCTGACACCCCACATTCAGCCATCTGGTGGAATCTAAGCTAAGCCATTGCAAATTAATTAGCTAGGTCATATCCATTTAGACTTGTGGTTGTATGGTAGTGCCCAGTTTGTACAATCACAAGCGTTAATCCTTAATTGACTAGGGCGGTACACTCGCGATACAAGTTCTCATACTCAATCTTCACCAACCCAAACTTACCATCTGCCCAAGTCCAAATCATTTTTATCATTCTATTTTACTTTACAAATAGCATCAATTCCTATTACTACAAGGTTACTAGAATGAAATAATTGTGGTTGTATGATAATAATTTTCCACCCCTAGGATTATAATGACCGAGTAACTTATCTAAACAGTTCTACCATTTCTAGAATTATCAAACAATATTATAATCTCAATACTGAGACAAGAGGAATCCTAAAACAAATGAGGGTATAACAATGTAGGATTAACAAATAATCTTAAAACAAGTTATTATTTTATGTGAAATAGCAATGCATGCAAATTTAAAATAGTAAATAAATTTGATAAAACTTGGATCAACATGTTCAAGGAAGACTTTTCTTTTGTGGCTAGGGTCTCTTCTCACTGGTCAGAAACTTCTTCGACGGCGTCGAGTCCTACACGTAAAACGAGAAACACAAATAAATAAATACAAGTAAAATCACAAAAATATATAATATATATTGGAATGAGACTAGGATTTTAGGTGAATTTATAAATTGAAATCACTAGATTTGGAGTTCAGACGATGGACAATGAGGGATCGGAAGATCAATTGGAAATTTGGGAATAGAATGGACATTTTTCTTGAGATTTGGATTTTTCAAGATTTGAATTTGATTTTTTGGGATTTGAATTTGGGAATTTCAAGTTGGAATTGGAATTTTGATATTTCCTTCTAGCATTACACATAAAATCTAAATAAAATCGAAACACTTTTAAATAATTAATTTGGAATTAAATTTTAAAGAAAGTGAATTTTTGGGATGTTAGATACCGCCTGGGGCCAATCTAATAGCTTGTGTCATCGGCCTGATCGAGATCGGTTGGTCTAACTGCTCGGGTCATAGCGGTCTGACCGCTCTTGAGGCAGAGTGTAGAATAGCACTGCATATGATCCAAGAAAAATGCCAACTCTCAAACCACTGATCCAAACACCAGCAAATTTTGGCACAAGTCCTCCCTAGGATGTTGAAACTTATTCCAATCTTGGATCATGAAGATCAATGCTAATGTTCTGACCTTTATCCAAAACAAGGAGTGTGGCACCAAAATCAGGTAAAAGAGGAAAATCCTAATCTCCTCTTGCTTGTGAGTCCTTGATGATCTAAATAGTATTAGGTGGGTTTTCATATGTTATAGCATGCTAGATCATAGCACAAATTCAAGCCAAATCTCCCTGAAGGTCAAAACCCTAAAATTACCTCTCTCTTGACGAAAATCAAGCAAACACAAGATCTCACCCTAGCAAGTGCCTAGATGGATGAGATTTGATCTTCAAGAGATATCTTCACCTGTTACACGTTCTTGGCACCAGGAAAGATCAAGAAGAGACAAATCAAAATAAAAAAGCTAAGCAAATCAAAAGCACAAGGAATTATTTATGGCACAACTGACTTGGATGGATATTCATATCACTTGGAGAGGATTGTTTTATAGCCACTCCCTCATGAAGGACAGAGTTGTAAGCCTAGAGCACACACAAAAGCCTATAACACAAGAAAACTCTAATATCTCTCCATGAGTGGATACCTCTCTCAACACACACAAGGGCTTATATAGTGGATGCTCCTCACTTCACACCAAACCCTAACTAATAAGTCCTTAGTAGATACAATCACTTACGAATAGGAAAACCTGGTAACCTAGATACAAACAGGTTTTACACTCACACACTTGTACGCTTTTCAAAGTATGACTTCACATGGCTCTAATAGCTCGATAAGACGCTCCATCCTCCAAGATATGAAATTAACCACTTAGGCCATCACCAAAATTTCATAAACTACCTCTCCAATCAGTATTAGACAATTTCTTAATTGCCACCCATCGAACTTCACGACGCTACTCCTCGTAGCAACCTCTACACGAAGATGTGATACCCAATGCCTTGTCACCAAGATCATACGCCACCTCCAGAGGATCATCACCACTTGAAACACCCAATCCTATAGCATAGCAGACTACACCATAGTCCTTGATGCCCAATTACATGTCACCAAGATCATACGCCTGCTCTGAGGACCCTCACAACTTGAAACACACAAGTCCAATTGGCGCACCACATGCATACACTTGCCTTATCATGATCCTTCCTCTCGGCAATAAGGGACCGGTCTGACTGTGGCAACCATGCCGATCAGACCAGCCTACTCCCAATAGTCAGACCACCATTCAATGGCCGGTCAGACCAATCCCAAAAACTCCACACAAGTTGCCAAAGACCTCCCTGAAAAATAGCTACCGCCAACTATGGGCCAATACTACAACGACTCTAATCGGACCGCCTGTCTCAGCTGATGGTATGACTGCCTCTATAGGTTGGTTAGAATGCCTCTATCCAGATGTTAGACCGCTATCTACCAAACAACAAAATCCAATGAACAAAAGACACAAAATCAAACTCAAACTTCGACACAGAAGCGCAAGCACAATCAAGTACTGATCACAAACATGAGGTGACCTCCACATGGTCTCATAACTTCCCCCTTGATGAGTAATTTGACAAAAACCCCAAAAGGCAAGAATTTGAGTGGTCTATTTTGAAGAGAAAGAAAAGCCATGACCACAATGGCAACATGTGGAATGGTGCTAACGCCCAGAAAGAGCAAATTTTCAACAAAAGCTCCATCCACACCTAAAGCTTCTCAAAAGCTAAAATCTTGCTCATGGTCTAAATAAAAGAACAATTATTCACCATGACCTTCATAGCAAGGCAAAGCACTAAAAGAGCAAAGAATAACAAATGCAATTCCAATGAGATTCCCTTCAACTTAAGTAATCATTTAAGACTCAAAATGCATTTTCTCACTTAATAACTCATTTTGATCTTTTGCAAACTCACAATACTTGTTATCACATTTTTAGTTCATTCTACCCCTTAGAAGATTGTTCTCAATAATAGCTCATTTTGCTCTTTTGCAACCTCACAACGCTCATTTTGATATTTTTAGTTCATTCTCCTGCTTCAAAGATTATTCTCAATATTTTCTCCCTTTTTCAATAAAACCAAAACTTGACTCAATCATTCTGCCCCTTTTGGCAAAATAGTCATCAAGGGTCAAGGGGCTAACCAAGCGCACAAATACTCTTTCTAGTTCTCCCATAAAATGATGCATGCTAACAAGTAAAGCACCAAGGAGCAAAAGAAAGAGCATGTATGCATAAATAAAAATGCAAAACCTAAAAGAGCTTTGAAAATTATCTAAAGTGAGGTTCAAATAAAAAAGATGCCACTTGAAGCTATAGAATGCATCCAAAGCTATCTAGATTATGATGAGGCATGTATAACTAATCTAAGCAAGATAGTATAATTTTAAGCATTCAAATTAATTTCAAGTTAAGCAAGGCTTCAAAAATGATAATTTTATCTAAAGGTATCTAAGTATGAGAAAAGCTATATCAAGAAGGCTAAATAGAATCAAGAAGCTCAAATTGAATCAATCAAAGTGCTAGAAGTTAAATTTTAGCCAATTATACTCATGTATTAGATTAAAGCCAAAACATGAAATTTTAAATATCATTTTAGGTTTTATGTTAGCAAATCAAGTCCTTCCCTAAAAGCCATTCATAACTTTCTCCTAAGCTTCAACCATTGACTGTAATTTCATGGTCTATCTCAGTAAAGGAAGTTCTAAACTAGAAGCCAACTACAACTGCCTCCTAAGTTTCAACCAAATTGAATTAACTTTATTTTCATTGATCACAAGCCATTGTCAATCATTTCAACCATTACACTTAAAATAATGATCTTGGTCATACAAAACTCTCTTGAAGTTTAAGTCTAGTGCAATAGCAAGTAAACTCATCACGAAGAAGACTTGCCGAGATCCATTATTTAGCGTAAAAAGTATCATTTAATCAAATTAGGCATAGTTCAATAAGCAAGACATGATTTATCAAAGAACTAGCAATGTATTAAGTAAAACTCAATTTTAGATTCAATATTCAATATAGCATTTTTAGCATGGTATATATTATACAAGTATCACTAGGGAGCAAACTAGTAAAAAATCCATCCTTGAAAACTTAAAGGATATCAATTGTTGAAATTGATACCAATTGTAAGATTTATTTCAACTTAGCAAGCAATCTAGTATGGCAAAGATTTGATCATACATACAAAAGCATGATGAAGTTAGCTAAGTAGGTCCAATAACAATGGACAATATCAAATTAGAATTACATCACAATTGAGTAATAATTAAAGCACATATATAAATGCATATCTTACAATGCAATGCTATATATGCATGATGCAAAAGGAAGCTAGAAGATAAAACTCCCCTAACTACAAGAACCACTTGCAAAAGAAAAGCAAGCGCTAAAAGCAAAAGAAAGAGAAAACTCTTGAAAGAATAGGAAACCTCTACTCTACATGGTCCCTTGCCCATGGAAAACACACTACTAATGAGTGAATCAACCACACTAGCTATCTCTATTACTAAACGCTACTAAAAGAAGAAGCAAGCTCAACATAGATAGAGTAAGAGATACTAGAGAACTTAGTAGAGAAAAGAAGTGCCTAAGAGAGACACAAGACAAAAGGTGTGACTTACAGTACACTAAACTAACCTAAAATCCTAACACTCCCAGATGTTATGCAATATTGATAATGGAAGCAGCGAATTAACAAAGCTCAAGTATTAAAGCTGTGCCACACCGCTTGGTAGTGAGATGTAGTCAAAGTAGTCAAAACTGGAGCAAGCTACATTCTGAGAAGTAAAAGCCATCACTGGATGTGTACAATGAGGTGGGAGATCCAAAGAGATGACATGATCCATATGATCTCCTCCTCACCTCAAAAGCCTACATCAAAGAGACAAGAAGTTTGTGCCTTGTTACTAGGGTAAGTGAAACAAGTATGAGATATCTAGTATTGAGACACACGACTGGCAAAAAAAGCTCCAAAGTATGAGTTAGCAAGATATGCAACATGACATGTCCTAGAGCTACCAAAACCCCTCACAAATCCTCGTTATGAATTAAAATGACGAAAATCTTGTCTAGGGGAAACTCACACCTAAATACACTCTGCTAGAACCTAGACCTCACTCTCTAACACCACCAAAGGAATCAAAGAACTCACATACAAAGCGAGGTCTAGAGTCAACTCTAGGGACACTAGCTAGACAAGGCTAACCCTGAAAGCTCCTTAAAGCTCTAGTGTGATCACGACGATATTTCTTGGCCTACCTAAAGCATAAGTTTACGATGTGACCATCCTTATCACAAAAGGCGTAATAGTATTTGACCTTTTGAGGGGCTATACTAGATGAAGTTGAAGCACCTACAATGTTCGAAGGGTTTGGGCAAATCCTACAGACTTGAACACTATCTTGGCTAGCTCACGGGGGCAACCTCTATCTTTCTGCAAATAATCATTCTTCTTAGTTAGAGTAACATAAGACTCACAGGCTTGGCTCTTAACAGCTCTATCGTATCTCTATTTTTGCACTGCCACTTCTAGCTTCAAAGTCTCACAAGACACACAAGACACATTCTTTACTCTCCACAACTCCTCATCAAATTTAACTCTAAAAGCTTCATGCATGTCATCTAAATCATGTCCAAGTTCAACACAAAATGCATAAGCTATTGGAGTGATAGAATCAATATTCTTTGATGCATGAACAGAAGCAGGAATTTCTTTATCACACTTGTCTTACAAGGTTTTAGTGAGAGTTTCAAATTTAGAAGTGATCTTAGGGCAAGTTTCACAAGATTCAGCTCTAGTACAATTTAACTTGTTAGTTAATTTTTTGAGTTTTTCTTCCTTAAACTCTCAATGTGTACAAGAATATCTAGGACTAAATTGAAGTAATTTTATAGTTTGCGTCATAAGTTTCTTTTCCAATTCATCACAATTAAAGCATGGCAAAGTAGTAGCTCTAGAAGTGTCACTAGCTCCTAAGCAACAAGAACATGGACTAGCCTTGATGTTAATAATTTTAGTTCTAATATTTCCTAGTTGTTCTATCAAGAATGACCCAAAAGATCTCAATTTTTGAATCTTAGCATGCAAGGTAAGGCAAGAGCCATAACTATTATCATCAAGAGTAAGAGATCTAAGTCTATCAATTTCATTGTTCAAGATCTCATTTTCATATTTAAGCTTGTCATTTTATTCACATGGCATGTTGCATGCCCTCAACTTGTTTCAAGTGATCTTCCACTACTCTATCATATCTAAGCATGTGTCATAAGGGTCTATCTCATCATGCTCGATATAGAGATCATCCTCATCATGCTTGTTGTTGTGATTATTCTCGCTCACAACCATAACACACATGTCGGTGAAGTCGACAGCCTTTTTCTTGTCCTTTTGCTCTGTCTTCTCCACCACATTGCTTGAAGGATCAACATCGCTTAGGTCTCGATCAGCAAAGGATGAAATCAACTCCATCTCAGCCCTCTTGAGTGAGGCATCATGTTTGTTTAATTGATGAGGCTTCTTATTGTAGTCCTTCTTACTACGATCATCTCCACCCATGTTCACAAGGTTAGGACAACTAGCATGAACATGCCACATTTACCACACTGAAAGCAAATGATTGGGCCACCTCTCCTACACTCTCTTGCTTTATGGTAAGGACAGATGAATCTGCTTGTGATGAGTTCTAAATCATCTATGGGAAGGCTCTCAAATAGCTCATCGCTCCTGGCTTGAAAATAAGACAAGGCAAAAACCAAAATAATGATTCTCAAGAGAAGAAATACACTTGGTAGGATCAGGCACAAGAGCTATCATCTGCAGAGCCTTGGATTTCTTGGCTATGACACCCATCTCATAAGTCTCGAACCATCAATATCGCTTATCAATAGTCATAGTTTCCATGTCTGTCGTATCACTAATGGATGTGACTTTCATTTCTCAAACACCCATGTCAAGAGCACTAAAAGCATGAACCGTATTATTGACATCTGAGTAAGTGACTCCCACAAACCTCAGATCGCTCAAGATCTTATGAAATCTACCACAGAATGAATTGATGGATCTCAAGGTTCCATCTTGAACTTCTAGTAGTCCTTGAACTGGGTTTCATGCTTTTTATTGATTTGTCCATATCTCATGTGCGGATGCAAGATGAGCTACTCTATTGAACTCATTTCTCCCTAGGTCTTGGATCAAGAAGTTGCATGCCTTAGCATTTGCCTCAACCTCAACTGATAGGACTCATCGAGGATCACGTAGTCAATAGGTACAAGAAATGGACTTCTCACTTTGTTCCAAATGGCTACGCCTTGAGCATGGATGTACATCAACATCCTTGTATTCTAATAGGGATGATTTGTTAGACCCGAGAGTAATACCTTCAGATTCTCTATGTAAATCACACTAGTCCAAGATCAGCTAGTGCATACAGTGGACAAAAATGATATTGTGAGACCATGTGGAAGTCACCCCATGGTTGTGATGAGTAATTGACTTCTACTTTAGAGTTCGGGTAAAGGCTGAGTTTGGTTTTTGAGGTCTGTGCAGAAGCTTGCTTATTTGTTACAGCCTCTGTGTGATCGGCAGTCATCCTTACGACTTGGTGGTCGTAGGCGCCACTACGACTTGGTGGTCGTGACTGCTTTTACGACTTGCTCTTTATGACTATGTTGTGTGCCTCTGTGATTGGTAGTAGTGTTTGCGACTTTGTGGTCGGCAGTCGATTTTACGAATTTGTGATCGGCAGCCAGTTTTACGACTATGTGGTCGGTAGAGTTGACGACTTCGTGGTTGATAGTCATAGCTTTGACTGGCCGTGGTCGATAGTCGTAACTCTGTCTGGTCGTGGTCGATAGTCGTGGCCTTTGCTGGCCGTGGTCAATAGTCGTAGATCGACTAGCCGTGGTCGATAGTCGTAACTCTGTCTGGCCATGGTCGATAGTCGTAGCCTTTGCTGGCTGTGGTCGATGGTCATAGATCTGACTGGCTGTGGTCGATGGTCGTAGATCTGACTGGCCGTGGATGATGGTTGTAGATTCTACTGGTCATGGTCGAAGGTCATAGATTCTACTGGCTGTATGTGATGGTCATAGCGCTCTGTCTATGTGATTGTAAGCCATAGCGACTGGGTCTGGTAAAGTCGTAGCCGCTGTGAGCGATGGTCGTAGCGTCTGCTATGTGGCCATAGCACTTGTTTCATGGTTGTAGCTATATTTGCGATGGTCGTAATGACTTGCTGAGTGGTCGTAGATAGCTGAGAAGTCTTCTAGAGCTATGAGTACCTCATGTCTAGTGCATCCGAGTAGTCGTAAATGGTTTAAGACCAGCTAGGTTGTTCTACTGAGTACACTGTATATGCAAATTGATGAATCTTGTTCATAATGTGGTGCTATGTGATGCTTTGCTTGTTTGTGATGGCTGCAGGACTTTGGAGCTAGGTCATGGTGTGGCATGGAAGAACCGGGACTAGGCACAGGGAGGTGTTGAGGTCCAGAACAGTTGGGGAGATGCCAAAGATGACTAAGGCTTGCAAGGTGGCTGCAAGGACTGGACGACAAGAAAATAGGAAGCTTCCAGGAAGGTGCAGAGGGGCATTTTGGTGATTTTCCCAAGACCTGAAAACGGAAGGGTGTTCTGTTAAAGCACTTTTGTCTTGTATGAGCTAACGGGTTGATGTGTGTGAGAAAACCTGGTGTTAGGAGGGGTTAACGGGTTATCCCCGGTGTGGGCTAATGGTCGGATCCATTAGGTTTAGGGTTCGCTTGTGAGACTATAAATAGGATGGAGGGCTACCCATCTAGGGAGAGTCTCTAGGGTTTTCTGTTCTTCTTACG
This sequence comes from Dendrocalamus latiflorus, assembly GCA_017311315.1. NCBI lineage: Eukaryota > Viridiplantae > Streptophyta > Magnoliopsida > Poales > Poaceae > Dendrocalamus > Dendrocalamus latiflorus. The sequence goes on along the minus strand of CM029625.1, from coordinate 10,648,683 downwards.
TGCGTTCTTGTCTTTGGTGATGGAGCACTTGTGCTCCTGGTCCTCCTGGATGGAGTGGCTGTAGAATCAACTCCTAGAGCAATATATCATCTTTTGATCTATGTTTGTGTATGCTCGTATGCGTGGAGTTGAGTTGGTTTTGTTCGTTATGGATATTGCTCTCTGTTCTTCAGTTTGCTCTTTGCTTTCTTGATCTGAGTATTCATTTACGGTTGATTTGTTGATGATCTGACTTGCCTGGTGTTGGAAAATCATACTCAAAGATATCTTGGCCTTTCTATTCCCACTTGCATGGTATGATTATCTTCTTCCCTCTCAGTCTCGGTTTTGAGCGCATTTGGTGAAATCCCAGAAAATCTATATTTTCTTGATAAGTTTTCAATTAATGTTCAGAGCAACCTCTTAAGATTCTCACCTTCTTGTGTGCAAAGTTTCTGGCCAGTTGATTTTTACGTCAAAAGTTATTTGGAATCTTGGCCTTGTCGTCGTGCGCCTCACTGACCCTCCTCTGTTTTCCCGAGAGCGTTACGACCACGTTCAGTTCTGTTGGTCATCATGTTTCGAGTGCTTTCGACCACGTTGATTTTCTAGTTGCAGAGTGTTTTCGACCACGTGGGTTGTTCGACCACTTGTTGGCTTACGACTATGTTGGTTCTGGTCTCTGTGGTTGTCGACTAGGGCGATTTACGACCATGTTGTCGGGTATCGACCACATAGTCGGGCTTACGACCACGAGCTCTGTTTTTGACCACGTTGTCGTGTTTACGACCACGTAGTCGCATTTCGACCACAGTGCTGGTCTCCGACCGCAATCTCTTCTCTGGCATTTTTTCTGCTATTCTGTTCTCGGGTGCTATCAATCTTCGACCACGTTGTTAAGACTTACGACCACGTTGAACAGTTTTCAACCAGCTTGTTTTCCATGCTCTGTTCGGTCGGTTGTCTCAGTTTTTAGTGAGCTTTCGACTCTAGTCTTCATATCTAGTAGCTATTGGAGAAAGGAGGTGAGTGAATACTTGGGGCGAATTTGAAGACACCATTCACCCCCTCTATTGCCTGTCCGATCCTACAGATAAATATCAACCATAATGGCAATTGTTAATTAACTGAATATGGGCCTTATGGCCAAAGTTTACATTAATGGCCCATAAGACAAATTAAATAATAGTAGTGGAAGAAAAATACAGTTGAAGATTCAGTCTGCCCACAAGCAAATGATTGTAGGGGCGTGGCCTACTAGTTCTGGTCCTCACTGAAGTCAAATCAGTCCTGCTCCGAGCAATAGAATTAAACAATGGTGAGCACAAAAATGTACTCCATAAATTACATGGAAAATGCCATATTAATACAAGGATAACAGGTGAAGGTATAGTAGGGTTATTTGAGCATAAAGCCATATTTGAATAAATACAGTAAGTAGATGTAAATTATTAAATTTAATACAATATGCAGGATCGAATACTGCAATCAGAGGGGGAGTGAATGATTGTTTCCACTTTTTGGAATCTCCTAGTGGTCGATGAAGATTTCGATCGCTCGTATGAAGATTGCCCAAACAATCGCTCAGCTTCAACTACTCGTGGTCGACTTGTCTGTGACCAGTTCGTATGTGGTCGTATGCTTCAACCCAACCACAATCACCAGTAATCTTCAACAAATCATGAACTAGATTATTCAAGATGATCTTTATTGTTGGATTCTATAGATTTACAAAGTGCCCTAACAAGCAACCCTAATAGCCCTAGCCAAAAACTAAAGCCAAAACCTTCTCAAAATTCTCTCCGAACCATCACAAAAGTCCTTTCATTAATCCATGACCTCTCCCTACTTTTATAGGCTAACGCACCAAACAGTGTCTACCTCAAACACGGATTCAAAACTTAATCTCTTCTGAAAACCATGCGACCCGAAACCCTTCCAAACACGGGTTTTATTCAAATCTTTACACCTTCCAAGACAGGGACTCTATCCGTAACTCTTTCAATCTTAGTTATGGACTTCTTCCACAACTCCTAACTTTCCACGTGATGAAGCCTCCAGGACAGCACCTCCTGTATCTCCATCATGCACCATCACCTCATGTATCGAAGCCTCTAGGATGGCATCTCCTACAGCCTCTCCATGCATCACCAACTTGGATCTCCACGTACTCCAGCATGAGCCCAACCACATCACATGACATCCTCAACTAGCTGGACCTTAGATTTCTCCATCCTAGTCTCAGTCCTTCTTGTCAGCAACCATGATCACATCCATGCCAACCTGCATATGCAAAGACCAAAGAACATTTTTCCCAACATAAGGTGTTCACAACTTGACCGACATTAGTCCACACACTCATATCACACCCTTAACCATCCAACAAGATCAACCAGATTAGCCACAACCACAAATCTATTGCTTTCCAAAAATTAGCCTCAGACCACACATTATGACCGCAAGCTCATCGAGTACTCGAAAACATAAGTACTAAGGAATTACTATCACTCTACTTAGAACACTGGGGAATCACAAGTATCGTAGCACTCCAGTCTACGACTACCGACCAACAAAGTCTAAGACTATGACAAAGCACTATAGCTATGACCATCGAAAAGGTATTGTAGCTATGACCGCCGACCAGTTACTGTAGCAGACGAGATTACAACATCTGACCAGTTCACTGTAGCTCACAACCTATTTACTGTTACTAGATCGAAGCCTACTGATTACCTCGTTGTCGCTCTGTCGTGGTCAAAATGTCGTGATCAATAGACTGTGGTCGTTCAACTGTGCTCGATCTGCTGTGCTTAATTTTCCATGATCGGCACCTACCAACCAAACCTACAAATCTAAATACTCTAGCAACAAGAGTGCATCGACTAGAATATTCACACATGCAAATTCCAATGAAACCCAAATGTCAATTATTCATCATTACTAAGTGCATGACCACCAAATAGTCTAACACAATAAGTAAAAAAATAATGCTATAATCTAAAAATATCATTAGTGCATGTCTATCCACCACACTAACCTATCCATGGACATCCCACCCGGACCATCATTTTCAAAAGATCTCGTATGGATTCTATCAATCCACAAGCCTTTTTGTAAACCATTTTGAAAAACAATGTCTAATCCATGAAAAACTTTACTCGTCTTACCCATGGCCATAGACACAGCTATCCAAGACAGTTTATACACTCTATAGAGGTGGTATAACTTTACCCACAATAGATAACCAGTTTATGATGTTGGCAATTACATGCTTCCTTAGGCGTATGACTAAAGTGATTGTCACATGACCATTACAATGCAAAGTCATCAACCTAATCATGCCTCTGTTAAGATTTCACCCTAATAAAGAATCCATTAGATTGGGGCCCCCCTCTTATGCTATGTGAGACTTCTCGCGGTCCACATCATGCTCACATTTAACCTATAGTGAGACTCAGATTGGGACCTCACAAATTAGTGAGCCAGACTTATGGTAGCATGATGTGACTTTGTAATAGTAACTCACAGACTGATCCTAAATTGACTTAGGCAGACTTTCCAAATAGCCCTTGTGCCAACCACACACATTGTGCCACCAAGTATCTACGTTGTGTTAGCAAGAACACACCACCTAAACATTTACCTAAGTCTAAACCATAATTTTATCTTATTTTGCCAAATAATTTACAATCCTTCTTGACTCACCAAAATCGAGAATACATTTTAAAACTCATTATTTGAAAAGGTATCCCAAGCCTAGATTCATCTCTATGCATGTCTAAGCTTTGATACAAATTTTTTTCAGCTAATACTAATGTACTAACCATAGTTTTATTCTAGGGTGACAAGGCATTTAGACGATCAATATCAAATATGGTCATAACAAGTGGGTATTAACTAAGTCTTTAAAACTGGAATTGAAATACATTGAACAAACATAAGCATGTAGAATAATTTGAAAGAACATAATTTTATTTACAAATTGGGATCAATATGGTCAAAGTGTGTAACTTGTTTTGCTTTACAAATTGGTGGTGAAAGTTGTCGATGAAGTAGAACCCTTGGAAACATCACAGTCTACACGCAAAAATAGCAAGGATAAACTAAATTCAAATAAAATACAAATAAAATCTAAAAATTATAAAATAGATACTAGGAGGTAGATTATGAATTTAGATAAATTTAGGAATTTGAAACACTCAATTCGGAGTTTGGACGATGAAGATTGCCATACAAGAAAATGTTGAAAATGGAAAAGGAGAGAATATTATGAGGAAATATTCCATTCAGTGGACAAAGAAGAAATAGAAATGCTGACTATGAGGCCAGCTTGTAAGAGAGAGGGGGATGAAGAGCTAGAATCATGAGAAAAATAGAGGACTTCACATCACACTTGGAGGCACATGGAGATCAGGTTGCTGCCAAAGAAAGAAGGTGTGGGGAATGGGCAAAATGGGTTGCTAGGGACCAAAGAAACATGTGGGAGGTGGCGGCACAGGTGGAGACATGGCGTGGCACCATGGGCAGTGCTTGGAGTGGTGGCCAGTGGCAGGTTAGAGTGGACAACGATGTTCTCACAAAGAACGCGGCGAAGTAGCATGAGCACGGGCTCAGCCTTGGCCCATGGAACATTCCCATGTGGTTGGCTTGACTGGAGAGTGGCCGGAAAAGTGGGGCAACGATGACGTTGATAAAAATGGAGGTCACGCTGGTGGCGATGAAAATGGAGGTCACGCCGGTGGCGGCTCTCCACGGTGACGCATTGGTCAAAATGAGACTTGGCAAAGGTAGAGGGAGTGGTGGTGATGGTGTAGGAGAGAGAAATTGAAGAATGGCTCATTGCAGGAGATGAATTGACGGTGAGAAGCGAAAATAGTTGTTTTTTGAAAAAACTCGATTTTCGTATATTAGCTGCACAAAAATCAAATTAACTTGGTAGATGGGTTGTTTACATGCTAGAACATGATGTGACATGAACAAAAATCAAAAAAGCTCACCGGAGCGAGAGATGGTGTGGTGGAGGGGATGGCCGGTGTACGGGCAACATGAGCATGGCTCATTGGAGTTCTTGCTAGTGACAAGGAAGGGACTGAGCATTTGCACGGAATGGAACGCAAGGTGGAGCTCCTATTTATAGCCTTGGAGTGGAGGAGACCGATGCAAAATCTTTGGCCAATTGGGTGATGAATTCAATGGTGTTCTTCATTTTTGGAAAGTTATTCATGCACATGAATATAGGATTGAATTGGTTGATTGATGGTGGAGCTGGTGTGGGATTGATGAGTGATTGCCATGCAAAAAATTCCTTTGGTGGAGAGGAATTGAGTTTTGGCCGACAAGCTAAGCTTCTGGAGCTGCTCGGTAGAGAACAAGGGAGCACAGGCTTGTTCGCCAGAGTAGGAGAGAGAGAAGTAGCCAAAACAGTAGACAGACATTGTAGTCGAATAAGGGAAAAAAGAGGAAGGAAGGGAAAGAAAAAGAAAACAAAGGAGAGGGAAAAGTATAAAGAGGTATGACCAAGAAAAATGAAATTGGCATTTTTATAGAGATTTTGATTTTTGTTTTTTGAGATTTGAATTTGAGTTTTGGAATTTTGAATTGAATTGGGAATTTGGAAATTAAACTCTATGATTACACCGAAAATCCAAACAAATACCAAATGCTTTAAAATAACTAATTTAGAATTAATTTTAATAGGAAACCAAAATAATAATTATTTTTATTTATAAATTATTTTTTATTTTAGGAAAATAGAAAAGCCTTTTTAAAAGCAGAAAAACAGGGCAAATAAATTTGCAACTTAGGAGAACCAAATAACATTAATTTTATTTTTACTCTAATCATATTTATTTATTATTGAAATAAAAATCTGACTCTTGTTGTAATACCTCTCCAATGTCATTGCTTAAAAGACAGGTTAGGATCTATGAAGAAAAGTTAATCGGACTCTAATACCAACTATAGGATCGGTATGGCAATTCAGAGGGGGGTGAATGACTTGTTCAAAATTTTTACCCTAGCATTACGAACTCATTGCAGCGAAAACACAAACTCACAAGCTTACCAAAGCCAAAAGGCCAAGAACATAAGCCACCCGAGATTTTTCTGCCTCACCAGTACTACTGTTGGTCATGGTGCGATCATACCGCCTAGGGCCAGTCTGACCGCTCAGGTCATGGCAGTCTAGCCACTGGCCGAGGCAGAGTGCAGAACAGCACTACAGACGATGCAAGAAAAGCGCCAACTCTTAAACCACTAATCCAAACACCATAAAACTTGGCATTTTCCTCCCTAGGATGTTAGATATATATTCCAATCATGGATTGTGAAAATCAATACCAAAGTTCCAACCTTTATCCAAAATAAGGAGGGTTATACCAAAATCGAGCAAAAGAGAAAAACATTGATCTACTCTTGCTCATGAGTCCTTGATAAACTAGATAATCTTGAATGGGTTCTCACATGTCATAGCAAGTTAGATCATAGTATGAATTCAAGCCAAATCGCCCTCAAGATTAAAACCCCAAAATCACCTCTCTGTTGAGGAAAACCGAGCAAACATAAGAACTCTCCCTAGCAAGTATCTAGATAGATGGGATCTGATTTCCAAGAGATATCCTCACATCTTACACATTCTTGGCACCAATAAAGATCAAGAAGAGAGAAATCCAAATAAAAAAACCAAGCAAATCAAAAGCACATGGAAGGATCCATGACACAACTCACTTGGATGAAGTTTGGATATTTATTTCACTAGGAGAGGAATATTTTATAGCCAATCCCTCATGGAGGATAGAGCTCTAAGCTTAGAGTGCGCACACACAACTCTGCAACGTAAGGAAACCCTAATCTCTCTCCTAGAGTTGATTCTCTCTCAACACACATAAGAACTTTATAATGGAGGCTCCTCACCTCACACCAAACCCTAACCAGCCACTTCTTAGTGGATACAACCACTTACAAATGGAGAAACCTGATAACCCAGACATAAACAAGTTTTACACTCATACACACTCGCACGCTTCTAAAGCGCGACTTCACATAGCCCCGATAACCTAATAAGATGCTCCATCCCCCAAGATGTGACCTAAACCATTTAGATCACCACCGTGGTTTCACAAACTGACTCTCCAACTGGTATTGGACAATTTCCTTAATTATCACCCATATAACTCCACGACACTTCTCCTCAAAGCAATCTTCACACGAAGATGTGATTCCTAATACCATGTCGCAAATATCGTACACCTCCTCCACAGTACCGTCACCACTTGAAATACCCAAGTCCTATAGCACACCACACCACACTACAATCGATGATGCATAATTGCTTGCCGCTAAGATTGTACGCTTGCTCCGAGCACGTCACTACTTGAAATGTACAAGTCCAATTGGCACACCACATGCATACACTTACCTCATCACGATTCTTGTCTTTCGCTTGTGCTTCTCCGCTTGATATGATACTCCACACGGACTTACAAGATACACCATGGTCTTAGGATACTTTCCCTAGCCTCAATCTTGCTGTTGTCTGTAACAATCACCAAGCTCCCTGCATATCAAAAACCTAGCAACTGTTTCGAGCACAAATGACATACACTTGAATCTCATTAGAAAACCAACAAATGCACAGACTCACACCATGACTCACACTCCCACATACATGGACTCCCGTCATGACTTACACTGCCAAAACCAACTCAGACTCACTCTGAAAACCAAAGGCTGGTATGACCGTCAACCATCATCTAGTCTGACCACCAACAACCAACTTACTCCTCTTGGCAACAGGGGATCAGTCTGACCATGGCAACCATGCTGGTCATATCACCTTACTCCCACTGGTCAAACCACCCTTCCATGGCCGATCGGACTGATCCCAAAAACTCTGTGCAACTCACCAAAGACCTCTCTCGAAAATAGCTACCACCAACTATGGACCAGTACTACGGCGGCTTTGGTAGAACCGCCTCCCTCGACCGTCACACCGCTAGTCCATCTGACTGCCTCTGTAGGCCGGTCTGACCGCTATCTCCCAGACAGCATAATCTAAAGAATAAAAGATACAAAATCAAACTCAAACTTCAGCAGCGAAGCGCAAGCACAGTCAAATACTTATTATAAATATGGGGTGATCTTCACATGGTCTCATAAAATTGAAGTAAATTGATCCAAGATCACATACTTTCATTTCTTTAAGCAAAGCATGAACCCAGCGATAAGTTAATTAAAATAGGTGTGCATAAGCATTGAGTAAAAAATACTTAAGCAGCTGACACAGCTACATGACAACTGCCTGTATAAACCACACCATTACAAAGTCCTAACGCCAAACCAAACCAAAGTTTGAGAATCCAAATCCAAAGCCAAAGGTACCTCATCACTTGGAGTGAATCACATTTCCAGATCATGAAGATGAGGATGGGTGCTCATGATCTCAAGCTCAAGGGACTCAAGAGGACTCTGAAGGAGCAGAAGTCCAGGCTCTACATCATCCGTTGATGCGTCGCGATGCTCCTAAGCTGGCATGATGGATTGATTGATCTCAAATTTCTCCACATCGTTCCTTACTTCTCTATTTGTTTCTTCTTTTAGTAGCCAGTGTGCTGGCTGCAATTTTGGCTTGCATCTGTGATATATGTAGTGTGTAACTGTATATAATTTGGCAAAGTAGTCAGAATTATAAATGAATGGCAGCTTCTGTTAAAATTTGCAGTACTATTTCTCCCAACCTTTCTTTTTATTTGGCCTTGCCAAGAATTCTGAAGGTCAGACCTCCCTGACAGCTAGTGAAAGATACCAAATTTTGCTTGGTGCATAAGCAAGCATGTGTCGTTGGCCACAGAGAGAGGTCAGACCAACAGACTTGATGGCACTATGGAATTTGCCATCACTATTTGGTACCATTTCCAGGTCTGATACTGATGGTTCCATTTCGTGTTCACATTATCCCACGAGCGACATTGCAGTAGTTGTGCTTTTGATGCTTGATGCTCAATGTACCAATTGCTCTGAATGTTTCACTTCACTCTCCTTTCATCAACCCGCACGAGAGCGATAGCTCAGCTGTTGGTCTTCCGAAGCGATCTCAGATTGATCTACTTGTCTAGCTCAAAAGTCTAAAAGGATGCATCTAAGTGGATTATTCGGAGCGAGTATTTCTTTTGTTGATATAATATCTCAACTAAAATGAGAAAATTGCAAAAGTTCATCTATGTATTGGTGCTTGTGGGAGCGCATAACTTTTGCCAAAGTACAACAGTGGCTTCCTCGTTTGTGAAAAAAGCCTGAGAAGTGCCAAAGGATCCCACTTTGCAAAAGCTCATAAGTGCTCACTGCTCTACAATTCCTACCAAGGCATGGAGCCATCCATCCTTTTTGGCTCATCTTTTGGCCGGCTTACACTCTTCTAGGTTTTTCTCTTCTCATGGCTGGTGTTGATTTGCTTATCTTTTATTCCTGCAAGCAAGATTTGTCTGAAACACTTGAAGTTTTTAAGGATCAAGTTGATACAATATTAGACTTATAGGAAAACAGAGAATTCACATCTGCTCCCCTTTGGTTCAGATCACAGAAAGGGTGCAAGTCTAACACCAAAGCATGTCCAAAACATACTATCTGCTTGTGTAGGACCAATGCCGGTAATCAGAGAGGATAAATAATTACTGAAACTTTTCTCCTAAGGCATGCAAAATCTTCACTTGAGTGACTATGGTAGTCACCAAGTTCAAATCACGCCAACACAACGAGGTGATACAAAGCTAGCAACACGAGCCAACAAAATAAACAGCCTTCTACACAAGCTGGTCAAACTACCATTGATGGGCCAGTCTGACCGCCCGCCTGGGTCCGATCTGTTCCCAGACCTGAAAACCTTTTGGGACAAAAGCTTAAATCACAGAAACTTTTTTAAATCTCATTCAAACACTTCCAAGTTTTTCATGAGACTTGTATAAGGCAACAAGAACCTAAACTATAGGACCCGATACGGCAATCAGGGGGTGAATGATGTCATCAAATTCATCCCCCCAGATCGTATTTTACAATCTTCACTCCACTAGTTACTGGAAGCTAAGAAGATCATATTAGCCTACCAACAAAGAACACATCAAAGCACGGGAGCAAGATGGACTTCAACAACCAGACCCATTCATACCGCTATTCACAATGCAGTTGGACTGGCCTTGGCATGGTGGTCTGACTAGCCTCCGATCTAACCACAGAAGAAGGGATGGACCTCCTATCTTTCTATTCCTCACATGGTGATAGGTTCTTGTGAATTTTGTAGATAGAAGAGCTAAATCTTCCTCGGATAGCTTCTCAAGGTGCTTACCACTCAACTTATATAAAGCGGACAAGGAAAAACTAGAGTCAAGATCCAAAGATCTAGAAGTGCCATTCTTCATGAGGTCAATCACAAAAGTTATCAACACTATCTTGGAAAGATGAGAGAAAATGTCAATCTTCTATGTATTCAACCTCAAATAGAGCTTATCCAAGATAGCGTACTCATGATAGTATTGTCATTGATGGATGTAATCTTTATTCCCCAAACATTCACATCTAGGGTATCAAGCACATGATATGCATTCTCAGAATCAGAATAAGCCAAGCTAACTGCATGTAGATTGTTGAGAATATTGGTGAACCTAGAAAACAACTCATCCAAAGATTCATCAGGCTTTCGCTCAAACTTGGAGTACTCTTTTTTGAATTGGTTTTGTCTCATTTCCTTGATGTCGGACCCCAGAACAATGACTCCCGGTTCCTCTGTGTTAATCTCACTAGTCCAAGATCAGGTAGTGTACACAGTAGACAACAAAGATAGATATCAACCATAATGATATTTATTGATTAACTAAATATGGGCCTGATAACCAAAGTATACTATACATCCATAGCCCATATGACAAAATTAAATAATAGCAATGGAAGAAGCCCAACAAATCTGCCTATAAGCAAATGACAGTAAGACACGATCTACTCGTCTTGATCCTCACCATAATCGAAGTCACCCTCCTCTGAGTAGTGATAGCAAGGGTGATTACAAAGTTGTCTCCACAAGTTAAATGAAAAAATGCAATATATAATAATTCAAAGCTAACAAGTGAAGACATATAGTGTTATTTGAGCATAAAGAAAAATTTAAAGAAATATAGTAAATAGATAGAAAATTGTTGAATTTAATATAGTAAGTAAAAATAGTATTATAAACAAAATAAATTCCATTAGTGCAGGTTCATCCCCCACACTAATCTAACCATGGGCATCCTACGCGGATCATTTTTCCAAAAGATCTCATACGGATTCCATCAATCCATACGCTTGTGATAAACCATTCTAAAAAATAAAGTCTAATCTATGAAAAACTTTACTCAACTGTCTATAACCGTGAGCATGGCTATATAAGATAGTTTATATACTCTAAAGAGGTGGTACAACTTTACCCACAAGACACGATCAACTCGTATTGCCACGCGATTAGCACACTTCCTTGGGTGTGCGGCGAAGAGATCATGACAAGGCCTTTATAATGCAAAGCCATCAACCTAGCCACACCTCCACTAAGGTTTCACCCCAATAAGGAATCCACCAGATTAGGCCCCCCCTTTTTGTGCCATGTGTTGATGTGGCATCCACGTGGCTACTGACTCTGCCAAAATGGCTGACGTGGCTACCACATGGTGGACATGCGACGATGGCGTGGCAGGAGCGCTAACGTGACAAGGGTGGAGCTAACGGGATTGCTAACTTAGCTTGAGGAACATGTGTGGACACCTACCACTGTGTGGCATGCCACATAGGCTGTTGGCTAACGTGGCTTAGTCGCCGATGAGTGGTGCACAGAGGCGAGGCTCGCCAGCGCTCTAGCGCACAGAGGTGCAAGGTAAGGGCCAGAGGGTACGGGAATGGTTTTGCTCCTTAGCACATAGCTTGGAAGGGACCAGAAGCGAACGGCAGCAAGTGCGACGGTGGTCAGAGCTCGGAGGTGATAGTGAGGTGCTCCAGGGACAGATTTGGATGGCCGAGCGATCAGTGAGGATGGCGCTGGAGTGGTAAAGCTCCTAGTGGTGTTGGCAGACCGAGAGGAGGCTAGGAGTAATGGGGAAGAGCTTGCAGGAGTTCGCCGATGCTCAAGGGAAGGCAAAGATGGCGCTGGGTATCCTTGGGGCTCGAGAGAGAGCTGGGGGTGTGGAGAGGTGGTGCGAGGTGTGGTGGTGCCAAAGGGTGCCTTTATAAGGCCGAGGGAGCTCGACGAAGGACGGGTGAGCAGCTGTTGCGAAGGGGAAGGCATGAAAAGTAAGGGAACGGGGGGGGGGGGAAGAGTGGGTCGCACAGGGAAAGAGGAGAGAAGAGGGAGGGAATCCCAGGAGGGAGGCGGTTGCGGAGGGGTGGTGAAAGAGAGAGAAGAGGGCAGGAGGCGAAAGGAAGAAGAAGGCACAGGGAGAAGGAAGGGCTGACATGCAGGACCTGGAGGGCAGTGAGAGAAGGGTGAAAGAGAGGAAGACGCTAGCGAGTGGGGCCCAGCGTAGTGGAAGAGAGAAAGATAGAGAGAGAAGTGGAGCGGCCAAGATAACGTTGCGTGGCGGTGTGGACGGGATCAGATCCAGCCACATGTTGGCCCAAGAGCGAGGGAGGGTTTTTAATTGATTGCCTTTTTAAATAGAAGCCAGAAGATTCAAATAATTTTCAAAAATAGCAAATAGGGTCTGAAAATTCCAGACAAATCCACAGAAATTCCTAGAGACATTCTAGACTTACAAAAATTATTTTTGAACTTAAGTTGGTCTTTAATTTTATACTTAAAACACTTTTAATTTTGAAATTGAATTTTAAAATTATGAAAAATCAAATAAAAGTCAAATGATTTCAAATAATTAATTTGTATTAGGATTTTTACAAAAATCAAATTACCCTTTATTTAATAGTATTTATTTATTTTTACTCAAATTACTTCTCAAAAGAAAGCCCTTTTAAAAGCTTAAAAACAGGCAAATAAAATTTTACAAAATTCAGATAAACTAAATAAAACTTGTTTTATTTTAAATTAATTTATTTTTACCCTATTTTTGAAATAAATAGCTAGGTTGTGATATTTGACCGCTATGGAGCTCGGGTCCTTTAGATCTCATGAGCAGAAGCCCCTGAATCAAGAAGTTGAGTGCCTTGTTGTTTGCCTCCACATTCGCAATATTTAACGTAGTGATCTAGTCATTGGCAGGCACACCATAGGGTCTCTTTGACTTTCTCCCAAATTAGTTGCCCTTAGGCTTGGATGTAAGCTACCATCCAACCCTTCCAATAGGGATTGTTCATACCCTCAAAGAGAGGTAGCTTGGTGGAATACCGATCTGATAACATTGCTCTTAGATCAATTAAAATCTATCAAGAAGTGTTAATCATGCTCTGATACCACTTGTAGGACCCGATATGGCAATCAAAAGACCATGAATGATGTCATCAAATTCATCATCCTAGATCGTATTTCACAACATTCACTCCACTTGCTCCTAGAAGCTAGGAAGATCAAATTAGCGCACCAAAGAACTATCAAAACACGGGAGCAAGTCGGATTTCAACAACCAAACTTGGTCAGACCACTATTCACAAAGCAGTTGGACTGGCCTTGGCATGGCGGTCTGACTGCCAAAGAGTTGGTCTGACCATTGGTGTGGTACAGTCTAATCACTCCCCTGATGCAGACCTGAAAATTAGCCTAAGCCAAAAACCTAAAAAGGCACAAATCCCAAAATACAAGTCCAAATGATGAGATTCTGCACACACCTTTCCAAGGATATCAAGAACCTATCCATCTAAGGATCGCATGGATTTTGGCCTAAATTCTAACATTTCCTTGAGACGATCAAGGTTGTAGCAAAATCAAGCAAAACTCACAAACTTGAGAGATGACTTGCTCGTGGGTTTGATGTGTCCAAGATAACTGTAGATATATTCCCACAGGTCATAGTAAGTAAGAACACCTAAAGATTTGGGATCAAAACCCTACGAACATGAATTCACAAGGACTCCAAATCGGACTAAACCAGACAATCTCCAAGATCTTGCCATAACTAGTCCCTAGATTCATGGCATATGACCCTCATGAGACATCTCCATCTCTTACATGTCCTTAGAACCAGCAAGTTCAACAGGCAAGTCGAGAGGGCAAAAACACCAACCAAAAACAAGAGCAAAATCAACAAGATCAAGAATACACCATGGATATGAATGGGATTGATCTATTACAACTTATAAAGGTTTGATTTATAGTTGTTCCACCTTGGAGCTCCCTCACCCAAGAGCACTCACCCAAACTTTACAAGGTGTAGTTGGTTGCTTTCCCATCACACCTAATAAAATAGATGGAGCAACTAGCCCACATCTAATCCTAATGGATACTACCTATTAGTACAATCGACGAAACCCATAAACACCACACACACACACACACACACACAGGGTTTTACGCTCACACAAAACTTATACACACTTTTCAAAGTGCATAAGCCTAAACTCGCTAAGGAGCAAGGTTCCATCCACTTAGCCTCCTCAGTAATTCTTTGATCTAAATTGCTCTCCAAATGCCCTCCAAGCACTATGGTTTTGGTCCATTCGCTATTTCTGGTATTTTGGCTTTTCCACTAAAACACCTCTGCCTTGGTCGTGGACCTCACATCATATCCGAGCCTAGTCCATGGTCATATCTTCCTTTCCAAGTAATCCCTATGCTTGTAACATGTAAGGTCATCAATAACTCACGCATTGGCAAGTCTCTCTGTGTCGGTTTCCCCCCACCACACCTCACTTGAACCGATTGCATCATTCGATGAACCATTGCTCGAACTTTCCCGTCAACATCTCTTGTCTTCTTCTATGACTCGCTTGAGCCAAACCATCTCATTTGGCTTCCTTGACTGTACCTCAGCTCATCCCTGAGTCTAGTCTCAGTCCTTGCCGTCGACCCTGGCTACCTCTAAGCACCTGTATATCAATGACCGAGAAACTATTTTTGGGCATAAGTTGTTCACAACTTGACTCACATTAGTCCAACATGCTTCATGCATCATGAATGCAATGACCTAGCCCCAAAACTCGACCCATTAGAAATTTTTCAAAATCACCAAAACCACTCGGCCAAAAATTGGTCTTGGCTGGTCTAACTGCCATTGGCCAACCAATTAGATCGCCAGCCTAGTCAAACTGCTCCCCTCAAGCTAGTCTGGTTGCCAAGGCAGAGCACCAGAGCAACCCTTTCTAAAAATTCAGTATTTCGCTATCCAGTTTTTGCTCAAACCCCCATTTGAGGTGACACCTAGTGCAATGACATCTGTAAACACTCCTACGCATTAGTTTGGTGTCCAAGAGGCAAAAACCAATTGGGTCGGTCTGACTGCTTGGACCAAGCTGGTCTGACCGGCTATGTAAAGCAGTCTAACCAGCTCTGCATAGCGGTCAAACCACCACTGACTGGCAGTATTGAAAAACCATAAACTTTCACAAATTCAAATTCCAACTTGACACAATCGTCGACTATCAATTGGTCAGCATATATAACCCATGAATATTCTCAATATAATTCTTCAATCTCCTCCCTGATGAACATATTAGCAATACCTTAAAAATGCAAATGCGAAACATAATCAAGTTGATTTTTGACAAACGAAATCAATTTGTGAAATAGAGCTTCACTTGATACAAAGATGCAAACAAGACTGAAAATGACAAAGTGAGCAAAAATAAAGTGAAGCAACTACAAAGAGTAAGTTTTCCACAGAAGCTTCAACTTCACCAAGAAAATCAGAAATCTCACTCTAGATCCAAATGAAATAACAATCGTTTAATTTGACCGTGGTTATGATAAGAAGAGATCACAAAAATTAAGAAAAACTTAAAGACTATAGAAGACTACACTATTCGATGAACCGTTGCTTGAACTTTCTCTTCAACATTCCTTATCTTCTCATGTGGCTCGCTTGAGCCTAACTAGCCTGCCCGTCTTCCTTGACCATACCTCAGCTCATCCCCGAGCCTAGTCCCAGTCCTTGCCGTCGACCATGGCTACCTCTAAGCACTTGCACATCAATGACCAAGAAATTATTTCCAAGTACAAGTTCTTCACAACTTGACCTACGTTAGTCCAGACATACTTTATGCATCATGAATGCAATGACCTAGACCCCAAAACTCGACCTACGACCAATTTTCTAAAATCACTAGAACCCCTTGGCCAAGAACAGGTCTAGGCCGGTCTAACCACCATTGGCCAGCCGGTCACACCACTAGCCTGGTAAGACCACTCCCTTCAAGCTAGTTTGACCGCTATGACAGAGAACCAGAGCAACACTCTCTAGAAATTTGATATTTCACTATCTATGTACATTGGTCTTGTCACTTGGTGCACCGCATGCACCAACTCGCCTCTCTACGATCCTTGCCTTCTCTATGCTCCCGCTTGAGCCACGTAGCCTCACCCGACTTACACAACTGCTCAAATCTCAACTCCCCCACCTAACCCCGATCCATTGCCACCAACTGCTATGTCCTCCAATCCACCAACACATCCAAAGACCAAACAACTATATCAGCATAAGTTCCATGCACTTGACTCACGTTAGTCAAAATCATACATCATATAATGCAATACAAACCCTTACGGCCCTCAAGCCATGAACCGACCTCAACCTAGCTAGCTCCCCTCACCCAGATTTCTAGCCACAGCCACCGGTCTGACCACACTCTTCAAGCCAATCGGACCTCCCCGGTTAGACCACCGACCATTGGCCAGTCTGACTAGCCATTTGATGTGACCATATTTCCAATAATGCCGGTATATCGGCTAACTCCCCCGGTCCGACCGCTAACCATGGGCGGTCTTACTGCACTCGCTCAACTCCTAAAACAGGCTCTCTGAAAATTATTAACCACCAACTAGAAATCTATCATAATGCCCCAACGGTCTTACCACCCCAAACTCCAGTGTCACCATACCTAGCGATCCGATTGATCCCATTGATTGGTCCGACCACCAATACTGACAGCAAATCTGAATTTTCTTAAACTCGTTGCGAAATTCAAATTCAATACAACCAAAATATCAATTGTTCATCACAGATATATCTTAGACCTAGCACATGGTCTCTTGGCTTGGGCTAAATAAACTCTATAGCCATGCAGGAGATTGTAGGAGTAGGACGCTAAATGCAGGTGATAGAGAGGGTGGCATCTTGCTGATGGAGTTCTTTTTTTTTTCTAAACAAAACAAGCGTGTTTTTGTTTTTGCTTTGTCGTGCCTATAAATTTCTTTGATGTTGTATTTTTAAATTTGTGTTTTCTGATGTAAGATATCCAGATCTTGATATTTAATTATTTTTACCATACTTGAGTTTCATATGAATTTTGAGGAAAGGAAGTAAATATTCAGTTCCTGTGACAATTCTTTGCTCCAAACATATATTATATGAGACTTTTTGAGGTGCTTGAGAGGTACGTGAGATACCTCCCCTCTAAAAAATTTCAATGGTTGATTTACAAAGGGGTAACTTAGGTATAATCGAAATTTTGTGAAGATACAAAGTTTCGTAATTTCTAGGTAAATGGCATACCGGTTGCTTTTCCATTATGCCCTACTCAAAAGGGCTTAATTTAAGTGGTTTATAGCCGAAAAGCACTGTAGTTGGCTGAAAAAATACTGTAGCTGACGGTGGCTTATTTGGCGTAATTAAATTTTAAAAAAAATAAAAATAGAAAAAACAGGTCAGCCCATCACGGACAGTACAAACAAATACGGAAAAAAACCGACAAAAAAGCTCACAAAAAAACAAAAAACCAGAAAAGACGAAATTATTGAATAGTGAAAAAAGCCAAAAGCTCAAGCCGAAATGAACGGGAATTCGCCATTTCCTGGGCGGCTTGGCCATTCGGCTACTCCTGATGCTTAATGCTCTTCGTCTCCATTTAGTTATACCATTGACGGCCACGATTAAATCGACAACACAAGAGGAATGACAGAGACGTTGTGGAGACGATGCCATGACGATCTTGAAGATTACTTAATTACTAACTAACCATGACTATCTTGCAGATTACTCAATTACTATGTATTACAATATATCAAACGATTTCTCTTCATGACATGCACGGCCGCGCGGACAGGTCTTTGTGTTGCCATAGGCGTTGCCATTAATCATGCTCGACTCCGTTACAAAGGATAACAGTACGTTTCCAACCGAAAGGATGGATAAGAAATTCCATTTTAAGTTTTACTCCTCCCTATTTTTGTGGGTTCATGAACTTATCTAACCTTCTATACTATTTTCATGGTAATATATGTTCCACAACTTAAATACCTTCTAGTAGGTACCTTTAAGTATGGATCCATAGCTTACAACCGAAGCCAGCAATCAGAAGGGAAAGGATTCCTGAAAGTTTTTCCATAAGGTATTCAAAATCTTCACTTAAGTGGTTATGATAGTCACAAAGTTCAAAACACACCAACTAGACTAAATAAAACAAAGCTAGCAACGAGAGCCAACAAAGCCTGTCAGACCATTATTGAGGGGTTGGTGGTCTGATCGTCGGCATGCGACCGGTCTGACCGTAGGTCTGGAACCATTCTAACCGCAGGTCTGGGGTCTGTCTGACCAGTCCTCTGGTCCCAAATCTGAAAACCTCTCAGGACAAAAGCTCATATCTCATGAACTTGCCTAATTCTCATCCAAACACTTTCAGATTTTACATGAGACTTATTAAAGGCAATAGGAACTTAAACCAATCAAGAATCACATAGTTCTTAGGCTTGAGTTTACCAAATTGAAGATAATTAAATCTAGTTCACAAGAACACCAAAAACTCTAAAACTCAAATTACTTCTTGCCTATAAGGATATAAGGTATAAGGTCATTTAGATCTATACTCGCATGTCCTAGTAAGATAATTTAAGTAAGAGATCGGATTAGAACTCCCATTAATCCTAAATCATAAATCTAGCTCAAAAACAAGCAAAACTAAATATGAACGTTAATAACAACATGATTAAAACCAAACCAAGTG
Organism: Dendrocalamus latiflorus; assembly: GCA_017311315.1. Taxonomy (NCBI): domain Eukaryota; kingdom Viridiplantae; phylum Streptophyta; class Magnoliopsida; order Poales; family Poaceae; genus Dendrocalamus; species Dendrocalamus latiflorus. The sequence goes on along the minus strand of CM029625.1, from coordinate 10,629,651 downwards.
TTTGATGTTTAATTTCTCAAAGGTCTATAGCCAGTCTAACCGCTGGCCTCATGATGGTCAAACCGTCGGCCATCTGCTGATTAGACTGTCGGCCCCGGCGGTCAAACCGACTGAACCTTGTTAGTACAAACTGAAAACTAGATCTTCTAAAATTTTACAAAATCAAAATTCAACTTAACCAAAGTAACAATTGTTCATCACAAACATACGCTGGACCATGTACATGGTCTCTCAGAGGTTGTACCTCCCAAGAACCACAGAAAGTCTCGACACACCCATAATCCATTTTTTTGAAAATCATGTTACACAAATGAACGGCTTTTCCCCCCGTATTCCTCCCTATCTAAATTTTCAGACTCGGAAATAACACTCTGAATGTGATATTTACTTCCATGGCGCTGCGAAAGTTTGGCTTTGATACCTTGGTGAACTTCTCTCTTCTTCTTTTTTTTGGTGAAGCATATGTTTGCCTATCATCACTTTCTTAAAGTCGATATGTGCTTGCACTATTGTACACTACTACAGAAAACAGATGCCTACTTCACAACTGTCCCTTTTATTTATTTGGTTCGTTAATTCATTTTACTTAAACTTGTTCTTTATATTTGCACATGTTGCATGCTTCTCTGCTACATGCACACCAATCTGCAAAATAAAATTCGTATTGAATTGCTTTTTTAGAATCGCATAAATTGATTTCATATGGTATGCTTTTGGCGAATTTCAGTGCTAGATCACGACCAAGCTCATGGGTAAAACTCAACCTAGCCTGACATTTCAACAAGCTTTGAACATAGGCTTGAGGCTAACCCCCACTGTTTACTCTGGTGTGGTAACTGGTGACTCAGCATGAGCAGAAGTTAAAAGGAGAGCGAGAAGTTGATCGAAATGCTGGTTTGGTTACAAAGCAACAGTTAAAATGAATGGAATACTAGCCATAAACAAAGAGCCTACCTCTAGATAATCATGCATCTGGAGCATAGAGAAGCACTTGGCATACCAAGAGCCATCATATCGACATCTTACTAAAGCATTATCATCATCATTACACAAGCATTATCATCATCATTACACAAACCAGGAGCCAGTAAAGATTCTCTGCTTCTCTCTTTCACAGACTGACCCATAAATTCCCCTCCTACCTTCAACAACCAACGCGAACCCCACCTCACACAATGCCAAACACTACAGTGCCATTTGGTCATCCCTCTGCCACCAAGGAACAAGAAAGCCAAAACATCCCTGTCCCCCAAAATAAAGAGAGAAGCACACATGATACATCAATGGCGACACTGAGGCCCTACATGATTGAAACAGGACTTGATGCCTTCTGGCCCTACCACCATCACAACCACTTCTCCGCTAGAGGCACTGATACAAGTCTATGGGCTGGCTCCATGAGCTGGTGCCAAAAATATCACAGGCACTGCTGGTTGTGATGCCCATGGTAGCTGGAAGATTTGTAGTAGCTCCGGTGGTGTTGGTGATTGAATTCATGCAGAGCAGGATCTCACTTAGGGCACACAGCCTGCTCTCCAGCTCCATCTTCTGTGTTTGCAGCACTGAGCTTTGCGCTTGCACTGCCACAAGGTTTTGGGTGGTCATGCTCAGTGCCATGCTGAGCTGCTGGCTCTGGTTCTTCAGCTGGTTCACCTGTTTTGTAACACAATATTCTTCTTAGCAGCATGTATATATTTTCTTCTTGTCTTATTTTCATGTAGAAGATGTGATGCTAGTTTGGTGAGAATTCAGCCTATGATAAGGCAACTCATAATGATAAATACATTTTTCTAGTGTTGTTGAAAGAATTAGGTAGGAAGCAATTGGTGGGCCTTTCGAAAAAGGCGGCACAATAATTGAATTTGTTTTGAGCAGATATTTCAAGTGGGCCTTTGTTTTCATCTGTTTTGCTTTTCACCTGCACACGAGTGCAAGCTCTCATGAATAATAAATTAGAACAAATATGACAGAAAAATAGTAAAATCAGATCTATGCATGCACATCAGAAACTTTTAAAGACTTTGTGTACACATAAGTAGAGCATATATATATATATATATATATATATATATATATATATATATATATATATATATATATATATATATATATATATATATATATATATATATATATATATATATATATATATATATATATATATATATATATATATATATATATATATATATAACCTGCGAGGTGAGGTCGTCGAGGTGCTGCTGCTTCCGCATCCTCGATCGCCGGGCAGACTCTCGGTTCGACTCCTTCCTCCGCTTCCTCTTCTTCTCCATCTGGGCCTGGAGGTTCAGGTCACCCTTCGACCTGGAACCCTGGCTCGACCCAGACGAGGTCCCACTCGACATGGTCATCGATCTCTCAAACAACTTTTGTATACCCACAGCAATTTCAGTCTCTTATTTTACCCTTGTAAATATACCTTGTAGTATATGGATGCCTTACTGCCTATGTTGTATAAAGAAGGCTTAGCTGCAAAAGACTACTACAACTGCAGGGAGCTTACTGAGAAGACATAGAACCAGTAGAGGAATACGACGGAGAAGGACTGAACAAGCTGAGTGATTGCTGAGCCGACCATAAATCTGGAGGGGAGCTGCTCGGAGAAGACGAGCAACAACATCTACGCAGCCACTACGGCTTCTCTACTAGTCTATCATCAGGAACACTCTACTAGTCTATCATCAAGAACACAAAGGAAAGCACCCTTCTTTACCTTTCAAGATTTGTGTTTGTTGTATATATGTATGCTAGTCAATGAAAATTTTGCCAGAACCTCCCCTTGTAAATTGATTGATGTCAGAGAAAATTTTGCCAGAGCCTCCCCTTGTAAATTGATTGATGTCAGAGAAAATTTTGCCAGAGCCTCCCCTTGGAAAATGGATGGTCAGGGAAGAGAATTTTGGCAGAACCTCCCCTAGCAAATTTTGACAGGACTAGGAAAATAGTCGAGACTCAAGCTGGCAGCAACAAATTGTGCTGTTGCTAGCAAGGAAAGATCTGAAGATCTAAATGGCAAGAGGAGCTCAGTGGAAAGAAAACCTAGCAAGGGAGTTAGGGAAGAGGGGAAAAGGGAATTGAGGCTTGGAGGAGGGGGCCATTTATAGCAGAAAAATGGGAGATTAACGGAGGGAAAAAATTGTCAAATGGGAATAGTAGTGGAGGAGAAAAGGAAATAAAAGGAGAGAGAGAGAGAGAGAGAGAGAGAGAGAGATGTGTTTGGAATCTTCTGTGGCATCTGCTGGCGATGCGAGAATCATGTGGGCGCCTGATTTTCTATGCCCTTGGTTTGATTGCTTGTGACACCTGTGGTTTATGAAACAGTGCTTCTGGAGTAGAAAAAATTATAGAATAATTACGCTAGGAGTTATCTTGAGCAGGAGCACTTGCCCCTACTAAAGATTGCATCATCAAGTTATGAACAAGGAGAGAACAAACTTCTTCCATCCTATTAGCGAATTGTTTTGGACTGTGGGTATGACTTTTAATTTATAGATTTTAAATTTGTTTTTTTTTCGTGAGAGACAGTGTAGAGAAAATAGTCATATATGATTTTAGCTGATATAATTAAATTCGGTATAGTATCTACTATAATTAATTTATAGATCCATCTTAAAAAGATATTTATAATTTAAAAACTAGTTATTATAACAGAATGTGAAAATGAACTCACCGATTATATAGGATAATCTCGAGTAACGTGTATTTCAATAACTCCTTAGTGGAATCATTAGTAGTGCTACTTCTGTCCAAGCACATGTATCATTTGTCATGACAGTCCTAGAAATTGAACTTTGCGCATTATTGCCTCTGACAGCTTATTATTAGTAACCATGATCATACGGGAGCAATTTAATGGGTGTGTTTTTTAAAGTGTGGCTGTGGTTTTTGAATTCTAGTTATTCGTGAGAGATAGTATATAAAAAATAGTTTTATATAATTTTAAGTAATATAGCTGAACTCAGTACAGTATCTACTATAATTAATTTATAGACACCATCTTAAAAAGACTCATCATAACTGAAGCCACAGTCAGACCAAGCCCACCCAATATATGAATTGACGGTTCCATTTTGATATATAGTTAGACCAGCTGTTCATTTTTTTTACAGAGTTTGACCATTTTATATTGTTTTCTGGGTTAATTTTTTGTTATTCAGTGTATAATTTGAAGAATGAAATCTGTATATAGTATTAATTAATTGTTTCTACCTCCATCATGAACTTGTGTGCCTTCTTTTTGGTCGTTTGCCTTTGGCCTCTACTGAGTGGAGGGGAATATTCATTCATCAGTACTGGACGGGAGTTCTCTGGAGATCAGACAAGTTGGGGAAAAATTGTGAAGATAACTCCAGAGTGCGCTAGAAGAAAATTGTGCTCCAATGAATGCCGCATCTCCACAACCCATTCAACTAGCGAAGAACTGATACGATACTTGAAGTACCTTTTTGTCATTTCATCTAAATACCAATATCTGTTGCAAAATTAGTATGGCGGCTCTGCACTTCTAAGCGTATTGTCGTATACCCTCTCCGTTGATTTTATAAGACGCGGTTTGATTTAATGCGGTTTCTAAAGTTGAAATTTGATAGTTGCTTTCTTTTTCACTACTACGTTCATAGCTATAAAATCATAATTATAAAAAAGTAATAAGAATTCAACCATGTCGCTTTTGTGTCACAGGATCTATATATTATTGGACTAACTGTTGGTCAAAGTTGACAAACATTAAATCTTGAATTGCGTGGACACCTTATAAAAATCAACGAAGAGAGTTGGTCAGACATATCATAAATTGATCTGCGAACTGGTCGTATGGAGATACAGACTAGTCATAACCAAATACGAACTGGTCGTAAGGAGTTATGAACCTGATCTGAATGATTGAGATAAAGTTGCAAATCATATTACATAAGATTCGTCCAGTTTAATCATTGTATATGTTTAAGGGTTGATATGTTTTTTATATGGACCACTACCGATCAGTTGTTGGAAAGGTGCTTCTAGGTTACAACTGAGTATACATAAACATATAGACTTACACACTTAATGAGTTAGAACATTATGGATATGATAGACTCCGAGTCAAATACGATCTCTACTTGTATTGGATAAGAATCTGATCGGAGGCTCTTCGAGTGATATACGATCTCTACTCGTATTGGATAAGAATCTGACTAAAGACTTTATATAAAGGTGTGCACAAGGTTTTAGAAGAGACAGAGATATCGCACCACCCATCGAAACGTTAGCCGCCTCCTCCAAAAGCCTTACTGTGTGTGCTAGTGCTAGTACACCAACGCACGATATTCTATCACCGGATGTGTAGATTTTGATAGAGACACTATTGTGACTGTGGCGTTGATTAGGACGATCTGAGGAGAAGATAATCGGCTCGTATAGATCAACTATCGCTGTTGGACAATCGACTACTTCCACTAGATCGACACGTGCTACGTTAAATCGGGCTGCTTTAACTCTTTATTTATTTTTATTTTTTTTGCTATTCTGCGTGTCTACTAGTAACGAATCATGGCCCTACAAGTAGCCCTGATTTATCAATTTTGTTGGCGCCTCAATGTCACCGGCCCTAATATATGATTGCACGTGCATCCATCATTTATTACGTTGATAGCAACATGGCATTCAGTTTCAGCAAACAAAAAAAAAAGCCAACTCAGGAAGCCTTTCGGTGGATGAATTGTCCGAAGTAAAACATCCCTCTATCCTACTCCACGCAAGAAACAAAATTACTTAGGTAGCTCATGTGAAATTACATGCATATATAATTTGCAGTTAGATTCAGTCCAGACTTCAGGCAGTGTTCAGTTGAATGCATCCTCTCATTCTTGCATGGGCATATAACTCACATGCATCGTCCTATATGCAAGGATAAGTTCATTTCAAGAGAGAAACGTGATCCAGGAGGCTTGCTTTATTCTGATTCTTCCAATAAGCAAAGCAAAGGCTGAGATTTGCCATCGTCCTATATACAAGGATAAGTTCATTTCGAGATATATATAGAAACGTGATCCAGTAGCCTAGCTTGCTTTATTCCTCCGATCCTTCCTATACGAAAAGTAAAGGCTGAGATTTGTTCGCGGTGCTACCGTATCATTTGAGGTGGACCGTTAAGTTGATGCTTTGCTTTATGGTGTGCACAAGCCAAAGCCAAAAAAATTCCAGGAGGGTAGCCTGATCCCCACAACATAGGAAAAATCAGCACGAGGTAGAAGATGATGTCCAGCGTGCTGAGCCCTGCAAGAACTTGATCTCTTCTTTTCGTTGTTGTGCTGTGTAGTTCTGTTACGGAACTGTTGTGTTTGGTTAATGATAAGTCTTTCTGTCACTCTCTTGTATTTTCTCTCTCCTAATCTTAATACAATCTGGTCAAAAAAGATGACATCGGTTTGATCAAGCGGCTGCAGAAGAGGAAAGAGACGTTAGCGTGCCTCGATCTTCAGTGCTTTAGAATGAGAAGGCAGAGGAACCTTCCCGGATCATCACTCGTGTCCTATCATCGAAATGACTAGCCACATAGGCGTGGCGCAACGCCACGCCAGCCAACGTGTCGACCGAAGTAAAAGAGGGAAAATTTCGCAGAAAAAAGAAAGCGAAGGGGTTTTTTCGTAAAAAATTGTGGGCCTTTTCGCAATAAAAGGAGACCAGAGGGGTTTTTTTGTAAAAAATCGAGGGCCTTTTCGGAAGAAGTAAGGGCCTGTTCGTAATTACGGGAAACCTCGGGTCGCTACCCAGCAAAAAAAATATGCAGGGGCTTATTCAAAAAAATACAGGGACCTTTTTGCGATAACGGAGGACCTTTACGTAATTTTCGAAAAAGTCAGGGAAAGTGCCTCGGCCGGCCGTACGCAAAACCCGGCTCCACGCGCCGGCCGGCCGAGCGCTGGGGGTGACGTGGATAGCGCGAGGGGGCCGGAATCCCCCCGGCTTTGTATAGCTTATTATGCCCGAGGCCTAGCTTCGCCCCTAGGCCCTGAAAAATTTTATTGTGCAACGGTTACACAAGAGAGTTTGTGTAACTAGAGAATCAGACGATGACACGTGGCAAAAATACTGCAGCAGCAATTTAAAATATTTTTTGTACGGACTACAGTACTGCTACAGTGTATCTACAGTATTGCTACAGTGCACATGTGCCGCATGTCATCGTCTGATTTGCTAGTTACATAAACTCTCTTGTTTAACTGTTACACAATAGAATTTTTCCTAGGTCCTTTGGTTGTCCTCATCTAGCCAATTCAAGCTTGACCATGTCGTTCAACAGCATAGAAGCATGTGGTAGCTAGAAGCTTGGCGAAATCAAATGTCCATGGGTCAAATGTCCTAAACCATTCGAGACATAAAGGCTAAAGTTGCGCTAGACTTGGACCAACAACTTAAAAAAAATAGGAAGAGAACATTTAATTTTGAGAGCACTTTGGATGGCTTAGAGCGGACGCATGAGTACGTTCTAGTGTGCATCTTGAGTCTAGGATCATGGCTTTAGTTTCCTGCTTATTAATCCGGTCAGAGCACGGATGCAGTATTCTGTACGTTGCTGCTTTTCCATGTTGCGCTAAACAGCTCGTATGAAACGGCCCCGCTCACACGAATTAAAGGGGTAAAAAGTGTAGGATCGTATGACACAATTAAAGAGGGGTAAATAATTATCTCTGTTTTTTACCACCTAAAATTATAACACACACAGAGAAACATAAAACAATCTGAATTACCGTAAGAAGACAACGACCATTGATGCTCGCTTGTACGTGGTCGTAAAAAGCTATGTTGAAACAACGACTGCAACTGCTTACTTTAACGTGGTCGTAACCCTTTGTCGCCCGACCGCTCGGCACGACCACTCGATATGACCACTTGTCCCGAACGTCGCTCCGATCGCTTGTTACAATAGCTTGCATACGACCGCTCACTACGATCGTTCGGCATGACCACGACGCATGTAGTCGTGACCTCCTTCCACCCAACGTCCCCAGTCGATCGACCACCGCCTGGACGAGATGCGCTGAAGACAAAAACAGAGCACAGAAAACAGAGAGGAAGGAGCGATGCTCTAGAAGTGGTCGGAGATGAAGGAAACTGATATACTATTTCATCATCCAGATCTTGGCTACAAAGCGCCTCACGGCACCCCTAAAAACCTTCTCCATGAAAGCCCTAAAACTCTCGTCACGCTAGCATATAGCCTCCCCTGTTTTCATAGCCAGCGCACAAGACGTGTTCAACACAAACACCTCAAAACCGTGTCCCTATCCACCTGGACACGTACTCTATCTCTTCCTCAAATCAAGGTACCCGAATCCCTTCCTAACACAGGTTTTAACCACCTCGTATAGATCATTGACTCCATCCACGACTCCATACTTCACACGTGACGAAGCCTCCAGGATATCCCCACCTGTATCTTCATCGCGCACCATCACCGCGTGCTCTTGCGTGTGAGCCCGATCACCTCGCACGACCACCTGACTGCCTGGACCTCAGATTACCCCCTCTTAGTCCCGGTCTTCTTTGTCACCAATTATAATCGTCTCCACACCTCCACGCAGCATCCACCTTTGAACTCCATGTGCTCCAGCATGAGCTCGACCACCTTGCGTGACATCTCGACCGCCTGGACCTCAGATTAGCCCCCCTAGTCCTAGTCCTCCTCGTCACCGACTATGGCCACCTCCATGCCCATCTGCACATGTAAAGACCAAAGAAACCAACTCTGGCAACACACATTACCAAAACACACCCTTGTCTACCCCCAGACAAGATCCAAACCTCCTACGACCATTCCCCAAGTCGTTTATGATCGCACTGTTCTATCGCTACCACCTACGACCATGCACCAGTTTACGACCACACAGTCATATCGCTACCCGAAACAGACCACCAAATCCACCAATATGACTGCTAACTCATAATCTACAAGTACTCATAAACCATACCGACTATCGAGTGCCGACTACCGAGTCACATCCACGACACGTACTCGAAACCTACAAGTACAGACACATTCCAACACCCGACCACTTGCTGTGGTCGTGAAACCACTTCTATCGAGTACCGAGTCCTTCGACTATGAGTACCTCAATCAACTACCATTCATCAACGACCACCACTCACCGATCAGATAACCACTGACCCAACCCGAGTACTTGACGTACTCGACGATCACATGAGTGAAGCAATCATATCGACCATGAAGTCTTACGAGTACCAACCGTGAAGTCAACGGCAACCGATCGCTAAGCCTCCGACGACCGAGGACAAAACAGCAGATAGTGAAGTCTACAAGTATCGACCAGACTACCAAGTCTACGATCATGGAGGTAGTCTACAAAAACTACGACCATGAAGATAGTCTACAAGACCTACAACCATGAACGTAGTCTGCACAACCTACGACCATGAACGTAGTCTGCATAACTTACGACCATGAAGGTAGTCTGCAAAACCTACAACCATCGACCGTAAAGCCCTCAACCAGTAAAGTCTACGACCATAAAAGAGTACTATAGCTACGATTACCTGCCGTGGTCGTAAGACCGAAGTCATACTGCCGTGGTCGAAAGGTCAAGTCATACTGCCATGGTCGTAGTATGTCGTGGTCGTAGCATGCCATGGTTGTAAGCTGAACGTGGTCGTAGCATGCCGTGGTCGTATGTTGAACGTGATCGTAGTATGTGTAGGATCGGAGATGGCAACAGAGGGAGGGTGAATGGTGCCTCTTTTAAAATTTACCCCTCAAAAAGTATCCACAACATGTTTCTCTCCAATAGCTATTAAAAGCTATGAAAAGAAGGTTATGTGCTTACTGGAAAGACATGAAGAACAGCGAAAGAAGGAAACAAGGCATTAAAGAGAAAACCTAAAACCCACATCAGTAAACAAACAGCAGCAGCCACTCCTTCAAAGGGCCGGTCAGACCACAGGAGGCCAGGCGGTCTGACCGCAGGCACTCGGCCGGTCAGACTGCTCCAATGCCGCCGGTCAGACCGCCTGGCCCTAGCCGGTCAGACCGCCGCTCTGGGGCCGGTCAGACCGTCGGCCCTACTCCGGGCAAACCGCCAACCTTCGGTCGGTCAGACCGCCATGGTTTGAGCGGTCTGACCGCTAGGGTTTGCGGTCTGACCGGTCTCTCGTGAACAAAACAGACAGCAGCTATGAAAATTCAAAGACTTGCTTAAATCAAGGAATTTGTGATTTTTCTTCTTTTCTCCTCGAGCCAAAAGGTCAAGAACTTGATCTAAATAGCTTGGAGACTCTAGGAAACAAGAAATTACATCACATGAGCTAGGAATCAAGATTTTAGCCAAGAATCTGAAACTTTGACAAAGAATAGGCTGATTTTCAAATTTCTCCTCACTCTCAAGTCTTTTGCTCATGTACTTGTGAATCTCAACTGGAGGTGTCTTCACAACAACAAGGCATAAGTCTTAGGCCATCTTTTGAAAGGAAATCACACAAACCAAGATGCCCCTGACATCAAACCCTAATTTTGCATAAACAGAGGAAATTGGGCGATGCATATAGAAATGAAACAAATCATTGATTCTTGCATTTGCTCTTGGGAATGGAATTGCCAAATGGTCTAGAGTATTTTTCCCATCACGGAGCATCTCAAATTGCAACTTCTTCTCAAGAATCAAACCAAAAACACAAGAACACAGAGAGCAACTAGAAGAGCCAAAATAGAGACAGAAGAACAACAAAGCACTTCATCCACACAGGTTCTTGCATTGAGTAGAGATGAATGATTACACAAAGGATTACAACTCACTCACTACGTCCCCATACGCAGTTGGATAAAAGAGGAACCCACTCACTACATGCTTGAGAGTGGAAACTCACGAACACACAGAAGCTCACTACAGGACTGCTTCCACTGCCTAGAGCTCGCTTGAATGGGATAATGCTGCACTCCCCATTGCCTTTGCTAAATAGAGGGACTCCCATCCTCAATTAGCAAATCAAGAAGTGTCATCCCTCTTCCACTCCATTCCTCTCATCCAAAATGAGAAGAGGGTCAAACCCTTTCCAGGAAATGGAGGGAAACCTTCCACTTGAGTCAAACCTCCAATTTGCCCCTCAAGCACCTTCCTGGAAGCTTCCCGCGTCCGGTATCTTGACCATCTGGACCTTGACTCCTCCCTGAGTCTAGTCCGGTCCGCTTCGCTGCACACGACCGCACCCGGCATTCTGACCGTCTGGACCTCCGACTCCTCCCTGAGCCTAGTCCCGATCCACTCGCTGCTGCCCGTCGTGTCCACCCGACACCGACCGAGACCTCCGACTCCACCTGAGTCTAGTCCTGGCCTGCTCCGTCGCACACGACCACAACCGACCTCCAAACCGTCTGGACCTCTGACTCCTCCCTGAGCCTAGTCCCAGTCTGCTCGTCATCGCCCGTCATGTCCGTCACCGGTAGCTCCAGCTCCGATTTCTCATCTCCTGACTCGCAACCACCTCGCCAGCCTCGATCATCTTTGGCATCACCGACCGTCTGGACCTCAACACCTCCTGTGCCTAGTCCCGGTCCTCCTCGCCTCACCATGACCTAGATCCGAAGTCCTGCAGTCACACAGACAAGCAAACTGTCACATAGCACCGCACAAAACAGCATATCAATAATAGCATAAATGAAAGGTACTCACCCCTAGAATACCCAAAACAAACTCAAACTCACTAAACCAGCCATCAATTACTCATCACAAACATGGGGATACCTCCACATGGTCTCTCAGTATGCTGTGGTCGTATGTTGAACGTGGTCATAGCATGCTGTGGTCGTATATTAAACATGGTCGTAAAAACTCTTGCCGACTACCAAGTCGTAAAGATTCCTGTCGTAGTCGTAGCCGTGTTCATGTTGTGGTCGAAGCATGATGTCTAATCTCTGAAGTTTGTGGTCTTAGTCTGAAGTCTGTTGTCTGAAAGCCATACCGTGGTCGTATAGCGTCTGTTACCATGGTCATAGAGCATCTGTTGCCGTGGTCATAGAGCGTCTATTGCCGTGGTCATAAAGCGTCTGTTGCCGTGGTCGTAGAGCAGCGTCTGTGACCCGACACTGTGTACGACCACTCAAGGACAACGACTTCAACTGCAAATGACCAAGTCTTTCACAAATGCAAAATCCAAAACAAACCAAATGTCAATTATTTATCATCTCTTTATTTACAATTATCCACATGGTCTAACAATAAGAAGTGAAATGAAATCACCGTCTGTTCGCTTGAGCTTGCGATGTGCGCGATGGAGCACCTCTGCACCCGTGGTCAAGCAACACGTTGGATAATCGAACGTTTAAAGAAGAAAAGGTAAAATTATGTTAAACTTCCACGGCGTCGAGGATATTCTCGACGGTCAATCAAAATGGGTGATGTCTGGTTGCCTAAACGATCATCCATTTGTTTCACATTTTCCTTGTGTACTAGTAGTACTATCTGATAGCCCATGCTTATGGCTCCTTTTTCCTTTTTGTTGTTTCATGGTTTTTGGTTTTGGCTTCTGGACAAACTTCTCTAAACAGTTTCTCGAAGTTCTTTTTGCAGATGTCTTTTTGTTGGACCAAAATGTCAACAGAGGGGGTGAATGGTGCCTTCAAAACTCCCCAAGTATCTACACAACCCCACTTCTCCAATAGCCACTGAGCTACAAAGTCTCGGGTTGAATGCTCACTGGAAAGCCGACCCCAACACACAGAAAAGAGATAAAACGACTGCTCTGAGAGAACAGAAGAAACCAGTGAAAAGCCTATCAAGACAACAGCTAGAACAACTCGGACGAAAGAGATGACTCCTCTGGTTGAACACACATGATCGTAAGACAAATGGTGGTCGAACGGCCGTCGTGGTCGATGGCTTACCCGAACCGACAAAAGAAAGCAAACAGTGAATACCGAGGGGTCGAACTGAGAACAGCGGAAGGACTTGCTTAGCCAGATTTCCGAGTAACTGAGACTCTCTGATCTTTTGGTCCTCAAACTTGAGGCACTGAAAGAATCCGACCTCTAGAAGAGAAAATACAAAGAAAAACAAAAAGCCCACAACAGAGGTCGCAGAAGACTAGCTGGTCGAACTTCAAACAGAGGACTTGAGGCGCACGACCATTCGGCAAAGAGAACTTCTCTGATTCGACTCTTGCTCTCGGGAATGAACTAGCCAAGTGGCCTTGAGACAGATTCCCAGTTCTGAGCAAATCGAAGCACACCAAAGCAAACGCAGACTCACACAGAAGAGATGAGAGAAAAGAATAGCATGAAGAACAAGCATTCAAAACAGATTGCAAGCAAAACAATCAAAACATCTCATAACGACAGAAATCAACTTGAGGAAAAGAGATAAATGATTGATCATGGAGGTTTCTACAGCCACTCCATCGGAGGTACAAGAGCAATCGTGCTCTACCCAGAGACAACTCACACAAATAGAAACGAAAAACTCAGAGTGACTCAGGAACAACCTCTCCGATCACTTGAGCCCTACCTCTCTATTTATAGCCTCAAGCTACCAGGGGAGAACTCGTTAACCCCAACTAACACCGGGTTTTACCACTTACTTTACCCACTAACTCAAATGCTTTGCCTGCTCACCCCAACAGACCCGCACTTTGCCCATTAGCGCCAACAGAATCCACTGCTTTGCCCGTTAACGCCAACCACTCCTGTGCTTTGCAGAGAACCGCTTCCCTTTTGCAGACTTTGGCCATTTCTCCAAAATGCCACTTTGCTACCTTCCCGGAAGCTTCCTTCGCAGCTTGCCTTGCCGTTCAAGTCTTGCAACCACCTGCAGACCTCGTCGTCGTTGGCATCTCCCGGTCGCTCACGACCTCAGCACCACCCGTGCCTAGTCTCGACCATCCATGCCTCACCACAACTAGTCTCCATGTCCTGCAAACCATCACAGACAACAAAACATCACATAGCACCGCACAAAACAATGTGTACAACCATCCGCATTAGACAAATAGAGCTCAAACCATACTCCACAGAGTCTAAACTGCATTAAGGCCGGTCGAAATGAAGAACCATCAAATGCACGAGGTCTATGACTGCAATACAAAGCCATACGACTGATTCCCAGCTCAAACGATCGATCCTCGAGGTCATACGACTGGTCCCAAAGAATCTACGACCACGTTCAAGTCTCTCGGGCACTTCCGACTGCTTCTGATTGCAACCGACCGTGTCGAACGCGCTACGACCTCGTCCGAGTGCGATCCGACCACATTCGACCGCCTCTTAATGTGGTTGAAGTCCGCCGACTTCCCACGTGGTCGTAAGGCGCCGACTTCTCAACGTGGTCGTAAGCCCGAGCGCCGACTTCCGATCGCAGCGGTCGTAGCTTCGACTTACGACTGCGGACAACGGCCAGTGTGGTCGTAAGCTTCCTCTGGTGACCTACGCCCACGGCCAGAGTGGTCGTAAGTGTCACAACGTGGTCGTACAGCCTTCTGACCACGGCCAAAGAGGGAATGAAATTGTTTTCCGGCTTCCGACTGCTGGCAGTGTGGTCGTAAATAGTTCGGCTGGCTACCGACCACGGCCAAATCGGTCGTAACCCCTTCCGACCTCACCAAAAATGCTCTGCCGTGGTCGTAACACCTTCTGACTGCTGGCAACATGGTCGTAATCTATCCAAACACCTGGGACAGCTAATGCCGACTTCGACCACGACCATGGTGGTCTTAAAAGACCCTACAGACCACTCAAGAAGGCTACGACTTTGAGGAAAAGGCACAAATCAAACTCAATCATTCTGAACCAAGTGTCAATTACTCATCACAATCATGTGGTCACCTCCACATGGTCTCTCACTTTTCGAGTATATAACCGTGTGTGCCATCTACGTCTACATTTCTACCATCATAAAAACACACACAAATCATCAACCCCTGCGAAAAAATATGACCTATGTTGATCGAAACTTCCCATTCTCTACATTATTATTGTTAAAGCTGATCCGAATTCGTACTGCGTTCGTATAGGACATTTCATCACCTTATGCTAGACGTGGCATGGCAGGTGCATGCACAGGTTGTATTAGATGTGGTGTCAATATATAACAACCGACTCGGTTTTCTCTCTGTGTGGGACTCTTTCCCACACACTATACAAACACACATACCCCCCAATAGCCCATAGGAAGAGCAAGCGCTTCATTGTAATCTCTCCTCATTATAGTAATTTGCCTTTGAGCGTCCATGGTTTTTTTCACAAGGGTTTTTCACGTAAAAATTCGTGTCTCTTGTCTCTATTTTTCTGTGTATTGTTTACAACAAGTGGTATCAGAGCACAGAAATAGAACCATTGAGTAGACAACTTAACGATTTTACTGAAAAAGAAAAATTGGCTCGGTCTAGTGCTTCTAAAAATCTTATGAATGAATATGTTAAATGCATAACTTGTCCCATTTTAGGTAAAGAAAATGAGTACCTTAAGGATACTTTAGAGAGATTTTTTTTCAACAAGAAAAATCTAAATATGATTCTAGACAAGTCAAAAACAAGTGTCAAAAATATTGGTCTAGGGCTTAATGCTTCTAATTATGTCAAGAATAATTGACCTAAGATTATTAAGGTCATTAGAAGTGGGCTAATTGAAACAAAGATGAACCTCATAAAACTGTGTTCAAATCTGCTGGTTTTGTACAAAGTTCTTTCGCTAATGCTATAAATACTAGTTCATCATCTCAAAAGAATTCTAATTGTGTTAAATTTTATTTCACCTACTGTGGAAGAGATGGGCATTTACATGAATTTTGCTTTAGACATGCTAAGAAAGATAAAAAGGAAAGGTTGAATGATTTAAGATAAAAAAAATGTGCAACCACTTTTGTTTCTAGAACTAATGTGAAAGCTAGGTTTTTAGAAAACTTTTATGATGACAGTAAATCTGATTCACGTGATGGATTGGGATATAATTCAAATAATCCACGTTATTTTTGGCGATCTGATTGCCCACATGCTCGTGATTTTGGTTCTAGCTTTGTTGATGTTCCTCCACATCGTGTGTCTCAGTACTGAATTTTTAAATCGTATTTCACTAACCCTAGTACTGTGACACCGATGTTTCCTATGATGTAGGTACAGCTGATGAGGAAGAGGAACATGTGGCTAGTGGATTCGGATTGTTCTAGACACGTGACCGATGATTCAAGATTGTTCTCTCTCATTAAGGCATCTAGTGCTGAGTTGATCACTTTTCGGGATACCTTAACAGATATTGAGATGTCCAAAGGTACATTATGCGTTAATGATAAATTCATTCTTAAGGATGTTGCTTTGATTGCTGATATTCTCACTAAGTCGCTTGATACTTCTCTGTTAGAACTTGGAGAGGTCAAAAGGAAAGAGAAAAACCTGGTTTTCCTGGATAGGTCGTAGTCTTCCAAGTACTTGCCCCTTTAACATTGTTGTCTTCACGCCATCGTAGAATGGAGTAGTTGCATCGTCTATTGGACATGCGGTTGTAGAATTTCATATTGATAGGTGGGTAGCAATTGTCTGTGCCCTAGGAAATAGACGGCCTTAGGAATGCAGAGGTGACAAAGGGGCCTATCTAAGTGGTGGTCTTTCACTTCTACCGAGATCCCGTTCTTAGTCTTTGGCTTTGCCAAGCACGACGATTTTCGCTAAAGGTACGTCTTGTAGTCCTCATCACCAGAAGATTTCTAGCCTTGCGAATCCCTTTGTACTAGTCTGATCAGCTCTAAGTCTAGGTTGTTGCAACTCCAACTATACGTCTTAGCAGTTCTTCGGCATTTCTATCTCATAGTGCTACCCCCCTTAAAATAAATGCCACTAATCATTATTTGTCTCTCCTAGCTCAATGTATGATGGGTCCTGTGGCGAGTTGGGGACTCATCTGTGGTTCTTTGGCTGCTTGATCAGCAGTAGGTTTTGGGAGCATTCTTCAGGTTGGTGGTCTTGTCTTTCACAGAGAGAATATGTGGCCTTGCTCATAGGATATTCGCTAGGTTGATGGTCGTCTTCGCAGTTGGAGTAGTTCACGGAGTATTGGTATGCGTAATGCCTTTTCCCCTCACGTTATCGACGCGATCCTTGTCATTGTGTTTAGGTGGTGATTTGATCTATGGGTCCTCCGGGTGGGTAAGGAAAGAGTGTTGGTAGGGCAGAGTCTTAGGTCTTGGTCCTTGGCGATCCATCACTTTGTTTCAGTAGATTTAACTGGGATTGTAGCAAATGGGGCGAGAGGGAATAGCATGAGGTAAGGATTGAGTCGTGGGGATAAGGTGATCTAACCCATGTTAATTATAAAAGAGCACACCCAAAGGGTTGGGTTGATACAAAACCACACATGTTTTTCAAAAGCAAGCTTTTCCTGTGACTGCGAAATAAGACGCCCGAGAGCAAGAAGACAGTGCACAGGGCCAAAGTGAAAGCTCGCGACAAGACAACGTCTATTCGGGGAAACACACATATGGGGGCACAGGGTTTATCTGCATTGTCCATTTAGAACGAGACTACCTTATCTTCATGACCATCTTCAACGTTCTTAACCTTAAATTTCAGAGCAGGGCATGAGAAGGCAAACAAAAATTTTCTTTTGAAATTAATAAAACGAAGAGGAAGTATTTGGAGGTGGCTTGCTTGATATCAGTGCTCATTCTTGTATTACCATCATTTTTTTGAAGCTGTGTGGCAAAAATGGATATGTATATATATATATATTATTATTATTTTGGATAAGAAGCCCCCTTTTTTTCTAACAACGGGTAATAAAACCTAATATGGGAAATATGCTTTTACTAAAATAACTCTTTTAAAAAAAACCATACCTCAAGGTTTACCCTTAGGCTTTTATTTTTGAAAACACAAGATCCTTTTTAGGGAAAAGTTTTGCGACAACTAACTTTATTTTAACTATTTGGGAATCCAAAGTGAATTTTTGGAACATTTTTTTTATCAATTTTGATAATGATACTCCCACAGATAATATATATATATATATATATATATATATATATATATATATATATATATATATATATATATATAGGATACTGAAATGGGGCACCAAGGTGTCCAGGCACCTAGCCTCTCTGTCGTTAGATTGCTTTTAGATGCGTGCAGGTGCAATATATTAGGTAACCTATTAAGATTCATTAATTCGAGAAGGTATCAATTTGGAAAAGAATCAATCATGGATGGAAAGTATTAATCATGGATGGAAAGTTTTAATTATGGAGCTTGGGCACCATGGTGCACCTGTTATTTTGCCTATATATATATATATATATATATATATATATATATATATATATATATATATATATATATATATATATTTCAATAAGTTTCTAATTTAAGAGTTGTGACTTTGGCCCAAGGAAAGTTTTCAAAGAGAGTGTACAAAGTAAGTGCCAGATTTTTTTTTCGGGATAAGAGAGCCTCGGAAACAAATTAGCCAGGTCAGCACGTAGATGAGGGAGAATCACCTAAGAGAGTTGAGATTGAGCAATACTACTTGGTTTTGTGAAAATAGATACTGAGGAAAATAATTCTATTTATGGACTAACAGCCAGGCTAACTAGGTCACGACCTGCAGTCGATATGCTCTGATACCATGCCTGTCAGACCCAGATTTTGCAATCCAGAATCTACTGTGTTTAACTGCACTATTCCCTGGATCAGTAGATAGTGCACACAGTTACAGTTCTGATTATCAAAGTACATATCATGCGGAAACGTAAATATAATAGCAAACTTACACATGGGCCGATGAGGCCGAAATCATTAAATTGCAGTAGCGGAAGAACGAAGCACACAGGTGGGACCTTCAGGACATGCCCACAGGCAGCCAACTGGAGGTTCGCGACCTAGTTCTCGACATCTTCATCTTCTTCGCCATCGTGATCCAAAAGTATTATTGAAGCGTAGCGATCCGGTTCCTGCTTCTGAATTTGCCGCAAAAGCGAGCGTGAGCACTCCGACCCCGTGCTCAGCGAATCAACACACAGAATGCAATATGTAACATGTATGGCTAACCAAAGGATGGCTTAGGTTTATTTTGTTTTGCAAAGAGTGCTTTTGAATACAATTATATAAAAATTCTTAAGACCTAGCAATTTGAACACAGGTATATATTGTGAATGAATGCAATATTAATAGTGATTCAGATTCCATCCACCGTTACATGGCATCTGCACCATATAGCAATTCTTCAGCGTTATAGCCGCTTAACTTACCACTGGGACGACACCCAGGACAATTCCAAACTAGGGCCTTACACTGCCCTTCCACTTTTCCAACCCATCATAAAGCATTTTGAAATAGAACTATATCTGGTTAAGTTCCCATGTCCGCCCTTGACCGTGGGCACGGCTATTCGAATAGTTTTAGACTCTGCAGAGTTTGTACACTTTCACCACAAGAGACAATCAACTCGTTGCCCCACACGATTCCTTAGACGTGTGGTTGAGCAGACCATCACAGTGACTTTTCAAAGTATCTAGACCCTTTTGTCATCTCACTTTTATGGGAAACTGCCCACTTGCGGTGGGTCCCATCTGTGCGCGGGATGTTTCCCCCAGCCACTACGCAGCCGGACTTCTACCTCTCCGCAACGTAGGACAGCTGGGAAACTTCACTCTCCACTGGTGTCCCTTCAGGCCCCCTTGCCATAGCGTAGCCCCTTCACCCCCCTACCAGTGAGATGAGTCCGGGGTTTCGATAAATGTACTTAGCCAAGTTGTAATTTACAGACTTGTGGTTGTACTGTTTTACCCGGGAGGTCATGACAAGATTCAGTCCTTAGTGGTATCTGGGCGGTCTACCACTAACCCATTTTTGTGCTTCCACTGCACCACACTCACACCATCAAATCAGTCCGCCCAGATATTAAAGCAAGTTGGGGATTTTGGGAGTGTAAAATAGTCATATCAAATATACCAGTCATTCCCACCATGACTGCCCAAACCATTTTCTCATCATTAAAAGCGATCATGATGTATGGGGCATTTCAGCGCCCCCTGAGTATTAATGCAACACTAAGCATAGCATATCATTAGGGACTTATTTTCGAAATATTAGTATTATACTTTTGCTAGGGCGACAAGGTTTACACATTCAATCATTTCAAAGGAGGGGTAATACTATTCAAGGTAAACATTGGCATATAACTAGATTATCAAGTTTAGCATGTATTTGCATAAAAATAACAGCATGCATTTTGTTAATTTAAAACAAAGTAATTTGCATAAATGTGGGTTCAACATGATCAAAGTATTGACTCGCCTGGCGCGGTTTGCTG
This sequence comes from Dendrocalamus latiflorus, assembly GCA_017311315.1. Lineage (NCBI taxonomy): Eukaryota > Viridiplantae > Streptophyta > Magnoliopsida > Poales > Poaceae > Dendrocalamus > Dendrocalamus latiflorus. The sequence continues at coordinate 10,609,352 of CM029625.1, read as the reverse complement.
CGGTCTTGAGCTCACACAATGCTTTCTCTTGAGTTTCGGATCTTTTCTTCACTTCACTCTTGATCTCGCTTGATCCGTGGAATCTTCGGACTTCAGTTTCTAATTACGCGACAAACGACTGAATCCAAAAAGAAAGCAAATAACTCAAAAGATCCAAATAACTCGGAATAAACTCAATTTAGTTTTATTATGATTTAATGGGTGATTTGAGGCAATGCTGATTGGGTGCAGAGGACTGACGGGGTTACACGAGGTTGGGGGCAAAGTGATGGTTGGGTTAAGCAGAGGCTAAGGAGGGTTCGGGATACAGGGATATTGACAGTGTTATTCTTACTTTGGATTTGAGGATGGCACCGAATACCAAGGGTTAACCCATCTTATTTAATAACTTCTTTTTATTACTTTTATATTTATCAAGGAGGTTCCAAGAGCCATATTAGACCTATGGGCAGACGTAAGACTGTAGTGGAGTGTAGGGCAGTGCCTTGTCCAATATTAACTTTCTAAGAGTTAGGGCATGAGTTATATACACAATGTATATGATTTCTGGTTTGTCGAATTAATCTTATAGCTTATATTTTTAGCGGTTTGAGATGTATTTATTTATTTTTAGGTCGCGCTAATATTACCCTGTTCATTAAAATACGAGGTGGTAAAATTATTTTAATTACCGATTACATAGGGATTTTTGTAGGTACTCCAACATGACCTTTTTAATTAAAGAGGCTCTTCAGATTAGGTATCGTAGATATTCTGCGTATATTTTAATTATTATTACAGTGTTGACGTTATTATTATTGTTATGTAAATTTATTTATCTAGAACTAAGCATGCTATACTTAGGTCATACCTTACTATCAATATTCTACCGAGTCTACGGTTGGGATTTATTTGTCGATGGCACGCTTGTGATGATTACTAGTCACACCGCTACATTAGGTAGATTGCTTTTAACACCTGATGTCCTAAGGGTTACTTTATTATACTTGCCACGCATATATAGACATTTCTACTTAAAAGACACCCTTTGATTAAAGGTTACTACCAATTTATGTATCTTTAAAGATATAGGAACGACAACCATATCTTAGTTGGCTACATTTATATGAATCAGAGGTACCACTAGAATTAAATTAGTAAATCTAGATTTGACGTACAGTAATCCCAGGCTGCATCTCTATTTTGCATAAATCTTAATTCTAGTGTTTTAACTTAATCTGCCCCTACATCATGTTTTATTTGTATTCTTATTTGCTCTCCAATTAATTATTTAACTTTTACCAAACTATTTCCCTTAATCACTTAATTGTCCATATGCTCATAATTCTATATTTGATGTACAAGTAAATTTTATTTGAACTTAAATCAGTTATCTTATTTTCCTGAGCTTCGCAAGCTATTTTAATCGTATGCGAAAATTTGGATAAAAAGAAAATGTCAAAACAAAATATTACCAGAATTTCAAATGAACTCTAAAAATTATGATTTCAGTTCCACTGGACAGATCTTGAATTTAGATGAATTTAGAAATTTGTCTCATCTAATTTGGAGTTAAAATGAAAAAGTTATGATTATTTGAAGTTCTCAGTTCAGTAAATTCCAAAATTTATTAAATTTCTGACAGTGGGTCCCACATGTCAGTTTTTTTTATTTTAATTCTTTTCCTTGCTGTGCCGCTGACAAGTGGGGCCAGGTACTGTTCATTGGGGTCCATCTGTCAACAGTGGCTTAGTGCAGTCGTGCCACTGACCGGTGGGGCCCACCTGTCAGCGGGGATTTTAAAAGAAATCGCTCGACCGCAGGCGCGGAGCCGGGGGCTCGAATGCGCGCCGCGGGAGCGGGAGGGGGAAGAGATGCGCTGGTAACCAAGTGGGCGGGGAGGCTTTGCCTACCCCATAAGGGCAACATACCCTTTTGAGGGGCTCGCGGAGGCGGCCGGGCAGAGCAGTCGGGGGCGACGGCGGCCGGCGGCGAGGACTGCCGGGAAGGGTCGGGTCGTGCGTGGAATATAATCCCCAAGCGACGGGGAGTCTTCTGGTGCAGACGGCCGGGGTGGAGAAGCACGGTGGCGGGCCGGCGGCGTGCGACGGCGGCGGTCCAGATGGGAGCTCCGGTGACAGCGGGCTACGGGCTTCGGGAGGTGCGGGGAACACCGGCGTTAGCTTCACCGCGCTTCCCCGATGCTCGGGAAGCTTGGGCTGGCTTCGGAGGCGGCCGGGATCGACGGGGAGGGCGACGCCGGAGTTGGGGGAGAAGGAGTGGCCGGCGGGAATTAAGGGCTCTCGGCTCAATTTCTCGCAGAGGAGGGAGGAGGGGAATTGGGCGGCGCGTTTGAAGCTCGCAGACGCGGCTTTTATAGCCGGAGGAGGCGCGCGGCGAGAGCGGCACCTGGCGCTCCGCCCTGTTCCGCTGGCGAGGGGGAATGGATGAAATCTTCCCCGAGATCACGCGGGAGAGAGATGGCAGGAGAGATGCGTTCCCCCTCCTGTTGGTGCTTTGAATCTTGCTCTCGAGGTGAGAGAGGGAGAGCGGGGATTCGCTGCGGCAGAGGCGCGAGCGTGAAGGAGATGTGCTGCGTGCGCGTGGAGAAGAGAAGGAGGAAGGAGAAAGAGCTGACGGCTCGGGCCCGCGGCGCAGAGGGAAAGGCGCGGGGGAAGGCGGGCCACCAGCCAGCGGGGAGGGGGCGCCTGGCGTGTGGGGGCGCGCGGCAGCGAGACGTGGGCGCGGGCGCGCTGGGCCGCGCGTGCGCTGGCCCACGCGGGCGTGCGGAGAGAAAGCTGAGCCGGGGTGATGGCCGGCCCGGCTGTGTTATTTCCATTTCTTTTTCCTTTTTCTTTTATTTTATTTTGCTTTTGCCTTTGAGTTTTACATGTATATATATTTGCGCATACATCCTGGGGTATACACCTATATACATATTTTTATTTCCTCTGATTTTTGTGTATGTACACATATATTTATCTATTTATTCTTTCACATAGTATACATGTACATATATACATATATATATTTGTTAACATAACATTTTTATTTTGTATACTCCTTTACTATTTATTCCATTATTTTTAGAGGTGAGATTTTATGGTTAACCAAATATTCTCCCTTGAAATTTTATAGATCATCTTTTCAGACTCTTAATTTAGATTTTTTTTAAGTTTCCTTTATTTGTATATTCTTATGTGTAGCATTAATATTATTTATTTTGATTTTGGTCTTTATTGAATTTCTTTAACTTTTGAGAGCTTAATAAGAATTTAAAAATACCATGAAAATCCAAATTCAAATATTATAATAGACAAAATAACTCAAACTCCATATTTTCAAATTTAAAAACTTCAGGATGTTACATTAACTGGTGTAGGATCAAAGATACCGACTAGAGGGGGGTGAATAGGAGGTTTTTAAATCTTTCTTGATCACTTGGTTAATTCTTTACAAATTAGATGACAAGAATGTAAAGCAATTAATCCTACACAATTCTAGTCAAGAATATGACAATCCTAGCTCTAATCAACAAATGATCACAATTAAGTAAAAAGATTAGAGCTAAGAAAGAGTGTCACCAACATCTCGTACTTTTCCGGTAAGGCCCTAAGCATCTTTCTCACAATGTCAAGATCGGAAAGATTAGTTCCAAGGCCTTTGAGCTCATTCACAATGTTGTTTAGCCGTGTGTACATCTCATTGATGTCCTCATGGGGCAACATTATGAATGTCTCATATTTGATCCTAAGCCGATGCAATTTTGCCTCCTTAACCGTGGATGTCCCTTTATGTATTTCCGAAAGGGTAGTCCAAATAGCGTGAGCCGTCTCAAGATTGCTCACTCTATTGAACCCATCCGCGTTTAAGGCTCCAAAGAGAGTATTCATGGCTTGGGCATCTAAATGAGTGTTACGTCCATCTTGTTCCGTTGGGTTCTCACGATCAAGAGACATGACATAACCATCATTTACGATATTCCAAATATTAGGACTCATGGCCTTTAAATAAATTGACATCCTAATTTTCCAATAAGCATAATTAGAGCCATCAAATAGTGGTGCCTTGCCTATCGCAATCCCCTCACTAGCCATCCTTTTCTCTCTAGACGGTTAAGTCTATAAATGAGAGACCAAGCTCTGATACTACTTGTAGGATCAAGGATACCGACTAGAGGGGGTGACTAGGAGGTTTTTAAATTTTTTTTGATCACTTGGTTAATTCTTTACAAATTAGATGACAAGAATGTAAAGCAATTAATCCTACACAATTGTAGTCAAGAATATAACAATCCTAGCTCTAATCAACAAATGATCATAATTAAGTAAAATGATAAGAGCTAAGAAAGAGATGAACACAACCAATGTTTTACCGTGGTGATCGGAAACTTGCCGGTTTCCCCTAGTACACGTTGAGGTTAGCCCGAACGAATCGGACCGGCTCCACGAATTAAGCCGAAGCACTTCGATCACTATGGTAGCTCTTCCCCGCTCCGGGTAGGTGAGCTCCGACCTTCACAAGTCACCGGGTCTTCTCACAAGCCTCTTAAGATCACCGATCGAATCTTCTCCCAATCGTCCAAGTGCCGGCAAGCACTAAGAGTAATAAATGTGGGCTTCACTTGAATGCAATTCTGGTGCCAAATAGATCAACTAATGAATTCTAGCACTAATTGCAAAACCACCTCAATTTAATGCTCAAAGTGTGAATGAGGGTGGAGTGAATGCTCTAGGGCTCAAGAAATATGCAATGGGCCTCTAACCTTAGCCATTGTGCAGTGGAGGGGGTATTTATAGGCTCCACCAACCAAAACTAGCCGTTTGGCACAAATTTCTGAAAAATTCAGAATGAGCGGTACTACCGCCTCCATGGGCCGGTACTACCGCTACCAAATCTTCGCGGCAGAACGGCTATGTCAGAGCTCTGCAGAGACCGTTGGATTTGACGACGCGATACTACCGCCGTTGAAACTTGCGGTACTACCGTTCTGTAGTAATTCCGCAAAGTCGGCGCGGTACTACCGCTCTGGCTGAAATCCAAAAGGTCTCAAATTTGGCGCTCTCTAGAAAAAACGTTCCGCTCACAAACCGGAACTTCCGGACTCCGGAAGTACCGCTCGGAGTAGCGGAACTACCGCAACCAGCGGTAGTTCCGGCGTTGAAAACACCGGTACTTCCGCTCCGAGAAATTTCAAATTTCATCCGGAGGAGCTCTCTGGAAAAAACGTTCCGCTCAACCTCCGGATCTTCCGGGCGCCGGAAGTACCGCTCCAAAATGCGGAACTATCACTCACTGCGGTAGTTTCGGCATTGAAAACGCCGGTACTTCCGTTCCCGCAAGAGATCAGATTCATTCGGGGGTGCTCTATGGAAAAAAGGTTCTGCTTGAGATCCGGAACTTCCGCTCGCCGGTACTACCGCTTCTGGGTGTGGAACTATCGCTTTCCGGTAGTTCCGACGTTCAAATATGCGGTACTACCACTCTTCCAGACAGAGCACAGACTTTGTTTTAAAATTGATTTTTGATGAATGCATGCTTCTAAATTTGATCCAAGAGGCACATAAAGTTTGCATTCAAGTTACTTGCCATGATCCCTCTTTATGGTACGATTATTTATCCTATAATCCGGTCTTCCGCCTTTTCTCCTAAGACCGGTAAAATTAAAAAAGGGATCCTATACAAAGTATACCTTTGTCTTGAGCCCATTTGGGTCTTTGTATTCAACCTTTGGCTTGCATCTTGTTGCTCACATGTGGACTAACCCTTCGCATGCTCATAAAACACGTTAGTCCCATATTCACATAAATTTATTAATTTCCAACACCATTTTTAGGGTCTAGATGCTTTCAACTGGTCATTTTTACGAAAGTCTACCATGTATATTAATTTGCTTAATCGCATTATAAGCTTCTTTTGGCTTGCTTTGTTATATATGAATGCTTATGATCGGGCAAGCTTTATAAGAGTATAACGTTGTACACATCAATTTAATTGGTTTAAATAATCATTTAAGTTTTCATGGTGTGTTTTCTTTTACAAAAAAAATAGATCATTGATACTTGGATGTGAGTTCTCTCATTTCTGTTTCTTCCTTTGTGCCTTGTTGCTTACATTGCCAAAGGGGAGAGTTTGGGGAGAGATTTGTGGCTCAAGATGCTAAATTCTTTTCGGTATGTTTTGTGAGATATTTGTAGCTTGTGGCTTAAAATGGTTTTTTAGCTTCAGTTTTTTCATTTAGACCTATTTGAAGTCATGTTATCGTAAGGTATTGTCAATGTATTCATTAAGAGAAAGATTGTTAGATCATGTGGCTAGTTTTAGACTATTTGTGATGATGAATAATTGACAATATTTCTTATGATGTTATTTGAGGCGTGTGCCATGTGTTGACTCATGTTAATCAAGTTGGAAAGAACTTATGTCGAGAAAAATGTTACTTTGGTTTTTGCATGTGTAGGGTAACTCAAAGGCAATCGTAGTCTACACCAAGGGTTGGGAGATGGGTTGGTGCAAATTCATGGTCCAGAAAGTCAAGGATACTATAGAAGACGGTCGTGCTCGAGTTACAGTGCGGAGAGATGAAAGATGGATGATGCGCGTTGGAGCTACGGAGGTATGGTCTAAAAGCACGACACGTGACAATTTTGAAGTGTCTAAAATGGGGTAGTGACAAAAGTTGAAAAACATGTGTTACGTAAGGATTTTAGGTCTCTTATTTGTTAGAATTGGATAAAAACTCGTTTGGGTCCTAGATTATAAATAGAGATGGGTTAGGGGCTAACCCCAAAGGCTGGAAAAAGATATTTTGTCCCTTTTCCTGTCTTTTTGTTTTTGTGTTTCTGTTTTTGCTATGTTGGTAGGTTGGACAATCAGAAGGCAACAGATTTGAGAAAAAAGTTTCCGTTGTGGATTACAATCATTCACTCCCTCTGATTGCCATCGACAATCCTACAGAAATATAGGAATTTCTAATAATTGAGATGTTAGTAAGGCATATCTTCACCAATCACCACTAAGGTCACGTATAATAGTATAAATGATTGTTGTCTATACTACTCTCTATATCATCTATAGATAAAATTAAAGACAACTAATACAATAGGTTATCGTTAAGTTGTATATATAGAACCCTAAAATTTGTACATACGGTATAGATACAAACAACAAAAAAAGTCGTTCATAAGGATCTTATGACCGTCTGTTGCATGCCAGATGACTTATTTCTCTTCTCTCGTTCTCTCTTATCTCCATCATCAAAAAATTATACATGGTAAAGACTACAGAAGGCTAATGCCACCCCCGTGCAACCGCGGTTGGAATAAACTAATTAGCTGGGCCAACAACCGTCGTGCATAGACTTCAATTTCGCTATACGGCCCAACCTAGGTCATCCGAGGTGAATAGACCATACTGTACAAAAGACAAGGCAGGTCTATTCTTTTGGTTTTGGTTTATGGTAGGTTATGGTTTTTGGATTATTCATGAGAAAGAGTAAGGAGTAATAGAAACTCGTGTATGATTTTGACCTATATAAATAAAGTTAATATAATGTATACTATAATTAACTTATAGACCCTATCTTTATAAAATCTTTGTTTAAAAGCTATTTAATGTGTAGAAAAACCGAAAAAACAAGTCGCAGAAGCTGGAAGAAAAGAGGCTAAGCAGAGAAGCCCTCACAAACGCCTCTCAAGCTCGGCGGCGTGGCCTGCTTACGGTTTCCTCCTCGACGAGGTTGGCTTCGCCTCCTCCCACTCTCCTCCGCCTTCTATTACTCCGCACCTGCTTGCCTGCCCCGCCGCCCCCCTCGTTCGCGCTCGCTTTGTGTCATCGCTTTTACCTGCTACCTCAATAGAATTATCTGGCCGTTTGTGGAAATGTGATATGATATGTGCACGGCCGGTTAGTCTGCGGTCGGTTGGTTGAATGTTGCATTAAAGATTGATTGCTGTTGAGTTTACAGTTGTATTTGGACCCATCCTTTGTACGATTGGTTAAATCACTGCAATTGTCGATGTATTTCTGTTGATAAGTCTATCAGCTTCTAATCTGCTTTGTGATTGTACACTGATACATATATGTATGTTATATTGGGCGATCTGACATCCAGCATGGGAAAAAATGTTCTTTCCACTTAGCCCACTTCAGATTTCTCGGCTATAAGCCTCAAACATCGCAAATCAAGCTAGGAGTTTTAAGTTAATAGTCAACTAAGAATGCCTGAATATTTTACCTATTGTATGCAAAATTAACCCCCAAACTCAGTTTGTAAACTAGTCAAAGATTGTTCAACCCTCATTCTCTCAACTATAACATCTTGAATCAGCGTACTTGACAGTTCCTTGCTTTTTTTCCTGATGATTCTTGGAAGCAATACAATATAAGTATTTGTACTACCCTTCTGAAACTGGGCTGTTTGTTACAGATGGCTGGATATATGTCAAGAGGCCACCTGAATGGCTCTGTTTATGTGTGCAATCTGCCTCCTGGAACTGACAAGACCATGTTGGCTGAATATTTTGGCACCATAGGGTTGCTAAAGGTATGGGGTCTTACCAGGTAACATTTTGCAACCACTTCGTAAATTCTTTAAGATTCTTTTATGCTCTTTTTTTAGTTCACTTTCATGATAAATGTATCACTTCCTGTTGTCAGATCTCAACAGAAGGACCAAAGGACTGGGCGTCCGAAGATTTGGATGTACATGGACAGTCACCAATGAACCAAAGGGTGATGCTACAATCACCTATGAGGATCCACATGCTGATTCAGCTGCTGTGGAATGGTTCAATAACAAGGATTTCCATGGAAGCACCATTCAGGTTCACATAGCCGAGTCAAAAAGCAAAGATACATTTGATAACTCTGCTAATATTAGCATCACTGCTGGACTTGGTGGACAAGATGAATTGGATAATGGGTCAGGCAGAGGTAGAGGACATGGTGATGGTTCAGGAAAAGCTTGGCAGCAAGATGGGGATTGTCTGTGTCCAAATACATGGTGTGTTATGATTGGTGAGCAACTTCTCTGCAATTTCATTTGTCTTGCTGACTAGTATGGTCTTCACAATGTATTCTATACTTCCTCTTGCAATTTTTTTCTCCCAGCTGTGGCAATGTGAATTTTGCCTTCCGTGGTGTTTGTAATCGCTGTGGAGCCGCTCGCCCTGCTGGTGTCGGTGGAGCAGGTGCTGCTGGTGGTGGTAGGGGTAGAAGCCATGGCAGCGATGATGCAAGAGAAAGCAGCCATGCTGCTGTTGGTGGCCCTCCTGGGCTGTTTGGTCCAAATGATTGGCCATGTCCAATGTAAGAACACTCGGAAGTTTTTTTGCTTTCTATTTCATCGCTTTGACATGTCTCGCTTTAAGTTCGCCCTCTCCCTTTGATTTGTATGTATTATTTAGTTGCTGCCCGCCTGCCCCCATGAATCCAACCGGATAGTGCTATACAAGACTCTTATTATCTAGCCTGTTTAAAGCTCAAAAGTTTTACTTTTACCTTCTATTTATGCAGCAATTTCGGAGAAATCCTTAGGTTGGCAAAAGTTTCTGGTGTGGCAATCTTAGGGTGCAGGAATATTGAAATTTTAGAAGTATGGTAAGTTGGTAACTGCTCTACCATCTCATGATTTGATGGTTGGAAAAATTAATTTGGGATGTATGATTCTTGTTATGGACTAAACTTTTCAACACTTGTTTCATTACACTGTAATTTTCATTGGCATAGAAGTATTTTTTAGACCTTTCTAGGAAGATGGCGTTTTTGGTGGTGTTTGCCCTATTGGAGTGTAATACTTAAGATATTTTGAATTGGTTAAATTGCTAGAGAGTAATAGAAGTAGATTTGGTTTGTACTATATTATAAAGCTGTTATCTGATATGAAGCTTAATTTTATGTGTGTTCCATGTGTGGCAACATAAACTGGGCAAAGTGGTTCAAATGTAATATCTGTAACACCACCAAGCCAGGTCACAATGAAGGTGGTGTAAGGTAGTACGCATTACACATGCACCATTCGCATGTGACATGTTCAATACCATGTTAGTTAAAAAGTTGAAAATATCAATCACACTTTAGTAGTTATACTGAACATGTTTTGAATTATAATGTAATAAAGAAGAGCTGCATTTGTTAATGTTATGTGGTTAAGGATTAATGAGGCTGTTTTGTTCAATTGCTAAAATGGGCTACATTCATCCATGCTGTTACATCCAGGTTTGTACCTTAGTTGCCTCAAGACCAGCTGCTAGACTCACTGGCAGGCATATTTTTGTCCATAAATGGAATGGCAGAAGTGCGGTAACATTCTGCCCTTATTTGTACCAGTTTTGGGCTTTTAAGGTCCACTTGGTTTGAGTAAACCTGGACACAAAGAAACGCAATATGCCACAACAGTTTGGGCCATTGGTTGGGTCATGAGCAAGGTTTTGGTTATCGGTAGGAAAAAAATACCAGATGCCACCGAGATTTCCGGTTAGCCGAGATTTTTAAACAAAATTTGAAATCTAATTTGGTTACCGGCTGAGATCCAGTAAAATCTCGGAAACCTCGGCCAAAATTTTTGAGTTAAAAAATATCCGTATTTTTTTTGGCCGGTTCAAAAATAGACCGGCCCCCACTGAGAATTCCGGTTAACCAGAACCCTGGTCATGAGTCATGACTGAATCTGTGAAACTTGTGTCTATAATAGTAACTGTGGCTATTTGGGATCAACGGTGCATCTTTTACAAAATGTGATGACAAAATTGTCCACAGTGGTATGATGCACCACAACTGGGTGCAGTATGTTATGGTCCTAAATAAGATGTGTATGTAACTATTTATGCATAAAAAGTACTTACTTGAATCGTGAGGCTTTTCTCGTCAATTATTGTTCTTTGCAGAGGTGGCCGGGGTGATGGGTATAAAGAACTTGATGAAGAAGAACTAGAGGAAGTTAAAAGGCGTCGGAAAGAGACTGACGAGGTTCTTTTATATTTTTTGTGTTGTGTCACGATCACGAGTTTCCATGTCTAAATGTTTCCTCTTTTTATAGGATGGTGGAGAGATTTATGATGGATTTGGCAACCTCAAAAAGAAATTCCGTGCTAAAGCACACCAAACTGAAAGTGCACCAACTCTTCCTGTGTCTGGACATGCTGGATGGGAATTCGAGCAACGGGTATTTTTCGCTCTGTTCTCTAAGTCATTTTCTTAATTAAATCTGTGTTCTGGGGTTCTTTGGTAATGTTGTTCTGGCAGACATTTGCCATGCTTATTAACATTTGAATTGATTGCCATGTAAGCACTTTAAGATGTGTCTACATTTAAAAAATGGTATGTTCCATAAGGTTTAACTTAATGGACCAGAATGCCATAACTAAGTTAAAAGTAGGATACGCTTCATCAGTGCTGAACATGAATTGGTGTGCTTGATTACTGTAGATTCCACTGGAAGAGAAGGCAGAGAAAGGAGCAGCGATCAGGGCAGAGACAACTACGATGGAAAGGAAAGCAAGAACAGAGATAGAGGAAGCAGGAATAGAGATGGTCATGGAAGAGAGCGGCGCCGGAGAAGCCGAAGCCGGAGTAGAGGCCGTGAGAGGGAAAGAGGCAGAGACCATGATTACGAGAGAAGCTGGGAGCGTGGAACTGATCGTGACCATGATCGCTACAGATAAGAGAGATATGACTGAATTTTTCCCCACGTTGGCTTATGTTGCATTTTTTTCCCCATTTTTTGTCCTGATTCTTATGCAACTGGATAGCTGTGTTGCTTTCGGTATTATTATCAGCTGGTGACACACATTATTCTTCTCGGCCTGACGATTGAATCTGCCTTGAACGTTTTGGCCACACTGGGACGATGAAGGCAAATACGTGTTGGCCGTTGAGGGTAGCAACATCAACGGCAAATAGGATGGCCGCGGCGAACAAGGGCACCACCGCGACTGTGTCGTGCTCGGAGGAGAAGATCAGCAATGAAGAGATGGCTCACGCCTGATTTGACGAAGTCGACGGTGGTAGACAAAGAGGACTACGCAGGTAGGCGTGGCCGGCAATAGAGAATTAGCAAATAAACGGATCCGATCAACTGATAAGAGAAAATATAAGAATTGTACGGTACAATTGTTAGAGGTATTGTCTAAACCTTGTAGGGTAAATATATAGAGTACAAGATTACTTAAACAGCAAGCCAATCTATTAGAGATGTGAAAGCATGCGTAACAAATACAAATCCTAACTTATTCTATTCTATATCCAATATTTGTCATACAAGACGTACTCTAATAGCTACAATTATTAGTGCCTCGTTTATTTGAGCTTCAGGTTCTTCAGGAGCAGATATCGGGGCAGAGACTGCTACAATGGAAGGGGCAGCATGAACAGAGATAGATGTGCTCATGGAAGCTACGGAGTGGTGCCGAAGCTGAAGCCGGAGTGGAGAGCGTGAAGGCAATAATTAAAATGGCGGGCTAATAGCGGCGCGATAGTAGTTCTGCGGCCCCGGACGCTAAGCTATATTCCAATCTCCACTATTACAGCTAAGACCACTATAGAGGAAATACAGTATGTTAGGAAATAAGAGACATAGGAGACTAATATAGAGGCAGGAGATAAATTTAACGTGAAAAATCTTATCAAAAAAAATTATAGATGCACAAAGACAAAAATCATTATATAAGAAGAATTACAAGCACAAAACAATGCAACATCTAAAATGCGCGACTACATGGATATATTTATAAGGCAAGGGACATAAATTATAATATACATAAATTATTTCAAATTTCATAAATTCAACTAAATAGCTAAAATTAGAATTGAAATTCATTTTAATGTATTTCAGATTTTAGATTGAACTTGTTGTAATAGTATTGCAATTTTGTAACTATTTTTGTAACGTGCCCAATATTTTCTTTTTTTTTTGTATTTTGGATAATGATAAAATCAATATATCTATTTTTTTTAAAAAAAAGTGATGTAGGATAGCTTCCGTGATAGCTCTCACTATTCATCATAGCTTTTTTTTGGTGTGACACCGCGACAATCATGATTTAAAATACAACGTGAGAGGGAAAGGGGCGGGAGGTAGAGATCATGATTACAAGGGAAGCGTGCGTAGAACTGACTATCAGCCCATTCATTTCGGTTGAAAAAAGTGATTTATGGCTGAAATAGCATTGTAACTGACTGAAATTACACTTTAACTGATGGTGTCTTATTTGATGTAATTAAATTTAAAAAAATTAAAAAAAATAGAAAAAAAATAGATTAGCCAATCACGGACAATGCAAATGAATACGGGAAAAAAGAACCGGCAAAAAAAGCTCAAAAAAACTAAAAAGTCATAAAAAGATGAAATTTATGAATAATGAAAAATAAGCCAGAAACTCAAGCCAAAATGAGCAGAGCCACGCTAGGGGTGGATAACGAGCTGGTTCAAAAGCCGTCTGTAATGACCTCGTATTATTAATGGTTATTAAGAGTTAATAACCGTCTGTGGTATCCTTTTCTATTCCTAAATCTGTTTTTGTTTGTTGGCTAGCCTCAGAAAATGCTAGCCATGCCCTCTGAAACAAACTAGCAGATCAACACAGTATATATATATATATATCCAATTTACATTCATTCATTTAAGAAACAAGAACATCAATTTCACAAATTAATTAACAGAAATGAAATAACTTATCCATCCATGAACAAACACACACATGAACAATTAAGCTCAATCTTATCCTAGTGAAATCCATTCAACATTGTGGAACTCCCCATCTTCTTTTATGAATTTAGACATCAAGAAGTACGCACACTGTCCTTGAATATGTTTGAGGTCGATCTGTTTCAACGGAGTTGTAGCGATGGACATAATCTGCCAGTAGAAAGATCAATATCATGCATATATAAATTGATAAGTATGAAATAATTATCACAAGATTGACAAACCTCAGGATTGTTCTTCGTGGAACCGACGAGTAGTTGCATGTTGTGGCAAACATAGAATCCACAGGTGTTGTTGCCCAGCGGCTACTGGTGGTACTGTAAAAATAGAATTTGTTAGTTCGAGAGGCATTACTACGAAGTGTTATATAGGATTAATGTGTATTAACGAATACCGGAAAATCTAAAACGTGTCGCAGGGCGTTGATCGCTCCCTTAGATTTCCGTACCTTTGCAACGTACGTCGTGAATGACTTATGTGATTCCAAAAGGTTATAATTAGATATTGGAAAGGAAGGAAAGACTACAATACAATTATCTATGAAAGAAATGTGTTTACTTATCGATTACTTGTTGGATAACTGTGTAGTTAGTTTTGTTCTCTTTAGGAAATTAAGGTATATTACCCTATTCTGTTTTAGTATAATTACAATTAGAATCCAGTGGAACCTACACAAGTATGTCATAGTCATTAAACCTAAGTTTGTGTTGCTTAGTACAAATCAACAAGTATAGCCACTAGTGCAGCACTTACCCCTGGTTGTAAGGCATAAGTATGAATTCCTTGACGTGGTAAGCCTCCAATACCTTTGTCATGTAATTCTTAAGAAGAATGCATCCTCCTCAATGGTATCCATAGAGACCAAGCGTGGGTCAAAAAACCAACTGCTGATTTCGATAATCTAACTTCAGTCATCATGTATCTATACACACACACAAAAACAATGTGTTATATATGACATTTATCAGTATTACATAAATATAGACTGTGATTGTATACACTTACAATGTCCAGCATCGAATGAGTAAGGCGTCGAGGGCATTGAGTGTGAAGAGAAGGAATAAGTCGTCAAAGGTCACTATGAAGACACAGTCATGAATATTGTGCTGCAGATGATGCGGCATGAACTTGACATTGACACCGGAGTACCGTTGTTCCTCTGGCTTGTTGGCCTGTTCCATGTAATGCATATGCAATCTCTAACAAGATAGTCCTAGAGTTAGGAGGCGCTCTTCCGAGACAACCAACGGCTTGCCTAGCACAAATTTTCTGGCCAACAGCAAGTAAGGGATCTCTTCATTTGTCTTCTTTAGTTTGTCCTTGCTGTCTTGGTTGTAGGTCG
This sequence comes from Dendrocalamus latiflorus, assembly GCA_017311315.1. NCBI lineage: Eukaryota > Viridiplantae > Streptophyta > Magnoliopsida > Poales > Poaceae > Dendrocalamus > Dendrocalamus latiflorus. Next base: position 10,594,326 of record CM029625.1, on the reverse strand, counting down.
ACTTCATGATAGTCGACCAGGCACGAGATGTAGATGCACCGCACCCTTGCTGTGTTTGTCTAGGTAGTGTTGGTGCGGATTGCACTTGTGGACTTAGCACCGGTGCATGTAGCTTAAGTGGACTCGGCATTGGTATAGGTAGCTCAAGTGGACTTAGCATCAGTGCAAATGGCTCTCGTGGACTTGGCACCGGTGCAGATAGCTCTTGTGGACTTGGCACAGGTGCAGAAGTCTCTAGGCGAATGTCGCTCTTGGGCCACTGGATGAATGTTCCATGTCTTGCCCTAGAGTCATGACCTCGTCATTAGGGGCATCTGCAGTGGGACGACCTCGAAATTGGCATGAACACCATCCACATTAACTTTTGTGAAACCTGGTGCTAGAGATACACCATGAACCAAGACCTTGGGCCCAGATGGATACGCATGACCCCAAGCAACACATAGGGCAATGGAGGTATGTCTCACTTAGAGGTTGCACTTCATTGCCACCTACATAATGATACAAAATTAGCTACTCCAACAGACCTATCAATGAATCAAGCATTCCAGAGATAATAATTATTACTAGGATGTCGTCGATAAGAAATCAATGGTTGCTTTCCGAGGTAGGGTTGGACGCGCAGCTACTCCGACGGTTGTGGGGCTGCCTAGCACAGGAGCGGTGTGGCTTCCTACTGATTTTCCCTATACCTTTGCCTGCGTATAGAATGCGTACATATTTATGTCATATCCTTATTATACCACAACTGTAAATATTGATCCTTTTGCCAATCATGTCAGCATATCACTTAATGAGCTCCTAGTGAGGAGCTCCTTGAACCATTGGGTTGCTGTATTCACGGGTGGAGGAACCGTGCTCTGCGGTGGAGGTTTGCAGCACACTTGATTATGCTATGTTGTAGACTGCTGGTATTTTGTTGGGAGGGTAGGCAAGTTGGTTGCTCGGCTCTGAGAATTGATTTCTGGTGTAGAGGCGTGCCGTGAAGATCGGGCTAATAACACGTGCATAAATTAGAGCTTCACTAATTTATGTTGTACTAGGTAGCCATGTAATTTACTTATTGGGTCTACGGATAAACACAATGTATTGAAGGGGTTGTGTCTAGTATTGTTTCTAGATGACGTGAAGGGCACTAGACATAACTTTATAGTGTATGTACTGAGGAATGCCCCAATGTAACTGGCTTAAATTTGGGCCAGCGTTTTTTATAAGCTATGGCTAGCATTTATATGTCATCACGACATAGCTGTATGGTTGGTTAATAGTTGGCTCCAAATTAAAAAAGATTACCACATTATTCATTCAAACTACAATAAATAAATAAGTAAAATAGGAATGACTATATATCACCGAACTAAAATTTTGAGGGAATTGAATTTGGGCCATTGGATCGAATCCACGGCTATTCGAATAATTTTTATTATTTAATCATTTTTCTAATTTATTTTATTAATAACCTTTTATCCAACTTATTTCCAAACGTGATTCCTTTGGCCACGCCACAAGGAAAGTCCAGCACCGAGCAAAAAAAAGGCATGTTTGGCCATATCGCTAGTGGTGATGTGACAAAATAACACTGCCATATAGCAAGGTTTGGCCACACAGATTGATGGCGTGGCAATGTGTATTTACCACACCATGAGCAGTGGCATTGCAAAATGGTCAGATTTTGAATTAAAGTTGAGGAGGGGTTGTTAATAAAATATATATTTTTTTCAAAAAGTTTATTTAATAAAAAAATTCCTACTATCATGATGGCTAGCTGCCCCCACCTTCTCAACCCTATTTCCCCTCACCTTCCCATTGATCTAATCAAAACCCAGACTGCCCCATCGGCCACCTGCTGCACCACTCACCCCCCGCTCCTAGCCACGGCCCTCTGCCCATGCACGTTATAGGGTCTGTTCTTTGCGGGTTCTAAAAATGGTTTTTGGTTTTTACTACAGTACGTAACTTTCAAATAGAGTATTTTTTCAAGATAAGGTCTAAAAGTTAATTGTAGTACACGTTAAAAGCCTAACATCTGTAAGTCAAAAATCGTAAGACACAACCATAAGCTAAAAAAAGAACAAGCCCATATATAATTTTATCCATCTTGTTTTCCCCATTCACCAATTATACTCTCTCTCCGTTGTGAAATATAAGAAATATAGTTTAAACAATCATGGTGATAAATATAAGGCTTACATATAGATTTAATGAGGCTTTCCTTTCTACATCCCTATTTATTTTCTCTATCATGTGTATTTATTCATTACCACTCATGCCAAATATTCTGTCTCATCTTTCCAAGGCAATTATGAAGAGTATGTAAGTCATTTTCTCTCATACTCCTTCTGTTCAAATTTATAAGATGTATTTCTTTTTGTCATATAGATTAAGAAGATAATAAAAATAGTTAGATTACCCCTGATTATTATCTCTAAACACTATATTCAATGCATGCATATAGAGAATAACAAATAAAGTTACATATTTATTAGGGATATGAAAAAGATCACAACAATTTTACATTAAAACATGAAATACGTCCTATATTTATAGACATGGCTATTAAAAATATTCATTCTATAAATACGTCCTATATTTATAGACATGGCTATTAAAAATATTCATTCAAATATGTAAGGTGTATTTTTTTTCTTGTCACATAGATTAAGGAGATAGTAAAAATGGCTAGATTATCCCTTATTATTATCTCTAAATACTATATTTAATGCATGTATGTAGAGAATAGCAAATAAAATTGCATATTTATTAGGGATTTAAAGAAAAGATCACAATAATTTGTAGTAAAACATGAAATACTTCTATATTTATAGACAAGGCTATTAAAAACATACGTTGTATAATTTTGGATGGAGAGAATACCTTTTTCAATTTCATCGCCTCCTTAATCCAGTCCAAAGTCAAAATACATCCATTTCTTAATAGAGGGAGTAAGTAACATTCTCACGAGCTATTCGCTCTCATATTTCGAAGATATTTAAGCATTAATAGTTTGTCCTTTTCTCTTCTTTTGCTTAACTTTTCATCTCAGTAGCAAACCCCTCCCCGGAAAAGGAACATATTCCATGTGCACGCTTACTAATGTACTTACATTATCAGCAGAAAAACGTTACAAATGCTAAAGTAGAGAGGTCAAGAGGTTGGGTTTCCTCGTTTATGATCCAAGCCCTCCACCACTTTTGCATGTTCTTTACCTCAAAAGCTGACGACTTTTGGCTTTTGCTACGGTATCTAACTTTCAAACGGAGTATTTTCTCAAGACGGGGTTTACAAGTTAAACGATCTACACGTTAAAAGCCTAACATCTGTACTAGTCAAAATCGCAAGTGAGTATCTGTCTCTCCGTAATCTGTACCGTAAACATCCAAAATTCAAAAATTTCAGCCAAAAGTCATAAACCGCAGCCGAAAACAACAGACCCTCAAGTCCAACATTTGGACCACCTAAATCTGCATGCCTTCCTAGGACAGAATAAGCACGTTTATCACGTAGGAACAGAAGTGTAGAACTAAGGAATGCGGATGCGGATCCACCAACTGGTGTGGGACAATCACTTCCAAAAGTTCAGAACATATCTTTTCAGAAGAGCATGATCTCGAAGCCAGAGAACCTGCACCCAATCTTAGTCGGATTGTTATTTAGGTGTGATAAACAACATCTAGTGTTTTCTTTCTAAGTATTATTATCGTTGGATTAGAGATCTAACGACCACGACTTGCGTTGCGTACAGAGGCATGCTGGCCCAGTGCCTCGATGTTCGCATTTCTCCACGACACGCGATGCCAGCCAAAAGGGCGGAAAGATGGGACCTTCTCCAACTTCGGTAGCGTCAACTTTGTCTTGCGATCGTCATGCGGGAAGATCTTCCCTACCAACTCGACCCGGGCGAAGCGGGAGCCGAACTGGATGAGACGGTGGTTTTACCACCGTGTGGCGAGCGGTAGCGGCCTCGAGTGCTCGGACCGGCCGATGGCGTTCAACACCACACCCGACGTATGAATCGACAACGAGGACAGTCGAAGAGCGCGGAGGCTCGTGGGGATCACCGTCCGCTTCAATATGCGCGACCTCGCCGAGGAGTTCGTCATGTACGGCATGGCGCCGCTCACGCATGAATGGCGGCTTAGGGCTGGGGGCCTTCGGCGCGACAATGTCCGCCCGTCCGTGTCTTCGCTGCTGGAACCCTCCGCGACCTTCGTAAGTCTTGACGGAGTCTTATTTTCCACTTCTGCCCATTGGACTGTCTCTTTAACCCCGCCTCCTGCCGCGCATAGGAATGCGCCTAGAGGACGCGGAGCGCGCGGTGGGTGTGTTCCTCGGGCCGTACACAGCCAGGGAGCACGACTTGCACACAGCCACAATTGCGGAGGCGGAGCTGGGGCGGATAAATCGCGTGTGCGAGGCCCTGGGCATTTGCGTGCCGGAGCGCGCCCCTCCAGCCCCGAGCCAACCTCGCCGTCGAGATGACGGTGCCAAGGGGGAAAAGACCACTGTCTCGTCGGAAGGCTCGGTCTTCTACGGCCGCACCCTGTGCGCCGGCTGCCGTCGCTCCCGTCCATGCGGCGGACGCCGATTCCGATTCGGCGAAGTATGCCGATTTGTTTCTAGGCACGGGCGCGGAGGACAAAGGCGAGGGGCCTCTGGGCCGTGCCGGGGACCGAGAGTGCGTCGTGGACGATCGGGAGGGGGAAGCTTCGTCGCCTGCGGTAGTCACTGAGGTGGGGTTATCATCCGCGGGTGATGCTGAGGCGGAGTCCTCGCCCGTGGCGGCTACAGTACCGAAGCTGCCATCCATGGAAGTTGCTAGAACGGAGCTTCCGCCCACGATGGTCACCGAGGCAGAGTTGCCCCCCGCGGAGGTTACTAGAGCGGAGCCCCCACCCGCAGCGGTCACCGGGGCGGGGTTGCCACCTCCGGCGGTTGCCAGAGCGCAACTCCCGCCTACGACGGCTGCCGAGGCGGAGCTACCACCTGCGGACGTTGGTAGGGTGGAGCCCGCACCCGCGGCGGTCACCAGGGCAAGGTCTCCGCCTTACTCCTCCAAGGCGAAGCGTCCGTGCGTACAATCGCCTCCTCGTCCGAGGAAGGGGTTCGCTGCGGCGGGCAGGGTCGGGAGCCTGTGGGGCTCCGACTCCGACATCGAGGCCCCTAGGCCCAACATCCCCACGGCTCCTTCCAAGGCTGTGGCGGCTAAAGCCCGGGACCTGCTGGTGCTGGACTCCGACACGGAGGCTCCCCGGCCCATAGGGCCGGCTTCGTTCAAGGGCGCTGGCGTCCCTACTATCCCGTCCGAGGCTGCGGGGACACCCCGACGAAGTCCACCGGCTGATGCCGAAGGTAAACTCACTTGGCGTAGTTTTGTACTGTGTTCGTAGGGCCTTAAGCGCTACCTCCCCTCGCAGCGGCACATCTACCTGAGCACGGACAACCTTCGGGGTGCGGGGACATTCCTTTTGAAGGGGCGCCCGACGTTCCCGAAGCTGCCATCACAGATGCCACGTGCCCGGGCTTAGCGGGCTTTATCCCCCCACCGGCAGTGTTGGGAGCGTGGCAGGGGGTCGTGGACAGCGCGGCCGCGAACTTGGATCAGCAGGCGCTGCTGTTCTACGGGTCGGAGCACCTTGGAGATGCCCTGGAGGTCTCGGAAATGAGGGTGAGTATCTGACCTTTTAGCGACATATGGCCCTTTGGAGGTTTGCTGACCACTTTGTCGTACAGACCCTTGTCCTTGCCCGGGCGTTGCAGGCGGCTCACACCCACGAGCGGGGGGCGCTAGAGGACCAACTGCGGGCCGCCGAAGAGGCTCTGTGCGCGGCCGAGGAGGTGCACTCCGCCAAGGACGGCCGCATCCACCGCTTAGAAGTGGAGCGCGCGGAGGCGATCTCACACACCAAAGCGCTCGTGGCGGCGGCTGTTGGAAATATGCCCTAGAGGCAATCATAGAGATGATGATATTTCATTGTATCCATGATTTAATAAATGTTCCTTGAATATTGCCTTTGTGTTGATTAACAAGTATGTGACTTGTTTGTGAAACTCTTTACTTATATGGTTATTCTAAAGTTGTCCCTAGTCGGAGTTCATGTGAGGACACACGTGAATAATGGATTAGCACATGTATCGGTTGATGACCATGTTTCACAGGTCATAGACATGGAGATGTCAAACCAATAATGTGGACACATGTTTAGAACATGGGGTTGGACCGACCCAACATGAGACATAACAATTATACTTATGGTTCTCTCTCTACACAATGTGTACGCCTTGTCCTTAGACCTGAGATTGTCGCATGTACTTGAGATGTGAATCGACCTACTTAGGGGCTATCAAACGCTACTCCGTAACTGGGTAGTTATAAAGGTAGTTTTCGGGTTTGTCATGAAGCATGCTACGAGGCATGGTCAGTCGAGATGGGATTTTCCCCTCTCTACCTGAGAGAGATATCTCTGGGCCCCTCGAGTGATCGGATCCAGAAATGCATGGCCATGCTACTTAAGGTTAAGAGTTAACCTAGTAAGGGATTCCGGATCACAGGATCGAGAAAGAGTGGTCAGCTTGGAGCTCGACCAAATATCGTGAGGCAAAGGGATTGGCATGTACATAAAGTTGTGATGGTTCGTTCGATATGATCTTTGTGTATGTTTAGGAGTTGGCACGTCTTGCTAGAGGCCGCTACCAACTATTGACCGAGTAGGTAAACTCGTGTCATGTCTAAACATACGTGAACCCATAGGGTCACACACTTAAGGGCTGAAGCCTAATTCGGATTGGATCCGGGTTAGACTGGGTATTGAGTCCTAATGGGCCTCCATTCGCTGAAGCCCATTATAAGGACGTCTATAAAAGGAGGGCAAGGGCTCACAGGTTTGAGAGAGAATTTCGTGACCTCCTCAAACCCTGGCCGCCACCCCTCCCACGCCCTGGGCGCTCGCGCGGATCTAGTAATCCGGCGTGCGTTGCTTCCTCCCGTACGTGTGGATACCTTTTGGCGGCGCTGCATCTGTAGCGTTTGGACGAACCGCAAGAGAGGAGTTGTACGTTGGACGCCGCGACGAGGACGAGGAAGTAGTACGACTACTCTGCCCCGACGTGCTGCATCGACGTAGTACGACTACTCTGCCCCGACGTGCTGCATCAATTCCGCACCTGCGCGTCTAGTGGTAATTCCGTGATCTATAACTGCAGTGATCTTGGTTTACGGGTAGAATTTTTATTAATTTGCGCTAGCGTAGCCTACCCGTAGTCCTTCAGTGGTATCAGAGCCATTGCTGTCATGTTATAGGTTCGGGTGATTTGCATATGGCGATATGTAAGTCGTTATGATCGATGTGATCGATTGTATAGTTCTGGTAATGGATAGATCTGGTTTCCGTGATCATGCTGCTAAGGTCGTGCCACAACATACCCCTACCGGTCGGTATCACCATCGGGGTAGACAGTGACACGTAAAACCGATTGCGGAATGCGAAGATCAATATGATTGGTCGAATCGGAACCTAGATTAATAATCGATATTCCGTGATTGTACTGCTAAGGTCGTGCCACAACATACCCCTACCGGTCGGTATCACCATCGGGGTAGACAGTGACACGTAAAACCGGTTGCGGCACGCGAAGATCAATGCAAATTGGTCGAATCGGAACAATAGTCGATTTGGGGTAAATATGATTTGCCGATCAAAATCCTAAGTAAAAATTGCATAGATTGGATCTCTGTTTTTTTACGAATGCGAGGGGCGCTGCCCCTTCGAACCCCGCGGGGGGAAACCCCCTCGACCCCCTTATCCGGTAGATTGCGAATCTATGCATAACTTGTTTTTGCAGGATGTATGTGACCAGTATGGCCTAATGTGTATGTGATGCATGTTTGTAATATTTTCATGACCTGCGTGTCGTGGGTTCGGCAACACGGCTGGAGCCATTGTGTTGTCAAAGTATTGTATTAACGGCCTGCGTGCCGACTTGTGATGATGCCTTGTATCCATGTATTTTATTACTAGCTGTTATGAGTAATAGCTTATATTAGTACTTGGAGGACACATCACTTGGAGGGATGGCACACATTGACCATGGAGATGGAGATCATCATGGTGGACAGATTCTATGGCGATGGAGATCACCATGAGAAAATGGGCCATACTGAGTCACAACTGTGTGAATGCTATTCCTATTGTTTTACTCCTATGCATGTTTGAATGGTATAAGTATAACGATCCCTCACAAAATGTTAAGTTAAACATATGCCCTCCCAACTAAACTCTGCACCATCCCATGTCTTGTAAATTGATGGTGGGTCTATAAAATTAGGGCACCATCGACTTTCCTTGACTAGATGGGTTTGTATCGGATACATACATGCATAAGGGTTGGTGAACTTAACAAGGTTATCATAAAGGTTATGGACCTTGGGGCATAAAGGTTGGGCGCCGAGGCATAGAGATGTCACCCAACAACAAGAGTCATATAGAGATATGATTAGTAAGGTGTTACTTACCGAATTACCTTGTCTCCTAGCGGTGATGCAAAAGCTCACTAGTAGACTAGTTAATTGCGGATCTTGAATCGCTAAGAATCAATAGAGGGATATTGATTTTAGTGGGAGTACATTCTATTAAATTTGTTTAATACGGTTTACTCTATCATGGTTTTATTTGTCTTAGTATTTTGCATTTTCTGTTGTAGATCAATGGCATCTAACAACCGCGCACACCCTTTTGCTTTGCGATCGATTCTTGAGAAAGAAAAATTAAATGGAACAAACTATTCGGACTGGGTCCGTAACCTGAGAATTGTTCTCAGGGCAGATAAAAAGGAAAACGTTCTGGACACCCCAATCCCAGAAGAGCCTGCTGACAATGCGGCTGCTGCTGTTAAAAATGCCTACAAGAAAGCATGTGATGACTCTCTTGAGATTAGCTGTCTTATGCTTGCATGCATGGAACCTGACCTTCAAAAGCAGTTTGAGGATCAGGAAGCGTATGATATGATCATGGCGCTTAAGGACATGTTCCAGACACAGGCCAGGACTGAAAGGTTCAATGTCTCCAAGGCTTTTCTGGAATGCAAGTTAACAGAAGGTGCACCCGTAGGCCCACATGTGATCAAAATGGTTGGTTACAGTCAGACTTTGGATAAACTTGGTTTTCCAATTAGCCAAGAGTTGGCAACTGATTTCATTTTGGCGTCTCTACCACCTAGCTATGGACATTTCATTTCGAACTACCATATGCATGGGGTGGAAAAGGGCCTTAATGAGCTTTGTGGGATGCTCAAAACAGCAGAGAGTGACATTAAGAAGTGTGCAGGGCCTAGCCATGTGATGGCTGTGCAGAACAAGTCTAGCTTCAAGAAAAAGGGTAAGCAGTCATGGGCAAAGAATAAGGGCAAGGTTAAAGATATGATCTCAAAACCAACGCCTAAGCCTAATGCTGGACCTGGAGCTGAGACAGTATGCTTCTATTGTACAGAGACTGGCCACTGGAAGAGAAACTGCAAGAAGTACATGGATTCCGAGGAATGCAAGAAGAAGGCTGGAAGTAAGACTTCCACCCATGGTACACTTGTCATAAATGTTTTAGACATTTTTCTCGCTGATTCTCCTATTAACTCTTGGGTATTTGATACCGGATCAGTTGCTCACATTTGCAACTCGATGCAGGGGCTAATAAGAAGTAGAGGAGTCGCAAGAGGTGAAGTTGATTTTCACGTCGGAAATAAAGCAAGGGTTGCTGCATTGACCGTCGGCACCATGCAACTTCAGCTTCCTTCAAGATTTATTATGGAATTGAATAATTGTTATTATGTTCCTAGTATGAGTCGAAACATTTTATCCCCCTCATGTTTGATGAGAGATGGTTATTCATTTGCAAGTAAAGACAATGGTTGTTTGATCTCTAAAAATGAAATGTTTGTGGCTTTTGCGCCCATTGTGAATGGGTTATTTATTTTAAATCTTGATGATGCGCCCATCTTTAACATAAATGCTAAAAGACTTCGACCTAATGATTTGAATCCCACCTATGTTTGGCATTGTCGTTTGGGTCACATAAGTGAAAAGCGCATGAAGAAGCTCCATGATGATGGTCTTCTAACTTCGTTTGATTTTGAATCATACGAGACATGTGAAGCTTGTTTGCTTGGTAAGATGACCAAGTCACCTTTCAAAGGTTCTTTTGAGAGGGCATCAGACTTGTTGGAAATCATACATACTGATGTATGTGGACCAATGAGCACGACTGCTAGAGGTGGATTTCATTACTTCATAACTTTCACTGATGATTTTAGTAGACTAGCTGAATGCCCGTGCGTTGCTACGGATTATAAAATTTTATCATACTATATATTTTCAAACTAACGGGTGGTAAAATTTTTTAGAACATACATACAAATATGTTATAAATTTTTTTAAAATTCGTAGCTACACAGAAATTCCGCTAGTTGGAATAAAAATGTGAATAAACTGGTCTGAAAAACCATGCTCAATTATTAGCGAAACATGAAGGAAAGCATCACTTGCTGTTTTGCAGCGACTGCTGGAAGCATACAAGACAGAAACATAAATTTAAACCAGATGGTAACAATGGCACTGATGAAAGCAGTGGACTGATCCGAGGAGACTCAAACAGAAGATTAGAGGGGCCCTGCAAATGTCCCATTCTCCCTCTGCTCATTCCACTTCTCAACCTGATTCAGCGAGACAGGAAAAGGTCATGATACTGAAGAAAACAAGCTAAGTATTGCTCCTGTTAACAGTAAAAGCTCCCCTTTATGCATTTGCAAGGGAGTTGCTTTTGAGCCAAAGAGAGGTTAATATGATCCAGCACTCCAATGAAACATCAAAGGATATAGGAATGGATGAACTGTGGGAGTTAAATGTAAATACTACATTGAATTTGAACCCTCAGAAGGCTTCAAGTAACAGTCAATTGAAAACAAAATAGTTTCTTGAGCAGCTTAAATAGGCCTCAAGAAAAAATGGTGCATTAGCATAACAGCTGTATGATAAATCAAGTGTTTTTTTAGTTTATGATATGGAAGCAATAGAATGCTCTCTATGTGCCTTGTTTTTCTTTTACAATGTTACACAGTATAGTCATTTTTTTCTTTTACAATGTTACACAGTATAGTCATTTCATCAATGTTGATCATCTTGCCTGATGCATCAATTGTAACTCTCAAGCAAAAAATTCTTCCGCGGGATTTTCAGATGAATAATTTCAATGAAGTTACTTCATTGACAAGAAAAATCACTATTAGCAGATGACAGATGCAGTCTGCAAACTGCTGCTCAACAGGAGCATGTTGTTACTACTGAAGCATCCAGCTGACTTATAAATGTTAATAGTACAAGCAGTTATACCAAAGAGAAACACCATATGCTGATACTGACAGAAACAGCTAAGTTCATGCTTTCTGACCAAGCAATTCATATTATAGATGGCTCTTAAATCCAGAAGCAATATTCTGGATTTAGATTTAGTGATAATTCAGAATGCATTTCTTACCGTCTGGCAACTTCATGCATCTACTATTGTACAGAAAAACTAAGCTCACCCAGTTCATAATCAAGCATTCAAGCTTTCTGATATTATGCCTTTGCAGTTGGAAATAATGAAAAATAATGGTGGTAGCCATATAGGGTAGTCAAATCAGCGAACATGGTCCAAAACCGTTCCATGAACATTTTGGACCATGAAATTTCCTTTCTTATAAGATTGCATCTACCATCTTTTGTCTCCTTTGTCCAATGAGAGATAAGGTAAATCCTATATGCTGACAAATGCTGAAAATTAAAGATTTATTACGATAAATATGAGTACGTATTCCAATGACTAAAACTATCAATTTGAAAAAATTTCAACGTTTAATCAGGATGGCGTAATCTCTGATTTACCCCATAAGTACATAACTAAACAGAGAAGGAACAAGCTTGGACTAATTAATAGTACAAAAATGTTATAGATCAAGAAAAGAACAAAACATGAATAGCAAAAGGAGACATAACCAATAAGCATGGTGATTGTTCTGCGGGGGTATCAGACTAATGCAAAATATATAGAGAGAAGATCCTAAAAACTTGTAAGCACAATCATGTGAAGAAAAGTACAGTTGAAAAATTAGTGGCTGCAAGCACCAAAATGCTTTAATGGTAACATAACTGCTACCTAAATTGCAACATATTTACATTTAACTGAAATTGCATGACCAAACAACTCAAAGCAAAGCTATCAAGCTATAATTCCAACTCAATATGGCAAGTTAGGCATGTAGCAAACCATTAGCAACTGCATATTGGTTTGCGCATAGGAGAAAGGGCAAGAATACCTGGTACAACATACAGCACTGGTCACAATCAGTTAAAAGAAAATGGTTGTTAAGGTAAATCAGATGCAGACGTATTACATAAAACTGAACCATCAAAAAATGGAAGATAAAATTTACCTTTAAACCGCCTTCTGAGTTCTGTCTATGCTTCATTTTGTTTACCTGGAATAGACTAATACAATATAGTAAATCCCATCTATTTTCAACTGATTTCACCTATGTATTTTAGAAATGTTGTAAGATTGCAACGTTTACCTTTGCTGTTAGATCCTGGGATAGCTGAGAGGCATTTTGCCGACCACCTCCTACGCTCAAGCATTGCCAATGCTTGTAGTCCGACGCTTATGTAACAAAAACACAAATTGTGTAATTAATCATCATCTCACCTAGCGTGGAGCAGAAAATTCTAAAGATTCTTACTAAAATTAAAGTAAATATTAGCCAAACCTGCAGATACTATACGCCATCAATGACAAGAACCTAATTAGCACTTTATAACTCTCAATAGCAACACTCCACATCGTAGGGTCTTTAGCATTCAGTATTCCCAGTTAGATTGGTGCTTAGGATTCCCAGTCAAAACCCACTATCTCAGTTAGCTCTCTGAGGCACATTCAAAAATATTTGTTTTATCTCAGACAACATCCATGACAAAGCGAAAATCACAAAAGGGAATTTGTAGGCTTAAGTATAAACACTTGGTCCAGGGAAGAAAGTATCCCTTTTTGTACCAATGCAACTCTAACCACATAACTGACTGACAAAACCACAGGAGCCAACTTTGAGTCTGGCCAGATGGTGGATCTGCTATAAGAACTATGTTATCTTGAATATGCACTGAACATGAAGCACTTATTAGTACCTGTGTTATTCTAGCTAATCATGCAGCCTCAAAGCCTTTCTGTAAAGGCATTGTTTGGGATAGTTGCTCTTAGAAATTAATTGTTGCCTTTTTTTAGTGAAGCAACACAATCTGATGGAGAAAAGGAGCTGCAGAAGCTGGAAACCCATGCCAATACTAATGGAATGCAAATATCAAAATATCGATGTGTATGTGTTACCTGTATAAATGGAGGCTTCACGAGCTGCGGCAGGCATGTTGGATGTGTTAGCCACAAGTGTTGTTTTTTTCATGACTGACTCTTCACGTCCATCAGGTAATGTTATTGTCAACTGTGGGAAGTCCATAAGGACCTCAGCCATCTCATTTCCTCTTTCCCCACAGCCCACATAAACCACAGCTTCGGAATTAGAGTACTGTATAAGGTAACTTGAGTTAGTAAAAAGGCCAATATCCACAGCTGGACAAAAATAGCAGCTAAGAAACAAGGGCGGAATAGCCATGAGACCTTCGAAAGTGCCTGACTAATGACAGTTTTTCCGCAACCAACTGCTCCGGGAATAGCATATGTTCCTCCAAGCACTGACGGAAATAGTGTGTCAAGTACACGGTGAAACCAATTCACAGTATATGTGAGATACAGAAAAATTTAATGGAACAGGATCCATCAGGCAATGTTATTGTCAGCTGCGGGAAGTCTGTAAGGACTTCAGACATCTCATTTCCTCTTTCCCCACAGCCCACATAAACCACAGCTTCAGAATTAGAGTACTGTATAAGGTAACCTGAGTCAGTAAAAAAGGCCAATATCCACAGCCGGACAAAAATAGCAGCTAAGAGACAAGCGGAATAGCCATGAGACCTTAGAAAGTGCCTGACTAATGACAGTCACCACTCAGACAAGAGCGGAATAGCCATGAGATGAGACCTTCAAAAGTGCCATGAGAACAGCAGATTTAGCAAAAAAACACAGGAAGATAAAATTAAGCATTCCATAAATGGATGAATCTTAATCATCCAATCACATAGCTATACTTTGAAGCAGTCACCACTCAGCACACCAAACGCCGTAGCATCAAACCCGACATCTTGAAGGAGTACAACAAGTGAACAATCCAGGTGAAGACGTAGGCGCCAAGCTGAACGATTTACAGATGTGTTGCAAGCTAACAAAACAAAATCACCGAAGGATAGGTGCGATTCATACTGGTTTATGTGCATCTATAATCAATGTTTCCCTTTAATTCATCTAGCCAATGAAAAACTATTTAGACAAGCTAACTGACCCTGTGCAGTTCAAGAACCCAAAAGGTTCACCCAAATTCTTATGGGCAAGTAATCAAACATCTCGTGTGCAAAAACCATGAAACCATAACTCAATATACACCAAAAGGTTTCGTACTAATTTAATGAAACACTTGATGAGCACACGCTGAAACTATGGCACGCAAACAGACAATATTCGGTTAGTCAGTATTGAATATATAAGCTTTACTAATCACAGACAATACGAATACGCATACGCAATCTTGGGTTGAATCTCATGATATGTATTAGTTATACTGTTTCCTTGTTTTGTGGAAAACCAAATCATATACACCACATTCTTTCTAGCATCGATGCAAAGATTTCCCACGGTTTCACAAGAACAGCAGGGACCAATCCCACATCCTGAACACAAAATTTGGCACAAGAACGCACAGTCCAGACAAGAAAATGGCAAATGATTTCATCCTTACCTTGTTCTTGATTCTTGATGTGGGCAAGACTGAAACACGGCTGCCTCCTTCCTCTCCGAGCCAGCCGCCGCCGCAGCCGCGCCTCCTCCTACCTCCGCCCCCAACCGGTGAGATGGAGGTCGCGCCGCCTCCTTCCTCCGCTCCCAACCGCCGCCCCCGCCGTCGCCTCCTTTCGGGATGCGGGTGGTTTGGACTGAAGTTTGTGGGCGGTTGCCCGACAGGGAGGCGCGGTCGTCGGCCCGTGGAGAGGAGGAGGCGAGGGGCGGGGCGGAGGAGCGGGGGGAGGAGGAGGCGGGGAGGAGGCGGCGGCGGCGGCGCGGAGGAGGGGAGGAGGAAGCGAGGGCGGAGCAGAGGAGTGGGGGGAGGAGGAGGCGGCGGCGCGGGGTGGGGAGGAGGAGGAGGCGGCAGAGGAGCGGGGGAGGAGGCGGCGGAGGAGGAGCGGGGGAGGCGCGGGGTGGAGAGGAGGGTAGGAGGCGAGGGCGGAGCGGCGGCGGAGGGAGGGGAGGAGGCGAGGGCGGAGTGGCGGCGGAGGAGGGAGGGGAGGAGCGACGGGCGGAGCGGCGGCGGAGGAGGGAGGGGAGAAGCGACGGGATTCGGTGGGGGAGGAGGCGCACGGATAGGCGAGGGCGGAGCGGGGGGAGGAGCAGCGGGGAGACGTGGAGAACGGGCGGAACGGGGGGAGGCGCAGGATTTTAGGGCCACGTGTCAGCGCTAAAGGAAGTGTAGAATACACCATCACCTTGAACTCCTTCTTTTAGGAGTAGAGATATGGCTATGTCTACTTAATGAAGCATAAGTCTGAAACTTTTGAAAAGTTCAAAGAGTTCCAGAATGAGGTTGAAAATCAACGTGCCAAGAAAATTAAGGCTCTGCGATCTGATCGTGGTGGCGAGTATTTGAGTCATGAATTTAGCAATCATCTGAAGAGTTGCGGAATTGTTCCACAGCTAACACCGCCCGGAACGCCTCAAAGAAACGGGGTATCCGAGCGGCGTAATCGGACCTTGTTGGACATGGTTCGATCGATGATGAGCCAGTCAGATCTACCATTATCATTTTGGGGTTACGCTCTAGAAACGGCAGCTTTCACACTTAATAGGGTATCGTCTAAATCCGTAGTTAAGACACCATATGAGATATGGACTGGGAAGAGTCACAGTTTGTCTTTTCTAAAGATTTGGGGATGTGAGGCGTTTGTCAAGCGACTACAGTCGGACAAGCTCACACCCAAGTCGGATAAATGCATTTTCGTGGGATATCCGAAGGAAACCTTTGGATATTACTTCTACAACCGACTAGAGGGCAAAGTGTTTGTCGCTCGAAGTGGTGTTTTCCTAGAGAAAGAGTTTCTCAACAGGGAGACAAGTGGAAGAACGGTGCAGCTTGAAGAGGTTCAAGATGAACCAATCGGGGAAGACTCGACGAATGATGCCCACATGGCAGAACAAGTTGAGGAACCCATGGCAAAGGAAGCACCACCACCACGAAGGTCGGAAAGGCTCCGCAATGCGCGAGATATGTTATTGTTAGACAATGATGAGCCTACGACCTATGCGGAAGCAATGATGGACCCAGACTCTGAGAAATGGCAAAGTGCCATGAGATCCGAGATAGCATCCATGGGAGACAATCAAGTTTGGAACTTGGTTGACCCGCCTGATGGTGTTAAAACCATAGAGTGCAAATGGATCTATAAAAAGAAGATTGATATGGATGGAAATGTTCATATCCATAAAGCTCGACTTGTCGCAAAAGGTTTTCGGCAAGTTCAAGGAGTTGACTACGATGAGACCTTCTCGCCTGTAGCGATGCTTAAATCTATACGGATCATTCTAGCTATTGCTGCATATTTCGACTATGAAATATGGCAGATGGATGTCAAAACGGCTTTCCTTAATGGAAATTTAACCGAGGACGTGTATATGATACAGCCCGAGGGTTTTGTCGATCTAATCAATGCTAGAAAAGTATGCAAACTTCAAAAATCCATTTATGGATTGAAGCAAGCATCTCGGAGTTGGAACATTCGTTTTGATGAAGTGGTCAAAGGGTTTGGCTTCATCAAAAACGAAGAAGAATCTTGCGTTTACAAGAAGGCAAGTGGGAGCTCGCTCGTATTTCTAATCTTATATGTAGATGACATATTACTGATTGGAAATGATATTCCTATGCTCGAGTCCGTTAAGACCTCACTGAAAAATAGTTTTTCAATGAAGGACTTAGGGGAAGCGGCATATATTTTGGGTATTAAGATCTATAGAGATAGATCAAAAAGGCTAATAGGATTAAGCCAGAGTACTTACATTGACAAAGTGTTGAAACGGTTCAACATGGAGGAGGCAAAGAAAGGGTTCTTGCCAATGTCTCATGGCATAAATCTTGGCAAGACTCAGTGTCCTTCGACAACTGATGAGCGAGATCGCATGAGTAAGATTCCATATGCTTCGGCCATTGGATCTATCATGTATGCTATGATATGTACTCGCCCAGATGTTTCCTATGCTCTAAGTGTTACGAGCAGATACCAGGCTGATCCCGGTGAGAGTCACTGGACAGCGGTTAAAAACATCTTCAAGTATTTGAAAAGAACTAAGGATGTGTTCCTAGTCTACGGAGGTGAGGAAGAGCTCGTTGCAAATGGTTACACCGATGCAAGCTTCCAAACCGACAAAGACGATTACAAGTCGTAATCGGGTTTTGTGTTCATTTTGAACGGTGGTGCGGTCAGTTGGAAGAGTTCCAAGCAGGAGACTGTTGCTGACTCTACAACGGAGGCCGAGTACATTGCAGCTTCTGAAGCAGCAAAGGAAGGTGTTTGGATAAGGAAGTTCATATCTGAACTAGGTGTGGTTCCTAGTGCGTGCAGTCCTCTGGATCTTTACTGTGATAACAGTGGGGCCATTGCGCAAGCCAAGGAGCCAAGGAATCACCAAAAGAACAAACACATACTGCGGCGGTTTCATCTCATTCGAGAGATCCTCAATCGAGGAGATTTAAAGATATGCAAAATACACACGGATTTGAATATTTCAGATCCTTTGACGAAACCTCTCCCACAGCCTAAGCATGAGGCGCACACAAGAGCTATGGGTATTAGATATCTTCTAGATTGACTCTAGTGCAAGTGGGAGACTGTTGGAAATATGCCCTAGAGGCAATCATAGAGATGATGATATTTCGTTGTATCCATGATTTAATAAATGTTCCTTGAATATTGCCTTTGTGTTGATTAACAAGTATGTGACTTGTTTGTGAAACTCTTTACTTATATGGTTATTCTAAAGTTGTCCCTAGTCGGAGTTCATGTGAGGACACACGTGAATAATGGATTAGCACATGTATCGGTTGATGACCATGTTTCACAGGTCATAGACATGGAGATGTCAAACCAATAATGTGGACACATGTTTAGAACATGGGGTTGGACCGACCCAACATGAGACATAACAATTATACTTATGGTTCTCTCTCTACACAATGTGTACGCCTTGTCCTTAGACCTGAGATTGTCGCATGTACTTGAGATGTGAATCGACCTACTTAGGGGCTATCAAACGCTACTCCGTAACTGGGTAGTTATAAAGGTAGTTTTCGGGTTTGTCATGAAGCATGCTACGAGGCATGGTCAGTCGAGATGGGATTTTCCCCTCTCTACCTGAGAGAGATATCTCTGGGCCCCTCGAGTGATCGGATCCAGAAATGCATGGCCATGCTACTTAAGGTTAAGAGTTAACCTAGTAAGGGATTCCGGATCACAGGATCGAGAAAGAGTGGTCAGCTTGGAGCTCGACCAAATATCGTGAGGCAAAGGGATTGGCATGTACATAAAGTTGTGATGGTTCGTTCGATATGATCTTTGTGTATGTTTAGGAGTTGGCACGTCTTGCTAGAGGCCGCTACCAACTATTGACCGAGTAGGTAAACTCGTGTCATGTCTAAACATACGTGAACCCATAGGGTCACACACTTAAGGGCTGAAGCCTAATTCGGATTGGATCCGGGTTAGACTGGGTATTGAGTCCTAATGGGCCTCCATTCGCTGAAGCCCATTATAAGGACGTCTATAAAAGGAGGGCAAGGGCGCACAGGTTTGAGAGAGAATTTCGTGACCTCCTCAAACCCTGGCCGCCACCCCTCCCACGCCCTGGGCGCTCGCGCGGATCTAGTAATCCGGCGTGCGTTGCTTCCTCCCGTACGTGTGGATACCTTTTGGCGGCGCTGCATCTGTAACGTTTGGACGAACCGCAAGAGAGGAGTTGTACGTTGGACGCCGCGACGAGGACGAGGAAGTAGTACGACTACTCTGCCCCGACGTGCTGCATCGACGTAGTACGACTACTCTGCCCCGACGTGCTGCATCAATTCCGCACCTGCGCGTCTAGTGGTAATTCCGTGATCTATAACTGCAGTGATCTTGGTTTACGGGTAGAATTTTTATTAATTTGCGCTAGCGTAGCCTACCCGTAGTCCTTCAGCGGCACGGTTGTCGGTCATAGAGGCGGCGCGACAAGAGGCCGCGGTGGAGCAGGATGGCCTACTTCAGCAAATCGCTACGCTGGAGAAAGAGAAAGGCCGTCTCGCCGCGTCCCTTGGGGAGCGGGACCAGACTTTGGGCGAGCCTCGGTGGCCGCGTGGGATGCCATGCTGGCTTTGGAAGGCGCCCTTGAAGATCTTGTCACCGAAGTGCCGCCCCGCTCCTTCGGTCCCGAAGAGCTGTCGCGGACACTTCGTCAGATCGGGGATGCAGCCAACCTTGCTCAAAACGCCGCGACGTCCTTCGGCAACCACTGCTCCTATGTGACCTCGTGCCTGGTATGTGCGCTCTTGCGGCACCGGGGCTACTAGCATGTCGACGGGCTAGCTGACCCCCAACTGGAGATGCCGGCCGGGGCCGGGGTGATGTCAGGTGCTGTGCGAGCTGTCCGCCACGCTGTTCGGGTTTTCCACGAGAGGATCTGGGAGTACATCGGGGAGGCTGCAGCAAAAATCGAGCTATGGCGGACCATGTACAATGAAGGGAACCTCAGCCGGTGGCTCGATGAAGTCCCGCAGCGCGACGAAGGTGGCACCGAAGCCTCGGGGCGTGGTGTGAACCCACAGGTGTGACACCGGGGTTCTCATGTGTTGGCGTGCGTTGTAATACGCATGCCCCCTTTTATGAATAAAGTAGGAATTGCCTCCATGTTCTGACTAGCGTACCCCTATGTTCCGAGCAGCTACCCGACAGGGACCGGCTGCTAGTTTCTGACCTTGTGACCCGATGGCATCTTCGACGCTGGTGGCGAGCTAAGGAGTCGCTGGATTTCTGGGCGGCCCGGGTTTCGTCGGGCGAGGTCTCAGTGCGGACGCACGTTAAGGAGGAGCTTGCCGAGTAGCGGCTGTGAGCATCCAAGGACGCCTGTGCATTTTACTTTTACTGCGCCCCCCTTTGTAAACATCCTCCTGTTGGAAATATGCCCTAGAGGCAATCATAGAGATGATGATATTTCGTTGTATCCATGATTTAATAAATGTTCCTTGAATATTGCTTTTGTGTTGATTAACAAGTACGTGACTTGTTTGTGAAACTCTTTACTTATATGGTTATTCTAAAGTTGTCCCTAGTCGGAGTTCATGTGAGGACACACGTGAATGATGGATTAGCACATGTATCGGTTGATGACCATGTTTCACAGGTCATAGACATGGAGATGTCAAACCAATAATGTGGACACATGTTTAGAACATGGGGTTGGACCGACCCAACATGAGACATAGCTATTATATTTATGATTCTCTCTACACAATGTGTACGCCTTGTTCTTAGACCTGAGATTGTCGCATGTACTTGAGATGTGAATCGACCTACTTAGGGGCTATCAAACGCTACTCCGTAACTGGGTAGTTATAAAGATATCTTTCGGGTTTGTCATGAAGCATGCTGCGAGGCATGGTCAGTCGAGGTGGGATTTGCCCCTCTCTACCTGAGAGAGATATCTCTGGGCCCCTCGAGTGATCGGATCCAGAAATGCATGGCCATGCTACTTAAGGTTAAGAGTTAACCTAGTAAGGGATTTTGAATCACAGGATCGAGAAAGACTGGTCAGCTTGGAGCTCGACCGAATATCGTGAGACAAAAGGATTGGCATGTATATAACGTTGTGATGGTTCGTCCGATATGATCTTTATGTGCGTTTAGGAGTTGGTACGTCTTGCTAGAGGCCGCTACCAACTATTGACCGAGTAGGTATACTCGCGTCATGTCTAAACATACGTAAACCTATAGGGTCACACACTTAAGGGCTGAAGCCTAATTCGGATTGGATCTGAGTTAGACTGGGTATTGAGTCCTAATGGGCCTCTATTCGTAGAAGCCCATTGTAAGGACGTCTATAAAAGGAGGGCAAGGGCGCACAGGGTTGGGCAGAGAGGTTTTCATGACATCCTCAAACCCTGGCCGCCACCCCTCCCATGCCCTGGTCGCTCGCGCGGATCTAGTAATCCGGCGTGCGTCGCTTCCTCCCGTACGTGTGGATACTTTTGGTGGCGCTGCTTCTGTAGCGTTTGGACGAACCGCAATAGAGGAGTTGTACGTGGGACGCCGCGACGTGGATGAGGAAGTAGTACGACTACTCTGCTCCGACGTGCTGCATCAACTTAGTACGACTACTCTGCCCCGACGTGCTGCATCATTCCGCACCTGCGCGTCTAGTGGTAAGACCGTGATCTATAACTGCAGTGATCTTGGTTTACGGGTAGAAATTTTAATTTGCGCTAGTGTAGCCTACTCGTAGCACTTCACCTCCGACTAATACAGGAAAGGAATTTTAGTTGAAGCATCTCGCATGCATCTCTGTCACTTGTTATTGCCGCGCTGTCCCCCGGTGGTCCTACGAGATTATACTTCACGCTCGCCCGTATGCTAGGTAGACTTCTGCGTGCTTTGTCTCCTTTCGAAGTGGTGTGAGCGGAGCTGGCGCCTAGTCGAGATAGACGCGTGAGCACTCCGTCCCCTACCCTTCGAAGTGGTGGCAGCGGAGCTAGCGCCTGGCCGAGGCAGACGCGCGAGCGCTCCGTCCCCTACCCTTCGAAGTGGTGGCAGCGGAGCTGGCGCCTAGCCGAGGTAGACGCACGAGCGCTCCGCCCCTACCCTTCGAAGTGGTGGCAGTGGAGCTGGCGCCTAGTCGAGGCAGACGCGCGAGCGCTCCGTCCCCTACCCGTCGAAGTGGTGGCAGCGGAGCTGGCGCCTAGCTGACGTAGACGCGCGAGCGCTCTGTCCCTTACCCTTCGAAGTGGTGGCAGCGGAGCTGGCGTCTAGCCGAGGCAGACCCTACCCTTCGAAGTGGTGGCGGCGGAGCTGGCGCCTAGCCAAGGTAGACGCGCGAGCGCTCCATCCCCTACCCTTCGAAGTGATGGCAGCGGAGCTGGCGCCTAGTCGAGGCAGACGCGCGAGCGCTGCTGCTTCTCAGCGTTGGTGACTCCCGTACTCGCTGCCGTGGGACGCGCGCGAGGACGACGGCCATGCGCCTAGTTTGTGCTCCGCGGGATGCGCGTAGGGGTAAGCCTCTGTTGAGCCTTACCGGTGCTCCGTGGAATGTGCGCGGAGGCAAGCTGAAGGATCGAAAACGGCAACAGAGGGGGGTGAATGGTGCCTTTTTAAAAATCGCCCCCAAAGTATTCACGAGAATCTCAACTCTCCAATAGCTATAAAAAAGCTATGAAGAAGTAGAATGAGCGCTCACTAAAAATAGACGATCATAACCAAAGACAAATCAAGAAGAATCAAGACAATCTAAGAGATATGCCTGTTTGTGACTCAGAGTTAAAACCCCTTTTTTTAATGAGAGATCAGAAACCAGGTTTAGAGCAAATGGCAAATAAATTGCAAACAAAGAAGAGATACAGCCGAGCACTTGATTAAGCAGGAAAAATTGCCGAGAAAAGTATTAAATAGACCAAGCAATTCAAGCAGGACCGAAAGCTGAAAAACAGTAGGCAACAGGACTGAAAATAAGTTGTACTGAGAACAAAAACTGTCAAGACAAAACTGAAGAAATGATAGAAAACAGAGGGCAGTCGGCAAGAGACAAACGTAGTAGCAGCTACATGATTTGAAAGAGCCGAACAACAAGATTAGACAAAAGACTGCAGGGAAATCAGCACACATCGGGTACTACAAGAACAACAAAAAGCAAGCTGCGCAGAGAGGCAAAATCGAAAGAAAGGAAGCTGACAAATAACTTGAGAGAGGCAGCTGTCCTAAAAATTTTGCACAGTGAATAAAGGCAACAACTTGACAAACTGCTGTTCTAAATAATCAAAGTAGACCGAAAGCCTTAAAGGCAAATGCCTGCAGAACACAGAGACAAAAATTAAGCACATGCTCTCCTTCTATGATGAGTTGGCTAATTACTTGGGCAGCTAGAAACCGAAAAGCAGTAAAGAGAGCAGATTCATTGCAGGGGGGACTGAAACCTGGTTTTTGTCCAAACAGATAAAGCGGCAAGTTGCTGGTCCAAAAAACAAGGCAGATCTGGTATTGCTGAACTAGAAACTGCCAGGAAGAAGTAACACTAAAACAGAGATATAGACAAAACCGAAAGGCACTGAAAAACGCTGCTAACCGAGAGCTTCCCTTGCTGCTGAAAACAGGATCAACTTGGTAGCAGAAGGTAATGAGCTATGAGCTGTCGGCAGGAAAATAACGCAGAGAATAGAAAACACGGGAATCTAAGAATTTCTGTTGAGAAAAGAACCCTCGACACAGAGAAGACTAAACTGGGAAGAACAAAAACACCATATGATACTCAGCTCAAAATAAATGCTAAGAGATGAATGATTACCTTATCAAGGAGTTCTTACAATCATCAAACATCTTCCCCATACGCATATACGCAAAAGGAGAAATCAAGAACTCACACCATAGTAAGAAAATGGGCACTATCACTGCCTACTACTCCTCACACTACAACAGAAATAACACACTCATACATGGAGAGCAAAAACACCAAAACCTTCATCTAGCACTAGAGAGCTCCTCTCTAGTTATAGCCTTCCCTATTGGGTTTGCAAGTTTGCTTTGCCCATTAAGCCTCCAACAACTCTTGTACTTTATCTATTAGCTCAAAACCAAATCCGCTTCCTTTTGTGCAGCCCTGCGCTTTTACCAAAACACTCCTCCTGCACCTTCCGGGAAGCTTCCTCATTTCTTGCTGCCCAAACCTCGCAACCACCTCGAGTCCTCGCCGTCTTCGGCACACCTCGACCGCTTTGACCTCGGCACCTCCTATGCCTAGTTCAGTCATCCCGTGCCTCGCCACGACTCCACCTCGATGTCCTGCAGCCATCACAGACAAGAAACATATCACATAGCACCGCTCGACATAATGTAATCAACAATAGCATTAAGAGAAATCTTAAGCATGAAAAAGCACAAACCCGTCGAATCAAAGGAATAAGCATCCTAAGCACTTCGACCAAGTTTGACCAAGTCCGACCGAAGCCGATTGCACCGTGCAACGACATGGCCCGAACCATTCAAATCAAACTCGACTTTCCTAAAATAGATGTCAATTACTCATCACACACACGGGGTAACCTCCACATGGTCTATCACAAGCCTCTGCTGCGCCTTGTGCATACTCTGCGGGGTGCGCACGGAGGCAAGCCTCTGCTGCGCCTTGTGCATACTCTGCGGGGTGCGCGCGGAGGCAAGCCTCTGCTGCGCCTTTTCTCTCTTTTCTTTTGTACTCCATGGAGTGCGTGGGACCATCAATCACATCTTATTTATACTCCGGAGAGTACGCATAGGGATGACGCCCATGCGTGCGCGGGAACATCCGCGTCTTGTTTATACTTGGCAGAGTGCGTAGGGATAGCCTCCGCGTCTTACTTATACTCCGTCGAGTGCGCACAGAGGTAAGCCTCGATGCTGCATCTTATTTATACTCCGTAGAGTGCGCACGGAGGTAAGCCTCGACGCTGCGTCTTGTTTATACTCCGTAGAGTGCGCACGGAGGTAAGTCTCGACGCTGCGTCTTGTTTATACTCTGTAGAGTGCGCACGGAGGTAAGCCTCGACACCGCGTCTTGTTTATACTCCGTAGAGTGCGCACGGAGGTAAGCCTCGATGATGCGTCTTGTTTATACTCCGTAGAGTGCGCACGGAGGTAAGCCTCGACGCTGCGTCTTGTTTATACTCCGTAGAGTGCGCACGGAGGTAAGCCTCGACGCTGCGTCTTGTTTATACTCCGTAGAGTGCGTGCGAAGGCGTCCCCCGCTCGTCTTTGTTTATACTTACGGAGAGTGCGCACGCGAACGCGTGTCTTTGTTTATACTCACAAAGAGTGCGCGCGTGAACGCGTGTCTTTGTTTATACTCACAAAGAGTGCGCGCAAACGCGTGTCTTTGTTTATACTCACAGAGAGTGCGCGCGCGAACGTGTGTCTTTGTTTATACTCACAGAGAGTGCGCGCGGAGGCAAGCCTTCGCGCGTTTTTGCAAGTAGGAAGACTAGTTTTGCAAACGGTGAACTTTATTGAATTCTCGTTTGCGCGGGTGAGCAATTACAAAAGACGAGGTACTAACCACTAGTCGCTCAAGGGCGGGAATGGCGGCGGCTGTCGCTGCCGTGGCTACGAGCGTGGCACAGTGGGAGCCTCTACTGCCAAAGCAATCCATGTGGGAGCTTCTTGAGGCTGCCTAGGATCCTTGCGCAGACATGCCCGGCCTAGGCGTTCCGTTGAGCCTCATGGTGCGGACCTCTGGTGCCGAGCTCTATACGCCGAGCCATGTCCTGGTCACCGTGGGCAGTGATAATGCCCCGCGGACCGGGGATCTTTATGCATAGGAAGCCGTGGTGTGGAACTGTCCCGAAAGAATTGAGAATTGGTCGCCCCAATATGGTGTTGTAAGGGTATGGGATATCGACGACGTCGAAGGTGGCATCTTCGCTCCTCACGTTGTCGTCCCGACCAAAGGAGACCTGTAGGCATATCTGGCCTAGCGCCCTCAGGGGCTGGCCTCCGAAGCCCTACAGCGGGGCTCCCAAGGGGCCCAGGCGACTTCGGGGGATCCCCATTTGGCGAAGGCCGCCACGAATAAAATGTTCGCGGAGCTTCCTCCATCGACTAGGACACGCTTGACTTCGTATCCCGCGATGGTGACCTGGATGACTAGGGGGTCTTGGTGGGGGAACTCCACGCCTTCGGTCTCAGCGGGCGTGAAGGTAATCTCGTGCTGCGCCTAGTCCGAAAGTGCCTGTGCCAGGTATGCCACCACGTGGTGTAGTCTCTGCATGTAGGCCTTTCGTTGCCACGCCGAAGTGAACTCCAGCGAGGAGCCCCCAGAGATGACGTTTATGACTCTGCGCTGGCCTTCCTCCGAGGCTTGGATCCGCAGGGGGCCCTCCTGGGGTTGTCGCACATGGGCTTGGATCCGCGGGGGCCCTCCTGAGGCTGCAACTCCTGATCTTGGATTTGCATGGGGCCTTCCAAGGGATGCTGGACGTGGGCTACGATGGGCGGGCGTACCTCGGGGTTTCTGTCCCTGGCGAAGCTCTGCCGAAGTGCAGCGATGGTGGTGCATGCGTGCGTGTTGTGGCTGCCCCGCCCATGCACCTCGCACCACAGGCCGTGCTGGTGGTCGTCGTATTCTGCGCGGGTCCTATCGCCGCGACCCCGACCGCGCCCCGACCCTGGCCTCAGCGAGCTCTACCGCCGCGACCAACAGGGGCAGTGTCCTCGGAGCCGCCTTCGATGTCGAAGACGTAGCGGACTCTTCGAGACTTCTGCTGGCCACGCTTAGGCTTGTCGTCCGGCAGGTCCTTGTGCTGGGCGTCCTTGCGCTCGGAGGCGTCCTTCGATGGCTCCTGCTTGTGCTTGCCTTTCAAGGAGCCTTCCTTCGGTGAACCTTCGTTCTTTGCTGAGCCCTCCGCCTGGTTGGTATCGGAGTCGTCACCCTGGCGCCGCCGCGCGTCCTCTTACGCTCTGGCGTACTCTTCCATCCTGTCAAAGAGCTTCGCCACCATCTTGATTGACTTCCGCGCGTTATATCCGGCCAGCGGCCCTAGGCGAAGACCTTGTACCGCTGCGTTGATGATGATTGTTTCGTTGACATCCTTGACCTGGCAGCGGACCTTCGCGAAGCGCTTGAAGTACTCCCGGAGCTTCTCCGAGGGTTTCTGCTTGACCGCGAAGAGCTGGTCCACGTCGACGTGCTCGACATAGTTTCCCTGGAAGTTGTTGTAGAGTCGATCGCGGATCTGCTCCCATGCGTAGATGGATTTTGGCTCGATGGTGAAAACCCAAGAGAGAGCCACTCCCTGTAGCACGAGGGGGAGTCCTTTCGCCTTCGTGGTATCGTCTCTGCCGGCAGCTTCGATGGCGGTCTCGTACACACGCACGAACTCCCGGGGGTCAGTGTCGCCCTTGTACGACTCGATAGCACTGGGAACTTGAAGTCCTCCGGCCATACCGCATGCTGCAAACCTGCAGAGAGTGGGGACTCCGGGTCCATGCGTCGCAACGGGACGCAACTAGACGTAGGGGCGTTGCGGCTATCCGCCCGTTCTAGCGTGGGCTCTGACACGACCACCGGCGGGGTCTGGTGACTCCGAGCCTCTTGCATATCCTACACGGCCCCGCGGAGATCTGCCAACTCCCGCTGGAGCGTGCCGAGGGCCACCAGCAGGGCGTTCTCCACCGTAGGCGTAGCCGGGGCGGCCAGCGCACCTGGTCGTGCTGCCGTGACAGCGGCGACCACGGCCTGCGCTCCTGTGTCGCCTGCTGCGCCGGCATGGTGGACTCCAGAGTCGGAGACAAGGCCTGCGTTGCCGCCGGAACCGCTCGTCGCTCCCAAACCGGGTGCAAGGGTGGTGGCCGTGCCGACGTGGGCACCGACGTTGTCGTCCCCAACCACCCGGCCGGTGCTGCCGGCGTTGGCCGTCGTACCCGCGGTGGGATCACTCGTCACACGCGGGGCGGTGTCGACCGTCGTGGCGATGGTCGCGGGGTTGACCATCGTGGCAGCAATGGCGGGGTCGCCCGTCGTGCCGTGGACGCCGACGTTCATGGCCGTCGCACCCGCGTCGCCGTCCACAGCTGCGACTGCCAACGCCGAAGCCCTAGTGTTGACACGAGACTTCATCGCATCCACCGCCTTCTTCTTTTCCACCGACGACGAAGCTTTCTTTGGTGCCATCCTCCTTCGGATCTTAAGGCTTGCTCTTGTCTTCCCACGGACGGCGCCAACTGTTGTGGTTACAGACCAAACAGAGAGAGAGTCTGGTAGTGGAGAGTTAGGAGAGCAATGCTTAGGGTTTTCCCCGTGGCCTGTATCGTATATATATCCACATGGGGAGTGCTTTTACAATTATACCCTTACACTCAAGCATCCCTTTCAGGGGTATTTACGTCATTACACATGTCCCATTCTGGGCCTTACAACCTTCTAATAGGCCAACTGGACTTAGGTGGGGGCCACCACTACAACAGGCACAAAAAAATAATATATCTCTCGGTTAGACTACATATCACCACTGAAATACATAGTATATTTGAAAAATGTATATTTGGTAGAATCACTAGGATCTTAGATTCTGTAGTTTGATCCTACAATGTGATCCCATCAGAGTATCTCCGATTTGATTCTACAGCATCCAAAAAAACATCCAGTAATTTCTATAGTTTCCTAAAAAGAAAAATTCTATAGCATCCTCTGGACCCTGATCTAGTCATCTTCCCAATTCGTTCCATTAAAACTGTACCTCCTGTCGCTCGCAAAATCATCAATAATTAATTATTAATTCTGAAAAAGAAAAGAAAAAAGCAACAAAAGAGATAAAAAAAAGGCATCGAGTGGCCGCAGCCTTCTTCCTCCTCCTCCTCTTGCCTTTCTTCGCCCCTCTCCACCGCCTTTTTCTCCTCAACACATCGCATCGTATCAAACCCAAAAATCTAAGCAATCCCTCAGCTTGCGACACGGCGGGAGGGAGATGGACACAAGATGCATGCATATCTTGCCCTGTGAGGCAGACGGCAGAGGCGGCCTCGGTTTGCCATTGACCACAACGAGGCGGTGTTGTTGTTGCTGACGGGGGAGGTGTGCGGGAGGCTGTGGAGCCACGGCATGACGATTGGATCCAGCAAACTAGCCACCTGCAGATGCAGTGGAGGAGGCGACATTAGGGGCGGGGCACAACGAGGGGCTAAGGTTTTGGGAGGCGTAACCACGCCAAGACAGGCGGATCCAACGGATTGGCCACCTACGAAGGCAGCGACGGAGGCGACTTCGGAGACGGGGTGGGGGGTGGCCAATGGCTAGGGTTTTGGAAGACGGAGATGGGGTAGGGCGTGGCGAATATCTAACACTGCTGTCATGCAAATCTCTTGATCCCACCTGTCGGCACGTGATTTCAAGTGGAGGGGTGGTGTCAGATGAACCACCAATTAGAAGTGATGATAAACCACCACCACCAACTCTTTCTTTTAAATAGTATAAAATAACTTTTTTATATGACCTAATTTTCAAACAGAGTGTCTTTTTAAGGTATGATCCACTACTCGATTATAGTACACATTGTTTCGACTTTATTTATATCAACCAAAATCGCACGTAAGTGTCTCTCTATAAATTTCTATACAAATTGTTACTATTTATAAGTTAAAATCAAAAATCAAAACGAAAGAGAATATGAACAGGCATTAGAAAGAAAGAAGACAGACAACTTTTCTTGGAAAAGTAAGGCAAAACCAAACAAACATCCAACAATTTCTACAGTTTCCTAAAAAGAAAATTTCTACAGCATCCTCCGGACCCTGTCCGATCAGATTCTTCCCCCCATTCCTTCCATCAAAACTGTACCTCCTGCCGCCCGCAAAATCATCGATAATTAATTATTAATTCCGAAAAACAAAAGAAAAAAAAAGCAACAAATGAGATAAAAAGGAGGCGTCGAGGGGCCGCAGCCGCAGCCTTCTTCTTCCTCCTCCTCTTGCCCAAGAATCGCATCGAATCCAAGCAGTGCAATCCCACGTTTCTCTCTCTTCACGCGCGCGCGCACACACACACTCTCTCTCAAGAATCCCAAATCTTGCGCCGCCGCGCCGCATCGAGAACCCGCAAGAATCTCCAAGAAAAGCCCAGTCCAAGATAGAATTGCCATGGACACCGACCCGCTGCTGCCGACCACCGCGCCGCCGTACCTGCTCCACCCGCTGCCGGAGCACTCCCCAGTGTCCAACTTCTCCCCGCCGACCTCACCCTGCCCTTCCCCGGCTTCCTCCTACAAGGAGCGCCTCATCTTCGGGCCCCACCACGCGCCGCCGTCGCCGCACTCCCGCCACCGCGTCTCCGCCGATGACCCGTTCCGTGACTTCGACCTCCCGTCCTGCTCCTCCTCCACGACGCCCTCCCCTGCCTCCGACGAGGAGAACCCGCCGCCCAACCCGCCCTCGCTCTTCGACTTCCTCGGCGGCCGCACCAACCTCCACCGCTCTCGCACCGCGCCCGCCATAGCCCCGCTCACCGCCGCGGAGCTCGCCGCCGCCGCCGAGGCCGACCACCGCAACCCGCCCCCGCCCCCGCGGCGGCCGGCCATCGTTCTGCACGCGTTCCTGTTCCTTCTCGCCTACCTCGCCCTGGGCGTCACCTTCTACGCCGCCGCGCCGGCCAACTTCACCTCCTCTGCCGGGCCAACGCACCCCGTTGCCGACGCGCTCTACTTCTGTATCGTCACGCTCTGCACAATCGGCTACGGGGACATCACCCCGGCCACCCCCGCCGCCAAGCTGTTCTCCATCTCCTTCGTCCTCGTGGGGTTCGGCTTCGTCGACATCATCCTCTCCGGCATGGTGTCCTACGTGCTTGACCTCCAGGAGCACCTCCTCATCACCGCGCTCAAGAACCCTCGCTCTACACGCAAGCACCGGCATAACTACATCTTTGACATCAAGAAGGGCCGGATGCGCGTGCGCATGAAGGTTGCGCTCGCGCTCGCCGTGGTGGCCATCTGCGTGGGCATTGGGGCCGCGGTGCTCAGGAGGGTGGAGAGCTTGGGATGGCTCGATGCTGTGTACCTCGCTGTGATGTCGGTGACCACGGTCGGGTATGGGGACCATGCGTTCCGCACACTGCCTGGGCGGCTTTTTGCGTCTGCCTGGCTGCTCGTGTCGACACTAACCGTGGCACGGGCATTCCTCTACTTGGCGGAGATGAGGATTGACAAGAGGCATCGTGCCATGGCCAACTGGGTGCTGTCGAGAGACATGACCGTGTCAGAGTTTCTCGCTGCGGATATCGACAACAATGGATATGTCACGTAAGTTGACGAGGCTTCAGCCCTTCTTTTCTTGCTTGCATTGACCACTTTAGGAAGTGAATTATGTGCGCAATTACTACTTATTTTGTGCTGGAGATCATTTAGCAATTTAGCATGGAAATGGATGTCGGGAAGTAGATCATCCCGCAAAGAGGCGTTACTAGGTTATTTGCCAACATTAGGCAACATGTGTGCCAGTTGGAGATCAGCACATTATGACATCATCAAAAAGATCAAGCAAGTAAATAGTCACAACTCACAACTTACAGAAGGTCTTAATGCCAACTAGTTAATAGTCAGTTTGTATCATTAACATTGGTTGTTCATGACTTATTTTGTTTGCTGCTCTCTAGTTGTTGGATTGGACTCTAGTTTATTTTAGTGTAATGTAATTTAGTTGCAACTAACCTAAGGTGCAGTGGGGACCTAATTTATGGAATGGAATAAGAGGCAACTGAATGGTAAAGAGGGGCTTTTGGTTCAGAAACGAAGTTATCGATCTGCAATATTAGCACTTAATGAGGTTTCTCAAAGGAACTTTAGCATTTTAGTTATAGCCATTGAGTATGCTTGCTCATAATTTGCACAAATGAGTTAATGTAATGGGCTTTAGTGGCTTATTTGTTACATTGAGGAATTCAGGACACTGGTGAAAGCAGAAATCAGAAAGGGGGAAAAGAATTCCTCAGCTTACTACTTAATATATGATTTTTTTATTGTACTGGATTTTTAATTTACTGAAATACAAGATCAGAAAAGGGTGAAGAACGTCGTGTTTGGAGACTGATAACTATTATTGTGATATATCACACAATTATGAGAAGCCGAAATATGTGATTTGAAAAGAAGTTCCTTTGAATATGGTGCTAGTGGAACATATTGTTGTAGAATGATATGTCCCATTTATGATGCTTGTGAATTGTGATCATGCAAATTCTTTTTGTTAACATATAAAATTAATGTAATTGACAAATTCATCATGTAGCCATGTTGATGCAATGAATTATTCTTGTTTTCTGCTATTGCTTTATGTATATTTGAGTAATGAGATATTGCATAAAAAACAATATAGTGTGCATTGTGCAATCATGTCTGTTAAGATAACCAAAAAATACCAGATCCAAACAGCTTGACAGTTTGCCAACTCAGGAGCATGGCAGGATACATTTAGAAAAAGTTTCCTTTGTAGACTATGGCCGTGTGACTAGAGGATGGATTTTTAGTAAAATACAATAATAAGTATTAATGGAATTTCAGGAATCTGTAAATGAACCAATTTATGAATATCATGTATTCATGTTACATTGCAGCAGACTTTTGTATATCTTTTGTTTACTCAGTAATGTTTTTCTGTTTTGTGCGACCCCTATGAGCTCATCACAAATGCATTATTTCGTGATATGTTAAGATATGCAATGTTTGTTAAGATATTAATTTATTTTTTTGGTGTCTTTGTACGTGACTCCTTGCATAATGTTCTTTATTTATATAGTGTGTTATCTTGGGAAACCTGTAATACAGTCCTTTATCATGATATTTATTATTTGTATTAACTATATCATATTTATTTATCTTGTTCTGGGGTATTAACAATGTTTGCTGAGGTTCCTGCTACTGCAAGCATAAATTGAATGAATGACTTTTGTTGTGGAATTCCACTATGTATAGATTACTTATGCCTTGGCCATAGTTTGCAAAATATGCATACTGTATTAGTTAATTGAAAATTTGGAAAATATAGATATTTGATTACTCTGCAATGTATGTGCATGGATGAATTATTCTGCAATGTATGTGCATGGATGAAATCAAGGTACAGTACTGTAGTTATTGCAATTGTTCACCCACTGCCCTACTTTTTAAGTTGGAAGAGAGAATTGTGTGGTAAGAGCATGTCAATAAGGGTAGACAAGGTGTAACACCTATTGTTTTTCTCTTGATTTTATATCTTATCGGCCTGACCGTCTGTGTGCAGAAGATGGCTGGACTAATATTGTGAAACAGAGGGAGCACTTTATAAGATTTAAGTAGACCTCTTTTTGCCAATGCATAGAAAAAGAAGCTATTTCACCCAATCACTGCACTCATCTAGAATATTGAGTTATTTGCAATGATTTCTGCTCAGTTCTAATGAGTGTGTATTGGATAGTTTGTAGATTGGAGCTTTTCATGTGTGCTTCTATACACCTATAGTCCATCCACTTGGTTATTTTGATAATGTTTCAATGCATTTAATTATATGCGCAGTTTTTTCAGAACCCATTGTTGGTTTTTAACTCCTACGCTGTTTTTCATTGGTTTTTCTTCTATAAAACAAGTGTTGATGTGAAATTGTGAACCCTTAAATTTTTTTGATTGTGGGTATGGTTATTAACAAGTATCAACAGAAACTAAAGTGATGGTCTTTGGCATGTATTTTTAATTATATTATACCATTTTAGCAAACTTGATTTATGAAGTGGTTCATAATTACTTTGCATCCATTTCTTGGCTCATTGATTTGAACCTTCTGTTGAAAAGTATCTGGTTGGTCTTCTGCTTGATGTGCTAGATTGAGTCCTGGAGATCAATTGACATAAGCGCATCAAAGCGATCTGCATTTAGCACCACCTGGAAAGTGGAAATCTATTAGTGTTGTTACACGATAAAAGGTGGAAACTGCACCCTTGTGTAGCAGCCCAATATATAAGTTGTCGTTCCAACAAAACATTCGAGAGCGCAATAGTAAATCAGTCACATTTAGGATGTGATAGCTGAATAGCAGTTGATATGAATGATATTTGAGTACATTGATTGCGCCAGACTGATTGGTACTCTACTAAAATTGCATATTTCTGCCTGCATTTAATTATGACTATTAACAACATATTTCTAGCTTGGTGCAAATACAAAAGGAAATTTTCTCGAAATGCTTACAAAGTTATCTGCAAAGGTTTCTCTTTCAATTATGATCCCCACCTCTGTAGTCTCTACTACTGCCAGCTCATTATGTAGGTGGATCCGCATACCAAACATAGACCAAACATGCAGAATATTTTACTTTGCTGCACTCTTTACCCATGTGGTAGCTACAACTATAAGCCTACAATACTGAAATTGTGTGCACACTCCACATATAGGTTGTAATCAATTTTAATTTTACCTAATAGCTATATCCATGTATTCATCATCACACAGAATTTTGCCATAATGATTGAGTGCTATCCTCCTATGATAGCATGAATTTTACATTGTTTCTCACAATTTTTGAAAGAGGATTTGTATACTTTCATTTGGACAGCTTTCTTCTTTGTAATAGTTGCATTGGCTAATGTTTTGATTATTATTTATGTTATTCAGGAAATCGGAATTTGTAGTTTACAAGCTCAAGGAGATGGGAAAGATTTCCGAGAAGGATATCATGATGATCTGCGACCAATTCCAAAGGCTGGACACAGGAAACTGTGGAAAGATTACTCTTTCGGATCTTCTTGAGAGTCATCACCTGATCACTGACCCTAGAGATAAGAAAAAGGGGAAGCAATCATAACAGATGCCGTAAGATGCAGAAAAAACATATAGCAAGAATTTTGGGGCTGTAAAATATGCAAAAAAAGGCAAGGTTAGAGCTAGGAGGTTCTCCTACACAAAATGCGAAAAGCCAGAATTCATGGAATGTAGGGTAGCTTCAGAAAATTTATAATTGCTCTCCAGTTATGATTCTACCCTAGAAAGGGTTCGCAGGATCATTGCTGTGAATAGATATTGTAAATATGACCAATTATACAGAACCATTTATTAAGATTTTTTAAAAATATATGGTGGAGTTTAGGTGATTTTTTAGCCTCTGTTTCTTTCAAAATATTTCTGGACAAAGTTGAGTACATGAGTTCCATGAGAATGATGTCAGATGTGAACCCTATGGTCCATATAATTCAGGTTGGTTGATGAGACAGGAAGGGTCAACGGCCCCTTCTTGTTTACATGTCTGCATTAGATACCAGACATTTTGCTTATGATTTGATGACGACGTTTTTTGATTTGCGCTTGCAAGGCAATATCAGCCGCTGTTAGGACAGTTATTTATTTGGACTGATTGGGGGAAGATCTGACCATTTCATTTTCTGGTTCAATTTTCTTCTGAAGATATTTCTATTCAGCGTTGTACAAGTGCGACTACAACCCCATTTGGTAGCAGTTGCGCTAGGCTACATAGATAATGGGTTTTTTTTATACGACTGAAGGTTTATGGCTGATAGATTTTGGTTTTAGTGTGAATATTTGTGTAAATGAATATCCTGATAAGTCATTTCGAATTGGCGCTGGAGAAGATATTCTATTTATTTATTTAAAAAACCATAAGCATAATAAGCTAAAAAGAACTGCTCCAGTATGAATCTCTAGTGCAGAATATTTGCCATGATTCTAGGGCATTACAGGTCTTCCTTGGTTGCCGAATGCCATTATAAGAACTTTGAAATGTCTCGTGGGCTGTGGTAGAACGTTACAAACTGTGACAGCCAAGGAAGCAAACAGGAGCAACCAGAACATCGATACGAGGCTGGCGCCCGCTCGCGCAAATCGGCCTCGCTAGAGTCGGCGCTCGTCAAAGGTTAGAAATTCGGTTAGAAATTCTTTTGAAACCCCTAAAGATGCGGCCGGAGGAGGAGGGCTGCGGCTGCACCACGCCCTGCAGCTCCACTCCGGACACGACGACTCGCCCGCCGCACCCGCACCTCACCCGGATCTGCATCGCCCTCCGCGATAGCCGACTCTTGCTTCTCCGATCTGCATCTCGTTGGATTGGTGAATGGTGATCTGCTAAGCAAAGAATGGATGCGAAGGGGAAGAAGAAAGATGAGATTTTTCCGGGTGTTACTGTTGGCGCCCGGGATGGGGTACCAAATTGCCGCTTTCCCGCCCTTTTTTTCCTTGTGCCTGTTTAGTTCGCGCCAAAAAAAAAAGAATAAGGAATCGGTCCCATAATAATCTCATTTTGTGTGTGTGTGTGTGTGTGACCATGGCGCAAGCCATTGGATTCAGAACTTGTCTTCCAGACCAAACTCTTCAGAGAAATCAGATGATCAGAAGCACAGCAGCTCGATGATGATCTGGTCCAGAACTCGAATGCGGTCAATCTCATTCTCATTCCCCTGTGGGTTCTGGAATCATCCAGGTGATAAAAGAAGATAACCAACACTTGCCCGGGATAATTGGGATTCAATTTCCCATGAGTAGTTCTCAGGAATCTCATGGTTACCAATGTGAATTCTAGCATCTCCCTCCATGGATTCTAGGGCTCCCACTCATTAGGCATAGCATTCAAGCAAACACCCCAGCAGATGGTTGCAATAATCATACAGAAATTACAGCATGAAGAGATTCAGGCAGAAGCATCCAGGTGGATCTTCAACTAAAGCTCTTGTTTCTGATCATTGAACACATCACAACAATATAATAGAAATAAACTTCGTGCTAACACACTTGTCAAGTCAGGATTACTCGAGGAACAGAAGTAGTAGGTAACAGGCTAAGGGTGCCTGATCTTCAAACATCTCAACTGATCTGCCAATTAACGTACTCGTCACAAAGCTGCAAACTTAAATAGCTCCCATGTATATCATGTAAACAATCACCTGAACGCCTACAACTTTGTTTAACAACATCTCCCTTGAGACAACAACATTCTACCAATAGCTAAAAACGAGGATCAGATCACACCCTGCGTCCTGAACAAACTAGCAAAGACGCGGTGAGGATAGCACCGGAGGCTAATGGCCTGAGTAGGACATTGAACATTGTTGGAACTCTGACCCTGAGCTCGACTCGAAGATATGGTGTGGAAGGGCAAAGTCGACCTCTGAGAATTCAGTGCCGCTGCCTCGCTGCCTCTTTGCTGCCCTCTCATGCTTTGGACTAACAGCGGGAGAACCAGGCTGACAGTTGGAGTCAGGGGTCAGTGGTTCACGGAGGGTGGGAGAATCATCAAGACAGGGGCTCTTGGTTGCTTCTGCTCTGCCACCATTGTCCCTATTGGAAGGTACACCTTGAGTCGGAGATTTAGATGTAGGTGCAGGAGTCGAGGCGTCAATCCTCTCAGAGTCAGGGAATTGATCGCTTGACACTGTTACAGAACCACCTGCAGCAGGCATTTCAGATTTTACACCACTGACATGCTGCTGCTCTTCGATGATCTTCTTGAGGTACTTGCCCTGTGCCTCGATTCGTAACTGCAGCTGCCTTTGTACCTAAAGAAATTGTTTATCAGACCATCTTATCACTGATGTCTTGAATAGCATTGTCAGTTCACTGATTAATCTACCTCTATGAAAGCATGCAATGTATATATCTAATCAATACCTACCAATTTCTGGAAATATGAAGATTATAAATGAAAACACAAACAAGGTATGTAATGCAGACTCGCAGCCGTTACTAGAAGCATGGAGGCCAACAATATGAAGAACAACCTGGTTTTGGTCTTTGGCCAACTAAGCTCATTTTACTATCATCTTTTGTCGTACATTCACGCAGCATATACTACAACAATGGGAAATTATAGAGGCAACAAAAAATAAATGAGAAAACAGTAACATTGGATTATATCTGTTTTAGACTTTGTGGAAAAAGCACTGCCACACATGAATGCCTTTATGAGCATTCAGTAACAACTGAAGCTCAGTAGCACCAGTCAACCATGGGGCTTGCTCTATATTGGATGTTTCATTAAAACTTTACGAATATTTGCATGCAAACCAATTTCCTTATATTTAGAATAGATTTTCATGTCCTCATATATGTCCCCAGAGGTCCACTTTTTTTTAGCAGCCCCAGATCTCCACTTAAGAGAGTAGGCCCAAGATACACCTTGACAGAGTTATTAGGGCTGAAATAGAAAAGCTAAAAGACAACAACTTGGTCTTAAATGGATCCTCCACAAAAGACTTACTTCTAACTGTTCATGCAGCCGCCTTTGGACCTCCATCTGCAGCTTGAGGGTTTCAGATATTTGCAATCCACTGTCAAGAAAAAAAGTTCAATGATCAAAGGTCCCAAATCCCAATAAAAAAGAGGGGGAGACCAACATCGACCAAAAGAAAATGCAATTCACAAACATGAAATGGAAATGTCCAATAAAAAACTTGCCATACATTTCCAAATAATTGCGCAATACAGGGAGGATGGCATGTGTAAACCAACAAAAAGCAATGAAATCCAATAAAAGAGAAATAGAAGGGACCAATAATAAATGCTTCATTTTTTCACTAGATAAAAACAAATGCCTATTGATCAGGTTGAAGTTATTTCAATGTTTTCACTATTTGTTTTGTTTTTCTAACATCTTGTATTTATGTACATCAGGATATTCATTGTCAAAAAAGTGAATAGAAGTTAATATCCAATTGACATAAAATGAAGTCATCACTTCCATTTTGCAGAAATTATTCATCAGTCTAAAATAAGAGTGATTTCAATTTACATCTAGCTGCAGCCTATTCTTGATGGATATTTAATATTTCTAACTACAATGATGATGCGATATTTGCCTAACAGCATGCAAACAATGAGGGTAATAAAGTCAAAGAGAGAAAGCTGATTATGCTAGATGAATTTTCTCAGTAAATGACATAATCTTGCATACTTTTTTGTACTTCACCTTTTACCATGCCAGCAAAAATTTACAAAAAAAATGACTGGTAAGGGGAAAAAAATAAACAAGACTAATGTATACATACGATGATCCCTCAACTCCTGCGAGCAAATCCCCTGGGTCTTTGTTATCAGCCTTGTAACCTACACGAGAGATACAAATTAGGAAGAACTGAAACAATACTATAGTACTACATATACGAAGATGACCATGTTCACCTACCATCAGTTGAAGAGTCAGGAATGTACTTTGCTAGCCTGTATTTCTAGAAACAGGAACAGGGGAATTATAGAAGATAAAAATGAGAGCAACAAAAAATGTTAAAGGGTAAGTGACACTGAAACAAGATGTACCTGCAAGTGACTTTTCACGTGGTATATTGTCAATCCTGGTACACCCATAATCCTCATAACTCCTTTAGGAGTTGCTTCTGTCGCATTTGAGGAGTTCAGGTGTTAGCAGAAGCAGAAATTTGCGAGTCTATGTAGTAAGGACAATAGTATGTAAAGCTTCAAAGGACCACAAGTAAATAGATCAGTACATCATAACACATCAACAATGTGTTTCACCTTCTTTTGACATTACAACCCCTGCCAAAACTAAGTTACTAATCGCTGATTGCGCCCCTAGGATAGTAGAATTGATGATAATCCTCTTCCAAGTGATTGGAGGCCTCAAATGTGAATTCTCATTCTCTCACTTTAAGGGAAGCTTCTCACTTGACACAGCATCATGTCGAGGCATAGTATATTGGTAGCTTTTACATCTCATCCGTTTTTCTTGAGAAAACAAAAGTTAATGGACTTTCATAAATATTAAAATTATGAATCGTGCATATCTTATTTTGTCAAGCTTATATGATGTTGTTCTTCAAACTTTTGAGAAATCATCTTCCTACTTACAAAAAATATTTTACAAGAGCACAATTACATATTATTGCCATTTTTTACAATAGCATGAATTCATACTTTCAAACTCACGTTATATAGAAAAAGTGAGGCAAAAGTATATGTCCTTTATTGAAAATCAAAAGTTACTAACTCCTGTAAAGCGATTATGCAGGACGGTCTTGCTCTATATGTTTAATAAAATCAAATCGAAGAAGAAATGAAGACACAATTGCAGTATGAATACATACTATCAGGACCACCAAGTTGAGTAACAGCCTCGACAAATCGTTCGTGCAGCTCATTTGTCCACCGTAAGCGTTGCCTTGCAGCCAAGTTAGGATTGTTGTTTGCTCCATTATTTGGGCCCATATCGTTGCCACCTAATTCCATTTGCTGCTGGTGAATGACTGAGTTGCTACGAATTGGGCCAACACCAGATTCCGGTTTTGGTTTATACATTGTTCATCATCTGAAAAACAAATGACATCGAAGAACCAAATATTACATACTTTTTTGATAGAAGGGATAATATCACCTACACTCTAACGAGATCAAAACAATCATTTCCACTGATATACAAGTACAACAATATAACTAGTTAGTGCAAAAGTGCAACAACTATATTGCCACCTATCTTCTGAGGCAGTTCAACAGATTAAGAGGTTTATTCAACTTTTCATGTTTGTCTTAGTAGTCATCGCCATATTGAGATATCGCGGATAGAATTTACAGAGACGGGACTCGGAAAGACAACTCTCATGCAGAATCCATGTAATTAAAGGAAGACTTGTCACATGTCAGCTAAAAAGACAAAGGACCGCAATAAATTTAGTAGATAAGTGCCCTGATAGACTAAGAGAAACAGATGCCATTTATCGTAAGATCAAACATCGCACATTATTATAGTATTCTACCAAAAAAGCTAGCATGCACAAACCATTTGCTGTTTCATCAGTCATCACCTTCAACACCTCTATCCTGTCATTCACAGACCGTGTTCGTTACGTGGCATCTCCACCAAATTAACTGATCCTCAAAAAGGGCGGTAGGAAAGTTTGCAAAGCAACTCTATTTAACTGATAATAAAACCCAGCATGTTGTTAGGAGATGCTTTCATGGTGACCATTATTTTTCCCTCCATTTACAGGCAAGCGATAGAAAAACAA
This sequence comes from Dendrocalamus latiflorus, assembly GCA_017311315.1. Classification (NCBI taxonomy): domain Eukaryota; kingdom Viridiplantae; phylum Streptophyta; class Magnoliopsida; order Poales; family Poaceae; genus Dendrocalamus; species Dendrocalamus latiflorus. The sequence goes on along the minus strand of CM029625.1, from coordinate 10,553,425 downwards.
GAACTCTATGGAAGCTCACGTAGATAAGGCAAACATTATGGAAGCAACATACAAAACACTACTACTAGTCACCAAACTTAGCAGGTTGTTGGGACATGTTCTTCAAGGCCTCAATTAATTAACAAGAAGATATCAAGAAGGTGATGGTGAACTCCATGCCCAAGAACCCCACCAAACCAACATAGAACTCATCCCAACCCGCCTGAATCACAGGCCATCCCCGGCAAAGGTGGGCCCACCCTGTCAGGCTCACGAAGACTCCTCTCACCCCCTTCTCTTTCTCCCCCTTTTCTTGTTCCTTCTTTACCCGAAATGGCACCGATCACTCGTCAAACTAACTTGGCAGAACAAGCAGGGGCGGATCACGTAGAGCTGCACGGGACACCGGGTCTAAAGTAGTTTTGCCTCATCAAAACCCACATACACATAGGTGAATTTGGGGAACTTCGACGTACCATGGCCAAGAAACCGGCCGAATTCGCGGGTCCTCAACCAAATTCGGCCACGGAACGCCCGAATTGGGGGAATTGGGGACCGCCGGGGTGCAGCTCGGCCGGCAAGATCGGAACTTCGCGCCGCCAGTGGGCTGATGGGGGGAAAGATTGGTGAGTTGGTGGTTTTTTTGGCTCCCGGCGAGCTGTGGAGAGAGAATTCCACGAGATTCTCCTCCTCCGGTCCTCCCTCTCCCTCTGTCTTCCCCCTACGTGAGCCTACGGGAAAGGAATAAACTGGTGCACTTTTTCTGTTTGAACCTTCTCTTGTTCTCTAATTTGGATTTTGGGTGAGACATCCTATTGCTCTGGTTGACGGCGGCATAGTTTTGGACTGTTTATGTAGATAGCACCGTAGTTATTTTTTAAAAAAATAGCTTTCGAATATCTGTTTTTAAAATCTGACTATTTAAATCTATCGAGCTCAGTAGATATCTACCGATCTAAAGAAGCTCGGCAGGTCGCTAGCTGATGAGTGTGCGCTTTAATTAGCACTAATTATATTTAATTAGTGCTAATCATATTTACTTAACACTAATTAAGGCTTGTGTTAAGCTGCTACAGAGCATTAAATGCTTGCACTGTGTTGCGCTGCCAAGCTAGGGGAGCTCGTCTAGGTCAGTAGGTTCAAAAAGGTGATAAGATTTGTAAAAATAGATGTTCAAATACCAATTTTTTTAAAAGTGGTTATAATGCCATTTATGTAAATAGCTTTGTAGTTTTAGAAATCAAACCGGCCAGGCCATCGCTTCACAGTTTATTGGTCCAACCGACGGCTCACCTATGGAACCGCCGGTTTCTGATATTAATAATATTTTATTAGTTAGATTTTATTATTATTAGAGAAATAGAGAAATATCATGTGATCAGGAGTGGCAAATAGAGGGGAAAAATTCATAAGTGGACATTAGAAGGAATTTCCAAAAAACATAGCAGTGCTCACTTCGATTGGTAACCGCAGTCCATCCAGATTCGAGAGTCAAGACCCAAATCAATTCCAAGATTAAAAAAAAAATCTAACCGCCCCATACAGCAGTCTGAAAGCCAATTGTAATGGCCCAAATTTTAGTGTCTTTTTAAAACCAAAGCCTTAAAAACCACTCCATAAAAATTTCCCAGATTCTATTATATTTATCTTGGATTTTATTGAATTTTCTAAGGTTTATTTGATTTCTCCCAATTAGGTTCTCTGCTGAAAATTCCTTTTCTGTTTTTGTGGGATTAAAATCCTAAAACCCAAAAATCATAAAATCATATGAGGTGGGCCCAACTCAACCAGCCTCAGCATTCTGGGCCTTGGCCCATCTTCTCTTCACCTCGTGGGCCTCTGTCTCTTCCGGCCCACGCCGCTTGGCCCGGCCTATTTGCTGCTTGCAGTCACGTTCGACGTCAGCGTTGACCTTCTTCTCCAGGGCGTGCCCCAGCCCACGCCGTGCCGCGTTCGAACACTGCAGCCGCCTCACCACAGCGTCTTCGGGCTACCAGCCGTGCGCCTTGGCTGCACACAAGCCTCAACAACACCACGCCGCCACCCAGCGCCCACGCCCATGCTCCACCGCTGCCTAAGGTTTTACAATAATCATTACAGACCACAATTATACATGAACAAGGAATCACATTTATTCCATATCAAGATAATGTTCCATATATATCAGAAGTGCAAAAGCATGGTGGGACACAAGTTCAGCATTTGGAAGAAGCCTCTAGTTGTGACCCTCAAAGTTCCAATATGAACAGAACACTCCCTAAAATAAATATAGAAGAAGAGCTTAGTGAAAATATAGATGAATACTATACATCAAATTCGCATGTGTAATGCATTAAATTACAATCATTCGCACCTAATTGGTATAGGGATATAAAGTCTAAAAAGGATATAGAAAAGATTGTTCAAAGGTTAGAGGATATTCAAATAATTGGGAAAATACCTATAAAGCATTGGGATAAGAATTCTATCGTATGTAAAATAAACATAATAAATTCAGAATATATAATTAAAACATGTCCAATAGAAGCTACTCCAAAAGATATGGAAGAATTTAAAATGCATAAGAAGAGTAACTAAAGTCAGGAGCTATAAGAGAAAGTAGAAGTCCACATAGGTTGATTGCTTTTATAGTTAGAAATCATTCTGAAATAGTTAGAGACAAGCTAAGAATGGTCATTAATTACAAAAGCCTAAATGATAATACCATAGATGATGCCTATAATATTCCGATTAAGCAATAATAAATTAATAGAACATAAGGAAGCAAATATTTTTTCTAAATTTGATTTAAAGGCCGGATTTTGGCAAGTAGAGATGGCAGAAGAATCTATAGAATGGACAATATTCACCTGTCCTCAGGAACATTTTGAATGGCTTGTAATGCCTTTAGGACTAAAAAAATGCAAAATATATTTAATGAAAATCAAGAATTCATATTACTTTATATAGATGAACTACTAATATTTTCAAAATCTTACAAAGAACATATTGCTCATCTTAAAGTATTCTCTAGGAAAATAGAGCAAAATGGGTTAATATTGTCTAAAAAGAAAATGAAAATCTGTAAAGAGAAAATTAATTTTCTTGTTCATGAAATAGGAGAAGGTAAAATTTATTTACAAGAGCATATTACAAAAAAACATTTATAGTTTCCTGATGCTATGAATAATAAAAAGATATTACAACAGTTTTTACGAATAGTAAATTATGCTAGAAATTATATAGACAACCTGGCAAAATTTGTTGGGCTGTTATATGCGAAGCTAAGAAATAAATAGTCAAAAATATTTTAATTCTGAAGATATTAAATTAGTAAGAATAATAAAAGATAATGTTAGAATTCAGAAACCCCTGGAATTATCATTAGACAATAGTTAGTTTATTATTGAAACAGACGCTTCCCAATTAGGATGGGGTGCCATATTAAAACAAAAGCCTAACAAATATTCATCAAAGACGGAGGAAAAATATGTAGGTATGCCTCTGGAAGCTATAAACTAAAAACTGTGAACAATACCGATTGAGAAATTTTAGCAATAATCAATGCAATAAATTCTTTTAGGCTATATGTAGGTTTTAGATAATTGACGGTTAGGACAGACAGTGAAGCTATATGTAGGTATTATAATCAAATTAATAGTAAGAAAAGTTCTACATTAAGACGGGTCTTATTTGAAGACATTATTACTGGAAACGGCTCTAAAATTATATTTGAACATTTAAAAAGAAAAGATAATAAATTGTCTAACTTGTTTTCTCGTTCTTCTTTTTCTGCAGGTATAAAGAGATCTATGAATTATAATGGAACTGAATTCTTCAGCTTTGGAGCTAATAATAAGCTTAAAATATTCCCACCAATCTCTTACAAATTAAAGCCGAAGGACCATATAATTATCGATGAAGTGCAAGAATGCATACTAGATAATTTTGGTCTCAATATAACAATAAACGCGAAGAGAAAGGACACATATTATAATTACTAACTAGTCTTGCTAAATATTTCCACATGACAAATGAGTCAATACATATTTCAGATAATTCTGAATTTATAGAGCCTAAGCCTCTGTATGTAGTATTCAAAGGAAGAATGCCAGGAATATATATATCACTCAAAGAGATAGTAGCCCAAAAAATTGACTCAAAATTAGAAGGAGGTATATCTTGGAAAAAATATGTGAATATTGATGAAGCATTAACCCAAGCTAGAAAAATATTGGGGGTAAATTATCATATGGAACCAGCTGCCAAAGATTATATTCAAAATTTAAAAAGCTAGAAATAAGAAAGATCATATATCTTCACCCTCTTCAAATATAAAAGAAGAAATTTCCAAGGGTCTCACATACAAAGAATTCTTAGTAAAAGGGGTTGATCCTTTAGATGGAGTACATAGATTAGAAGATAGATGAAATGTTTGAGACCATATCCCCACAATGGAAGAAAGATATAAAAGAGAAAAATCTAAAAGAATTAAAAAAGGAAATGAATGATAAATTTGAAGAAATGAAAAAAAACATATGATGATAGAATCATAGGTAGAATCTTAAAAAAAGGTAGGCTATATGAAGAAAGAATTGGTAAAGGTAGCCCTATAAAGTTATACTAATATTGATAAAATAATATCAATTATTCAGACCCTTTGCTACACTATCGACACCTTTAGCACTACCGACATGCAAAAAAATAACATATAGGAATAACTCAACATGTGAAGAAGGCTATCAGCGCGCCAAGCAATGCACGCACCAATTATGCAAGCCATATCAGTGCACGCAAGACACCAATTATGCAAGTCATATCAGCGCGTGCAGGACATGCACCAAAAAATTCAATGACAAGTAGCCATAACATGTCTATTCAGGATGACTAAAGGTGCCATGAGTAAGCAAGGAAGGACTCCATAGGCTACTGAAGCCTAATTAAACAAAGAAGAAAGGACTCCTCTAGCGACTATAAAAGGGGACACCAGAAGCAACCCAAGAGGCATCGGAGATCGAAACCTGCGAGCATCCAACCTCCTACCAGCATCCACTCTAGCTCTTAGTTCATAGTGTGAGAGTTCCACTATAATATATTCATCAAGAACAAAGAGTTGTGACATTTCAGTGTAAGGTATATCTTCTGTGTTTGTGTTAATCGTCGGGGTTCCCAAAAGGGAAAACCATATGTAAGTTATTTTGTGAAAATGAAGTAGTTCTCCTTTGAAAAATCTTGGGTTTTTAGTCTGATCATATGGGATGAGGTTTTATGATAGGGACCCTGTTCTGTGGTTCTCTGGTGAGCCCTATGTTTGGCACAACCATTATAGGGTAGGGAGAACATTGCAGTTGTAGATAAATGTTCCCTTCGGGTGGAACTGCCTGGGGTGACTATAAAAATTTTCCATATGATTTTGACTAGGGTCACTTAGAGAAAGCTCAACTACTTCAGAAGCAAACTATCAAGATATGGTGAGTATTGAGTAGGATTTTTAAAAGCTTTGCTACACGATCGGCTGACTTCTTAGTTTCGCCAATCTGAAAGATCCTGATAAAAAGTTACTATTCAAATAAATTTTGAACAGTAATTTTGAACAACACATATACATATCACTGTGAATTTTCTTATATATCGCTCCTAATAATTACTATTAATTCGCCATTATATACTTGGTATCAAAGCAAGGTTTGTCATCATTGAAAAATCAAAATATTTAAATTTAGAAGTTAACTCTGGTAAAATTGTTAACACAAAGGATAATATCAACATAAGATGCAGAGTAAACCACTCTGAAGATCACAATTGGCATACTTCTCATAATCAATTAAATTTGCTTTGACCCTAATTTTCGCTCTCACGCTGACACTCCGTCTAATTTTTCTGGGAGAAACTTTTATTGACAAAACTTATTTCTTTTTGTTTTACTTGATTTTATTTGTTATTCATTTTCTCTCTCGTAAAACACGCTAGTCTACGTCGACGAATTGAGAGTAGAAGAAGGAATTGGAGCAGAGAAGAAGTCCTAAACTCGAAGGCAGTAGATTGGTAAGACTTAGAGCAAGAAGGCAAGCCACATCCTTGATCATGTTGATCCCATATACTATAAGTGTACTATTTTTGTAGTTAACACGATGCATAATTATTTTCATAAAAATCATTTTCATAATAAACTTGTTAGTAATCATGGCCTATTGCTAATATTGGTAAACCTTCCATGATTGACATACCATATCCACCTCGACAAAGCCCTAGGTTAGATGCTAGGTTATTATTATACTATTGTAAGGTCAAGGAGGCCGATTAGGGGGTGAATGGGCACTTTTGGAAAATCTTTCTTTGGCTAAAACTAAGTTTATATGTGGAAACATAAATCAAATCGGTTTTACACAATAAAAGTCTAAAATATATAGTTTCAACTAAGTGCAACGACACCCTAAGTCTTATGTCATGATTTGCAATCATAGGATAACAAGCAATCAATTCAATTTTTTTAATACAAATTGCAAGTATGTAAATTGAGCACAATAAAGAAAACCACGGTTGATACAGTCTCTTTTTACCGTGTTGTTCGGAGACTAGCTGGTCTCTCCTAGCTCATGTTGAGGTAAGCCCAAAGAATTAGATTGGCTCCATGAATTAAGCCAACCACCTTAATTCCATTAGTGGTAGATCTTTCCCCTTCTGGGTAGATGAGCTCCAACATTCACAACACGCTAGCCCTTCTTACAAGGTTCTTTGAAAAGATCACCAATCCACCACGCCTCCAAGCTATCTAGGAGTCGGTAATATCAAAGAGTAACAAATCATAGATGCTCATTTGAATGAATTAAGTGCCAAAGCTGAAGGATACAAAATCCACCACCAAGTACAACACATGCACTTGGATTTTCCTCTGCAAGCTCACTAAGTGCAACATATACACATAAGAGTTGAGAGGGCTTACTCTCAACTCAAGGGTGATGAAATGGGAACCAACATCAACAACCATCTTCCCCAACCGGCCACAATGGGGCATTTATACCTCACACCAAAAACTAGCCGTTGCAGCAAGAAATCAGCAAAACTCAGCTTGAGGCTCGTACTACTACTAACTAATGGCCGGTACCACCGCTCCTCTACAAAGGCTAGAAAACTAGCCATTACAGGGGTTGCCGATTAGATCATTCACATAGGGTCTATGATGTGGCACCAAGTAGCACTACAACTTTGGTTAGTGCTTGCAGTTCTGTGCACAATGTTCAAGAAGCTTTGAATACCAATTTTGCGGTTTCTAACGTGCACAAAAGACATATTTGGAAAGCTAATGAAGTCTATTTTCCAACGAATCAAACGGCACTTGATTTGGAGCTTCCTACACAAAGTCATGGCAATTTCATTGGATGCTGCACGAGCTGTCCGGAGAGACGCGCGAGACTTGCAAAACATAAAGAGTTCGAGTATTGCAATGCAAGTAAGGGTAAAATCCGACCACACCATGACTTTCTAAAGGTTGAGAAGGATTCCTTTTCAGGTTCCAAACGGATTTGGAAGCCCCTTGAACCAGAAAACAAAACATATAAAGATTTGAAACCGATTCGGACTCGGATTGGGACAGCTGGCAAGACCGATACTAAAACGTCCATAACGTTCACAAACGGAGTCCGATTTGGGCGTTCTTAGACTTGTTGGAAAGCTATTTTGAAGCCCCACATAATGGACAAGGTGCCAGCCACGAAATCCTCATAGTTAGATCGCAAATTAAGAGAGAATCTAGAGGTAGCAGTTTAGGTATTTCCTTTTTAGTTCGTATTGGAGTTTGTTTCGGCCTTAGGCCAAGTAGTGCGTGAGTTGTAATCAAGGCCGTGCATTGTGCACCAATATAAGGCCAGGGCCTTAGCCCCATTGTAACTTAGACTTTGATTTGAGAAATAGAAACCAGAAAATCACCATGGTTTGGTGGCCATTGTTGGCGTGTTCTTGATATTTCCATCGAGGAATTGCTCTTGGTGTGTTGAATCCAATTGTGGTGTTGGATTCTACTCGCTGAAACTTCGGTTTCTCTACCCTTTGTTCACGTGCTGCGGTGTGCGTGGGAGAAGGCTTATCTTGGAGAGGGCATCCAACAAGGCGTATCGTGAAAGATCAGGGCCAAAGCAACGGGGTTCAGCCAGCTTGCTAGTGGATCCGCATCAGTCTAGTTTGACTGCTCAGTCAAAATCCATAAAACATGTCTCTCTGGAAAACAATTACCAGCAACTAATGCCCAATAGTACCACAAAGGGCTATCAAACCACTCTCTTGAGCCAGACAGACAACCCATCGGTTTGATCGCTCAGCATGAGCCAGTTAGGCCACAACCAATCAGACCGCTGACATATGGTCGGTCAGATTGCCTAGTCGTACTGCCACACACAGGAAGGCCATACTGCATGGCTAGTTCGATCGCTCTCACAAAGCCAGTACTACCACTTTGCATTTTTCTAGCAGGATAGAGTGTATGTACTTCAACAAATTTTTCTAGCAGGATACGGCGTGCTCCCAGTATATGGAGCTATGTTTCTAGGTGATTCCAACTTCGAAGCATAAGTAGTTGTTTTGAATTGATGAATTGGTTTAAGTGGAGATTATTAATCTCCGATAATAACACTATATTAATTACAAACTTTTAAAACTTGTTTTCTTTAAAAGCAAAAACTTACCTTTCGTTCAACAAAATAATTATGTACTAAGTGTCAACATAGATCCCAATTCCTTTGAAATCTATGCATTTTATATATGCATTTTCCTTTGTGGTTTGCTGTGTACCAAAAGTACTCATGCTTGCTCAGATCTTCAGTAGGTGGATTAGAAGAAGAATTCCTCAACGGAGAGGAATACAAATTTTAGGGTCGTGTCTACGCTTAGGCAGTGCCTATGGAAGTTTTGCTGGATCTTTTGCGATGTATAACCTCGGCCAAAGTCCCACCTTTATGTAGAATTGGTCGCTAGACCATAATTTTTAATAAAATATAAAACATGTTTCGTGTATAATCGAAGTTCATGTAATGTATTATTCTGTGCGCAACTAAAATCCTGGACAGTTGCATAAATTATTCCGGGGGCGCCGGGTACCCCACACCAATCACGAACGTAGCAACATGCACTAAATTCTAACCCTCACATAATCAAAACCCTGCATACGAATACAAACACGTAAGTGCCCATTCTGATGTCGAAGCTGGAGAGGGAGGGAGAGGGGATTTGGGATGGAAATGGGAGCGAAGGAAGGAAGCTACTCTTCAGGCACGCCTGGTGCGCCCATTGGGCCAAGTCGTTGTTCCCCTCCTCTGTTGTAGAACATGCACAATAGAGTGACATCAACCATCTATAATTCTTGCCACGTGAGATTTTTTATGCTATAAATGAGAGAGAATGAGAAGAGAGAGAGAGAGAGAGAGAAAGTGTCTGGCATACAACATATGTTCTATAAGACCCTTATTGACGGATTTTTTTTTATGATGTATCCATATCATTTATACAAATTGTGAGGGTCTTACATAGACAATTTAAAGACGATCTATTATATAAGTTATTATATAAGTTATCTTTAGTTCTATCTATAGAGGACATAGAGAGTACGACAAACAATGGTCATCTATACCATTGTCCATACCCTTACATTGTTTCTATAAGCGTAACAGAAGCTCTCTGGTTCATCTAAAACCGCCCTGGTTCACTAGTTTTCCAGAAAATTGGCCGGTTCACCAGGTTTCCTAGTTCCGGCTTTTCCAGCTTTTAAACTAGGGGAAGCAGTACCGTAGTAGTACTATTGCGGTTTGTCAATGGGTTGATGAATAAGCATAGTGTCATCGTACATGAATGTCTCATCAGTGGACCGAAAAAATATACACGGTTTTACCCTTCAATTTTTGGGTATGGCTATTTTTAGGCACTAAAAGTTTTGGATTACACACAATTATCTGTGTGCTTTACATAGCTAGTTTAAGGAAGCTTTCAACTTATTACCTGTGCGCCATTGGCCTAATCATCTCGGAAATAGATGTGTGTATGGAAACATGGTCATTAGCGCGAGTTGCTTCAATGGAGAGCCAAAAGGGAAGGAATCAACTCCCTTTTAGGCCAAAGCTCATTTCGGTTTGACCTTCTGATTTTTAACTTATTTTTTACTATTTTTAAATTTCGTTTTTTAAATTTTTTGTATTTTTTAGCTTTTTTGCTGGTTCTTTTTCCCGTATTCATTTATATTGTCCGTGGTGGGTTAATCTGTATTTTTATTTTAATATTTTTTAAATTTAGTTAAGCCAAATAAGCCACTATTAGCTACAGTATAATTTCAGTCAGCTACAGTATAATTTTAACTATAAGTCAGCTTATTTCAGAAAAACCAGATCTTCCAACGTGCCAGTAGCGGTCTAGAACAAGTCCTAAGGAACATAACGAGAGGTATGATCGTGTCTGTGCCGGAACTCCAGGTCTCCGAGATCTATCAAGTAGTGCTATGTGTCGGTTTGATTTGCAAGGCTACCCTTGTTGATCGCCTCTATTTTGCTAGCACAGTCCCGTAGCCACTCCCGTTGTGCTTCTAGCTTGCCCATCTTTTAAAGAACTTTTTGCTCGCTCTTGTAATCTCACTCTTCTGAATCTTTTAGAAAAGAAGTCGCTCTCTTCGGTCAAAAAAAGAGCCATGTTTTGAACATTGAGACCGCCTAAACGTGACTTTGACCAATAACTTCTATTAATATATATATATATATATATATATATATATATATATATATATATATATATATATATATATATATATATATATATATATATATATATATATATAAATAACAGGGGCACCTAGGTGTCTGGACACCAAGTCTCCCTACCTTTGGATTGCTTTTAGATGTGTGCTAGTGTGATTGAGACTTTCCATCCATGATTAAGACTTTCCTTCCATGATTGATTTAGCATTCCTAATATATTACATACCATTGCACTAGCACGTATCTATATATAACGCTAAAATGGGGCACCATGGTGTCTGGGCACTAAGTCTCTCTGCCTTTGAATTGCTTTTAGATACGTGCAAGAGCAATAATATATGATATATTAGGATAGAAAGTCTTAATTATGGTATCTGAGCACCAGGCCTCTCTGCCTTTGAATTGTTTTTAGATGTGTGCAAGTGCAATGATATATAATATATCAGGATGAAAGGTCTTAATCATAGATGGAAAGTCTCAATTATGAATGAAAAGTCTTAATCATGGATAGAAGGTTTCAATCATAGAGTCTGGACACCATGATATCCCTGTTATATATATGTACACACACATATGCCCCTAATTTTTGTGAAGGTAAACACCTTTGCAAAAATAGTTGGCTACAGAGTAACCAGCAAGAAAGGAAAGCCGGTTTTGGAAAGACTGAGGGAGGAAAGTTTGGCTAATATAGGAAGATTCAATGATAGAAGGAAAATCTGATGTAGAGGCAGAGACAGAAACCATGAGATCAAGATGCAGATGGAAAGGGATTTTCTGGAGACAAAGTCGGGCTGAAATACAGAGGAGTTAGAGGCATAATCCATAATTGAGTCGGCCGCCTTTAGAAGGCGTAGCATAAGAGCAAGGCTAATAATACAGCCTTCAGCTGGCTGTATGGACACTTACAGCCCACTTATCAGCCCATTCATATAGTAGTTTACAGCCAGCTGAAGGCTATATGACACACCCCATTCTCTCATAAAGTTTCTTGGTTCTTGTGTTTCAGCTGGCTGTAAACTTACAACCCACCTCTCTTCTCTCTCCTCCTCTCTTTTCTCCACCTCAGCATACAGCCTACTAACAGCCTTTTATTATACTTGCTCTAAGCTATATAAACCTTGTACCGGTTGACGGGAAACACAACACCCAATCAACCAAACATTTTTACATTTAGCTTTACTTTTCATGTATCTTAGGAGTAGTTTGTAGCTAGTAGTTTCGATCTTTCATCTATAATTCAATCTATATTCATCTTATTGAATCGATTTTGAATTACTACCGTTGGCTTTGCCTTGTTCGTCGCGCTTGGAACTCTCTTCCGGTGGCATCATCCATCGTCAAACCTTTGTCAATTTACTGGAAAATTGGCTGGTACGTCGCATACGTTACTAAGAGGCACTCTGGAGCAAGGTTCCAAAAATCGGAACCGAAAGAAATCCTGGTTGACAGCCGGTAATGGTAACCGGGTGGTTACGGGCCAGTAACTGGAAAAAACGGTAAAAAACCGGTCACAATTTGAAAATCAAAATTTGAATTTTGAGATGTTTTGAAACCAGTAACAGAAAAAACCGGTCTGTAACCGGAAAAAATAGGCCAAAATTCGAAAATTAAAAATTCATGCCGGCTGATTTTTTCGGTTATCGGTCTTCACCGGTAAAAACGGTATCCGGCGGTTAGATTTTGAACCTTGCTCTGGGGGGTGTGACGTCGCCACGCCTGGAACACTTTTCCGACCGCAACAGTAGTCTCTATCATGCTTCTCTGCGGAAGGAAGCAAATACGTTTCTCTACTCAGTTCTAGGGATGCAATTATTTCTATTAATTGCTGGGCTGTCTAGTGTAATTTGGAAACTATGTTACCCTCTTAACATCCAATCTGATAACAAACACATGTTTCGTCTTATCACTTTCGATGAAGCTTTGCTGCACTGCCAACAGGTGGCATTATATGTGCTCTCATTTTCAGTGGTTTAAACGAAGGTTATGACTAGAAAAAAGATACAAAATGTCCACACTAAACCACGTAAAGTTCAGATATATGAATTTCAGCAATTTCATTTATGGATTACCGCTGCTTTCAGAGTAACACACCCAAACTAAATTTTGGGTAATGAAAGAAGGGAAGCACTCAGATTTGAGCGACAAAAACAAAGAATTATACATGATTTCTTCTTGCACTTCTCCAATCAACACCAGGGGAAAAGATACATTTTCATCACAGAACAATGTAATGGAGTGATCGAAATCAACGATCATTTCGGAATGTAGGATGCCATTACAATTTGAGGGTTTTTATTTACCAGAAGAGTAAAGCATCATTTGGAATACGGAAATTTCATAAGAATCTTACGAAAATTCTATCGCTTTATGTGAAATTCTTGCGTCTCAAATCGGACGTAACCAAGTATACAAGGGTGTTACTGTGTTCTTATCCCCATGCTAGTCAACACCGGTAAAAACTGGAAGATTTTAGAGGTTCAAGCCATCAACAAAACTGTAGGGACAAGAATAGGCCATGGATGCAAATTCTTAGAACTACATGTATATCCGGTGCAGTTTTACGTTCTGCTTACTTTAATTGTTGGAACTATCACATCTGTTGCAGGCTCAAGAGATTGCTTGCAAGAGAGAGGCCTCGATTTCATCTTAAGATAAGATCCTGACTCTAAATGCACTATCTGTAACCGAGCTGGTCGTTGTCGACAATAACCCAAGGTTAGAGTACTTTGGATTTGGAGGTTTCCATTGCAGGAACCTTCAGAACAATGCCCGGAATATTCCCTTGACGTTGTCCTTGGACTAGTCATTTTTGTGGGCAATGGGTTTGTGGAGGGGTTCGGTTGGGCATTAGGGCATAAACAAAATGGGATTGAGGTGAGGATGATGACAACCCCTCCATTTGTAGATATATGTCGTTGTAGAGAACCTGCAATCGAAATTTTCAAACATTGACTGCTAATACAACGAACGGTATTTAAATCTCTTGTATCAAAATAGTACTTACAGATTCATCATGAAACATTTTGTAATAACTTTTTATATATTACGGTTGAAATTAGTCAAGGTGTATCCTGGAGACCATTTCATTGACCAAAACAACCTATGTTGTGAACAGAGGGAGAATTTTTGGGGTTGTTCATATTGGCAGCGACTGATGGTGTGACATCCTAAATTTCTAGGGAGTTTAAAAATGTGTAAACTTTAAATTTTTTCCAGGCATCTTATTTTCTTGGCTTTTATTGGAGTTCCTTTGGAAAAAAATAATTTGCAAACACAATTTTTTTAAAAAAGAATATGCATCTGATAGAATTCAATTTGAATTCAAAATCGAATCTGAAAAGATGATACTTAAAATGAACTAGGAGAATTTATAGTAGAAATCATATCAAAAACTCAAAAATAAGATCATGGCATAGGAAATGAAAATGTGAACATTTTTTAACATGTTCCAAAAATTGCTCAAATCAAAATAATGCATGATACACAAAACAGAGACCTTCCAAGAATTTTTGAGAAAAATACAAGGATGTTAAAATTCTAAAAAATGATACAGTGATCTGAACTATGTTGGGAGCCTCCACGAAAATTGTCACAAATTTTTGAGCACATATAATGCATCTAAAAATTTCTCAAACTTCTTAGCCAAACCAAATACTCTTTTACACATTTATCCTTTCTGCATTCCATTTGCAAAGGTGTTGTCTTGAAAACCCGTCTTCTGTCTGCCCATTTAAATCATGATGCTAACAATTGGGATCAGACCCCACCCGTCAGGTCACTTTACCTTCGCTCACTGATGCGCCAGGCCCAACCTAGGAGGCGTCGTCCACCTCTCACGTGCCCGCACCAACTCCGCCATGGCACACCGCCGGATTTTGACACACGCCCATGGTTTCTTGCTCACCTGCCCACCCTCACCTACCTTTTGTGTCGCTGCAACGAGTCTCCCTCTTTCTTGTCTCATCTGCGTGTCCCGCACAGCCAAGAAGAACCGACCGCGCTAGCTCTGCTATGCTCGCGAGATCTCGTGAAGCAACTCTTGGCCATCTCATCCCTATAATGCCTTCCTCACTAGGCCATTCTCCTCAGGTCGCCCTGTTGATCTCTTGCATGCATGTCCAGAACTCCTCTCTCTTTGAAACGCTAAGAAATTGAAGTCGTTCACAACACCAACAAGCACGCCACCATGTTCTAGGATCTCCAACGAGCTTCCCTCTTCCTGACCATGTCACAGTGAGTCCCATCGTCCCTCTAAGCTCCATACTCACTTAATCACCTTGCCATTCGGTGAATCACTAAAGCCAAGCTTTCTTTTTCATCTTCGGCCAAGAGCATCATCGCTAGCTGTTCTTCCTCCCTGGTAAGACCCTAGTCAATTCCTTGCTCTTCGAGCACCTTCGCCTAGCAAGCAAGCTAATCTGACCATGCTTTTACCTATCTTTCACCACAGTGAGCCATCGTCGTGCACGTCATCGCTGTCGCCACTGCTTTTCGTTGTTCGGCCACTCCAGAGCTTCTTTAACATCGCCAAACCCCTCGGTAGACTCTTGTTAGTCCCTGGATACTCATGTGCTCATTTGATTTGGGAGTCCCCCACCACTACCTAGCTTTCATAGTAGTCGTTCATGGTGCCACTACATGAGCATTGTGTCGGTGAAGCCTTGATGACCATAGGTCCCTATGCTTGCCCTGTAGCATCCCCTAGCTTCCCTGGAGCTAACACTATCACCTAATTGCCCTCTCCTACACTCCTTCACCCCGCACCATTGCCAGCCCGAGACACTCCGCCACTCACAAACTCGCATTGCCACTTTTGTCCACTGTTTTGGCCACCATCGTTGCCCAGTGGTGAGCGATGACATCGCCGTTTCATTTTACCCATGCCAAAGCTGCTCTACCGCCTTCCTCACCAACGACGAGCTCGCTAGAGAACTCGGCCGAGCCAAGCTTCACTGTTCCCTTTTTCTCTATGTGACAAGTGGGACCCACATGTAAGAAGGATTAGTTTAGCGCTAATGATCATTCAAAGTTAATAAGTCTATGATAAGTGGGCCCAACTAAAATCAATTAAGAAATTTTAATTAAACCAAAAACAAAATGTGAGTCACTGACACATGGGACCCACACAGTAAATAAATAAGTAATACATGATTTAAACCTTGTGAGGCTGACATGCATGGCCCATATATTAGGAATTTTTTAAAAAAATGAATAAAATGGAAATGCCGACTTTAGTTATAAGAAAGTTCGCTTTCACTGTTGGAAAGCCTATTTTCAAAAGAACGTTGGGAAAATTCGCTTTCTCCATTAGGAAGCATATTTCCGAGAATTACACCTTCGACGTCACCACTTTTAACAGTTTTTAGAATTTATAAACTGAATAAAATTCAAATGTCTATAACTTTTACATATGAACTCCAAATTAAGCGATTTTTGTCTCTAGATTTTTCTAAAATCATGCTCTATATAAATATTCAAAAATATTTAGATTTGGTCTCTATTTGAATTCATTTGTCTCTTATTTATATTTATTTGGATTTTATCAAATAGATACCGTCATACCGGACAATTTCAAGAACACTTCCAAACAATTCTCGCAACAACAGCAAGGCAAGCACCCCTTCGACCATGTTGATCTCAATATTTCAATTATTGTATATTATTTATAAAATCAATTATGTATATGTGTATGTTTCATTAGAAATTGCTATACTATGGGTAACAGTAGTTATAACCTCTTGTACGCATTGAACCTCCTTGCAAATTTGCTATCCTTACTATTGTAACCCTTAGGACATGGTTTAGATAGTAGCTAATATTATTTTGGTTATATTAAATTGAGTATATGGTCTAGATCTTAGTCATGCACTAGTTTTGCTAAGTTTGACCATTCGAAAAAATTTGCGTATGGACAAGAAATTTCAAGATGTTAGACCAAAGGACGAACCTCTATTAGTTTGGCATCAAATAAAATGGAAAAAATCTAGATTTAGATATGGACGAGTTATATTATGAACTGATGAATGTGAGAAGATGTCTTGCATGTAGATAAGGGAAGATTCTCGCCTGGGTCAATTAAGGACTAAACACTTTTGCAACACATCTAAGTCACACCGTATAACCACATGTACTATGTAGGCTCTGACTTTAGCTGATTAAGTTGTCTAAGACTAACCTTGTATTTGGTAGGCCAAAGTAGTGAGGGCATTCTAGAAAGTGAGAGACCATGTGGAGGTGTCCCTATGTTTGTGATGAGTAATTGACGGTTGGTTTAGAGAGTTTGAGTTTGTTTTGGGTATTCTAGGGTTGAGTACCTTTTACTTATGCTATTGTTGACATGCTGTTTCGTGCGGTGCTATGTGACGGTTTGCTTGTCTGTGTGACTGCAGGACTTCGGAGCTAGGTCATAGTGAGGCGAGGAGGACCGAGACTAGGCACAGGAGGTGTTGAGGTCCAGACGGTCGGTGATGCCAAAGATGATCGAGGCTGGTGAGGTGGTTGCGAGTCAGGAGACGAGGAACCGGAGCTGGAGCTACCGGTGATGGACACGACGGACAACGACGAGCGAACCGGGACTAGGCTCAAGGTGGAGTCGGAGGTCCAGACGGTTGGAGGTCGGTTGCGGTCGTATGCGATAGAACAGACCAGGACTAGACTCAGGTGGAGTCGGAGGTCTCGGTCGGAGTCGAGTGGACACTACGGGTAGCGGCGAGTGGATCGGGACTAGGCTCAGGGAGGAGCTGAGGTCCAGATGATCAGGATGCCGGGTGCGGTCGTGTACAGCGGAGCGGATTGGGACTAGACTCAGGGAGGAGTCGAGGTCCAGACGGTCAAGGTACCGGACGCGGGAAGCTTCTGGGAAGGCGCTTGAGGGGCAAATTGAAAATTTGACTCAAGCATTGATTTGGAGGCTGGTTTTTCCCTCCAAAAGGTTGTGTAGACTTCTTGCCTTAAGTGTGTGAGAGGCATGGAGTGGAGGTTGTATGACTCTTCTTGATTTCCTTCTTTGGGGATGAGCCCTTTTGTTAAAAGCAGAAGGATGTGAGGGAGAAATGTAAGCATTCCAGTAGAGAGGAGCTCAATGCAGCCTGTAGGTGAGTAGAGGGTGTGTGCTCCAGAGTGCTCTCACGAGTGAGTAGTGTGCTCCCTGTGAGTAGATGTGTTTTCTCCTCATGTGAAGCATGTAGTGAGAAGGTTGTAATCTCTGTGTAATCATTCATCTCTCTGAGATGCCTTTTATTTGAGATGGATTGATTTCTTTTGGTCTCTGTAGTGCCTGTGTCTTTTTGGTTCTCAGTTCCTCTCTTCTTTTGTGTTCTTGAGTAAAATCTTTGTTTGAAGCAGCAAAACGTATGCTCTGTGATGGGAAAACCCTCAAAGTCAAGTGACCAGTTCAATTCCCTAGAGCAATTACAGGAATCAATGAGCTTGCTCTTTTCTCAAGTTGAATCCTTCACTTCCCCTGTTTTTCACTTTCTAGGGTTTCTTGTCAGGGGATGAAGGACTCTCCAGAAATCACTTCAAAAGTTGGTATCAGACTTTGGTTTCCCATGTGTGAGATCATTTCTTAGTTGGCAAATCACAGTAGTCATTGTTTATTATTGATCTTTGCTTGCACTTCATTCTCCTAAGGTTCTTGTGGTAATTAGTTTGAAGTCCTACTCTGTTTGAGTTGAGAAGAGCAGCAGGTTACTGTAATTTTTATCTCCTTTTGAGTTCCAGTAGTATTTACTGTTTTGTCTCTCTGCATTTCTTTGAAATTTCTCGCTGGACACTTTCCCTGTTTACAAGGCCCCAGTCTGACCGCTAGGGTTAGCCAGTCAGATCGGTTTGTAAACGGCGGTCAGACCAGCCTTTGTATGGCGGTCAGACCAGCGGGTGCCTGGCGGTCATACCGGCCTTGCCATGGCGGTCTGAACGGCCAAGGCAGAGCGCTCTGACCGGACCATGCATACCGGTCTGACCGGCCTGGCCTGATTACCTGTTGTTCTCTGCTGATTTATTTCAGTTCTTTGTTATTTTGTTCTCGTGTCTGGTCAGCATGCATTTCCTGAGACTTTGTATCTCTTCTTCATAGCTTTGATTGCTATCTGAGAGGAGAAGTTTTTTTTTGTGGATACTTTTGAGGGGCGTAATTTTTGAAGAGGCACCATTCATCCCCCCTCTGTTGCCATATCCGATCCTACAGAAAGATTTGCTCGTAGGAGCTCCCTTCACCAAAATGTTGAAATCAAAGTTTACTGATATAACAGTGAATGTTTACTTGGGGGAATGACACACCTAAGTGAGAGTTTTTCATTCATCGTGCTGGTGTAAGGTTAGGAGTATATGATGTAAAATCTATATGATAATCAATTT
The DNA here is from genome assembly GCA_017311315.1 of Dendrocalamus latiflorus. Lineage (NCBI taxonomy): Eukaryota > Viridiplantae > Streptophyta > Magnoliopsida > Poales > Poaceae > Dendrocalamus > Dendrocalamus latiflorus. Next base: position 10,534,379 of record CM029625.1, on the reverse strand, counting down.
TGTCACACGCCCAAGAAAGAGTGAAGTTACCAACAATATATTTGATTATCTCATATGGATAAAGTGGACAACCTCTCGAGAGTGCTAAAAACTATTTAAATAGTCATGCTCGCGGTATGGGCATGCTTGAATGTAGCCACAATAGGTATAGTTTTTATTTTTACAAAACTGTTTCGTTGGAAATGTTAGGATGGCATGTACATGTCGCGTGTACCGAGAAGGACTATTTATGGATATTATTTATTGTTATTAAAGTCATATAAATGTTATTTCATTATATATCAAATGCTCTTTACAATTTCGTTGCAATTTACTACTTATCAATATTACAAATGAAACTTATTTCATGCTGAAAATAACTTATAGCATAAAGTCTTATTCATTGTTAGCCTTGCATACATTTATATGTTGCAATACACTACAAGTCTTATTGAGTACACAATGTACCCAGCCTTATTTAAACTATTGTTGTTTAGAGAATGAGAAAGATAACATGCTTGATGACGCATATTTTGCCCATGTACCGAGTAATATGACGATGGGTCTTTCTAGAGCATACTGTCGGTTGCTTGTGGGCTATGGTGGCACACCACTAGACATTTTTGCTTATTTACTTGTCTTTTGCTGCAATTTACTCTTGATACTGCTATTTGTTTGGCTGGTCGGCCTTTTGTTGTAAACTCTATATAAGTCGCTTATGTCCATGCCTATTTTATTATAAATTAATGTATGCGATGTGTATGGATGTGATCTCAATATTGTGAATATGCGTACTAGTTTCTAATCATGAAATTAGTTCAAAACGCATACGAGAATTTCGGTATCCAACGCCCGATGTCCCTATAGATGGTTTTTGGCTAAAAATAAATAGTAGTTGCTGAAAAAAGTGACTTTTAGAAGAAGGGGCGAGCGGTGGAGAAAGTGAGGGAAAGATATGTGCATGAGACGGGAGTGAGAGAAGTAGGGTGCGTGATGCACCTGTGACCCATGTCTTAAGAAACTAGGTGTTCGTATTGGCTTCTAACTACCAAAAGCAAAAGCCAATAGGAACAAGTTATATGAAATTGGTGATGGTGATGCACTGATGCAATCCTTCCGCTTCAAATTTTGTGCAACAAATGAAATTTAGAAAGGGTAGTGGTTGATCAAACTAAGAACCATTCGAGTTGCAGATCTTGCGGAAAAGGTTGATGATGGGGACTCATATTATCTTTTGCTGATAGTTTTTTGTTTTAGCTAATGAATAATAACAACTCGTAATGAACCATGCGGAGAGAGAAACAGGACTCAAAAACGAATTTGAATGTGACTAAAATGCACGATCTTCACATGTATCACTTTTTAGGAAACAATCTTCACATGTACCACTTTTCAGCAACCAACGATATGAAATGCCATCGTAACTCCTCAAGCTCGAAATTTTCCCTATTGTCTAAGAAAGTAAAAAAAATTGTATTTTAGTTATAATTTGTAATTCTAACATTGATCATTTTTTACTTAACTTTTTTAACAAAACAAGGGAATATATTAGTGAGGAGTTTAGACTTTCTTCATCTAAAAAATAGTTCAGCTCTCCACTGAAGGTTTGTAGGCCAAGTGTCATAGCATGGGCGAATGGGCTAAGTATGTCTACAATGGCAATAATCCCTATATTACACCCAAGGAAGCGTCTCCACGTCGAATGTTTTACAGAAAGCCCTCTAGATTTTGCAAAATCACGTACGGGTCCTTGGTTCTTGTGGAAAGACCCCTAACACCTCAAGTTTTTGTGAAAAACCCCTCCGCTTCACCGAAATTACGTACGGGTCTTTGGTTTTTTCATGGAGGCCCTTTCTTTTGCTGGATAACACCCGACGTTTTCTAAAATTACGTATAGACCCTTAGTTTTATGCAAAAATTCCTCCAATTTCTCTAAAAATACATACGAATCCTCACTCTTTCCAGAGAAGCCTCTCTTATGAACTTTTGGCTCTTTTACTTCAGTTCATATGGTAGCTAGCGCGGCGTAGCGCTGCGCTTATACTGCTAGTTACCATGAGTTCTGACGCGAATGGGGTTATAGGAACACTGGATGTTTACATGTGCAGACATAAAAATAGAAACTGATCTTCGAAATGTGCTAAATGGATTATGTGTTAAAGATGTTAAGAGCCAGAATCCCATGATAGTAATAATATGATATATCAATAAAGGCACTTGATCTAGCACATTAGGCATTTTGTATAAACATAGGTTGGTTTTGATTGATATAACAAGAGAGAGAACCTTGCTACTTGACATGCACTAGCAAGGCAACAAGTCAGCCACTGAAGATTGGTGTTCGTATTGGCTTCTGACTACCAAAAGCAGAAGCCAATATGAACAAGTTTATATGAAATTGGTGATGGTGATGCACTGATGCAATCCTTCCGCTTCAAATTTTGTGCAACAAATGAAATTTAGAAAGGGTAGTGGTTGATCAAACTAAGAACCATTCGAGTTGCAGACCTTGCAGAAAAGGTTGATGATGGGGATGTTCATATTACCTTTTGCTGATAGTTTTTTATTTTAGCTTATGAATAATAATAACTCGTAGTGAGTCATACGGAGAGATAAACAAGACTCAAAAACGAATCTGAATGTGACTGAAATGCACGATCTTCGCGTGTATCACTTTTCAGGAACCAATCTTCACATGTATCACTTTTCAGCAACCAATGATATGAAATGCCATCGTAACTCCTCAAACTCAAAATTTTCCCTATTGTCTAAGAAAGTAAAAAAAAATGTATTGTAGTTATAATCTGTAATTCTAATATTGATCCTTTTTTTACTTATTCTTTTTTAACAGAAACAAGGGAATAGATTAGTGGGAAGTTTAGACTTTCTTAATCTAAAAAAATAGTTCAGCTTTCCACTGAAGGTTTGTAGGCCAAGTGTAGTATGGGCGAATAGGCTAAGTATGTCTACAATGACAATAGTCCCTATATTACACCCAGGAAAGCGCTCCACATCGGATGTTTTACGAAAAAGCCCTCCAGATTTTATGAAATCACGTATGGGTCCTTGGTTCTTGCAGAAAGACCCCTACCACCTTAGGTTTTTGTGAAAAACCCCTCCACTTCTCCGAAATTACGTACAGGTCCCCATTGTTCGCGGAGGCCCTTCCTTTTGCTGGATAACACCCCGTGATTTCTAAGAATTACACATGGGTCCTTAGTTTTATGCAAAAAAAGTCCTTCAATTTCTCCAAAAATACATACAGGTCCTCACATTTTCCAGAGAAGCCCCACTTGTAAACTTTCGGCTCTTTTATTTCAGTTCACATTGGTAGCTAGCGCGGCGTGGCGTTGCGCTTACGCTACTAGTTACCATGAGTTCTGACGCGAATGGGGTAATAGGAACACTGGATGGTTACATGTGCAGACATAAAAATAGAAACTGATCTTCGAAATGTGCTAAATGGATTATGTGTTAAAGATGTTAAGAGCCAGAACCCCATGATAATAATAATAATATGATATATCAATAAAGGCACTTGATCTAGCACATTAGGCATTTTGTATAAACATAGGTTGGTTTTGATTGATAAAACAAGAGAGAGAACCTTGCTACTTGACATGCACTAGCAAGGCAACAAGTCAGCCACTGAAGATTGGTAGACCATTTCCCTCATCGTTCCGGAATTCGACATGATGACTACCACGGACAAGGAAGCCGGCATTGCATCCAGATTTTGTCGACGACACGGCTCAACAAGACTTGCGTGTGAGCTCAGGTGACTTCTGGAGGAGCAGTTGGCCTTCCATGCCTGAGGGAGAAGGTTTTGGATTGTGCAAGTTGATCGAGCTGACGGAGAGCTGGTGGAAGATGGAGGAGCTCAACGTGTCGGTGGGAGTACCGCACATGACTCCACCAGAGGATAGCTCCGGCAGATCGTGGTCGGAGATGCTGAAGCCACTCGAGGCAAACTGCTCGGAGACAATCTTGCATGCCTTCTCTAGGAGAGTGTCGATGTACTTCTGGTACGCTTCCATTCTGATCTGCACATGCTTCTGGACCTGATCATGGGAGAGAAAACAGTCAAGTACTGTGTGTTGAACATTGCATTACAAATTTCGAGCAAAATCTAAAAGCAAGCAGGCCTTCTATGGAGCTATTCAAGTTGCGACATTTGAAATGTTAACAATCATAGTGTAGAAATTGTTACAAAAAGATGCATTCCACATATTTGTGAAGAGAAGCCCCAAAAAGAGCACAAGTCAAGGACCTTCTGTTCTCAGTTTTTCAGCGAAGATCAGCCTCTCAATTCATCATTTGCTTTGCAGTCTGCAGTTTTTATTTTTAGGAAGCAACCATTTCATTAAGACATTGATTTGCCAAACTAAAAGCAACCTTTAAACATACTGCCTTCAACCAAAAACCCACAGATGGTGGATGGTGGGTGCACGCTTCCACCAGAAAGATTTGACTCTTCTTGCTTTTCTGTTAGGGGGGGTGATGCTCTCTCAACTAAACCCAGATACAGCATGTTCATTTTAAGGTGAGTACGCTTCCACCAGAAAGATTTCTCTTCTTGCTTTCTGTTAGGGGGGGGTGATGCTCTCTCAACTAAACCCAGATACAGCATGTTCATTTTAAGGTGAGTAAGCGGATCCAGTACAAAACAGCCAGGCAAGTCAAGCCTGCCCAGGATTCTGCATCCTTGACAGACAGAATCATGGTTGTCACGGCGCTCTGGCAAGTCGTGACGAGACCAGGACACCTGAACGTCTAGTTGATTAGGCACCCACTATGGCGACAGTTAGACGATAGTAGTTAGATAATAGTAACAAATACAAATAATACCTTATATAACCTAAAATTAAATAACCATCCAACATAATAGCACAAATTATCTAAATAACAAGGTCCATAATAGCAAATAGTATTAACATGATCTATTTCGGTTATTTGTATGTACTATAGGGGGTTAATTGCAAATGCACATGTACACAACTACACATATCGCTCTCAGCCGAAGCCACTCCTCTCTTCCTTATCTCTTCTCTCTCTCTCTCTCTCTCTCTCTCTCTCTCTCTCTCACTTTCCTCTCTTTTACTTGTTCTGCTCGACCGACAGCCTCCCGTCGCTCTCTCTTTCCCCTCTCTTTTTCTTGCTCTGCTCCGGCCATCGCTCCCTTCTCTCTCTCTCTGCCTTCCAGCTCCCGAACCCGCCTCTTCCACCGCATCGTCCGCCGCCTCTTCCGCCGCTCGCCACCTCTTCTCATTCCACTTCTTCCGCCACCTCCGACACCGCGGCTGCTCGGGCACCGCGGCCTCCTCTCCTGCCGCCTTGGGCTCGACCCGCTGCTACTGTTGGCCGCTGCCTCCGGCCGGCTCTGCCTCTCCTCCGGCCGCCACCTCGACCTGCCACTCCCGTTGGCCACCCCGGCCGCCACAACAACCTTGGCGTCGCCCTAGGCGCCTAGGCGTCGCCCAGCACCGCCTAACTCCTCACGGGCTGGACGATCATCCACAGCGTCCCGCTCTGGCCGCCAGGATGTCTTGGCGTCGTCTAGGCGACGCCTTGATAACCATGGACAGAATATACCAATAAATTCAAGTCCAAGCTTAATGTCTAAATTAAACAAATGCATCAAAACTATTGGAGCAAATACTGAAGATGGTGAACACTAGCACTTATTTCCTTGTCCGACAGCATGCAGGGGACTAATCCCAAGAACATGATAGAACAAGCACTCAAAAAAGTTACCAACACTTGTTCATGCAGTCTTCGTTGCACTTCCATCTGTGCTCTCAGTGCCTCTTTGACCTCTTGACTTCTGCAGCAAGTAATTGTGACATTTAACTCTTTCAATTAGCACCATCAACAAAAATATTATAAAACTACTCATATTCTGCCAAGAAAAAGAGGGGAAAAAATGTGCTGGACTAGGAGTAGCTCATGAAGCTTACTCTTTCACATCTTGAGTCGAAACTCCAGGAGAGACACTCATTCCACCTTGAGCATCTAGAAGATAGGACGCTGCTGTTGCTGCAATTTGGGGGAAGGCAAACCCAGAACAGGGGTCAGAAGTTAGTACAAGACCCAACCAAACACTTTCAGTGTTATTTTTCAAGTCAGAAAACCACATATTCATACTAGTCATGAATTTCTTTACAAATTTATTGCAGAACATATGATACGTAGTTACGTACAATTTCCCATTAGATATGCGCAAGTTATTTTATTAAGTTATGGGTGATTGACATGAGGAAATCATACAGAAAACTACTTTAATTAATGCTTGTGAGATAAATAGTGCCACTAAGCTTTGGTTTCCCTGCAAGCAAGACAGATGCATGCTAAACATTCCATAAAGGGGGTATAACTGCAGCGGAAAAGTGCAAGACAAGAATATGTCAAAATTAGCTCAATTCAATTTGCAAACATTTTCGTGTTAACACGACACAATTAAGCAATAATGTAAACAAACACTATAGTTACTATTGCCAATTGAGCAAGATCATGTTTAAAGTATTTTTTCCTCTTTCATTGTGTCACGCCCTAAAGAGCACAACCGGTGGGTCGGTTCTTTTCGGCTGCGACTTATGGCTTATAGTTGCGGCTGATAGCTTTTGGCCTTAACGCTAGTGCTTGTGCAAACGAACCGAATGACGATAAGCCATTTTAAAAAGATTGTCCCCATAAGCGGCTTCGAAACGGCAACAGAGAAGTCATCCCGTTTGTTTGTTCGGGGGAAGCAATGAGCCATAAGTTAAAAGAACTAGGTCGATAAATGCATCACGAGTGGTAGGTCCAGGACCTCGACGGCCAGGAGCTGTGGTGCTAGGGAGAAGAGGCGCATGGAAGAAGAGAGAACAGATAGAAATATTGGAATACTTCTTGCTTGCCCTTTATTGATAATTCCATCCCCTTATGTAGAGAGGTTACAACCTAAAGATACAATCTAACTCTAAAGATAGAATTCAACTAAATCTCTTCTTTCCTAACTTATCTCTTAATTCTTAATGTCCTAACTTGATGGCAAAGAAATAGGATGTGCCAGCCCTAGGCTGCGCAATCCTGGTCTGGTGTGCCAACTATGGAAGCCCTGGTCCCACGTCAACTTTGGTAGGGAATTCCCCATGATACACTGCATGTAAGTAGATGCAATTGGAACCCTCCATGAACATTGATGTGAGTATCCATGTTTGTAAGAAGGCGATATATAAGGTGCTGAACTGCAGACTAAATTTATAAGCAAGACAACAAATACAACTCTTGAATTTTTCCCCTTCTGGCCAAGGCCAATAGCGTTTAGCCTCAGCCTACATGCCCGATTGGATTAGCAGAGTGTGCGCACATGGCAAATCTTGATTCATTCAAATGCATAATAATAATCCAAAACTTTCTGCTACAATCAACATTGAAAACGTTCTATAGTTCATGCGAACTTTGTGTGTGTGTTGAGAGGGGGTGGGGGTGGGGGTGGGGATAGTCCACCCACTGAACGTAAATTACTCCTTCCCATACAGATTCTCCCACTCCCCATGATTCCCATACCCCAGTGGTGTCAACAATAGCAGTATAGCACTGCACCCATAGCCCCATTAGCACTCAAATAATCCCACACATTCAGTCCCTGCAGACCACTCAGCTCCGAACCCTCCCATAATCACCCTCATCAGATCCACCCTCTTCCTCCCAGAACAGATATGCATGGTAAGCAAACAAAGTTCATCACTCGGTTAGCCTAGGCTGCCATCTCCCAACCCTAGAACTCACAGCAATCAGCAATCCCCAATCTTTCAAGAAGTTGCCACTAAGTGATTCCTCACAACATGCATCCAATCTGGGTCAAACCGATCAGTGATCAAAGTATCAAACAACTATATATTCACATTGAATGGCAACAACTATATATTCACATTGAATGGCATATCATATTCAACATGTGTACAGGTTAATGGGAGGCAAGTTGTGTGACTTCAGAATGAATTTCCACAATGTAAAGGATTTGGAAACATTGCAGCAAGACTTGGAACATTAATTAAGTAAACAGTGAGATCAATGTGAGATCAATGGATTGCTTTGTATAACTTACCATCTTTAGATTGCTCTGATGTCTCTTTGCCAGATTGTTTCCCCAATCTGTATTTCTGGCCATAAGAATAAAATAGAAACCTTAAAAATAGTTGTACTTAAGGCATTGTAAGAACACGTGAGCATGTGGATGTACCTGAAGATGACTCTTCAAGTGGAACAGCGTGAGCCCCTTCACACCCATTGTCCTCAAGATAGTTTTTGGTGTTGCTTCTACAAAAATAATCATGCATTTAGCAACTATATTCAAAAATAAACAAAAAAAACTAAAGCATATTAGTATGTTTTGCTAATTTAGTGATAGCAATTGACTAATGAAAAGCCAGCAATTTAGGATGCTAACATGGTTGTACTAAGATTTGGCATTGACACGCATATGGATCTAGTGCGACTAGTGATTATTGTGCCTCAGGAATCAAGACTTAAAACCATGGAATGGAACAAATGATGGCTCATATTTGTCGCCCAGTGGCTCATATTTGTCGCCCAGTCATCGTCATTTTATTGTCAAGAAACAGAACTTAATCCTTGCACCTTTTAACATTTGCAGCTAGATTTACTGACCAATTTGGTGCCAGAAATGAATGCACCAAACATAAACAAAAACCCACAAAACAGTCAAGAAAAGATACTGTTTTGCACTTTATTTGCAAAATAAACAGTCACAAACAATAGGCACCTGAAACCACACGCTCACATGTATCCTAGCCCTACAAATAAACAAAAACAAATACAATATATTATCCAGAAGATATATGTTTTGTGATGGACACACAGTAACAAACCAATTGCAAGAAAATAATCACAACAGGCATATGTAACATTTGCTGAAAATTTAGTTAATAAAAAAACAATATGTGAGACCATGTGGAGATCACCCTATGATTGTGATGAATATTTGACTTTGCTTGTACTTTATCGTCAAAGTTTGAGTTTAATTTTGTGTCATTTGCTCTCTGGTTCTGCTGGCGGTCCAACCGGTGTCGATGCAACCGAGCGTGAGAGCGGTCCGATTGGTGTCGGTGTGACTGGGCATGAGAGCGGTCCGACCAAAGGTCATCGGGCAATCTGACCAGCATGGGTGCCACGATTAGATTGGTCCCCAGTTATCGAGAGGTTTTGAGTTAGTTTGTGGCAATCAAACCAACCTCTAATGAAATTGAGTTAGCTGAGTTGTGTCGCAGTTGTATTGTTGCTCTATGAGCTTTTTGGAGGTCTTTGTAAAGTGTTAGGCATGACGAGAGTCTATAAAAGTGTTAGTCATGGCAGGAGTTCATGCATTGTGAAAATCTTAACGTTGGTGTCAAGTGGTGCATATTTGCATCGATTTTGTTGATGAGAGTGAAGTGTATGTCACTTATACTTGGAATAGTTGCTTGTTCTTTGACGTATAGGGGGCACTTGGTAGTTGGTAATTGTTGCGGTCAACAACAAGACCGAGGCTAGGAGAGTGACCTAAGGCCATGGCGTGTCACGTATGTCTGGGTAGAGCATTCTCAAGTGGAGAAGCACAGGAGAAAGACAAGGATCGTGATAAAGCAAGTGCATTAATGTGGTGTGCCATTGAACTTGAGCGTTTCAAGCGGTGACGGTCCTCGGAGCAGGCGTACGGTCTTGACGGCAAGTCATTGGGTATCACGGATTTCGTGTGGTAATCGCTTCAAGGAGAAGCACTGTGAAAGCCAGTGGGTAGCAATTAAGGAAATTGTCTGAAACCGAGTGGAGAGGCGGTTTGCAAAACCACAATGGTGGTCTAAGCAGTTTGAGCCACGTCTTGGAAGATGGAGTGTCTTATCATGCTATTGGAACCATATGAATGTCACGCCGCGATCTCAAATCATAAGAATGTCTTGCAGGCGGCCGAGAACTGGAAGCAGTTGGCGGTGCTGTGCTGGTAGCTGCGGTCAGACCAGAAGAGATGAAGAAGTCGGGCCGAAAGAAGAAGAGCGGTCGGACCAGAGGAGGCCGGCCGAACCGGGAGAAGAGGAAGGCAAGAGATTGAGGTAATATTCTTCTTGGCTTTATTGCATCGTCTCATCCCCTTTACATATAGAGGAGAGTCCAACCCCTTCACGGCTAAGCCGGATTTACAATCCGAATACAACCCTGACTCTTTAACCGACTCTTACCCTAATCACCAATTCAAATACGAATTACAAAAGCAAACCTATTCGGAAGAGGCTGCAGTGCTTGCCGCCGCCCCTGCTGTAGGAAGTCGTGCGCCAAAGCTTCTCCTGGCATATGTTCTCCCAAATCTGCCCAGCCTGACAATGAAAGTCACACTTTGAAAAGTGTGCAAATGTAAAACCCGTTTGTGTGTAGGTTTCCGGGTTTCCCTATTGTTTCTCTATTTGTAAGTAGTTGTATCCACTAAGGGTTGCTGGTTCATAGGGTTTGGTGGTAGGTGAGAAGCCTCCACTATCTTAGGGTTTTGGAGAGATATTATGGTTTTTTGTGTTGGAAACTTTGTGTATATGTGCTCTATCCTCCATGAGGAAGTGCCTGTAAATCATTCTTCTTCAAGTAAAATGAACATCCAAACTTCGTTCAAATGAGTTTTGCCGTGGATTCCTCCTTGTGCTTTTAATTTTCTTGGTTTTCTTGGTTGGATTTCATCTCCTCATGCTCTCTCTTAATACCAAGGATATATAAGACATAAGGATTTCTTTTGAAGATCAGATCTCATCCATCTAGGCACTTTCTATGAAAAGTTATTGTAATTGCTCGGTTTTGCTCAAGAGATAGGTGAGTTTGTGGTTTTGATCTTGTAGACATTTTGGTTTGAGTTTGTACTATGATCTATTTTGCTATGACATGTGAGAATCCATCCAAGACCATCTAGATTATCAAAAACTCATGAGCAAGAAAAGATCAAAGTTTCTCTCTTTTGCCCAGTTTTGATGCAACCTTCTTTGCTTTGGATAAAGATCAACAATTTGGCATTAATCTTCACGATCCATAATTGGAATAGGTTCCTGGCATTGATTTGTACCAAGTTTCATCCTATTTGGATCAGTGGTTTAAGTGTTAGCCTTTTTCTTAGTTGTGTGTCGTGCTATTTTTCAACCTCTGTTCAATGAGCAGTCCGACCACCCTAACCGGTGTGACACCTGTGGTCAGACTAGTGAGACACTGTTGTCTCGGGCAATCTTTGCCTTTTGGCTTTGGGATAACTTATAGGCTTGAGTTTTCCGTTGCACTATGTTGCTAATACCTATGGAAAATTTTTGAGAAGTCATTCAACCCCCTCCCCCCGACTCGCCATACCCGATCCTACACAGTATTTAGAACCAAAAAGTAAAAAAGAATAGCTGACTTTCGGTAAAGAAAACAAGAAAAAATATTATTGACAAACATATAATCATAATTCACAACCAATCCCAAAAATTAGGCAGTTAATTGAACTAAATTCAAATCGACAAGATAAAGTAAAACCTCAGAGGATGAAGAAAAGAGCCATTTCTGTCAACTATACTGGTTTAGATCGCAGTGATTGAATCAAAAAAGTTCTTACTGACACCACAGTCCACCCAAACCAAAGCTCTGAGCTAAACTAGATCGGTAGAAAAGCATAATATTTCATTAACTATACCATGAGAGACGCATCTTGCCATGTAAAAACCATATTCTACTTTCTAAAGGGCAACGCTTTGCTCAGACAAGGCTATACCAAAGACACACGGCAAAGTCTAGACTACACAAAAAAAACTATAAAACAAGATCATTTTTCGACAACTATGTATTACAAAGAAGAAATATTCCACATAATAATGACCGTCTACTTCTGAAGGGCAACCTTCCAATCAGATCAAGCTTATACCAAGAAATGCACCAATTCACTTCAACCATTTGTAATCTTTCAGATGAGCCTGTGCTCTAGTCAACTGCTCCTTGTGCCTCAAAATATATAAATCCGTTACGATAAGCTGAAAGTTTTACCCAAAAAAACACATTTTCCAACATTGTGCTCAATTACAGGCTCAAAGACAGCAAATAAACACTGTAACAACATCCTAATATAACTGAAATGCGTGAACTTAATTTAAGTTAATGCAAAACGATCACAGTCAACTCCTCATAGCCGCAGATATGGTGAGCCAAGCTCACACAAACAAACAAGTACCTAAATGAAAGGCACCACCTTTCTGCTACTCCCAACAGAACAATTCCAATGCCACCACTTAGTTCCAAATTCACACTGCCAGCCACATAATTTTGCCATCAAAACTCAAAGTGTATCAAGATGGGCCACCATATTTCTTCAATTTACCGCAATCAACATCCAGAACTGCATGACATGTTCAAATTCTGAGTTGAAGCAAGCAACAAACATCACCATATCTCAAAGAAAAATCAGATAATGTCCAACTTCACACTTCAAACACAATCAATATACCATAATTTACCACATCGCCTCCCAAATCCCAGGACAGACAAACTGAAATCATGACCATAACTCCTGGACGTCATCAAGAAAAGGCATCAAATTGCTCCATTTTGCCTACGAATCCTTAAATCTCCCAGAAATGAACCCTCAAGTGTGCAGAAACTTCTTTCCCTTTTTTCAGCTAAACTCAGCCCCTTCTAGTCTCGTCAGCCCATCAGAAATTACAGATACACTCTACCCAATTGTAACCCCCAAATGCATCACCATTTTTGTCTAAAGAGAAAATTCAAAATATTCTGGTTGCTACAGCGCGCATTTTGTTGAAATCCAAGATCAAACAAACTCCCCATTTCATAGCGTTCCTACGCCGCACATTTTGTTGAAATCCAAGATCAAGCAAGCTCCCCATTTCATAGCCAACGTCGCCTTTTCACCCGAATCACCACGAAAGCTCCAAAATTCACTAAGAAAGGAAAGGCCGCAGCCTTCCAAAACACAGCAGAAATCAACCACATAGCCCTCCCAAAACACCTCTCCCAACCAATAGCGCGCTAAGAGCATCTCCAAGAGATGCTCTTTCTCACTCTCTATCTTAAAATATTGGGTATGAAAGTTAAAAACAAGCTCCAACAGATACTCTAAAACACACCCAATAATTTTGGTACTCTAAAATTGAGGTGGATCACCATCAAATATACAGTGCCTAGATAGTAATTTTAGGGATCCAAGTTTAGAGAAGCTGCTGAAGGAGGGGAAAGATTTAGAGGACAATTTTTTTAGGAAGACTCCCAATATGAGATTTTAGAGGACAAAATATTGAGCCTCTCTTGGAGATGCTCTAAATCCGCTTTCCTAGGCGCAAATGCACGACGCTCCTCCTCCAGCAGCGAGCATTTCATAGGGATTCTGTTGCAAGTGACAAAGACCCAAACTTGAAAGACAAAAGATCCAAACTTCCCTAAAATTTCAGAACAAGCACCCCCAATCCCGCTCAAATCCTTGCTCCGAAACCAGCAAGAGCCTCACATGCCGCTCGAATCCGTCCTCGCAAGAAGCAAAGCACACGGCCACACGCCACACCACCCACCAACCACATTGCCCTCCAATGGCCATGCTAGGCGAACTGGAGAACATCAAGCATCAAGATTGGAGAAAATGGGAGAGGGTGGGGGGGGGGGGGGGAGGGGGTGCGGAGCATCTCACTCTCGGGCCCGCCGAGCTGGGCTACGGCGTCGACGAAGCGCTCGTGGAGGTCGACCGTCCACCGGAGCCGGGGCTTGGGGTCCGCCGTCAGCACCAGGCTCGGCCCGCCGCCGGAGCGCGGCGCGTCGCCCGGCGCCGAGCCGTCCGGGCGGTGGTGGATCAGGCCGGTGGGGAACATCTCCTCCTCGCCTCCTCTCTAGCCAAGAACGGAGAGGGAGGGAGACCTCCTCCTCCTCCTTCCTTCCTACCCAAAAGCGAAGGATCCAACGAAAAGTCCCTCCGCTTTCTCTCTCTCTTGTTTCTTGCTTCTCTTCTGCTGCTACTGCTGCTTTCCAGCGGCAGTGATTTCTCTCTCTCTCTACCTTCTCTCTCTTGCTCAGTTGCTTGTGATTTTTGAAGGCCCCTAGACCTGGAAGGCTGCATTACTGCCACAAATCCAAAACGATGCTCGTTAGTGCAGAGCAATGTCATTTTCTACTATTCATAGAATAGTACATCCAACTTACCTCCAGTATTAAATATCTTGTTAGTCACTAAAGTCATCATTTTTAAGAAGATATATATGCTTTCTTAATTAGCTCATTTAATTGAAGTCTAAAAAGATGCTGCTACTACTCATTTAATAATTCAAGAAAACTGGATTCTTAATGCTTGGAGGCACTGCACAATGATTGGTGCATGGAAATTTCAGCTTGGCCATTCTCCCCCCTGTGCCTCTCTTTTTCTTTTTCTGTTGCGTTTAGGTGTAAAGAAGCTCGTTAAGGGCGTCTCCAACAGCTGGCTATTTAGTTAGCTAGATCTGATATGGTAAGGAAAAAGTAGGAGAGAGAGTAGTCACTAGCGACGAGCAAATAGCTGATCTATTTCACGTAGTCCAAGAACATGAGAGAGGAGCATGTGGGTCTAACAGTATAAAATAGTCTTTGCTTTTGTCTCTCACCTCCACGTCAGCTGACTATATAGCTAGTACTAGCTATTACCATTGCGGACGCCCTAAGTATCGAATTAAAACTATTTCGATTACAATAGCTACAAATTTTAAATAAGTCTATTTTAAAATGAAAATGGTTAACTGTAATAATTATTACAGTGGCTCGTTTGCTCGAATTGAAAATGACCATTTAAATAATAAATAAAATAATTTTATGTTAAACTATATCAATTTTAAATAAAAAAAACTCGACAATAGCTTTTAAAACTCGATAGTAGTTGTGTTTGGTACTTTGGTGAGAGCAAATTGGCAACTGGATTTAGTTAATTGATTTTTGTTTTCTTAAAATAAAAGATAGTGGATGGAAGCTCATGTGAATATGTGATGGCTGAACAAACTGCTCAGTGGGTCTTCTCCATTTGTTTATTATTTTTTTCTTTTTAAATATAAAATCTTCCCTTACATTGGCTTTGCACATGCTCATGTCTATATCCAGACATCATGTATATGTTTCTATACGTAGAAATCGAGAAAATATTTTATTTTTATTAGTAGCTAGCTCGAGCAACTATCTACGGTACACAGAAGAGCACAAAAATGGTTAGTGCGTGTAATCAATTGCTTGTCTGAAAAAATACTGTCTACAGAAGGATTACCACTTCAAATAGTAGTAGTATGATTACTAGTTTGATTAACTTTGGAGTTTCTTCAAGGCAAGACAAAGTGGCTTGAAAGATTTTAAAATTAGCGCTTTTAAAAAATTGGACGATGTTTGTAATGACTTTCCGTTTGTGTGGGACCCAGGTAAGTTATAGGTACAGTGGTTACGTTTCAAACAGTTTCTAGCTTTAAAGTCCAAAGCCTTTTGAAATAGGTTGGTTTTTTATCGCGGTTTTTTCTCTTTTTTTCCCATGTATTTTCCATGAAGATATAGCAATACCTTTTATTTTTCTATTTTTATTCATTTTTCTTTAATTAAATACCTTAGAACAAGCTAACAGACAGACACAAATATTATGATTTCAGCCAAAAGGTATAAGGCCATGTTCTTTACAACTTCTAAAAGCGGCTTTTGGCTTTTGCTATAGTACCTAACTTTCAAACGGAGTATTTTCTCAAGACAGGTCTAAAAGTTAATTGTAGTACACGTTAAAAGCCCAATATTTATATCAACCACAATCGCAAGCGAGTATCTCCCTCTCCGTAATCTCTGTCGCAAACAGCTAAAATTCAAAATTTTCAGCCAAAATCCATAAGCCGCAGTCATATCAAACAGGCCCTAACACTTTTGAACTTTAGCCATAGTATGGGCATGCATAAACGTAAGGTTTTGGGTTCACATTCCTACCAATTCACAAGACCTTCTTAGTGAGACTGCATCTGAAGTCATCCAATTGTGTACTGTAGCACAAATGAACGGCACCCAGGACAGTTCTTACGTAAGGACCATCCCCTGAAAAGTTATTTCCCAACCACGTGGGGGTAAAACAACATTTCTAGAAAATGGTCAACAATAACAATAGATTCAATATGAGTTTATTAATCTGTCCAACTCGGCTTGCTACTTATAGGCGTCACTCCAACCGGCCGGAGCTTATGGCTTTCGGCTTCATTAAGCCAGTAGTCGGTTGGAGCGCTTTGGCTTCCCTTGCAGGTTCACAAAAGCCATAAGCCGTGCGGATAAGGCAGACCGACAGCCTACTTCATCTATACGCTTCCCCCTCTAGTTTCTTTCTCCATCCAGCACCTCTCTTGTGTTCTTTGTCCACTCAGTCGCCCCGCTTCTGTCACACGGTACCGGCTACGCCCTTGGTGACCAATGCCACGGCGCCCACATCCGCGGCGACCTGTTGGCCCCATCGACGTCCACGCCAGCAGCAAGTCTCCCTTTCTCTCCGAGCCACTTTCGTTATGGTGCTCTCCCATATCCGGCGCATCCTCAGGCTCCCCATGCTAGGCTTGTACAGCTCATTCAAATCTAGCTACCAGCACCTCCGACAGTTTGTTGCAGCACCTATCCGTGATCGGGAATGAAGCCACGCAACAAGGCCATTGCCAACAGTGAGGTACGATCACTTCATGGTTCATCTTCTCCTTTTTTGTTCACTCCATTGACTAATGAGTAGTGCGCCCAGTAAGTGCTACTACTTTTGGTTAGTTTTGGGACCCCTTTGATGGTTCCTTCTTCTGATTTGGTGAGCTTCCCGGTTGCATCCCTTGTGTGCGGCTCTATTCATCGCATTTGTGTCTTCGACGTTGGCCGTTGCAGCAGATTGACTCCGAATGTGCATCATGGACATGGAGCGATAAGGCCATGCGAGCGTTCTTGGATATTTGCATCGAACTGGATTTCTCTACATCGAAGAGCTTGTTGCAGTGTGCCCCTAGCATGGGCATCGACCTAGAGACAGGCACGATCGTAGCAGACAATGTGTGGTGGGTAGAGGCTACTGAGGTTAATGCCAATTCAGTCCTTGTAATCACTTTCATGCCCATTCAATTCATTTCTTTTCATTTGAATGGCAGAGGTTAAATGTTGAATGCTTGTGTGTTTGCATGTCAAGGCCGGAGTACCAGCCAAGTTCAAAAAAGGGACCCCTGCGTCACCAGGACCTCATGGAGGTCTACTTCAGCAAAAGCACTTGCAACAGTGAGTACACCTTCATGCTGGGGGTTGACATGCTCGGCTTTGATGGCAATGGCAATGACGCTGACCCCGCCTTACCCCTAGAGACAGTGGGTAGTGGAGGCACCTCGGGTGGTTCCCGTACGAAGAGGCATTGGTCTTCACCCACCCCGCTGAGTGATGTCCCTGAGCAAAGTAGATCGTTCGAGACATGCAGCTAAAGCACCTCGTGGACATCTATGAGAGGACCCACACAACTAGCACTTCTGCTACTTCCCCCATGAGGGACTCGACTAGGGAAGAGTTCATGTGGCTAATTCATATGGTTCAGGACACTGGGGCCGGTGAAGAGAGCGACGAGTACTACTATATGACTCAGCTATTCATCAAGCTAGACTACAACACAAGCTTTCTAGCCATGCAGTTAGATGAGGGTTGGCTTCGCTGGCTCCAGTTGATCTGGGATAGGATGAAGCACCATCCATGATCACTGCTTGCTTTGGCTTCGGTCATACAACTTGCATGAATTCACATTACGTTGTTGGCTGTGTGTTTCTACTTCCTGTCGCTTCTCGGAGAGTTGTCTGTTTCATTAAATTGAGCTTGTTAGTTGCTTATTGTTGCTTTTGATCACACAATTTGCATGCTTTCGAAATGTGTTGCACGGACTGAAGTTCCAATTAGCTAATCACACAAGTGTGTTCTGTTTCATGTCATCTATTATCAGCTTTGACTTTTCATGCATTTAGTTATCTGTTGTCTGATGTTATGCTATTTGAGCGACATTGCCGAATGTTGAACATATGTGCTATCAATTATGGTGTTCTGGTTTATTTGTTACCAATTGTTCCTCTTCTATTGCTCTACTCTGTAGTTATTAGTTGGTTTAGAGCTTGTGTGCGTAGTTGTTATCAGTTGGTTATCAGTAGCAATGAGCTCTGTATATATCAATTCTGTTTTGGTGTTCTGCTCTATGTGTTATTAGATCGTTCAAAAGCCATAAGTCGGTACTAAAATTCTTGTAGTGTTGTGCAGCGATGAGTGCAAGGAGACAAGAGGCCGACGAGGGAGATGGCGATGGGGCTGAACCTTCCTGTGGATCCATCGCCTTCGTGGCCTTCGCGCCGTACGACTCCACTGATGACGAAGTTAGTTCGGGGACTAGGCCACCCCCAAGAGTTCCAATAATGACCGCCTTGTAGTGGGTCGAGATGCAACTTGCAAATGACCAACCGTGCTACAACATGTTCAAGATGTACCCACTGGTGTTCGATAGGCTGCACGACACTCTCATGCAGAACTATGGCTTGAAGTCCTCCATAGAAGTCACCTCGAAAGAAGCACTCACAATCTTTTTGTGAACATGTGGAGCACCTCAATCACAGTGACAGGTGGTGAACAGATTTGAACATTCGACTGGTACGATAACCAGAAAGTTCAATCATGTGCTCAAGTGCATCTACAAGTTTGCAGGCGACGTCATTGGACCATCTGATCTGACGAACCAGACTATGCATCCGAGGCTAGTAGACGAAAGATTATATCCCACTTGTGAGCTACATAGGGGCAATTGATAGCACGCATATGAAAGTCACAGTTCCAAATGAGGAGCGCACAAGGCATTTCAACAGACATGGGTGCACAAGTCAAAATATGCTTGCGGTATGTGACTTTGACTGTAGATTCACTTCTGCACGCGCGGGGTGGCTAGGATCAGTGCAGGGCACATGTATCCTACATGAGACAATAGCAAAATACAGTGACCGGTTCCCGCATCCACCGGAAGGAAATACTTTCACACATTTGTCATTTCTACCATGCATTGCATGATGACGACAACTCAATACTTATCTGCAAAGCATGCTAACAATGCAGGCAAGTATTACCTCGTGGACTCTGGGTATCCCAATAGGATGTGATACCTTGCTCCGTATCGCTAGCAATAGTATTACATTTTGGAGTTCCAAAACGGCTCGTAGCCTTTTGGGATACAGAAGGTTTTTAACTTTTTTCACTCATCCTTAAGGAACACTATCAAGCATTTATTTGGCATGTGCAAGATGAAATGGCGCATTCTCAACAATGTTCCTAACTACGAGGCATGCAAGTAGAAGGCCCTAATTGTGAGTATGATAGCACTGCATAACTTCATTATTGATTGCACATTGCATGTAAGAGATATTGTAGACCCATAGGGGTGCACGCGGGCCCTTCAGGTGTGGGTGGGGGCGCATTACTGCCCCGCCACAGGGAGCATCTTTGGTACTGATGGACCTCACATGAGATTGGATAGCAGTGTCGTTGGTGGTGAGCCAGTAGATTCAGCATTGCGAAACAATACCCATGTATGTACGATGTAGATGTACTTGTACCATATGTGATGTTGTAATGAAATCGTACTGAACTATAAATACACGGGATCTAATGCACGTACCATATCGTGAATGTGTCCTAAACAATGCTTCACAAATCAGCTCAGCACCACCCAATAAGCCATAAGCCAAAATGAGCACCTCAAAATAATCCTCAGCTTTTTTCAGCTGTTAAATGTAATTTCAACAAAAAACCATAAGCCAGTAACTGGAAGCCGAAGCCAAAAGCCTATTGGAGCGGGCCGTACCTAAGCTCAACCATGTGGGCTTGGGCACTATATAGCACCCCTAGATTTACAAAGTGCTAATAAAAATAATTTTTATCATGTTGTTAAAAAATATTCCCTTTGGTTACAATAGAATGTTATTTTGGACATCAACACGTCCCTAAAATGCAACTTTGAGAACTAATTTCTATTATAATAAATTTATAAAGCCTAACAAAATTATGCTTGTATGGAAATTCTTTTCGAGAAAAATCTATATAAACTATTTTCATGTGTTCAATCTAAATATTGAAAAAGATAATGCTAGCCAAAGTTTAAAAGTTTGACTACATGTGTCCCAAAATGATATTCTTTTGTAATTGGATCAGTTTAGTTCAATTCGATATGACCTTGCTTACAAGGAGGTCTCATAAGTAGGGCTATGAAAAAAGCTCTAGGCTCGATTCGAGCTCGGCTCGAGCTTTAAACGAGCCGAGCTTGAGCTCGTGAGTTTCAACAAGTCGAGCTTAAATAGTTCATTAGGGCTCAATTCGAGCTTGAATATTGCTGCATATTAGCACTTACCGAGTTTACTCGAGTTGAGCTCTAGTTTCAGTTTTTCTTAGTGTTAAAAATTAGTGTATGTTAAATATTTTTACTGTTATCGAACTTACTCAAACAAAGTTCGAGCTAACTTATTGTTAAAAATTAATGCGTGTTAAATTATTTCAATTGTTATTGACCTTACCCAAGTCGATTTCGAGTCTAGATCTAGGCTCGGACTCCAACTCAGAGTGGCTTGAGCTCGACTCGAGGTTCTACCGAGCTCGAGCTTGAGAGACCAGACTCGCTCAAACTTGACTCCTTAACAGCCCTACTCACAAGAATGGAGAGACCCTTTCTTTCCCCCAAACTTATTACAGGACATCAATTCATCCTGCATGTGTATTGGAAAAGATGATCCATTCACATAATTGCTAAAATTGGGTAAAATAATTTCCAGGCATTATTCCTCCTACATGTACATTCAACAGCAAAGAGAAAATTTGAGTATTTCAATGTGTAGCATGATAACACAAACGGGAATCGTTAGTACAAGCAAAAGGTGCCATAGTGTTAAATTCCATGCATGGATTGTAAGGAGCTGCAATCGAGAGCTACTTACAGTAGCATTAATGATGCAACATATTATCACCATTTCAAAACAGCGGTCATTTTACGGCATCCGATGGTGTCATTTCAGGTATTTCTTAATCATACTTAAATTTTTAAGTGAAAAAGAAATGAGGTGAAGAAAAAGATTGTATTATCTCTTATATAAAAGACAGCTTAAACACACAAACCAACACAAATAATAATAAAGTGTGGGTGGGGAATATGATGAAAATAATATGAAATAGTTAGATAAATTAATTTTAGAGATAAACTGTTGGAGATGTTGTCTCTAGTGTTGTTTTTAGATAAGGTGAAAACATTAGAGATGATCTTAAGAGACAGACTATTATACATGGAATTTTTTGTACGAATAACCTATTTTTTAATCGAAATTATAGAAAAATACCCGCGGAATTTTTTTTTTACAAAAATAGGCTCTAGTCGCCCAATGGGGGGCGACTAGAGCCTTTCGCCCAACCAGCGGCCGATAGCACGCCTGTCGCCTTACCGTAGGGCAACTGCAGTCAGTCGCCCGCCCATTCGGCGACTTACATGCAGTCGCCTCCCCATTGGGCGACTTTCATGCAGTCGCCCCCCAGTAGGCGACTGCACTCACTCCCCCGTGAATGTTTTAAATTTTGTGAATTTTGTAGTTTTAAACTAGTAAAAAATGTGCTGGAGTTGTAATAAAAGTTTATGTTCCTTATATGTTGTAGGTGCGTAAAAAATTTTAGAAATTTTTTTACGAACGATTGACCGTAGAACGATCGGTACATATGATGGTAAGTGACATACGCTGAGAATTCGTGTGCGGAGAAAACTGGTGTATTAATATTTGTTAGATGACTTGATATGTGAATGATTGAATGAGAAAAGACGAGATAATAGGCTTGTTTGAATTTAAATAAACTTCATAATACAGTTGGAAGTAACATGTTGCGTACTTTTTCATTACATGCATAACATATATCATCAGCACCACCCCTCAATCGCACCCTGGCCTGCCCCGTCACCGCGCCCGCGTCCTCCCGTACGGCCCCGCTTGGCCGTCCTACGGTGCAACGGGTGACGACGCTCCAAGAACGTAAAACGATCAGGAGCGTGTCGCACCTGCCTCTGAGCTGGTGGAGTCAGCTGCACCTCTGGCTGTGTGCCCTCCGGTGCACCGGGGAGGGCACTGCCGGAAAGAACCTCCGATGGTGTGCCCCGAAAAGCTGCGTCGGAGGACGGTCCCGGCCAGTCCGAAAAAACTGGTCTACATCATCCTGGGCCAGGGAGACGCCATGTGCGTGCTGGTGGACGTGAAGATCTGCAATAGTAATATCGTTAGTTCGTTATATATTGCCTTGGGATAAAAGCGAGATCCGACGATGCATACCAATAGTTGGCGCCATCGCGCTAGGATGACGGGCATACAGCTCAAAGTACACCCCCCTACGGTGGAAGCCTAGGATGTGCGGAGGAGACGTGAAGAGCTGCTGAGATGGTGTAGGAGGTCGTCCCCAGGCAGAGCTGCTGGCTGGTCCGGGTGAGGTGGTGTAAGACGTGTCCACGTACTACCTCCGGATTAGTGCCATGCTGGTCGGGGTGGCACTGGTGGATGACCTGTCTGTGCGCTGGGCGTGGGTGTGGAGACTGCTGGTAGCCTCGTGCAGGACAGCAGGCTAACGATACGTCTACACCCGGCCTCCACACGACGCGCAAAGCTGACGTTCTTCTTGTGGATCAACTCCGCACCTATGGCGATCCTGTCCAGTATAGTGACGGACTCGGTCCACAGCACAGAACCGACGTCAGCCTGGACAAAAAGACATAAAATGGTCCATTATCGAAACGACATTTCCATTTGGGAATCTTTGAAATTACATGTAACGTACCGCGAGGTGAGCGTCGCGCGCGAGGTGCGCGGGGTACGTGTCTGTCAAAGCGGTGAGTGTGTGGTGGGCGGGTCTACGACATGTACGAGCCTGGTACGTGTTCGCACCTAGTACCAACGCAGGTACTCCGCGTAGTCCCTGCTGTCGTATGGGCGGTCCTCCTCCACGTGGTCGTCGAGCGCACCCTCCCACTACGCAATCTAGGACTGCATCTTCGTCATCCAGTCCGTGCCTCGTTTAACTCCTTTTCTGGAGTGCCTGCTTATAGGACCATTACGTAATGTAAGTACTTGCGAACACAGTAGTAAGTACGTACATATTTATGAGAAGCGATCACTCACGCGTGCACGTTCCGCGGAAGCGGTGGTCCGACTGGTACAGGAAGCGCATGACGTAGACCAAACTGTCGTATGACTCGCTGAGGTGCGTAGTCCTCCACGAAGATATCATACACGAGCTTCCGGCGTGTGAGCCAGAAAGCCCAGTCACGCCAGCGCAGTGTGGACAGCCCATCAGGAGCACGGGCCTGCAGTGTCGTATCTGTGTAAGGCTCCCAGCGCATGTCGTCAGTTGTGAGGCGGTCGAACTGCTCCACAAAGGGCAAGTAAGCCCGCGTGACCTGCACGTGCGCGAACTGTACTACAAGAAAGACAAGTTGTTAAGTATGACCATCGTTAATAAGAAGAAAATAGTTGGCTGTGATAATACTTACCCGTCGACGACACCAAAGAGAACCCATCGTCAGCCGGTCGACATCTCCCCCCGGATACATCTTGGGCCCGTACGGACCCATGTCGTCTAGCACCGGTCGTCCAAGGCTAAAGCCCTCGAACGACCACAACTACAGCAGTAGGGGACAACCTGTGAGGATCGAGTTCGCCTTGGTTCTCGAGCACGCATCGCACAGGCCGTGGTACGTCGCGGCAACTGCGGCCGATCCCCAGCTGACCTGGGGGGCCTCGCCGTCCGCGATCGCCCTAGCATGAGCAATAAGGCACGCATCCACGGAGTTACCGTGGCTGGTGGTGAAGAGCACCCAACCAAACAGCCACAGCACGTACGCCTCCAAGTGGCGCGAGACCTGGTAATCGTCCGCCTCTGGATCCATGCGCTCCACCTTAATGCAAACAAGTTGTTATTAGTATGTAATAGCGCAAATAAGAGCTTCAAGACACGATCGATTGTAAAGACCACGTACCCAGTACTGTGGGAGCCACCTCAGCGACGACCCATGGATCTGACTCTCTAGGAAGATGTGGTGGTCATCGGCGGCACCCAGTGAAAGGACCCCCTTGAATCTACCGAGCAGGTCAGCGCGCCACTCGGCCGGGGCCTCTGGTAGGAAGGCAGCGCCTCCCGCGATCGAAAGGCCAAGAAGCAAGGACACATCCTGCAGAGCCGGCGTCATCTCCCCAAATGGGAGGTGGAAAGTGTGCGTCTCGGGCCGCCAACGGTCCACCAAAGCTGTCAGCAGGGAACGGTCGAACGGAAAGCGTCGAGATTGCTCCACGGCCGCCTCGTCCCCGCCCGCGACCAAGGCGGCTCCATCCTCCTCCGTGGCCTGCACCATCCGGGCAAGAGGGAGTAGCCCGGCATCCTACAGCCTGCAAACAAAGTGAAGGTCAGCACGGAATATTCTTACGACAACACTAAAACACTGGCGTAGTGCAAACCTGACTGTCCAATGGGGGTCGAGTCTCTAGGCCACGTGAGGTGTGTATGTCTGGACCACTCCCAGCTCAGCCGGCTCGTCCGCGCTCCCCGGTGGCGGCACACGACGGGAAGCGCGATGCACGCGGTCCACGTGCTCGTCCAACAGGGGGATACTACCAGTCATGCGCCATACCTGCATGCAGATTTCATACGCATGTTGTTAATTTTGTAAAACTACATATTTAATAAATTTAGTATAACAAATATTTAACTTTTTCTAGCTAGATCTACACCTACGGTTGTTTTCTATACAAACAATTCTATACTAAAATTGTACTAAAATCTCTGTACTAACAATTGTATATTACAAATTTTCTATACTAAAATTTCTATACTAAAAATTTCATACTAAATTTTCTACATCTACAATTTTTACTACCACTAACATTTCATACAAAATTACGTTAACTAAATTTTCTATATTACAAAATTGTATACTACAAATTTTCTATACAAAAAATTCTATACTAAAAATTGTACTAAAATCTCTGTACTAAAAATGTTACATACTAAAAAATGTATACTACAAAAATTTTAATTTCTATCTAAAAATTCCTATACTAAAATTTCTATACTAAAATTTCTATACTAAAATTTTCTGTACTAAAATTTTCTGTACTAAAATTTATACTAAAATGTTATGTACTAAAATTTCTATACTAAAATTTTCTGTACTAAAATTTCTACACTAAATTTTCTAAACTAAAAATTGTACTAAAATTTCTGTACTAAAAATTCCTATAGTAAAATTTCTATACTAAAAATTTCTATACTAAAATTTTTCTATACTAAAATTTCTATACTAAAATTTTCTATACTAAAATTTCTATACTAAATTTTCTATACTAAAAATTGTACTAAAATTTCTATACTAAAAATTCCTATACTAAAAAATCCTATACTAAAAATTTCTATACTAAAAATTCCTATACTAAAAATTTTATACTAAAAGTTCCATACTAAATTTTCTACACCTACAATTTTTACTGCCACTAACATTTCATACAAATATACTACAAATGTAATATACTACGAAATAATTCGAAAAAAATACCTGAACCTGAAGATCTGGCGCTTTCCTCTTCTCCCCCTCCTCCTCTTCCCCTCCTTCCTCCTCTTCTCTCCTTTCTCTTCTTTCTGCTCGTCCTTCTCGCGTCGACGATCGATCGGATGCAAATAGCAACGGCGGCCGCGGCCGAGCGCGCCACTGCTTTTAACCCCCCTGTCGCCCGAACGTTGGGCGACTACAAAGCTGTCGCCCAACCATGCGGCGACTGCATGCCAGTCGCCCAACGCCCGGGCGACAACAATAACTCGCCCAACCGTTACCAAACTGTCGACGTGTCGCCTCCCGATTGGACGATTAGGTCCAGTCGCCCAATGGGGGCTACTGGAGCATATTTTTGTAAAATATTTTTTGTCGAATAGAAAATGGATTAATCATACAAAAAATTCGTATACATGCCCTTAGACGTGATTGATACGGTCTCTTGTAAAGACCTTTGATCATTATTTTTTTCTAATATATATTAGTAAACAGTATAAGATGTATAACATTTAAGAACACTTTAATGATAGATCTATTAATACCGTTTTATTATGACGTATAAACCTTAATACTTTTACGAATACTAGTGGTTAAAATTTTAAAAGTTTGATTACGCTTATTCTAAAACTGACACCAGTTTTGGATTGGAGGTAGTGTGACAAGAGCCAATGTGGGCATGTTGGGCAGCATTGATCATCTTGATTGCTCCGTTAGCTAAACTATTGGCAGCTTCATTTGCCTCTCTTGATGTGTGAATTATTTGATGTTCTAGCAGGGCGGTTGCGTTGAAGATGTAGGCAAGTATTGACTTGGTTTTCCTATGCACTGTCGTCGCCTTCTGCACAACTGCACAAAGTGTTTGTTGGTCCGACATGAAGCTTATGGGCTGCGACAAGTGTGTTCCTGCAGAGAACACTGTTAGCATAAGAGCAAAGGCTTCAGCCTAACGGGTGATGTCGGACCTGCTAGAAGCGACCTCAGCTTCTGGTTTTTTCTAGCTTTTATTTTTTAAGTTAAAAATCATTTGGAATGTGTCGGTTTCTAATTTTTGATTTTTTCCTTTTTTGGCTTTTTTTTTGCTTGTTTCCCATTTTTCTTTTACATTGTTCATGGAAATATAACAGTGTTATTTTATTTTATTTTATTTTTCTTAATTAAATGATATAGAAAAATTAATAGTCGATACAATACAATTTCAGCCAAAAGTGACAACATAAGCTGCTTGGGCCGACGCCTGACCTTTTTGTGACGGGATCAGCCACTTTAAGGTTAAAAATTAAATGGGGGCTCCTAGATCAGCATTAATTGCCACATCATCTAAATTTGTTATGCAAATCACTATCGTTGTACGAATGATAGAGTGATAATTAAGGGTAAGAATCGAATGTCCTTATCGAGTCGTGTTATTGGGATCTACATTACGAGATGCAGAGGAGTGATTAGCACCGTTAGTTTGTTAATTTTCTTGATTTTGTAGAGCTAGGCAAGCTTCAATGAAGGCTTTTGCTTGATCAAAACAGTGTGTATGTGATAGTCTCTTTTTGTGTTTTACTGTGTTTGTCATCTGTGGTTTTCCAAATGAACAAAGAATGTTTAAGAATAAAGATTGGTCTGAGTCATCCCATAAAGTAGCAATGATGCAAATCATGCAATGAGGCATGTGATTTATGTTTAGAGATGGAAAGGCGTTGGCATCCGTTTTATTAATCGAAAAAAAAGTGAAGCAAATCAAACCGTCTCTGCATTCCTACTGTGAACGTATTTTTTGGATGAGGGCTGAATTTTCAACCGCAGCCACTGAGCAGATGGTACACCTTCCGCAAGGCCTAACAGGACACCGCCAGCCAGACGATGGCATTGGGAGTCAGCTACGGCAGCTCCAACCCATACAGCCTCAGCACCTCACTGACAAACATCACCATAGAAAATCTGAGCCCAGCTTCCAAATAGATGACAAATACCACCGCCTCCGACTCCATCGGATGGGGCTCCGTCTCGTCAGCGGAGGGAAGCCGAACCGCGTCACGGTCCGAGATTTTCCCTTCGCGGACCAACGACCGTATCGTCTCCTCAGTAGCTAGACTCTGCCCCAGCAGATTCATGCATACGCCATTCAGCTTTCTCGCTGCACTCCATTGTTTGTTGGCCGTCGATGGGTTACGCCCAATCAACTCATATTCCGGCTTGATCGTCGACGACCCCCGGTGGCTGGAAGTGCCACCGCGGTTGGACGAGGTGGCGGCGCCTGACCGGCGGTAACGCTCCTCACCATGGACCATTCCGCTAGAGCGGCCAGTGGTGCGGCCGGTGGTGACAGATGATGCGCTTGCGGCTGGGCTGTTCACGGGACGATGTACCGAGTGGTGCCGGTGCAGAAGGGAGCTAAAAACAACAATAGACAGCGGCACCGACCGGCGTATACAACAAGAGGATACAGTGGAGCAACGGCAAAGAAGCAACGCTATGACACCAGGCGAGCGCACGGGGCAGCGACTTGAGGACCACGACAGCTTTAAAGCCTGTTGTCCTCTTCGGCTGCGCCTCAGGAACCTAATCGGCGAAAACTGGCAGCGCACGACATGCCAAACACACATGGCCACGTGCCCCACTACGCAAAAATGGCCGCATGACCCCGGTCAAACTTCACCTCAGTCAGAAATCAACCAGCCCACGATCAATTGCAACGCAAGCCACAGGGACGGAGGGGGGCCAAAAGGCTCGTCAACATGATCCAGCCTGTAAGAAGCCCTTTACCATGAGAGACTCCTGTGATAGGGATGGCCCCTACCTAAGCCTATCCGGTTTGTTAGAGGCTAAAAGGCCCCGTGAGATATGTACAAATACGTGTATTCCCCTCTACAGGGTACTCAACTGTGAGGGTATTATTGTAATCATACCTTATAGATATATATGTACTCTGGTCATGGAGGAAGACCACAACTAGTTTATTTCTCATAACCACTCTACTATTTTTCTAGTTTGCTGTTTAGCTCATAGCCACAATAGGTACGTTTTCTAATGCTGAACAACCTTGCAAGGCAACATGAGGGAAAATGTACTTCACGAGAAAAATGGACATGCCTTTTTTGGGCAAAAAGTGAGAGAATACGAATTGCTTATGAAACATCAGAGAAGGTTTTCAGCAAGTGCAATGCATCAAGATCATTTAGGAGGTGTTTGGTTCATGATACGAAGTTGGATGGGATGATCTCGTCCAGGACGGTGTGGTTTGCCCGATTTGATCGAATGAGCTGATACAACATTTGGATGGAACATTCTCCACCGAACCATTTGGGTGGAATCATCTCATCTCGGATTGATTGGTTCTATCCCTTCAACCAAACTCAGGGACGAGACATCGTCTAGGATAGATTGGTTCCATCCACCGAACCAAACACCGACATGTCCACACAAAATTTCCTGGGCACTCAGTACCCTTTCTCAACACTTGGCACTGTCAGGTTTACAAAGACTTGTTTATTTGTAATATGAACCATGTCAAAGTCATCATTTGCAGTTTGCAATTAAGTTCGATGGAACTCAAATTCTCTTATTGAGAAGATATAACCTTCTTTTACTCGGTTAAATACAGAGTGCATGTTAAAACTACATTGACATGGTACATTATACCAGCACAGGGCCCTATTTCTCTCAATTATTGCTGGCACTTACTAAGAACTATTGCTCTATATGAACCTATGGTTTCTTAAAATTTACAAAATGATCTTGTGCCTTGTGGTTGTTTTTTACACTCTGACATCTACCTTAATGATTGCTCTAAAGTGACTAGAAGACTGCAGAATCATATGTTGATTTGTGATTCTAACTTCTAAAACCTTGTATGTACTTTACAACTAATTTGTTACTGCTAACCACCCTCATCCCCACCCCCACACAAACAGCAACAACTTACCGGTATTGAATGTAGAAAACAATCAACAACAGCAGAATAGCCACATTGGAACCCTGAGGCATCTTATTAATGGACAGGAAATAACAGAATGAGGGTGAGTGAACGTGATGTTAAATGCTCAATGACTAGTTTGATTTGAAGGACAGCGTTAGGAAACATAATGAGTAAATTTCATAAAACCTCAAGTTTTGCGGTCTAAGTTGCATAAAACCATAATGTTTTTGACACTAACCCTAGCATTATGGTTTTATGCAACTTAAGGTAACTGAGACTGTCATAATGTACCAAAGAGAATATGTATCAAACCGAATTTAACTTCTATTCTCTTTTGATCCGAATGTAACTGAGACTGTCATAAATGATTTCTCTCTATTGTAAACTGCGAATTTATTTCATTCTTCGCTTTCTTTCATTTTCTTTCCCACGGGTATTACAATTAGTTACAGATAACACTCAATATATTAGTAAGTGGGACACAACCCCTTGTTTCTTTTCCTAAATGTTGCACAAAAACCACAGGTAATTGGAATACAAAGCAACAGCTCCCATGCCATCTTTGGCTGCTGTTGTCACTGCCGCTTGTCGGGAGCACGGACCACGCCGCTGGGAGCTTGCCTTCTGTTCGGATTACCTATGTTTTTGTGCAGCTTTTAGGCCACATTATTGAGGGTTATGTGCCACATACTAATATAAAAGGGGTTCTGTGCAACGTTCAGACCACTAAAAACATAATGATCTTGCAATTTTACAAAACTCTAACCCTAGCAATTTAAGGTGTTGGTCTCGTCGCTTCACCATACGACAGGCCACCATCTCCCGGTCGGATCGTCGACTCAGAAGGTGGCCATGGTCGTGACGCCCTCCTTAGGGATGTCATCACCATCGCTCGACAGTTCGAGGGAGATGGAGGTGAGCTGCACCTGCGTGGCCTTGTGCTCCTGAGATGTAGGTTGGGGATCGAAGCAGAACGCGACGGTCCAGTCGTAGCCATTGGTGTCAAAGGCGTGGGACCTGATGGATTTGTTAACGCGGAGCGCCTTGCGTTTGCTGTAGCCAACGATGTCCAACTGGTGCTTGCCTTGGACGAATGCCGACCTGTGCGTCGACACCGTCATTTGCTACAGCCGATTGCTGCTCATGCCCGCCATGGCTTGGCTTGCCCAATGCATATCGATCCCGCTCCGTTCCTAAATCAATATCACGCGAGTTCATGTCGACGATATGGATTCCTTCTTTATATAAAAAAATTTAGATGTAAGAGTAGATCATATTTGCTAGGAGTGGGGTTTTGTGAAACTGCAAGACCATAATACCTAAGGTTATGTGCCACATGCCAAAAATCCCGTGGTTTTATGCAACTTAGACCGCAAAACCTAGGTTTTGTGAAATTTACTCAAACATAATTCATCTCTATTAACATTTTGCGGATGGACTATCTTCCCTTTAAAGAATGCACATAGGATATGAAAAACAGTTTCTGGAATTGATCACTGACTGTTGTGCTAATCAATCAATCAGGCTTCTCGGGTAGTTGAATGTGATGATGTAAATAACTGTATTTGGCATAAAGTTACCATTCCACCTTATGCCAATACTGACCCAAAGGTTCAGCTCGGATGATGGAAGTGTGTGTTAGTCCATTCAGCATCAATGTCAGACTGGCTTGAACTGGTTTTATTCTAGCTTCATCCATATTCCTAGTTAAAAGCCTTTCATTCAAGATGACCCAAAAGTGCCGTGACACAAATCCTGTCTATGATATAAGAGTTATTGTAGAACTATGATATTATCACAACTGATATTCACAGTGACAAAAGTAATAAACATGTATAACACCATCCTTGTGGTTTATGTTGATCACATAAGGACTGGCCTCCAGCACTTAATAGAGTCGATTTGAACTCTTTTTGGCAGCTTAGTTCCAAGAGAGTAACAAAATGCTGTGATTGTGGTTCTAAGTATTTGCTTGACTGATGATCATGTTTCAAGCCGCATCTGGTGCAGCCTTATTGTCTTTATCAATCACAAGGTTTAAATAATCACACAGCATGGACAGTTGGACACAGATAGAAACAGACTAATCCTACGTTCTAGTGTTTGTCAATCTAATTACAGTATGGACATAGGTACTTCCTATAGTAGTTTTCTTGATGAGATCTTGTATGGAACCAATCGCTGTTCTAAAAATTGGCCAATTAGAGCTAGAACAGGTGCCCTCCTGCCTCCAGGGTAAAATCAGTTAGTTAGGCTGTATAATCACGAAAAGGCGGGTGACAAATTGAAGTTGCAGGCTGTACATAATATTTTTATTAAAATTGCCATATTCATATGGTTGCCTGATGCCCTGATTGATAACTGATGATACTGATGTAAATAAAATGGCTCACTTTCAGGACATGGTAAGTGGTAACCCAGTCATGCTGGAACCACGATAGGCTAAGTTTTCCCTTCTGCGAACTAACGACAGGGACATTGTTAGATTAATCCTTTTGAAAACAGGAGTATCTATTGGCTCTAGGATATTGACCAATATTGCAAATTCATCCCGTTGTACTTTCTCCCAGTTCACTACTTCAGCTCTTTTGACTGGTTCAGCTCCTTAAAGGATCAAAGAGCTATTGATGGATTGAACAATTATGGGTAAATATCATTAAGAAGTAGAACAATTAGGGGTAGGTGCAGTAGTTTTGTTAATCAGAGCATATTTCCAATTTCAATTCCATATGTTTGAGGGCCCTTAGTTAAATTTGGCAAGAGAGGAATACTGGAAGAGGAAAAATGCAACTAAGTTTATAGCCCGTGATTTTAGCCTATACAGAACTAATATGAGATACAAGTAGGACGATACAGATACGGTGATACAACATTTCCCCAAAATCACTGTGATGTAGCTACATACACATAGAAAAAAAATCAAAAGATTGCTGTTAGATAAATATAATATTAAAAGTTATGCACAACTGATACAGCTATTTTGCCATGCCCTATTTTGTGCCTAACCTAAGTCAAAACTAAGTGGAATGATATGGCCTAATGGGGAATCAAGAACTAAACTGTGAAGAAAGGAGGAAGGGTAGGGAAGGGAAGCAGTACTGGTTGCCAGATCTGGGTCTGCAGCTGTGTTTCTGCGAATCGATTTTTTTTCTTTTTGCATAAAAGGGAGTATTACAGAAATCCTTAGGTATTAGTGTAACACCCTGGCCCTCTCTAAGCTCAAAGTGCTACCACCTACTCTATGATGTTACCAACTCTAACTTTTGCCGCTAATCTTGCGAAGCAATTCCTTTATTTAAATATCAACCAGACGACAAAAGTTGATACACTTGACACTAAGCCCAGCAGGGGTATAAATTTGCTAATTACCAAAAAAGGTACTCAGACTATTCAAGGCTAAATATGTCAACTATAGATAATATGTGAATTACTGTTGCATGTGGAACAGCTGTGCTACTCCCGCCTACATATCTCTGAGAATAACTCAGGTTTGTTTATGTCGAATGATGACCCTACAGTTATGAGAGGTGCCGACTGGCCCTTGGACGGTCAGGTATCTTTGTGAACGAACTGACCTACCCGAAATTACCATTTAGGGCTCTGACGGTAATCTCTTTCTCTTCCTTTAATTTGCTTAGTTTCATTTATTCTTTTGTTTGGTCTTTTTCGGCATCTTAATACTAACCGGCTTACAAATAACATGGCAGTGCGGTGCTCGCTCAAAGGTGGATTCTCATCCTACTGTATGAAATGATATACATGTAACTTCATTTTTTTTTCTAGATTTTGA
Organism: Dendrocalamus latiflorus; assembly: GCA_017311315.1. Classification (NCBI taxonomy): domain Eukaryota; kingdom Viridiplantae; phylum Streptophyta; class Magnoliopsida; order Poales; family Poaceae; genus Dendrocalamus; species Dendrocalamus latiflorus. Next base: position 10,501,097 of record CM029625.1, on the reverse strand, counting down.
TGTACCAAAGAGAATATGTATCAAACCGAATTTAACTTCTATTCTCTTTTGATCCGAATGTAACTGAGACTGTCATAAATGATTTCTCTCTATTGTAAACTGCGAATTTATTTCATTCTTCGCTTTCCTTCATTTTCTTTCCCACGGGTATTACAATTAGTTACAGATAACACTCAATATATTAGTAGGTGGGACACAACCTCTTGTTTCTTTTCCTAAATGTTGCACAAAAACCACAGGTAATTGGAATACAAAGTAAGAGCTCCCATGCCATCTTTGGCTGCTGTTCTCACTGCCGCTTGTTGGGAGCACGGACCACGGCGCTAGGAGCTTGGCTTCTGTTCGGATTACCTATGGTTTTGTGCAGCTTTTAGGCCACATTATTGAGGGTTATGTGCCACACACTAATATAAAAGGGGTTCTGTGCAACGTTCAGACCACAAACCTGGGGTTATGTATCACTTACCAATATACCTGGGGTTTTCTATAACTTGTGTCGCAATTCGTGGGGGTTTCTATAATTTACTCATAGTATCCAATACATATCCGTTCCACATCGGTGTCTGATATGTATCCGAATACGGACATGCCAACTTCCAGAAGTATCTGTGTATCGAAGGCTTTAGCTGTTTACAGCAAGAACTGATGCAATGACAAAGTTAGTATAGACCAAGTTTAAATTGGGGTATTCTGAGAATTTGCAGTGACAAGTAAGGACCTCCAAATGGCTGAGCATTAAATATATCGTAGGCAATTCAGTCGTGGTGTAATGTACTGGTAACTGCAGTTTTTTCCTTTTGTCCATGGTGTTACTAACATAATTCATGCTTTTCGTTCTGTGCTTCTTTGGCTTGTTATGGAATGCCACGAACTTGAAAATTTGATGTTTTCTTTCTGATAGTTTGCTTTTTGTCTAGTCAAGTTGATCATTTTGCTGAACTATTGTATTAAAATCCTCAAGCTGAGTGTATAACTTTAAGTTTAGGTTTTTTTCCATATGAACTGTGTGCTGCTCACAATTTGAAGTACTTCAATTTCATTGTTTTGTTCTTTTGTGGTTATTTGAGGCCTTTTTCTCACAGTAAATTACATTGATCCTTTAAGGAATCCAACTCCACTTGTAGATAGACATGAACCATGGCGTTCACAGGACAGTTTTGCCAGGCATGTCGAATTGGACAGATCAACTCCTGAACATCATGAACCCCTTCTTAAGGAAGAATGGAAATAGGATGGTACAATAGCAAAGGGAGGCACACCAATATGCCGAGCTCAATGCTTCCCTGTTGGGAAGGTCCTTAACTTCATGCTGTAAGTTTGGATTCTTCTTTTCCTATATTTTCTTGTTCTCTCCGAGGTACATTTTGTTCAACACAATATCTACACCATTGAATCTGCTCGTCATCTTAACAAAAACACAAGTTTTCCTTCATAAGTAACATTACATAACAAAGATCTCTTAGATAGAATTGCTCTTTACACCTAATTCTCTAAGTCGAGAGTCATTAGTGGGCTTGATTTTTTTGGCTTCGGCTTATGGCTTTTGATTATAGCTTATGAAGGTTATTTGTGAGAGAACGTACAAAGTAACATAAACTCGCGTGCGATTTTGGCCGATATAAATGAAATCGCTACAATATGTACTACAATCAACTTGTAGATCCCACATTAAAATGACACTCCGTTTGAAAGTTAGTTACTATAGAAAAACTAAAAAACAGTTTTTAGAAACTGTTATAAATAATCTTGACTTCGAGTCCAAAACATAGTAGAGTCCGTCTTCATGTGTAACTCAAGTTGAAGTTGTGTCCAACTTGAAGTCCTAATACGAATGCTAGTAGGAAATTATTAGCCTATATATTGAGGAGGTTTGTAGCTAGTTTTGTAAAGAGAAAGAGAGAATAAAAGAAAAAGGGGGAGCAAATAAGAGAACAGAGAAATTAAAAAATTCTCCTGTGTTCTCTCCGTTTATTTGCGATGTGTGTGTTTTTCTCTTGGATCAAAGTTTTAACAAGTGGTATCAGAGCCTAGGCGAGAACCGAGTCGCTGAAAAAATCGTCTCGACGATTTCGTTTTCAGCGCGTCTCACATGGCGCTCTTAAGGCGCACGTCGCTTGTCTTCGCGTAGCTCTCCCGGGAAAAAGACGTGCGTGGCACGTCCTTCCGTTCCCTCGGTCCAAGAGCCACTTCAAAGTACCCGAGATCTTGATCCGTACTCAAGATCATATCGTGTTCTCCAGGAAGTGGTGTCACCGGTGATGAGGCATCATCCAGTATGATGGCGAAGAAAGTTCCGCTGTCTCGCTGCATTATCCGATGCTCACAATGAGCAATTATGCAGCATGGGCAATCAAGATGAAGGTGTACATGAAGGCTTAAGGAGTATGGGACGCAATCGAGAATGTTCAAACTCAAGCAAGGTGAAAAGAAATCGGAACGTTGAGAAGACGTGTCATCGTTCTGTATCAAGTATGAGTTTAGTAAGTCATAGTTGAGACCGACTGCCTCAATATTTTAGAATCTTTGCATCCGGATGAACCTGTACCAGTTGAGTTGAGTTCCTACATGTAATTTGCATGTAGAGCACTTCATGTGGAGGCGTAGCTGGTAGTTCATAATGCATTGAGACTAAAACTAGAGTATGTAGGTCAAGATTAAGGGGGAGATTGTTAGAAATAGTCTTGACTTCGAGTCCAAGACATAATAGAGTCCGTCTCCGTGTGTAACTCAAGTTAAAGTTGTGTCCAATTTGAAGTCCTAATACGTATGCTAGTAGGAGATTATTAGCCTATATATTAAGGAGGCTTGTAGCCAGTTTTGTAAAGAGAAAGAGAGAAGAAAAGAAAAAGGGAGAAGCAAATAAGAGAACAGAGAAATTCAGAAATTCTCTTGTGTTCCCTCTATTTATTTGCATTGTGTGTGTTTTCTCCTGAATTAAAGTTTTAACAGAAACTAAAAAGAAGAGGCTCAATATCTAGACTGCATGCTTTGAGGTGCACTTATTTTGATCACTACTCTGTTCACATTGTTCTACATTTGAGTATCTCTAGTTCAACCATTAGTCTAACTCTTTATTGATAGTCACTCCGTTGATTTCGTACTTTTCGGGCCTGAGATTTTGAATTGGACTGCTAGGACAAATCTGAGAGATGCTTGCTAAGCATCATTATCAAGCTGCTAGTGTTGGTTATGCGAGGGCATTTCGGTAATTTTCCAATTAAAAAAAAGAAAAAAGAAAAAAAATAAAGTAGGCAGGGCCCACCTGTCAGTGAGCCCGGCAAAGATCTGGCCTATGCGGGCGGTTTGGCTTCGCCTAGATCTGGCGCAGTGGCTGCCGATTTCAGTGACGCGTGGGGGGGGGGGGAGGTGGCGACTGGAGAGGTGGGCAATGGAGGCGCGGGCTGGCCCAGGTTCCTCGGAGTCGGCCGCTCGCGTCATCTCACCACAAACCCCGTCTCCTCTTCTTAAGGCCCGAGTTCTCCATCGTTGCAGTATATCTCTTTCGATCTGACTTGCTCCTCTTGGGTCTTCTTCCTCTCGGCTCTTCGGGTTGTGCGGAGGTTTGGGGCTTCGGCGCCATCTTCGATTGAAGCCTTTGCCTTCGGTTTCCCATGTGAACCCTATTGTGGTGTGAGGGAAAACCCGAAGGTTGAAGGTTTACCCGAGGGAGGACGGAGGCGGCGACGGCTCCCCATTGTGTTTGAGTGCACTCGGCCGGTGCATTCTTATGGTCTTGTGCGGCGTCTCCCTAACCCTCGGCTCTGGCGTCGGCTACCCGAGGTTGGAGAAGGGCACTGTATCTCCGTCAACCACACTCTTCTTCTGCTCCGGCACAGAGGGGTGCTAGGTTTTCTGGGACAACACTTTTGAGTGTGCCTTGCCCTGTTCTTCTTATTTTTCACCGACTCAGTTTTCTTTTGGACGGCTTTGAGTGCTGTCTGCACCATGAGTATATTGATCCTTCTACATTTTGTGGCAGTAGTACTTGTTCTCCTTTTTAGTTCAAGTACTTGGGAATGCATCGTTTATTTGTGGGCTAAGACTTTGCTCTGTGATGAACTAGTTGAATACTGATTATGATCTTGATAAAAGAATCAGATTTGAGCTCTAGTAGTTTGATTCCACTGACTATGCCGTAGCCTGTGGTATATCTGTTGAGAAGATTTGTTAACATGCAACTGAATTTGTTGAGTATGCAGTAGTCTCTGTTCAGTTCTGTTCAGGTCAGATTATTTCTGCGCAGTAATCTCTTTCTATTCAGTTCATTTCTGTGAACTGTTATTGATTGCTGCTTATGATCCAAAAATCTGAGAGAATACTGTCTGTTATACTTTTGCATGTGAACATTTAAAATTGAAATTCAAGTTAGCTTTCTTCTGTGTATGTACGGTTCTGTCAGTAGGAAAATATTTAGAGTTCAAATCCTGATTTTAGTTATAAGATCATTTATGAAGAGTTTCGATATTAGCATGAGAATGCCAAGATCAAAAATCTTGAGCAACTCTGTTCTGAGAGCAATTTTAAAGCAATTATTTTGTCATATGCTAGATTTAATTGCTTCCCTGTTTATAGAACTGCAAGACATGTTATTTTCAGCAGTTTTGTGGTCATATTTGTTGAATATGTACATGCATATGAATGGTAAGATGGAATTACATGATTATATGCAATTTATGTCATTCATATTCTGCTGAAAATATGTTAAATATATGTTTAATATATCTGAAATTAAAGCTGAAAATAGGCTCATATCGCTTTTTCACAACAGCTAGCAGTTGGGTGGTGTTTTTTGTTCCAGAAAATGATGCTGACATGGCAGCTTATAATGATTTAATGAATTACCTTGGTGATAAGCCGTGTGCAGCTGTTTGTACGCTTGGAGAAAGGAGCACCTTGTTTCTTGTTCCACCTTCAGACTTCTCTGAGAAAGTACTGAGGGTGCCAGGAAAAGTCAGCATCTCTGGGGTCATTCTCAAGTTTCAGCAGTCAAATCCAGACTTGACCTCACCAAATCGCCAACCAGAAGCATCGGAAGTTCCCCGATCTGTTGTGAGTCATTTGAACACAGATGTGAGTACTCATGAAGATCTGGATGCACACCAGATTATCTCCGGTCATCGGCTGGAAGCTATACTTCAGCAAGCACAGATTTTATTCCACCTTACAAGTTTGAGAACACCTCCATATCTGGGCTCTCAATCACCTCACCAAGGGCCACCACCAGATTCCCACAGGGAGATAGCACAAGACCAGTATCAGGGACCCCCAAATGTGTTGCCCTAAGGATGGTCGACTAACATCAACAATCCAAGTCCAGGTCCTGGCAGTTTCAATTCTTTGGCTCGAGTGCAATCTCACATACATTAGATAACGGGACACCAGAGCCTTACTCATTTGCTACTCAGGGAGTACCAAAAGGTACATCATCAGGTTATGCACCAGGTGAAGCGTTGAAAAGCCCCAAAATTTCAAACCCAAAATTTTTTGTGATTTTTCCTGGATTTTTGAATGATTTTTTTGACAACTTTCCCTTTTTGGAAAGTTTCCCGGAAATAACCTTCCTTTTTCGGTATTTCCGCTTTTCCCTTCTCCTTGGCGCCTTTCTCTTTTCCCCGTCTCTTCCTTCCCGTTGGCGCCCCGCCTTTCCCGCTTTCTCCTCGCGCACGCACTCGCGCTGCGCGCAGAGCTTCTCCGCGCCCGCGCCCCTGGTTTCGCTCGCCCGACGCCAGCCAGTCGGAAACCAGTGGCGCCTCCCCTCGCCACGCGTTACCGCCTCCCTCCCTTTGGCCCCACCTGCCAATCGCCGCCTGTCTCCCTCCTCCGCGCGAGAGAGCGTGCTCCGCCGTGCCGTTCGGCAACCTGCTCCCACTCCCTCCATTTCTCGCCATTACTCGCACGTGCAGAGCCGGACGCCGCTTCTTTACTCCGAGACGACGCCCCGCCAGCTCCCCGTCACCTCCATTGACCGTCGGTGCCGCGCCTATCCCTCCTTCCCCTCTTTTCACTACACCACAACACCAAAATACCGTCAGATGTCTGTCGCTAAAAATGTATAATTACCGATGGACAGTTAGACGGTAAAAGTTGGTGACAAATCGTCAGTCGGTAATCCTACCTTTGCCGATTGACTGTCTGTCGGTATATCTATTTACATTAGGCGTTGAACTGTCAGTCGGTAATTCATGGTATATACGTTGAACCGTCTGTCGGTATAGATGACCAGAGCCCTCGCGCACGAATTGTAATGGGCCCAACCCACCTACAACATCAAAACCCTAGGAAATGAAACCCTTGCCGCCGCCAACCTTCTTTTTCCCTCGACTCTCGCCGCACCGCCCGCCAAAACAGCGCACGGGGCGCCAAATTTCCTCCCCCTCGCCCGCGCCCGCCCTCCATCAATCCGCTCCCGCGCGCGCCCTCCCCCCCATCAATCCACCCCCAAATTGGCGCCCGAGCGGCGAGCGCGGAGCGGCCGCGTCCACAGCCACATTCCGAACCCTAGCTCCACTCCGCGCCGCGCTCCGGTCCGCTCCGCCTCCGCAGCTCCGCTCCGCGCCGCGTCGGCCCTCCGCTCCACCTCCGCGCCGCCCTTCCGACCGCTCCGGCACTCTGCTAGCACGGCGACCGCCAGATCTGGGCGCTCCGCTCCGGCCCTCCCTCCGCTCTGCCCTCCGCACGACCGGCGAGGCGGCGACCGTGCCTCCGGCTCCGCCCTCCACTCCGGCCGTCCCTCCGGCCTTCGCTCCGCCCTCCGCACGACCGGCGAGGCGGCGACTGTGCCTCCGGCTCCGCCCTTCGGCCCTCCGCTCCGCCGCCACCGCAGACCGCGTCAGGCGTCAGCTCTGGCTCCGCCGGTGAGTAGTTGTTCTGTGCCTGGCTAGTGGTAGTGGCTAACATTGAACATTTGAAGTTTTGAACTGTCACTCTGTCAGTATGTCTGTGCCTGGTTATTTGGCTAATTGGACTGGTTATGAGAAATTGAGAATTGGAAATAGTTGGCTATGTAACTTGTAATTTACAATGGATGTGCTGATGTGGTGTTGATCAGTTGGTGTTGTATGAATGTATGTCAGTATGTCTGTATGTGTATGGCTGTATGTAGTATATGTTGAAAATGAACAATGCTTATATGTATGTGCTTCATGTTATTCATCAATGCTTGGTTACATTTTTTAGCGAGAATTTTTTCTGCAAGTTAAGGATGATGACAATCTTTAGCCAAAAAACTGATGTGAGATACATGCAGTTTCATTACTGTATGTGCCAAAAACTTGTGATTGGATTGTATGTTCTAATATGAAATAATCTCAGGATGTATATGTTCAGTTGCATGGCCATATAGGAAGCAAATAATCTCAGGATGTATATGTTAAACAAACACTACTACACAAGTACAGTTGGGTTGTTGGCTCCATTTCTTGATAATATATATACTACTTTTGCAGGAGCAGAATTTGTAGCTGCAAGCATTTGGAATTTCTCTGGACACCTACAGTTGGGTGAAGGAGCTTGAGTAACGGTATGGTTCTGTTTCTCGAGTTCTTATGCCGTGTTGTCAGCTTTCTTCTAAGCTTGTGATATGCTGAGTGGTTGCACTCTCTATGTAAGGATATATTCTTAGCGCGGTGTGATCTCCCTATAAAGGCGTATGGATAAAACATGGATCAATAATGAGCCTAGGTACAACACAACTACTTTTGAAATGTTAAAAGTGTTTTGTAGTTAACATGAGATTTTACATAATATATTGCATGTAGGCACACAAAGAAATATTTACAAGGAGTGAACGGTTTTCTAGCTTATGCATTTAGAAATTCAGCAGTAGGGGACAAGATATTATGCCCTTGCAGAAAATGTGTTAACTCGTTTTGGAGAGAGGCAAGTGATGTACGTGAGCACTTGATATGTGGTGGGTTTATAAAAGGGTACACAACATGGAATTTACATGGAGAAGCAAGTACCTCTGATGAGAATCATGGAAATATTGATGGTGCTGATCTTATGGAAGAGTCCAATGAAGAAGATGAAATATCTGAATTGCTTAGAGACTTAGCTTGTGGTTTAGATGATAGAGGGGATTTTGAAGACAACAGTTATGTTCAGCCTAGTGATGAACTACGTGCCCTTCAGAAGTTGGTAGAAGCCAATAGTCAAGAGTTGTACCCTACTTGCAAGAAGTATACAAAACTGCGTTTCCTGCTTAGATTGCTTCACATCAAACTCCTTGGAGGTTGGACTGATAAAAGTTTTGACCTTCTACTTGATCTACTAAATGATGCATTACCTAAGGGTTCAGCACTACCTAGAAACTTCTATGAATTTAAGAAATTGATTAAGTCCATAGGACTTGGGTACATTAGCATTCATGCTTGTGAAAATGATTGCATTCTCTATTGGAAGGAGCATGAAAAATCTGATTCATGTCCAAAATGTAAGGTTTCACGGTGGAAATCAGCTAGGGGTCATCGTAGGTTCTTGCCTGAAAAACACCCATTCAGGTTCGATGTCCATAAATTTGGTTCAACTGAACTTAGGACAGCACCTACTCCTCTTTCTGGAGACGAAATTTTGGGGTGTACTAAAGATATTGTTACAGTTTTTGGCAAGGATCCATCTAGAAAGAAACCAGTAAGCAAGAGACGCAAGGCAGGGGAGCCATTAGTCATTTTCAAAAGGAGATCTATTTGGTTCAAACTTCCATATTGGAAAGATTTGATGATGCGGCATAATTTTGATGTCATGCACATAGGGAAAATTGTGTACGAGAACTTTGTTAATACATTCTTGGGTACTGATGGGAAATCTAAGGATAACCTGAATTCTCGTTTAGACCTTCAAGCTCTAGGTATTAGAAGTGATCTCCACCCTGTTGAACTTGAAGACCAATTTTATTTACCGCCTGCACCATATTCAATGAGTCTTGATGAGAAGAGATTATTTTGTGAAGTACTAAAAGGGGTAAAGTTTCCTGCTGGTTATGCATCTGATATACGACCCAATGTTCATGTTAGTGAGAGAAAGGTGTTTGGTCTTAAGAGTCATGAGTGCCACATTGTTCTACAACAGTTAGTACCGCTTGCTGTGAGGAAAATATTGCCAGAAGTAGTTAGTGCTGCAGTGATTCGTGTTAGTCATTTTTTCAAGAAGATTTGTGCACCAGTTTTTCGGATAAGTGATATGGATAGTCTAGAGGCTGATATAGCTGAAACTTTAAGCCTTTTGGAGACTATATTCCTTCCTTCATTTTTTGACATTATGGTACATTTGATGGTTCATCTTCCTGCCCAAGCAAGAATTGCTGGTCCAGTACATTTTCGTAGCATGTGGCCTGTTGAGAGGTAATTTCTGTAGGCACAGTGCAGCATAAGAAAAAAAATACTACCTATTATTTTTACAGCATTATGAGCCAATTATATATGTGTATAGGTTTCTGATGAGATGTAAGGGTGATGTTCGTACAAAAAGCCATCCAGAGGGATCAATTATGGAGGGTTCTTTGTTTTATGATAGCCTTACGCTATGTGCCCGATATTTACATGATGAGACTCAATTTAGCCGGCCACTTAGAAGTGATGAAGGGCAGCAAACAGAAATTTGCAACACAACTCCTTTCTTTCATAGCAATGGTCGGTGTCTAGCCGGGAAGTGCACAGTGACTTTAGATCACAAGACTTGGCTTCAAGCACATAGATATGTTTTGTTCAACTATGTCAACATAGGACCTTACTTGGAGTAAGTTCTCTATTCACTTCACACAACATGTATTATTTTCCTTGCATGGTAAATTGATAAATTGTCCTTTGCAGCAAGCATGCTCGCTATCTATCATCAATTGGTCTTCGAAACAAACGAGATATCAACCGAATGCAGCATGAATCCTTCCATGAGTGGTTTAGGTTGCATGTAAGTAGGAAGATAACATAAAAACATGTGTTTTTAGATGAACTTGACATCTACCTTAATGATAGTATTTCATACTAATCACAGGTGGAAGAAATGTGTGAGGAAGTACCAGATGAGATTCAAATTTTAGCTAAGGCACCAATGATGATTGCACGAAAGTATAGTAGCTACACAATGAATGGATTTGATTTTCACACTGAATCCTATGATGTGGGTAGGTCTGTCCAAAATAGTGGGGTTGCTCTAGTTGCAGAGTCAGCATGCTTTGAAAGGGGAAACAATGATAGAATCATAATAGGAAACAAGACTTATTATGGTATTATACAGGAGATTGTTGAATTGAACTATGAAAATAAAGGAAATGTGGTTCTTTTCAAGTGTGCTTGGGTAGACAACAGAGTGCAAGACAAATGGGTAAAAACTGATCAATTCGGGGTCACTACTGTGAACTTTAAGCATTTATTCAATACAGGTGAAAAAGTATCCGATGAACCTTTCATACTAGCATCACAGGCAGTTCAAGTCTTCTATGTTCCTGACCCAGTTGATACTGAGTGGGTTTCTGTTCTTCAGTCTAAACCAAGAGACTTCTATGACATGGATAATTTGGAGAGTGAGCACTTAGATAGTGGCAATGGGCTAGTTGTGCCATTGCCTGATCTAAATGCCAATGTGACTGTGGATGTTGTTAATGGGTTTGCCCCTGCTATTAGAACGGAGATAGATGGTATAATTGTTGATCCAAAAAAGTCTAAAAAAAATCTAAGAAGTAAGTGTTCTTTGCAAATTGTGTCTGCTACTGATTACATGCAAAATCTTTTCCCTTTTACATTACTGGTTATAGCAGCACAATTTGCTAATTTTTCTGTACTTTTTAGGAGGAAAAAATGTCCCTAAGAAGAAAGAATATGGATGCCCACATTAATGAGTATGAGCAACAACGCCAGGCAAACATTGCAAGAAACTTAGAGCAGCTGCAATCTTTGCAGATTCCTACTATGAACACTGTGGTACAGCCTTGTCCAGCTCAGAAAAGAACAAAGGTAATGTGATCTTTTTTTCCAGATTCCTCTGCAATATTTCTAAACACTAATCCCTACTGTCATGTGATCTTTTTTTTAGAAAACTCATCATACAAGTCATGCACCCATTGACAGTCATAATTTGCGACCAAGGCCACAGAAAAATAATGTTGACACTGCAAATGAGCAGATTGTGGATGACCCTGAGTATGAACCAACCGGAGACTTCTTATGCGATAACGAAGGTCGTATTGTAGCCTTTTGTTGTAGCATAAATAGTTTATTATGATAGATTCTGTTTTCACATTCAAAAATAATTTCTACAGATTTGCTCGGTGGTACACAAAAGAAGAGGAATGGAAGGGGCATCACCAAAATGAATGACGTATTCTCAAGGACTACCGACATGCCTAAAATCAAAATAACACTGAATGAATTTGGGCAGCTCGTTGGAGAAAATGCTAGGAAGCTTTCTAGTGTCATTGGGTGTCAAGTGAGAAAGCAATTATCGGTTGGATGTGATGATTGGAGGCTTGTTGATGCTGAAAAGAAGTTAGCAGTTTGGACGGACATAAAGGTACAGCATTAGAGCACCTCTTATCACTGAATTTCTTTCTCAACTAAGTGGCATATCGAATTAACAGCAGCTAGTATGTATAAGTTTGCTCTGTATTTTGCTTGCCATATCAAATTAATAGCAGCTAGTATGTATAAGTTTGCTCTGTATTTTTACTTCCTGCAATTTCTGTGCATATGATCCATGCCAAAAACAACATAATTTGACCCTGTTACCCTATAAATTAGGCAATCTATGATCTGGATGATGCTGCCATCAATTGGTTTATGGCTACAGCTGGAAGGAAATGGAAGGAGTATAAGGCGGAATTAAAAGTAAATGCTGCTGATTGGGATTTTCTTATTGGCTTTTGGAGGTCACCTGAATCTGAAGTAAGAAACAAATAACGAGTTTGTTTTATTTCCCATTACTTGCTTATAGAACTTCTGTTCTTTAGTATTATATGTGTAAATTTTAATGATTTCAACATAGGCTCGTACAGCAAGAGCAAAAGCAAATCGTGCAAAGCTGCAGCTTCATCATACATCAGGCAGTGTGAGCCATGCTTGTCGTAGGCATGATCTGGTAGGTAAAACTATCACTCAAATTACTAATTCAAAGTACATTATTTTGGGGAATTTTTATTACTACAAAGTTAAAAAAACTTGTAGGGTCAAGAACTTGGGCGTCCTCCTCGAAGAGATGAAGTCTACATCAACACACATACAAGAAAGAATGGAGTACCTTTAAGGCAGGCAGCCCCAACAATTGTAAGTTTCCTCCAGAAAACCAATTGCAATATGTATTGTTACTTCCTGATGTATAAACATACTTATTCATTTTTTTTACAGAATGAACTCAAATCAATTGTTGAAGCCCGTCCAGAGTTGAAAGATAGATCAATTCAAGAAGGCGATGTATATGCTGCAGTTTGTGGAGTAAAGGAGCCAAAAGGACGTGTCCGTGTTTTGGGTCTAGGACCAACACCCCAAGAGATTGGTACCCCAGGGTTGAAGTCATACATGCCAACAAGGCTTCAACTGGAAGTTTTGGCTCGTAAAAAGGCTGAAAGTGTGAAAGCAACTCTAGAACAACGTATTGTGGAATTGCAAGAGCAAGTGCATGAAGAAACTTTGTCACAGCATGGTTCTAATTCACGGCAACACATGGTAAAGTACTTCAATATCTTTGTTTCTTACCTAAGTATTTAGGTGCCATTATAGGTCCGCGTTTATGCAATCAAAATTTGAAAAATACTCCTAATAGATATTATTCCAATGCTTGATGTAGAGCCCAAGGTCTGAAGGACATGTTGATGCACATAATGATGCTCAGTGCGAAGAAATTCACAATTCTGCAGATAATGAAGATTGTGATCATGACATTATTAATGATGAGAACTTGCTTGTCCATAGGCATGTTGATGAAGCCCCACCAATGCCTTCCATGAACGTTACAAGCACACGAAGAAATGAAGATGCCCCTCGCTTTGCACATGCCCCTCGCTTTGCACATGATACGCTTGTAATGTTCTTCATACTTCTGTAAAGTTTACATTTTGTGATTTAATATCTGTTCCTTGCATTTATGCAATTCTCATGAATGCATCATCTACTTCAGGTTGGAAAGGATGTGATATTGTTTGCTATGCTGAGGTCTGATCTCCCTATAGCTAAGGCAACTGTTCTTTCTACTAATCCAAAGACCATGGTTGGAGGTCAGCCTCTTGGAAAGCAGTTTTGTGAAGTTATGGTGAATGTTGTAATGAAGAGGGATGCACTCCTGCCTCGCCCTTATGATTATACGATGAGTATGGCTGATGCTTATATGATGTCAATTGCGTGGCCATATAAGCGAGTAATAAACTGCACTTGACATCATTTCTTTTTTCCTTTTGATGAGTGGCTAATGTTCCTAATTAATGTACTTTGTATAGCTAAAGGTTTGCAGCAAGGCATCAAGATCTTCCCAGGGTACTGCAGGTATTTTGTGCCCTTTCTTACTCTTCCTTTGAGCTGCAGATGTATGTTATGGTCCTGATTCATGAACATAATTGAATTACCTCACCATTTTTTGTTTTAATAACTCATGAACACAATTGTCAGGAAAACAAGCATAACTGTTAGTGTATTTTATTTACCTCATTCTAAGTAATTATTTCATAAAACAGTTCCTTTTGTTCAAGAGCACCTTTTAAGATATATAAGATGTCATAATTGTTAATTATTTTCTTCTATACTAACTAGCTTTGGTATCTAAATGAAGTTGAACTAAGTTCTTCAGCATTACCAAATTCCAGTTCACTCACAAGCCATAATTGTTAATTTATGTACTGTTTGTTTGACATATTCAGTGAGAATAAAAAACACAAGGTCGTATTGAGATTTGAGAATTGCAGCTTGCACAAACCAACTAAATCTTGTTATGATTTATCATTAGAAATTCGGCCACTTCAAGGACATCAAAACTAGATATCAACACAAGTGTTTAAAAGAATCCTGTAATTGATTTTTTTATAACTATGGCATGTTTCCGTTTAGCATAATACTGCTAAGGGGAAAAATAAGTGTTGGGAAAAAAATAAGTGTTCATTCAGTAAAAACTTACTTATGGTAACACGTTTCGCATGGATGGCACAGAGATTTGCCACTTCGAATAAGTCTACTAAGTGGTACTCTAGATTGACTCAAATATCCAGGTCATCTTGGTGTTAATGAAACAAGTCCCTCTCTAAGATAGCAATTTGAAACAACCTTTGCAAACTTTGCATTGACTTGACGTGTTCACAAGCAATACAAGTAGTAGCATGCAGTCATACACATAGCAGTTTCCAGTTCACCTCTCACCAAGCATATGAGAGAGAGGTTGATGGATCTGAGGCTAGGAATGCTTAATTTGTAGTACTATTACCTTCACACCCAACAACTTTGAGGTTGATATATAGGAAATAAGCAATGCAGCAACCCTTCGAGGTTGATGGGTGATACGATAGTATGGCAAGTGTACTTAGAGGCACCAACCCTTTATCTGAATCTCAAGACGCTGCTAGCCTGGTTTGCGGCACTTGCTAACTCTTATTGGTATAGATCTGTTTTTGTTCAGCGTAGAGAAAAGTATTGTTTGGTATAGATCTCAAGTTTACTGTACAACAACAATCCTGTATACACGCACAATAAACTAGAATGGTTGTAGACTTGTAGTATATTTGTGTTTTACTGAATAAAGATAATCATTTGGCATTCTGACTCAGGAAGTGTTGTGCGCCACTAGCTGGATACAACTGGACTGCTTACAGCTGAACCGGTCACGACTTTGCGGAACTACTGCGCCTTTGCATCCAAGTATTTTTTTTGTTTTTTTGGGTTTCTGGAAGAACTTGTTCACACAACTCAATGGCATGTGCAAAACAATCTTCTACAATCTGCTGTTGGATCCATGCATCTCCTTTTGGTTTCTGAGTTTCTCAAAGTGATTGTGTACTGCAAACAATCTAGTACATTTTGATGCACTGCCATGTTTGTCTTTTGTTTTTTTCACTTGCTGCAAGGAAGACAAACCTATATGTATCTGGGGACTGAATTTGTGATGGTGAATGTGATATGGTGGCTCTCTAATTATTAATGAACTCGGTTTACTATGTACTAATTCTGCCAAATCGGATTTTATTTTTTTAATCCATTTTGATTGCATCGTTGGACAATCAGTCGCTAAAACATATCTATACCATCAAATAGTCTGTCGGAATATGTGGTAACACACTGTCTGACGGTAAATATTATACCGTCTAACAGTCAGTCGGCAAAAGTCCGGTCAGTCGGCATATGTTTTTACCGACCCCCGTTACACCGTCTGCAGAGTCAGTCGGTATATGTTTTATACCGACTGACCATCCGACGCTAAATCTGCCTATGCCGACTGACCGTCCAACGCTGTTTTGGGGTTGTGGTGTAGTGTTTTCTCCCCTCCGCCCGAGCTCACTCGTACACCCCTCTGCTCCCTCGCGCTCCCGTGCCCCTCAAGCCCTCCCACCTCTCTCATTCACTCCCTGCCACTCCCAAGCACCACCAGGAGCTACCGATCGAAGCCGCATCGCTCTCCTCGCCATCGCTGCCCTCCCCTGCGCCGGCGACCCCCGTGAGCTAATCTCCTTCCTCTTCCCCTCATTCTCCGATTCCATTCGCCGAAAGCATCTCCACTCTCTCTTGATTGCTTTGGTGTACCTTGCTGGCCAGGAGAAACCCCCAAGGAGCCCCGACACCGTTGCTCACCGCCGGCCGAAGCACCTTCCTGTGGCCAGCTCTCCAAGAGGTTCCCCAGCTAAAGCTACCTCCGCTAACGTGAGCCCCGAACCCCACTGACCGTGAAAGCACCGCCAATTTGGCTTGTTCGGCTCCGGTGACCTCCTTCACTGCCGGGAAGCCGAACTTCCCCCTTTTGCCTCCTGCCTTCTCTGTTGGTCCCCTCACCTCCCAAAACCCCAAAATGGGTTTCCCGCGTCGAGATCCACTCACCGGTGCCCTTCCTAGCCGCTGAGGACCTCGCCGTCGCCGGAGAACGGAGACACCTCTGTCTCTGCCTCTCTGTCACGCGTGCATGGCGAGAGGAGGAAGACGACGACGTGGCCGCATCCCCGCCGTCCTATCCCCTCTGTTGCCATATAATGTCGACCGTCGGATGGCACATCTCCTCTACCGTCCAATGCCACTAAACACACCTCTTCGTAGCCACCCAATCCAGCCCTCTCCACTGCCGTCCGATTTTCTCCCCACAGCTCATCCCATCCGCCCACCTACCCCGCATCGCCGTCGTCCGCTCCCACCGCGTGTCATCCATCGGCAGGGGCGAGGCGCGCGCGCGGGCCTTCGGCCGCGCTCGTGCTGGGGCTAGGCTGTGCGGCCCGCTCGGGCGCGTAGGCCGCACAGTGCCGGGCCACACTGTAGCAGAAGGCCGGCCTGACACTATTCATCCAAATTTCCAGAGATTTATTAATTTCCAAAAATCCAGAAAATCCAAATAAATCCTAGAAAATAACAGAAAATCCCAAAATTCCTAAATTTCACCACTTTGCTCATTTTGATGCCCTGAATCTATTTTTGACCTCCTTTTCCCCAAATTCATCTCAGAAAATTAAAAAATCCCCCATTTGAGTATTTATGCAATTTACTCCTTTTTCATAGATTATTTTTCCTCGCTTGATTAGGCTCAAGCCGGACTTATGTTATTTTGTGTGTTTGTGCTAGTGTCGGAGATCCCGGAAGCTTCGGTGCAGGGCCAGGATTTAGGAGTTGCTACGTTCGAGATCGCCGAGATCGTCCAGATTCACGGCAAGTCGCAAAACTTGATCATATTGAATGCCATGTTATTTAATTATGCTCATATGCTATTTACATTATTGTTAATTGTGAAATGCTAGTTTGCGTAAAATAAAATGTTTAAGAATGACATGCTATGTAGATAAAACCTACCACCGATAAATGCCCTGATAATCTGTAGCCCCGCCTTTGTTAACCCTAGATCTACTTTAAGTATAATATAACTACCTGTAGGTTATTTACAATCACACAAACTCTTCACACTACTAAGGTTGTGGCCGTGGGCCGGTAGATTTGGAAAACTCGAAGTTAGGGTAGGGTGGTATGGGACACCATACCCTAGGGTGGTAGTGCCAGCGTGCACAGTTTAGGGTAAGAGTGTAGTGGGAAGCCGCGAGACGGTCTTTGCCCACCGCTTTACCCTAGGGTGGAGGTTGCAAACCTCATGAATATGTAAGGACTAGACCCTTACACTGAGCAAATAACATAACCGACCGCTCAACCACAGGTGTTGACTCGTCAACCCTGGTTTAGTACCTGCTCAACTTAAGTGAAGCCTTGCATTGGGAGTCGGTGCGGATCGCAGATCCGGACTAAGACAACGATAGGTCCCCACAACTCGGGCCCGGCGTTCCGTGGCGGCCAACGGATACCCGAGGATGTGCGGATTCTGAACCTATCGGGTGGAGTGTATACCAAGGGTTGAGCAGCGAAAAGGCCCGGTTCCTTAACTTAGTCATGAGGGTTAAGGATACGTGTGGGTAAAGTTGGGCAACTCTGCAGAGTCAATCAAATGGTATTCGAATACGCCGTGCTCCTGGTTAATGTAGCTGTGTCACTTGGGTGATTCCAGCTGCAAAGCTTAAGTAGTTTTTGCCGATGTTTTAACTAGACTAGTTGGTTAATTATTTTTTCATGAAAACCCCCTTAAGCTTAAGAAGTAGCTATCTTCTTGTGAATTTCTAAAAATGTTTACAAATAAAACTGCATCCACTCAAAGTTAATAAACCAAGTATACTCCCTTCCTTTGTTGATCCGTACAAGTAGCTAAGATAGGGTTTTCCGTTGTGACTTGCTGAGCTAGTTAACTCACGGCTTGCTAAACCCCTTCAGAAGATCAAGACGCTGGTGAATGTCTCCCCATTGAGGAAGCCCCTGAGAAGCTTTTCTTCGACGAGGACCCGTGGTTTTAGGTCTCCGCCGCGTTCGAGCTTTCCTTGGAGTTTTTGTAATGTAATATACTTTGGGCTTGCACGCCCCGCTGCAGAAAAACTGGGTTGTTAAACCATATCTTGTAATATAAGTTGGTCTTTTGTTGTAAGCATGTGATGGTACACTCTTGCGCGATGTTCTATAACTGTTCAAGTGTGAATAGTTACGGAATACCGTGTCCCAGGCGCCCTTGGAAACGGGGGAGTTACAAGCATCAAACATGTCCTTGCCTTCAATGAAACCTACATCACAGCGGGTGGTTAGACCTCAACAACCTCCATCTCTCCCAGCATCGCTCCCACCGGAGCAACTTGCACAACTGGTCACTCTTCTTGCACAACAAAACCAACCAGGAAAAGAAGTTGGTTTGCCTGTAGGCAGCTCAAACACTCCCAACAAACAATCAGGATTCGTGCAGTACGCTAATCCACATGGACGTGCTTCAATGATGCCAGACAGCTCAGGTTCCATCCCTGTCCACAACTTGCTGCAAATACAAGGTTCACTATCATCAAATCCACCCGTTATGCTTCCAACCAATGCTCCAACTCATTCTTCCATGCCTTTTGGGTCATTCGTTCTTCCACTTCCTGAAGTTCCTCCCCCCTTTCAGCAGCACTCGTCAAGTGCTCCCTCAGTACAACCTTTGCTTCCTTCTGGCCAGCAGACTGGCCAGCAACTTTCTGCTCAGGAAGACCTCAACTTTCTGCTCAGGAAGACCTCGATGGAGATCCTCAAAAACGCCTTCAAGCGACATTGCAGTTGGCAGCAGCTCTGCTTCAGCAGATACATAGACAATCAAAACCTGGTTGGCAGCAATAGATATAAGGTAACTGTTTCCCAGCATATCTGTTTTTAAATTTTCCTGTACCGCTGACACTAAGAATACGTAATTATGTACTGATATCCTATTTGAGCCAATTGTTTATACTAGTGCATTTCAGCAGGGTATTTGCTACATGGTTTGTATATTCTCTAGTTCGTCTTATATTTGCTCTTTTGGTGATTGTTGAAATTTGTAAATTGTTTCCTGATAGTCAATTTTATTATTGAGGGTATTCCCTTATCTATTTTTCTGGCTGCTTATCATGATACAAGTGCTGTCTTGCTCTGTCACCTGCTAGAAAGAATTTTCTTTTGGAACCCTGTCTGCCGTTTGACATATCACTTTAGGCAAAAGAGAAAATTGAATTAGTTGAAGAAGCAGTATGTGATCTGGTTGTCTAGATTTATGAGGTATTGATGGTTCTCTAGATTTATGAGGTATTGAGGTGTATTAAGTTTTTTTGTTAGATTCATAACTTGTTGTGACAAATGCTTATTTTCAGCTAGTGGGACTTGAGCAGTTGCGCCCTCTTCTTTTGTTCTTTTTCACTCAATCAGAGACCACATATTAGTTTTTAAGCAAGTCACACATAGCATTTCCAATGGGAAATTGGTAGAACTTTTATGTTATCATGTTTATGGAATAGTTTGGGCAGAAGCATGAAATTTTGGTGAGATATATCAGGTAAACCTAATTGTAAACTCGTGTCTTTATCAATAGATTTTTAAAATATTATTTGTGCTAAAAGATGCTTATGCTAATGATACTGTTAATGCCATGTTCTGAACCTGTTGTGTGTTCGCAGAATTGTTTTAGCAGCGGCAATAAAATGGAAAATGCTTTTATTTGCAGCAATCACCACTCAGGCACTCACTGTTAGAGATATATGTATAGTTTGTTATTCCCCATTGTTATGAGGGGTTCTTTGCATATTTACCACCTGTACTTTGTGTATATATACCGGCCCATTGGCCTCATATGAATACAAGCGCTATTCATAACATGGTATCAGAGCCAAAACTAGGGTTTTGGCTTACCTAGGATTCCGCGCGCCGTCGCCGACTCTGCACCACCATTGCCGACTCCCGTGTGCTGCCTCCGCCTCCACTGTTGACCGTCGGCCTCCCCGCGCCGTCGCCGGCCTCCCCGCAACTCCCGGTCGCTTCTGCCGTCGCCGGTGCCGTCTCCGCCGTCGCCGGCCTCGACACCTCCGCCTCCTGCCCGGCGCCCGCCCGCCCGGTGCCGCCTCCGCCGTCGCCGGCCTCGGCGCCTCCGCCGCCCGGCGCCCGCCCGCCCGGACTCGCCGCCTCCGCCTTCCGCCTCCCGCCTGGCGCCCGCCCGCCCGGCCGCCTTCCGCCAGGCCGCCGCTGCCGCCCGCCCGGCCGCCTTCCGCCAGGCCGCCGCAGCCGCCGTCACGCCTGGCGCCCGCCCGCCCTACCGCCTTCCGTCGCGCCGCCGCCGAGGGCTAACCCTAACGGGCCTCTGGCCCGTGTGAGTTTTTAACCGAGTGGCAGGAAAAAAGAAAAAAAAATGTCGTTCTAACCGCCGCGCCGTCCAGCGCCGCCTGTTAGACTTCGTTGCCTTGGTCGCCGCGCCGTCCAGCGCCGCCTACCAATGGGCACCGTTTCCCTCCCTCGCTGCCCGGTGATCTTTGATGGTGTTAATTACACCGACTTCGTGTCTCACATGCGCATCCACATGCGTGGTCTTCGTCTCTGGGGCGTCCTCTCTGGCGATGTCACCTGCCCGCCTTGCCCTATTCCTCCGACGAAGCCTACGCCTGTTGCATTGCCCCCGACAGCTGATAAGGCTGCTGCTGCGGTCGCTCCCCTTGCTGCTGATGATGAAGCTGCCTCTATCTACCAGGAGGCTCTGGATTCCTACAAGGATCGTCTGACCGTCTACACTCAGTGGTACGATGACGACGCTCGGGCTGCTGCTGTCTTCATCGCCAGTGTCCAGCCTCAGTTTTCTTCTGAGGTTGTGGGACTCCCTTCGGCTTTCCAGATGTGGACTCATCTTCGTCAGCGCTACGAGCCCTCTGGTGATGCCCTGTACCTGTCCGTGGTCCGCCAGGAGCACTCTCTTCAGCAGGGTGATGCTACTGTTGACGCTTTGTACGCTCAGGGTTCTGCTGTTTGGCGTCAGTTGGACTCACTTCGCACTGCTGGCTGTCGTACCTGTCCGTGCTGCCTGGATGTACGTGCTGACCTGGAGTTTCAGCGGGTTTACGAGTTCCTTACTCGCCTTCGTCCTGAGTTCAAGCAAAGGCGTGCCCAGCTCCTTGCACGCCACCCTCGTGTCACTCTCCTGGAGGCTCTTACCGAGATACGCGCAGAGGAGACTCGTTTGAGTGGTGCTGGTCTGATGCCACTCCCCTCTGTGCTCGCCGCTCGTCCGCCTGCTACACTGCCTCCTCCAGCGGCTACCACAGGTGGTGGTGGCCGTCCTCCGTCTGGAGGTAGCCGTCCTCACTGTTCCTACTGCGACAATGATGGCCACACTGAGTCCCAGTGCTACAAGAAGAAGCGGCATCTTTCACGCCGTTCTTCTACTGGCACTAGTGCTTCTACGACGACGTCTGCATCGACTTCTTCAGCAGCTTCTCTCACTGAGCAGGAGATAGCCAGACTTCGACGCCTGCTTGCCGCTTCAGGTTCTCCCTCGACAGGTTCTGCAGGTTCTGCTACTGACTCTTCAGGCACTGAGAAATCACCCCCTACACAGTCAGGTACCTCCCCGTGGATTCTTGCTTCTGGAGCATCTTTTCACATGACTCCTGATCCTTCCACTCTGTCTTCTATTACACCTCTTGATTCCCCTGTCAGTGTTCTTACTGCTGATGGTACATCTCTTTCTGTCTCTGGTAGAGGATCTCTTAGCAACTCATCCTTTCATGTTTCTTCTGTTGCTCATGTTCCTCGCCTTACCATGCAGCTTCTTTCTGCTGGGCAGATTACTGACCTTGGTTATCGGGTCATTCTCGACTCTGACTCTTGTTGTGTTCAGGACTGCCACACGGGAGCTCTGGTTGGTTCTGGCCCTCGGCGTCGTGACTCACAGCGTCTCTGGGAGCTTGACTGGCTTCATCTTCCTTCCGCTGCCACCACCGCCGCCAGTTTCTCCGCTTCTGCCACTTCGTCTACCGGCTCTTTCCAGCAGTAGCATCACCGTCTTGGTCATCTGTGTGGATCTCGTCTGTCGTCCTTAGTTCGTCGTGGTCTTCTGGGATCTGTCTCAGGAGACGTGTCTTTAGATTGTCAGGGCTGTAAGTTAGGTAAACAGATTCAGCTTCCTTATCCTCATAGTGAGTCTGTGTCTCAGCGCCCTTTTGATCTTGTTCATTCAGATGTTTGGGGTCCGGCTCCCTTCGTTTCAAAAGGGGGTCATCGATATTATATCATTTTTATAGATGATTTTTCTCACCATACTTGGATATACTTCATGTCTTCTCGTAATGAGGTCTTGTCTATCTATAAACAATTTGCCACTATGATTCACACACAGTTCTCCACTCCTATTCGTGTCTTTCGTGCTGATTCTGCTGGCGAGTACCTCTCTCGTTACTTGCGCAGCTTCCTTGCTGAGCAGGGCACTCTCGCTCAGTTCTCTTGTCCTGGTGCTCATGCTTAGAATGGTGTCGCTGAGCGCAAGCATCGTCACCTCCTTGAGACGGCTCGTGCTCTGATGATCGCCGCCTCTATTCCACCTCACTTTTGGGCCGAGGCTGTTTCCACTGCCACCTATCTCGTCAACATCCAGCCTTCTTCTGCTCTTCAGGGAGCGATCCCTGTTGAGCGTCTCTGTGGTCTTCTTCCTGACTACTCTACCCTTCATCTGTTTGGCTGCGTTTGCTACGTTCTCCTCGCCCTCGAGAACGCACCAAACTGACCGCTCAGTCTGTTGAGTGTGTCTTTCTGGGATACAGTGCCGAGCACAAGGGCTATCGGTGCTGGGATCCTGTTGGTCGTCGGATACGGGTTTCTCGGGATGTGACTTTCGACGAGTCTCGTCCATTCTACCCACGTCCTGCCTCTCCTTCGGCTTCCTCTGTGGAGTCTCTGTCTTTCTTGACCTTTCCAGATACACCTATATCTGTTTTGCCCTCGTCCACCTGTCCCACTGAGTCTCCACATATTCCCCCTGTGGCCTCTCCGCCATTGTCGCCGCCTGTGTCGTCTTCTACGACTCCGCAGGCTCCTCCCACTACAGTACCTTCTCCCCTTATCTTCTACACTCGTCGACCTCGTATTGAGGATCTTCCAGATGAGCCATCTTCTCCTGCTGTTCCATCTTCTTCTGATGCTCCATCTTCCCCTGATGGGTCATCTTCTCCTCGCTACGCTCTCCGCGATCGCTAGTCGATTCGGCCTCCTGCCCGTTTTGCCTTTGCTGGCGCAGCTACTCGTGAGCCTGTCTCCTACCGGGATGCTGTTACTCACCCTGAGTGGCAGCTTGCCATGGCCGAGGAGATTGCTGCCCTCGAGCGTACTGGTACTTGGGATCTTGTTCCCTTTCCATCTCATTCCCATCCCATCACGTGTAAGTGGGTCTATAAGATTAAGACTCGCTCTGATGGCTCTCTTGAGCGTTATAAGGCGCGTCTTGTTGCTCGTGGCTTCCAGCAGGAGCATGGTGTTGACTACGACGAGACTTTTGCTCCTGTGGCCCACATGACCACTGTTCGCACTCTTATTTCGGTGGCATCTGTTCGCCACTGGTCTGTTTCTCAGCTTGATGTCAAGAATGCCTTTCTTAATGGCGAGTTGCGTGAGGAGGTCTACATGCATCCGCCACCTGGGTATTCTGTTCCTGAGGGCATGGTCTGTCGCCTTCGTCGCTCTCTCTATGGCCTTAAGCAAGCTCCTCGTGCTTGGTTTGAGCGCTTCTCCTCTGTGGTCACTGCTGCTGGTTTTTCAGCTAGTGATCATGATCCTGCGCTCTTTGTCCAGACTTCGTCTCGTGGTCGGACTTTTCTTCTCCTGTATGTTGATGATATGATCATTACGGGAGATGATTCTGAGTACATTGCCTTTGTTAAGGCTCGTCTTAGTGAGCAGTTCCTTATGTCGGATCTTGGTCCTCTTTGTTACTTCCTTGGGATTGAGGTTACTTCTACTCCAGATGGTTTCTTTATGTCCCAAGCGAAATATATTCAGGATCTTCTTGATCGCGCCTCTCTCACTGATCAGCGTACTGTTGAGACTCCCATGGAGCTCAATGTTCACCTCCGACTCTCTGATGGCGAGCCTCTTTCTGATCCGACTCGCTATCGTCATCTTGTTGGGAGTCTTGTCTACCTTGCTGTTACTCGTCCGGATATCACTTATCCAGTTCATATTCTGAGTCAGTTTGTTTCAGCTCCCACTCAGGTCCACTACAGCCACCTTCTTCGAGTTCTGCGATACCTTCGCGGGACTATCTCTCGCCGTCTCTTCTTTCCACGTTCCAGCTCGTTACAGCTTCAGGCCTATTCGGATGCTACTTGGGCCAGCGATCCCTCTGATCGACGGTCTATCTCTGCTTACTGTGTTTTTCTTGGGGGTTCTCTTATTGCCTGGAAGACGAAGAAACAGACTGCAGTGTCCCGTTCGAGTGCAGAGGCTGAGTTGCGAGCTATGGCTCTCTTGACAGCAGAGATTACTTGGCTACGGTGGTTACTTGAGGATTTTGGTGTTTCTGTCACTACACCGACCCCTCTCTTGTCAGACAGTACAGGTGCTATCAGTATTGCTCGTGATCCTGTGAAGCATGAGCTCACCAAGCATATTGGTGTTGATGCTTCTTTCATGAGGTCTTGTGTGCATGATCAGGTGATTACTCTTCAGTATGTGCCTTCGGAGCTTCAAATAGCGGATTTCTTCACGAAGGCCCAGACTCGAGCACAGCATAGCTTCTACCTCTCCAAACTCAGTGTTGTGGATCCACCATGAGTTTGAGGGGGGGTGTTAGAGATATATGTATAGTTTGTTATTCCCCATTGTTATGAGGGGTTCTTTGCATATTTACCACATGTACTTTGTGTATATATACCGGCCCATTGGCCTCATATGAATACAAGCGCTATTCATAACACTCACTACCGTTTCAATTACCTTTGATGGCTTGCTAATGTAGGCCTGCAAGGATCATATGGTGCGATTCCTCCTTACTAAAGAGCCTGAAACTGCTGTTGGACATTCATGCCTATGATTTTCATACTGGTGCCTCTTTTGGGTTGTAATGAATGCATCCTTGTGGGCTATTCGTTGCTGTCTGAATTGCATTTTTCTCCTTGCGTAAAGGGAGAGCCCTAATTCTAGAATTTCCTTATGTTCTTTCTTTGCCCCTTTTATTATACCATGGACATGGATATACGAAGTTCACTAATTAGCTTGTAGTTCCAGATGTTCTGTTGACATGGCTTCCATTATCAATGTAGTAATGCAATTTAACTTTGAAGCTCACTCCTAGTTTGTAATCTCTGCTGTCTTCTCTGTATAATATTTACGCTCATGACTAGAGCCTTGGATGCCATGCCACCTTTCGATTGCATGCATCCATGCATTGCTTTGATGTGGCACCTCTCTAGATTTCTGTTCGTATGCTAATATGTATGGCAATATAAACTGATGTAGTGATGTGCTCAAGTCAGGTTATGTAACATCTTTCATTAGGCATCTTCTAACTTTGCAGCTAAGGCTTCGGTTCAGGTATAATTTTTAGTAGCTTATTGGGATGAAAGTTTTCTTACAGGATTAGGGTGTAGATGTTTCATTTACAGACCAATCCATGGCACTTCGGTTGATCATACTTTCCAAGATCTCACGTGGATTGTGCTATTCTTACTTTGGACTCCTGGTCTTACATTCGCTATGTTGTATTCGCTGTCTGTATCTTGCCAAACCAATCTCATCGACATGCAAAAATTTCTGTACATTTTTGGATCAATGTTAAGAATTGCATGGCATATTATCAGTTGTCTTACTGGCCTTGCTAATGCACTGGCCTGAGAAAAAAAGGAAGCCATGTTTCTTTTGACGTTCTTTTAGCATGCCAGAAAGGGTGACTTGGAATTCCTACTGTGTTAACCTGAATTTGAAGCTTTCTGTTGATATGGAATATGCTCTTTAATCTATGACTATTATGAGATGACGATCCTTCCGATTTATTAATAGTATTCCCCTGATCTTCAGTTCTGAGCTTTCACCTTTGTGTGCTGTAAATTCTTGCAATCCTTTCAGTGCACCAGCTTTATCTCTACCATGCATGGTCTGTCTGCTAAAGAGCATGACATAGGTTGGCTGTTAGGAGTTTTTGGCCTGTTAAAAGTTTTGAGGGCATCAGAGTTCAGAGTTTCATGGCATTGCAGCAGATTTTATTCCCCTGGTCTCAACCCAATGATGGCCTTCTCTGTTACTTCAGTGCTTTGGTCTTTGTTTAATCCTGCTTTGTTTGCTGAAAGCAAGACAATTTTGTACGGGTGATTCATGTGGTGCACTGATGTTTGCAGGTTCCATTTTTTTTATGTATGTAACGGAGGGAACTTAGCAGCAGTTTCTTGTTTCTGGCCGAAACCAGTTCCACTGTTTTTCTTTAACAGAATTAGGCGGCAATCGCATATTTTTGACATGGTTTGACTTTTCACCCCACCACGTTGCGGTGGATCTTGCATCAGGCAATGAGTGATCTAAATTTAGGTTCCATTTAGAACACTAGCATTTTGTAGAATTATGTGGGAATTATGCTGTTTTCTTTGAAACTTTTATGAAGTTTCCGAAAAATTCATATGCTCCAAATAGGCCCAAAGTGCTTCATATATATACAGCAGGAACAATCGGTTAGTATGTAGCTCTCTCGATCAAAAGTACCACAAAAAAGCCCTGTGTAAAAATGTGGTTGCAATTTTTTGTTTCTTAAAGAGTGGTGCAGCTATTTTGGTAGTCATTGAGTCGAAGTGGTAAAAGGCAAAATAAATCCGACAAGATTCTGAACATATCTCAACAATGTCAATATTGATTTAATAAAATCATGAGCCATTGCACCCTCCTAGGTGTGCCATTATATTATGGTCTGTTTAGAGCATAAGATTTTTTTTGATAAGATCTAGAAAAGAATTAACTTACAAGGTAGAAGATTTTTCATAGGATTTAAAGAAACATTACAAGAGAGAAGTGGCAGTAATAACCCTTCAAATTTTGCACAAAAGCCCCAAACTCTAAACACAAAAAAAAAGGGAAAAACACACCAATAATGAGACCCTTTACTGTAAGCACGGGCAAAAAGTGAGGAGGAACTCATAACCTAGAAGAAAAAGACGGCATGGTTGCTTCCTCCATGGTTGCTCCCGATAGAGCTGCACGTGGGCCCCACCGCTCACTCGCCTTTTGGTCGCCATGCGGAACTGCATCATGTATCCATGTGCTGTGATTGATGCGATGATGGCTCGTGGTCGGCGACGACCCCAGCCAACTGCGACGGATCGGTGCCAACTCTCTCTCTCTCTCTCTCTCTCTCTCTCTCTCTCTCTCTCTCTAGCTCCTCCATTTGTGTTCTTTTCTTTGTGGTGCTCCGTTCCACGAGATTTGCGTCGGTTGAACATATATGAAATTACACCAGGAATAGCTGTCACACGTAGGTAGGACTGTGCATTCGGTTAATTCGGTAAAATCGGTTCGGTATATACGGTAAATATGGTATTGTTAGTTCGGTAGTATACGGTATTTTTGAAAATACGGTTCGGTATCGATAAATCCCAATTTATTTCGGTGCGGTATCGGTAAATATCATATTTACCAAAGTTGACGCAAATTGCAAATGATATAATGACTAGCGAGACGAGTAGGCGACAGTATTCATGTATTGTTGTTTGTTTGTTTGTTTTTTGCTCAAAATCCAAGCATTTTAGTTGATTGGGGACGTATCAAATCATCGATACAGTATTATAGATTACAGTATCACATGTACATGTGTGATTGTGTGTTCTCTTTCTTTTTATCATTTGTCGCATGCATTTATTTCAAGGTTATTTGCGAAGGTAGTAAGGCGTGAAATGGTAGTTAGGCGTAGGGATGGCAATGGTGACCCGATCTCCGATCCCCGACGGTGAATTCACCTATTAGGGGATGGGTCTGGCGGATTTTATTCCCCGCGGGAATTTTCGTGGGCAAAATACTGTCCCCGTCGGGGATGGCGGGGCCGGGGCTGGGGAAGTGATCCCCGTCCCTGTTAACCGTCGGGGATCACTGACATGTGGGGTCCTCTATACTTCATATAAAAATCAGCCCAAAAAAACCCTACCCCGCCGCCCCCAGTCCCCCTCCCCAGCGCCGCCAACACCTCCCCTTGCATCCCTCGCCGCCCCCTCCACCGCTGCCCCTCCCCCGCCGCCCTCTTCCCCTTCCCCTTCCCCTTCCCCGGCGCCTCCGCCCCCTCCACCGCCGCCCCTCCCCCTCCCCCGGCGCCTCCGTTCCCTCCACCGCCGCCCCTCCCCCTCCCCCGGCGCCTCGCCCCCTCCACCGCCGCCCCTCCCTCTCCCCCTCCCCCGGCGCCTCCCCCGCCTCCCCCTCCCCCGGCGCCTCCGCCCCCTCCACCGCCGCCCCTCCCCCGCCGCCCCCACCGCGCCCAGCTCCCCCGCCGCCCCCCCACCGCGCCCAGCTCCCCCGCTACCGCCCCCACCGCGCCCGGCTAACCCGCCGCCCCCTCCACGGCCGCTCCTCCCCCGCCGCCCTCTTCCCCTTCCCCTTCCCCGGCGCCTCCGCCCCCTCCCCCGCCGCCCCCACCGCGCCCGACTCCCCCGACGCCGCCCCCACCGTCCCCTCCCCCTCCGCCGGTTTCTCTTCTCCACCGAGGCGACGCCACCTTGGATCTGAGACCGACGACGCCCTCCTCCACAGATCTGCGACCGACGACGCCCTCCACCGAGCCGAGCTTCTACTGCTCCTCTGGTACTCATCTTCTTCCTTGCTGGATAATTGAAAACTAATGATAGTGAGAATATGTGAATGTGATGTACTGCATTTCCTTGATAGTATGTGAATTGTGAATATGTCATGTACTGCAAATCTGAATGCAATGATAGTTGGTATAGAAAACTGATGATAGTTGGTATAGAAAATTGATGATCGGGGATTTTTGCCCCGTCGGGGAACGGGGACGGGCCCAACTTGGCCCCGAGCCCGGGGTCGGGGCCGGGGTTCGGGGAATTTTAATTTCGCGGGGATCGGGGACGGGGATTGGGTCCCGTCGGGGATGAGCCCCGTTGCCATCCCTAGTCAGGCGCGAAGGTCCACGTCTACGGGTGGAGGGGCAGACTTGGTAGGCGTGTTTTTTTGTTTTGGTGTGGTATACCGTATGCGTGAAACGGTCGTAGACACACTTGAGAAGCGGGGACCCGTAGACCAAGCGCACACACACGCGAGAGCGCGGCCCAGTCTCCTGCGCCTCCGGTTTCGGTTTTACGGTTTTTTTTGGTTTTTAATCGGTTTTTACCGAAAAAACCGAACACCAAAAAAACCTAAAAAAATAAAAACCGAACCGAATACCGAAAACCGGTCAAACCGAGTTGACCAGTTCGGTTCGGTTTTTTCGGTCCGGTTGAAATGTGCACAGCCCTACACGTAGGGGTGTCAACGGATCAAATATAGAGTTTGTTTTTTCGCTTCGGTTGATAGCTTATAGCTTTGGTTGATAGTTTTTGCTCCTAAAATAAGTGTTTGTGCGAATGAGTCAAATGCCAATAAGTCGATAAGCCGCTTCAAAAAAGTTGTCCGATAAGCCGCTTCAAAAATGTATTCCGATAAGCCGCTTCGAAAAGACGACAGAGAAGCCGTTCTATTTGTTTATTTGGAAAAAGTTATGAGCCAAAAAAATGGGCCATGAATCAAACAACGGTGATCTTTCCTATTCGTATTTTTTAAGTAAATATGAATCAAATACCCGCTCAACTATAATAAATCAATATAATGAAATTTAACAAAAAAATTTGTTTGTTGACTTCTGTTTTATAGTAATAGTTATGCCCCTTTTATTTGGTTTATCACATAATCATTGGTGCCATTTGGGGATATGCCAAAATGACATTGAATTCAGCTAAAACGAACCTGCAAAGGGCTACATTGAGGTTGTGCCAAAATGAACAATATCAAATGTCAAACTAGAGTCAACTATGATAACGGGCTCGTCAAGACAATCGAAATGCATATATAATATGTTCAATTTGGAGATCGAATACAAAAGATATATAGTAGCTATCTGCTGCTACATGGGTTGAATCTGGATATTATCTGTATTCGTATTCGATTTGACATCTATTTAGCATACCTTACTTGTATTTGTATTCGGCAAAAAATTGGATACTATCCGAATTTATATTCGTTTTACGATACGAATGCATTTTTATACACTACTACAAAAAGTCTAATACTAGACATCACATCACATACGGTTTGCCAAAACTATCAGTATTAAATACAATCACAGAAGGTTTTAGTTTAGAGACTATCTGTATTGCTGCCAGTGATAAAAATCGTAAAGAGGTAATATCATAGACGGTTCATAGTGAAAACCGTCTATCAAGTATTATAGACAGTTATTAAAAACCGTCTGTCAAGTATTACAGACAGTTATTAACAAGAACCGACTGTGATACTTCACAGACGGTTTGTATTATAAACCGTTTGTGATAATTAAGTCATAAAAACCATCTGTGTTTATTCCACTATATTAATTGCGCAGGCCCATCTACCCTCTACCTTAAATTCTACTGCTTTGAGCTGGAGGCGGAGCTTTGAGGCGACCATTTGGTGAAAGGAGACTATTTTGGCAAGAGTGATTGTAGATCTATTCACTTCTTGACTACCTATGGTTAGCAATTTATTTCTAATTGCATTATAATTTTGATCTATTGCTTTTGGTGAAACAAGAATTGAAGATGGTTTATGTTGAGCTAGCTTGATTTAGAGAGAAGATTATTTATATTTCATGTGGTTTAGGATTTAGTCAATTCATAGTCTATTTCTACTTAATTCAATTTAATTAATTATTCTTACTACATATAGCTATTTTCTTATAAAACGTGTGCAAAATCATTCATACAAAATGATTTTGGAACTGTTGGAGCAAAATCAGAATTAGACATCCAAAGACAAGGAAAATTAGCCAACATACAAAATAGCAAAACTGAAAAGGAAATTACATGTATATTTGTTTTCTTTATCAATTCTTGTTGTCAGTATTCCTAAAAATTCGACGTATTGACAGTTAGATCGTATATATCTTATATGCTAATTAATTAATTCAATATTTAATAATGAATTGTTATATGAGGACCGAAGCTGGATGTACATTGGGAACCGTGTAAGTGAAGAGTACATTAATGGCGTGTCTACTTTTACAAGAGTTGTCGAGGAGGATATATTGAATAAGGGGGGTGGAATACATATACTGTTCATGTATTGACTACGAGAATCTAAAGATGTTTAAGAACTGAGCACAGATTGAAGTGCACTTGATTCGAAGGGTTTCAAAAAGGGGTATGCATGTTGGATTAGTCATGGTGAAGAGTAGATTACATAGGAAGGTAGTAATAATGATATCGCCGACAAAGTCAATGATATGTCACCAGATGATATCGATTATGGTTCCGATTTAGATAGACTCAAGATGATAATTTAGATTAGGTACTTCGCGGTGCAAAAGGGAATTGTGATGAGAGAGTATGTTAAATTTTGGGGCTTAATGGAGGACTTGGAGAAACCTTTGTTCATGTGCTATAAGTCAAAGTACATTAGGTCTCATGAAGTCTCGCGATTATCATGTGTTGATGACACAGATGCTCCCTATTGCAATTAGATCCGAGAGACAATCATGAGGTTGTGTTATTTCTTTAACATAATTGCTCAGAAGGTCATCGATCTTGAAGGACTAGATGCTCTACAGGACAGGCTGGTGATAACTCTATGTCATCTTGAGATGTATTTCTGTAGGATCGAAAATGGCAACAGAGGGGGGTGAATGGTGCTTTTTTAAAAACGCCCCCAAGTATCCACAAACGAATCTTCTCTCCGATAGCTATGAAAGCTATGAAGAAGAGGATTCATGCTCTCTGGAAATTCATACTGAACAAACACGAGAAAGAAGCAAGGAAGAACAAAGCAGAGGAGGAAAATCAGCAGCCAATAGATAAGAGGTTGGTCTGACCGCAGTACATCGGCCGGTCAGACCGCCTGCAAGCCGCCGGTCAAACCGCCGCTTCAAGGCCGGTCAGACCGCCCATGCCCACCCGGTCTGACCGCCGTGGGTGAACCGGTCTGACCGCTATGGGTGGTTCGGTCTGACCGGCCCTGGTTCAGACAGGGGCAGAAGCCAGCGAGCAGCCGACTGAAAATCTGTAACTACTAAAACTCACCGAAAAGCAATGGATTGACCAAATCTTGCTGCTCTTTTTGGGTCAATTGGTCAAGACTCTAACTTAAACAACAAAATGACCTCAGATATTAAGAGAATTCATCAAGAGAGCAAGAAACTGAGATTTGAGCAGAAATATGAAATTTGAATAGAAGATGAGACTGATTTTCAAATTACTCATTCTTCTCACATCTTTTGCTCATGAACCTTTGCATTCAGCTAAGCAATGACCTCAGGGATTGAAAACACAAATCATAACACAAGCTATTAGAGGGAAAACAAAAGACACCACAGTGCCCTGCCTTCAAACCCTAACAAACTGAAAACAGAGGAAATAAGGGCATGCTTGAGAAAACTGAAAATCATTTGATTCTGCCTTTTGCTCTCGGGAATGAGTTAGCCAAATGGCATAGAGGTATTTCCCAGTTCAGAGCAACTCATTTTGCAGCTTCTTGAGAAAAGAATCAACTCAAATAGAAGATTTAACAGAGAAGTGCAGAGAGCAAACAGAAACAGACATCCATCACAGGGAGACAAACACTCAGATCATTTCCATCTCAAGACTTCTCAAATGGAAACAAAATGATTACAGAGATTACAACCATCTCACTACATCCCCATACGCAATTGAAAATGTCTGCACACTACATGCTTCTCTGCTGAACACATTCACGCAGGAGAAGACACACACCCAGAGCTTAGAACTATATCCTTGCACTGCCAACACCCTTGACTAAATAGATGAGCTCACATCCTCAATTAGCAAATCAAGAAGTGCAAGCCAACACACACTACCAACCTCACACACATATGAGGCTAAACCCACTCACATCCTGAGTGATCCACAAGAGGAAAGTCAAGAAATGCAGTCCAACACTCACTACTTGACTTTTGCACAAAAGAGAGAGAGAGAGGGAACCAGGATGGAGGGAAAACAACCATCCCACTCCAAACCCTAACCTCTCTACTGCCATCCACTAACGGGTCTTCTACCCGTTGTCTTCCACCGAAACCGCTTCCATTTTGCAGCCTTGCGCATTTTACCGAAATGCCCCTGCCGCAACTTCCTGGAAGCTTCCTGTCCTCGCACGACCGCACCCGGCATCCTGGCCGTTTGGACCTCAGCTCCTCCCTAAGCCTAGTCCCGGTCCACTCGCCGTTGCCCGTCGTGTCCACCTGACCTCAACCGACTGGACCTCCGACTCCACCTGAGTCTAGTTCTGGTCTGTTCCGTCGCACACGACCGCACCCGGCATCTTGACCATCTGGACCTCAGCTCCTCCCTGAGCCTAGTCCCGGTCTACTCGCCGTTGCTCGTCGCGTCCACCTCCGGTTCCTCGTCTCCCGACTCGCAACCACCTCAGCAGCCTTGATCATCTTCGACGTCTCCGACTGTCTGGACCTCAACACCTCCTGTGCCTAGTCCCGATCCTCCTACGTCTCACCATGACCTAGCTCCAAAGTACTGCAATCACACAGACAAACAAACCATCACATAGCACCGCACGAAACAGCATAATCAACATTAGCATTAATGAAAGGTACTCAAGCATGAAATATCCAAAACAAACTCAAACTCACTAACACAACCGTCAATTACTCATCACAACTATGGGGACACCTCCACATGGTCTCTCAATTTCCCTCCATCGTTTCTCAGTATCATGGTCCATCTCATTGTTCACATTGTGTGGAAGATTGCGGGCCCGTGTTTCTGCGTAGCATGTACCTATTTGAGAGGTTCATGGTAATTCTCAAGTCCTATGTATAGAATTGATCTCAGCCGGAGGGCGGGTATCGGAACCATCAGAAGGAAAGTAATCACTCCAGATATGGATGTGTATGCTCAAGCCCATTTCACAGTCTTGCAACATATGACTAAAGTGTCCCCATATATCAATCAGCACAAGGACATGCTTCGGCAACAGAATCCGGAGCGATCGGATGTTTGAATCATGAGACAACACAACAATCGGTTCAACCAATTGTTGAAGGAGCGACTTGCTAGGAGCTCGTCAAGTGATATGCTGACATGGTTGGCAAAGAGCCAACATTTACAGTTGTGATATGGTAAGAATATGACATAAATGGGTACACATTCTATACACAGACTAAGGATGTAAAGAGCACTAACCAGAACAGTGATATTCGCATAGATGCGTTCAGTATCGATGGGTTGAGGAACTCCTACTATGGGTTCATAGAGGAGATTTGGGAGCTTGACTATGTGCTTTTCAAGATCCCCTTGTTTTGGTGCCGTTGGGTCCATGTCCCACAGGTGAAGGTTGACAAGCACGGTGTCACTATCGTTGACCTAAAATGTGTCAGATACAAAGACAAACTATTCATACTCGCTAAGTAAGTTGTTCAAATTTTTTATGTAACTGACTAGGCAAATAAGAAGCGCCACGTAGTTCTTCATGGAAAAAGAATGATTTTCAGAGTTGAGAATGTAGTAGATGAGGAAGAATACAATCAATTGATGAGTTGCCTCCTTTCGAAAATGGCATAAGGGTTGAGGAAGAACAACATCATGAAACTAGCTACATACGCGACGATCATCATGAAAGGCTAATTTTTAAAGGAAATAAGCAAGTGAAATGATGAATGAAATGTTTATGTGTCATATGTTTTGTATTTGCATTTATATATGTATATGAGAATATGTGATATATATATATATATACGTGAATTTGCATGTATGTATATAAGAATACGTGATATATATGTGAATTTGCATTTATGTATATGAGAATGTGATATATATATATATATATATATGTGTGTGTGTGTGTGTGTGTGTGTGTGTGTGTGTGTTTGCATTTATGTATATGAGAATGTGTGATATATATGTGGTTGTGAGTAGGGATCATCACAGACAATTTTAAAGTAAAATCGTCTGTGATATTTATAATCACAAATAGTTCTAAATTAAAACCATATGTGATATTTTATTATTACAGTGGTTTTATTTAGAATCGTCTGTGATGATAACTATCACAGACGGTTTTTAACTTAACTAGAACCGTATGTGATTATTCCCCTATATATATTACGCTCTAGGGTTTCCCCACTGTACTAATGCTACACCCCAGCCCCCACTTAACGCCGCCGCCTCCCTCGAACCCATCGCTGCCTCCCTCGACTCCGGCAGCCCTCCTCCCCCACGCCCGGTGCCCTTCTCCTCCCCCGAGCACGCCACCTCCTCAGAGCCTAACGCCGCCTCCCCTGAGCCTGTTGCTACCTCCCCCAACTCCGACTGTCCTCCTCCCCCATGCTTGGCACTCTCCTCCTCCCATGAGCATGCCGCCTCCCCCAACACGCCGCCTCCCCCGAGCACGCCACCTCCCTGAGCCACACAGTGAGTTTTACTTTATGTTCTTGATTTCTCCGTGAGATCTGATTGTCCATTAGTTAGCAGTGCTAGTTTCTCTGTTTATTATCTCTGAAATCTGATTATCGGCTAGTACTGAGAGAACTATTGCATGATAGATAGTGGGTTTTTGATTGCTCAGTAAGGAAATATGTCAACATTGAAATATCAGTGACAATCTAAGATTATTCTGCTAGTTTGAATTCACATTTGCTGGTTGTAAACTTTTGTGTAGTGTAATCGGTAGCTTTGTCAATAGCTAGTCCTTAGTCTCCTGCTTAATATTGCTTACTGATGTCCTTTAGCTTTGCCGAATATATGTTGGTTCTGCAGTATCTCATATCTGTTACTTGTTTCTGATTTCTACTGAAATCTGTTGATTCTGTACGCTCTTGAGATTCATAATACACTGAGGTAATATTCAATTAGACAATCTAGTAGAATTTTTGAGGAATTGTCACTGTGATCACTGAAATATTGATAAGAGTGGAAGAAGGCCAAATTTAGAACTTATGCAGCTCCTCACCTGAGAGCAAAAGCACACTTCTTAATCTATTCATTATGCAGATTTTCAATGCCTACTTTTATGTACTGTTTAGCATATTGCCATACGTTAATGACCTAAATAGTTTATATGTTTTGAGAGTTAATACATGTATATTCATGTCATTTTCATATTGTTGTGCTTATGCTTTATTGTGCTTGATTATAATTGGAATTAATATGAAAATATTGCTAAAACTGCTTTTCATATTGCTCGAGGAGTTACTTTTATTTTCATTTTCCCCTTAAAGGATAGGCTTTGAAATAGGAGTCATGAAATAATAACGTTTAGCATGAAATTGTAAATGAGAAAGTAAGAAGGATCACAAGCTAAGCAAGTGAGCATTTATGTAATCAATAATGTATTGTAAATTAGGAGGGATATGATTTGAGCACAACAACGCTAAAACTCCATGATGCATACCTAGTTACCTATATAGATTTTAACAAAAGTAAGACTTGTTGTTAGCCTATTTTTCCTAATAATTCTGGTTTACTTGGCACATTGTTTTTTGAAACATATTCTAAATTCACCAAGAATTGGCTCAAGAAGACCACTAGAATTGCTCACTTCTATTATCTTTTGACGATGTCATCCGCTCATTCTTCGACATCGTCACCGGATGCATGTGATGCACTATCCTCTTGAAAATCCTGAAAAGGAAGAGGAATATTGAAAAGGCCTGAGGGCTGATTTACCATCACGGATGTCGATGCGTCTAGGACCCCTCTCAATCCTCGTCAAGCAGTGTCCGCATTCGGAGAATAGTCAAAATAATTGCACGGGGATAGATTGAGATCACGTTCGATTCATGGAAGAACATGAGCAAACTTTGGAAAAGTGAGCTGGTGATGGAAGTTTTTTTATCGTTCGAGATCTCATAAGAACACAAGGTCTTCATGCAACGACATGCATTGCTAGCAGTGTGCAAAGCGTGGAAGAGCTTCAAGAGACTGCTTGTCAAGTAATACGTAGAGAAGGATCTGACGCCCTTCCACAAGTATCCATTCTTGGAATCCCAATGACAAGAGTTTGTGGCTATGAAGATGATATATAATTTTTGGAGTGAAAGTGCATTGCACAGGGCCGTTCAGGCAAAAAACACGCACCCCACAGACTCGACATCACTTGTTATGTGCGTAAAATCCCACAATGGAGGAAGGAGGATGAGCAGAAAATCTTGCGGGACACCTCCCCATAATTTGCTGGAATCCCTGATGAGCGCGCTCGAAACTGGATAAGAACGAGGTCATCTACCGTGTCGTCAAGGGTGATCTCGTTTCGAAACCTCATAGACAAGGAAGTGTCCCGTCGTCTGGTAAGATATTGAACTACCTAATTTGTAATTACTCCATAACTTCATAGGAAGTGAAATGACATGTCAGACTCTTGCAGGAAGTGCTGAGTGTAGAATCTTCCTAAGGCTCATTCCAGGCTCTTAGGGAGAGAGATATACTCTCCACAGCCCTAGGAAACAAGGAGCATCCAGATCATATGAGAGACCCTGGTCTTTATGTTCCTTGAAAACATGATTTCTTAGAGGACTTCGAAGCATACCAGAGTAGGAAGAGAGCCAAAGCCAAGCAGGAGGTATGGCTACGAGAGGACATTACGACATCCCTTAGAGATGAGATGCAAATGTATATCAGAGATCAGATGGAAAGGTACAACATCCCGGAAAATCAGCAGGAAGCCCCCACCGCTCCTGTGATAGGCAACCCTCAATCATCGAAGTACTTCGCGTCTAACCCTACCTCGGAAAGTGACCACCGATTTCCTGTCAATGATATCCTCATAATAATTATTATCTTTGGAATGTTTGATTCACTAATAAACCTATTGAAGTAGCTAATTCTGTATCGTTATGTAGGTAGCTATGAAGTGCAAACTCCAAGTGAAATATGGCTCCATTGCCCTGTGCACTACTTAGGGCCAAGCGTATCCATCCGAGCCTAGGGTGTTGGTGCAC
Organism: Dendrocalamus latiflorus; assembly: GCA_017311315.1. Lineage (NCBI taxonomy): Eukaryota > Viridiplantae > Streptophyta > Magnoliopsida > Poales > Poaceae > Dendrocalamus > Dendrocalamus latiflorus. Next base: position 10,462,994 of record CM029625.1, on the reverse strand, counting down.
AGTATAACTCTAGCACCAGATTTTGCAAAAGTGAATGTAGACGTTGTTCATGCCAATTCCAAGGTCGTCCAATTGCTGATGCCCCTAACAACAAGGTCGTGACTCTAGGGCAAGCCATTGGAATATTCATCTAGTGGCCTAAGAGGGACATTTGTCTGGAGGCTCCTGCATTGGTGCCAAGTCTACTCGAGTTATCTACACTGATGCAAGTCCATAGGAGCTATCTGCACCGGTGCCAATTCCACAGGGGCGATCCGCACAGAAGCTACATGCACCGGTGCCTAGTCCACAAGAGCTATCTGCACCGATGCCAATTCCACAAGGGCGTTCCACACAAAAGCTACATGCACCAGTGCCAAGTCCACAAGAGCTATTTGCACTAGTGCCAATTCCATAGGGGCGATCTGCACCAAAGCTACCTGCACCGGTGCCAAATCCACGAGGGTTATCTGCACAGGAGCTACCTACACAGACAGAGCAACGGTGCGGTGCATCTACATCTTATGCCCAGTCGACTACTGTGAAGTCGACCTACAGCCAAGGTAGCAAGGGCAAACCGAAGAAGACTGATAATGAGATCCCCTACTTGCCCTTGGCACTAAAATTCGTACTAGGTGAGCCGTTGGTCGTCCCGAAAGAGTGCCTCCTAACTCTAGGACTGGTTTGCTAGAGATTGCATACATGGTACATGGCAAAGCCAACAAGCCGGAGGAACAATGGCGCTCGGATGTCACCGTCAAATTCAGACCGGATCATCTTCAGCATGATATTCATGACTGTGTCTTAACAGTGACCTTCGAGAACTTATTCTTTCTCTTCACACTCGATGTCCTCGATGCCTCACTTATTCAATGCTGGACACTGTAAGTATGTGCAATCACGGTCTACGTTTATGTAATACCAATAAATGTCATATATAACTCATTGTTTTTGTGTGTGTGTGTATAGATACATGGCGACTGAAGCCAGATTAATGAAATCACCGGTTAGTTTTCTCGATCCACACTTGATCTCCATGGATATCATCGAGGAGGATGCATTCTTCGACGAGAATTACATGATGAAGGCATTGAAGGCTCACCGCAATAAGGAATTTATACTTATGCCCTACAACCAGGGGTAAGTGCTGCACTAGTGACTATACTTGTTGATTTGTATTTTATTACCAAAATGAACTTAGATTTAATGATCAAGACATACCTGTGTAGGTTCCACTGGATTCTAATTGTAATTATACCAAAATAGAACATGATAATATACCTTGATTCCCTAAAGAAGAACAAAACTAACTATACAGTTGTCCAACAATTAATCAACAGGTAAATATATTTTCTTCCCAATGACAAAGGCTAACTTTTGGAATCATATAGGCCGTTCGTCACGTACATTGCAAAGGTAAGGGAATCCAATGAAGGGATCGACGCCTTGCAACTCGATCTAGATTTTTGGTATTCATTAGTACACATTAATCCTATATAGAACTTTGTAGTAATGCCTGTTGAACTAACAAATTCTATTTTTACAATGCCACTAGCACCCGCCAAGCAACACTTGTGGATTCTATGTTTGCCACAATATGCAACTACTCCTCGATTCCGCGAAGAACTATATTGATCCTAAGGTTTGTCAATCTTACGATAACTATTTCATACTTATCAATTTATATATGTATGCACGACATTGATTTTTCTACCGATAGGTTGTGTCCATCGCTACAAATTCGTTGGAACAGGCCGACCTCAAATAGATTCGAGGACAGTGTGTGTACTTCTTATTGTCTAAAGTCATAAAAGAAAATGGGGAGTTTCACAATGTAGAATAAATTTCATTGGGATAAGATTGAGCTTAATTTTTCATATGTGTATTTGTTCATAGATAGATAATTTATTTCATTTCAGTTAATTAATTTGTGAAATATATGTTCCTGTTTCTGAAATGAATGAATATGAATTGGTTGTATATATACTGTGTTGATGTGTTTGTTTCAGAGGGCATGGCTAGCATGTCCTGGGGTTAGCCAACTAACAGAAATAGATTTATGAATAGAAAAGAATATCATAGACGGTTATTAATTTGTAACCGTTTATGATAGTCAACTATCACAGATGATTTTTAGTAGAAACTGTCTATGACATATAATTTATCATTGACTATTTCTACTACAAACCGTCTGTGATAGTAACATATCACAGATAGTTTATAATACCAACCGTCTATAATATATTAGCTATCACAGACGGTTTCTAATACCAACCGTCTGCAATAGTCAACTATTACAAAGGGTTTCTAATACCAACCGCCTATGATAGTCAACTATCACATACGGTTTTTAGTAGAAACCATATGTAAAAGTCTGAATCACAGACAGTTCGAAAGCTGTCTGTGATGACTCCATATTATTACTGACCTATAAATTCTAACGGCTCACGGAACCATCTGTAATGATATTTTTGAACAGTCTGTGATAACCTTTTCTGCAGTAGTGATATACCACATTCGCTACTATCCGAATTGGAATACCAACACCTTAGTCACATGGTACCTGTTAATGTTTTTGGAGATTAATTTGGTTTGGTAACCAAAGGCAAATAAGGTAGCTTTACGACCAAGCAAAAACATCATTTTAGTTTCCTGTGTGTCTACGCCTTCTGGTGTCTCTCCGCCGCAGCGTCTTTAGCTTTCTACCGACGACAAGGCTCTGGTAACGACGGCTGGGTAGCCGAGCGAGCGACATGGCGCAAATTAGCACGGTGACGACGACGACCACCGTGCCGGCGCCCATCGTGCTCGGCCTTATCTGGTGGCCTATCGAGATCACCTAATATGATCATAAGTTACTGAAATCAAAGAAGTCATCTACAGGGAAGTTACGATTTCTTTTTCCAACGGCCTCATCTCCATCCTCCGGTGAGGTTGGCGCCTTTCGTTTTGGGGAAGGAGTAAACGTGGAAGAGGACGTGTGAGAAAAGAGAAGGACAAGAAAGGATACATGAGGCATTTTCCTTCAAGTTGGATGCTCAATTAGGCGCATAATATTTGTGTATTGGTACCTTTAAAACACAACTTTGGCTATTCGGAAATTAAATTTTGCAGTGGTTAGTCGAGAATGGAGACACACATCGCTGCCTCCACTTGAGAAGCATGTTGTTCACATGTAAATTTAACTCATTTCGCTGCTAGATAATTTGCAAAGATGCCGTTGGAGCCAGTGGTGGAAATAGAATTTTTCGAAGCCCGAGCATACCACCCACGCGCACATGATGCCCGGCTCTCCGGCTCACGCCCACGCGCCCATGTGACACCCACGTTGCTTGAGCTCGTCAACCGTGTACCGGTACGCCGCCACGAGCAGGTGCTGCATCATCTGCACCTTGTTGCGCCTACTTAGGCCGTCCATGGCGGCAAGCAGCAAGGAGTAGTAATGAAATGCAGCATGGCGCAGAACACCGTGGGATCCATGTCATTGATGGGCATGTGCGCCGTGATGTCCCTGTCCCTCATCGGCCCGTAGAGCTCTACCTTGAACACCGAGGATGTTGGGGAAATCACCTAGGGAGTCTAGACGAGCGAAGGTCATCAACTTCTTACGATCACACACACGCGCGCGAAACACAAGTAGACACAAGTCGAATTTTGTGACGTGATACAATGCGATGCGTCTGCGTCCTTTTCTTCTTCCTTATAAAGAGGAGCAACATATACGACTTTAAAACCAACACGGCATACCATACTGAAATCCAATACGAAAACCACTCGACTTTCCAATTCTGAATCTAAATAGACTCTGACTCGACTTACGACTGCTACAGTCCTTATGGCTTAAAATTGCTACAGTCCATACGACTTATGACTTATAGCCATTACAGAACTTGAACATGGTCGTAGATTCGACCAGATCTAAAGACAACTAGGTTAACTCTATCAATCTCCTCATTAAGCTTGTTGTCTTCCGTCTTCGATATTTCACACACTGATCTTCTCCCTCATCTCCATGAACCTCATTCTTCCAAGCGATTTGGTTAGGATGTTTATGAGTTGGTCCTTCGTGCAGATATGCTGCACTTCGATCACCCCCGACTCCACACATTCTCTTATGTAATAGAACTGAGTGTCGATGTGTTTGCTTCTCTCATGGCAGACTAGGTTTTGCACAACATAATTGTCGACTAATTATCAATCTTCAAGGTTACCTTCTTAACCTTCGTCTTCAATATGTCAACCAACAACCGACCCAGCCATACCCCTTGACAGGCCACCACACACACTGCAATGTACTCTAATTCACACGATGATAGTGCAATCACTTTCTGCTTCTACGAACACCAGCTGACTGGATTCGACCCTAGGAAAAACACCATGCCCGAAGTATTCTTATGATCATCTGTATTACTAGCTAGATCACTGTCTGAGTAACCGACTAGTCTTGTATCACCAGGAAAAACATTATAAGTGGTATTGGGCCTTCTCCCCTCAAAAGACTAGTCTAATGGGTGAAGGCTCCCTCACATTTATAAGTTATGCATCTTCCTTTCCCACAACCCATGTGGGACTAAACCTAACCCAACATAATGTTTTTCCTGGTGATATAAGAATAGTCGGTTACTTAGACAATGATCTAGCTAGTGATACAGATGATCGGAAGAGTATTTCGGGCATGGTGTTTTTCTTAGGGTCGAATCCAGTCAGCTGGTGTTCGCAAAAGCAGAAGGTGATCACACTGTCATCGTGTGAATTAGAGTACATTGCAGCTTATGCGTCAGCCTGTCAAGGAGTATGGCTGGGTCAGTTGTCAGCTGACATATTGAAGACGAAGGTTAAGAAGGTAACCTTGAAGATTAATAATCAGTCGGCAATTATGTTGTGCAAAAACCCAGTCTACCATGAGAGAAGCAAACGCATCGACACTCAGTTCCATTACATAAGAGAATGTGTGGAGTCGAGGGTGATCGAAGTGCAGCATGTCTGCATGAAGGACCAACTCGCAGACATCCTGACCTAATTACTCGGAAGAATGAAGTTTGCGGAGATGAGGGAGAAGATTGGTGTGCAAAACATCGAAGATGGAAGACAATAAGCTTAATGAGGAGATTGATAGAGTTAACCTAGTTGTTTTCAGGTCTAGTCGAATCTACAACCATGGCAGACTATGACCACGTTCAAGTTCTGTAATAGCGCTAAGTCATAAGTCGTATGGACTGTAGCAGTCGTAAGCCATAAGGATTGTAGCAGTCGTAAGTTGAGTCAAAGTCTGTTTAGATTCAAAGTTGGAAAGTCGGGTGGTTTCTGTATTGGATTCCAGCATGGTATGCCGTGTTGGTTTCAAAGTCGTGTATGTTGCTCCTGTTTATAAGGAAGAAGAAAAGGACACAGACGCATCGCATCGCAAAATTTGACTTGTGTCTACTTGTGTTTCGCGTGTATGTGTGATCATAAGAAGTTGATGACCTTCGCTCATCTAGACTCCCTGAGCGTCCTTTTCTTCTTCCTTTTGAAGAGGAGCAATATATACGACTTTGAAACCAACACGGCATACCATGCTAGAATCCAATACAGCAACTACCTGACTTTTCAACTCTGAATCTAAACAAACTCTAACTCGACTTACAACTGCTTACGGTCCTTATGGCTTACGACTACTACAGTCCATATGACTTACAACTTACGGCCATTACAGAACTGGAACGTGGTCGTAGCCTACCATGATCATAGATTCAACCAGACCTAAAGACAACTAAGTTAACTCGATCAGAGGACATCTCGGTGAGCACCGCCCTGTGCGCGACGACGACCTTCCCTCGTACTGCGAAGGTGGCAACGTTCGTGCCCTCCTTATCCAGTAGCTCGCCAAGGACGCCCACTGCCACTGGTGCCTTGATCTCCGTGTAGTGATGAGAACATCACATCCATTTGTGAGGATACAACCAATACAATAGCCCCTCATGAGCTAGAAGCTGCACCACGTCAACAAGAGAATGCTAGAGAGGAAGAACACACAGGACCAATCACAAGAAGTCATGCCAAACTAATACATGAACAGGTGAATGCTAACCTGAGTTTAGTATCACATTTTGATGACTTAGTTGTGCTTCCAATATCTATTTCTTTAATTGAACTTAGGTGCATTGGGAAAGACAATGAAGGCGGATTACATGCTTCTAGGATGGATGATGTTACAACAGACAGTCAGTCTCAGTCAAGTCTTTCCGTTCAACTTTAATCTAAGTATGAAGTAGTCTAGATGTTTTTTATAGTCATGGGCCATACCATTGAAAATCTTATTGAGTCTAGTTTCTAGCGCTTCAAACGGTGCATCATTTGAAGTTGCGTAGCAAAAGTGATGAACATTTTCGTATAACCTGTCCAGACTGTCAAGTGCTGCACGAGAAAATGAACAGTCATCTCAAAAACCTTACTAGGAGGACCTTTAAGCTAATAGAACACGAAAGGACATGTTCACACCTAACTAGAAGGGTTTCCTAGTATAAGTACCTATGTACCCTAACCATTTAGAAAAACTTTCGATAAGATACTCAGATATTGTTGAACTCTGTCCAAAAAAACTAGTGTGTCCTTACTGCCCTTGTTCTTATGATTCCTCGTGGAGTTGCACCTAATTGTGCTCTACGCCTGAGTGTAGTTGTGTGGGTTACTTACTCAAAAAGTGGACTAGCGATTGTCTTAGATAGCAGGCTACATTTGGCTTCCTCATCATTAGGTCATTATCCACCAAATTACCTAGTTGTTTCAGCTAGTCACCTTTTAATCCTTAATCTTACACCGTGAAGATCGGACCACAAACCTGTGCATCTTCTTCCCATGAAGTTGGTGTGTATCATGTTGTTATCAGAGCCTCAGTTGACAAGGTAGGCTTATTTCCTCAAATCCATCCTCATATCAGTTTTCTATTCTTCATTCTATGGAATTTTGTTTCTTGACCTAGAGCCCAAAAGCCTGAAAATTACCAACAAAAAACCTAGCGTTTTGTTTAAGTACTGAAATCTGGTGTGTGTGTTTTTCATCCATTTGTTGGTCTTCATCTTTGTATTGCACCAATTCTGCCCTTTTAGTTGCTGCATCTCAGTTGTTTTATTTAGTGTTAATGCTTGTTGTGTAAAAAGAGAGACAGAGATTAAAAAACGAAAAAAGAGGAGAGAGTTAAAAAAAGAGAGAGATAGGGAAAGAGCTGTGCAAGTTCGTGATTGTTCAATTTGCTTTTTTCAAAAAATAGAGGGGTGTGTTATAGCAAGATTTTGGTGCAAAGGCCTGCAAGCTTTATGCTAGATTTCATTCACTTGGTTTATCCCTCCAAGCTCCACAAAACACTGTTAGTGCATCCTTCTCAATCGCTCATCCACTTTTGTTTACTCCCATCGTGCATCCGACAAGGGGCATAAGAAGTTGGGTAAGTAAGAGGTGAGCTGAGTGTATCCACAAATATACCTTTGATGTTCTTTTATATCCACTAACATGGCAGGATCACAATTGAGTGTACATGGCAAGTGAAACAAACCGAAAATTTGAAAACAATTTTGATTTTCCTTGAAAGTCGATTTCATTCGTTTCTTAGCCAAATTCCACACTTAATCACTCCATCCCTACCCTAGACTCCCCTCTGCATTGCCCCTGTGGCTAAATTTTGCACAGTCACTGTTCATTACCGAAATATCCCGTCGCCGATGGATATTTTGCCGCCGCCCATCTCTCGATTGCTCTCGCGCCTTCCCGCACTCTCTTGCTGTTGTCATCGTCTTGCCACTCCTCTGACAACCTCCCGAAGGCCCTAGACCGGCGCTAGACGAAGCCAAACCCAAGTTAGTCGCCACCTTTGATATTTCACCACCACCTCTCCCAACCTCCCTAGCTCACCTATAAAAGGACCTGAGCCTCTCCTGGTGCATCACACCGGTGCCAAGGCGAGCTACCACCACCCAGTTGCTTCGATGACCGTCGCATCGCCACTAATTGCCGGAGACCCGCAAGTAAGTCTCAAACTCAATTCTCCCAGTAGAGTCGATTTCATTTCAATTGCTTGCTCCCATAGCTCCCTCATAACCCTAGAATCATGATCAAAGCTTCTCCATAGCTCGCCTAACCCCGTAGTTCACCGGCGACATACTTCACCGCACGACCGCATCCTCTCACCGTGGTCAGCATGCCACAGACCTTCTTAGCCCAAACCACCGCCACTCGAGCCACCGTGACCACCTCTAGATGGTTAAAAAGCAGCCGATTAGAAGAGAAGACCTCCCGGTAGCTCCCGTGTCCTTTAAAGGCCCCAAGAAGGAATCACCTTGCCGCTAGCCAACCGTAGCCTGCCGACTGCCACCAAGCCCAAAAATAGGTTCTCCTTAGTCCCAGGATTCCAACCATGCCCTCGGTTTTCACTGGAGATGACCGTAGCATCGGGAATCACCATTGCAATTTTCCCCTGTTTCGGCCGCTATAGTGCGCGCGGGAGGAACAAGATAGACAATACCCGCTCGGTACTGTAGCATCCGTCCCGCAGTGAACAGTAACCGATCCGGTACTGTAGCAAATGGATCTGAAATGAAGAATAGTCCGACCCGGAATGAATAGTCCCGGACCCGATACTGTAGCAACCTGACCCACCATAAACAGTAAAGATCCGCCGTGAACAGTGCTCCAACCTGCTGTGAATAGTGCAGACCCGCAATAAATAGTAAATACCCGTTACTGTTCATTTATACCCAAAAATGCAAAATTATACCCATTTTGACCGTTTCAAGCCCGCCGACCCATTTCTTAGGCCCATTTCACCTTTTGGACCCTTCTAAAAGCCCAAAACCTATTTTATTTGATTTTTCTTGGATTTTATTCCTTTATTCCTGTCTCAATTCTTCGAGCGTGGAATTAAATTATTTTTCCTTGCGCTAGCATACGACATTGAAGGTCCACCGATTCAGGAAGGAGAAACTCAGGATCAAGATCAAGACCAAGAGACAGAAGAATACGAAATTGTCAAAATCATAAATCCGCAAGGCAAGTCACATGTTTTTTTATTATATTGAACCTACATTCCATTAATTATTATTTATCAGTATTTTCATTATAGTACTATTTACGCACTATTATTTTATGTACAAAGATTGTTTAGAATGACATGCTATTAGTTAATGTCCTACCACCCGAAAAAGTCCTGCTTAATTTGATGGCGATATTACTAATGTAATCATGGTAGTTTAGGAACTCAACAAACTTTTGACTACTAAAAGTCTTGATATTTTGCTGATAGAATTTTGAAAGGTTCAATGATAAGATATCACAGAAAGCCATGAGTTGTTTTGTGAATTGATAGCAATGCCGCGAGCGCTGAAATGTGAATTTGTAGATGAAAGTTGTTTCAGTGAAAAACAAGGATTAAAACCTTATGCCGAGTGGAGAACATAGTGATCGCTCAACCACAAGCGTTGATTTGTCAAATCTGGTTTAGTAGCTGCTCAAATCGATTGAATCTCTAACAGAGTACAAAAAAAGTTAGCATGGAAATGGTAAAACCATACGAAACAACGGTAGATTCCTCTCAGGACGGGCAAAATATCTGGCCGTGTCGGCGGATACCCGGGTCTGAGTTGGAGATCTAACGGGTACATGAAAGTTAGTATGGAAATGGTAAAACCATACTAAACAATGGTAGATTCCTCTCAGGATGGGCAAAATATCTGGCCATGTCGGCGGATACCCGGGTTTGAGTTGGAGGTCTGTCGGGTGGAGCCTATATAAAGAGATGAGCAATGAAACGACCTTATTTTCTCAACTCAGTCATGAGGGTTGAGGAATTTTGTGGGTAATGTTGAGCAGCTCTGCAGAGTCATTTATAAATAGTATTCGAATACACCGTGCTTCCGGTAATGAAGCTGTGTTTAATGGGCGATCCCAATAGCGAAGCATAAGTAGATTTGTAATTGTTTTAGAAATGTATAAGTTTGTTAATCAAGTTTGGAAAACGCCCAAATTCCTTAAGAAGTTTATGAACTGATATTTTGTGTTTAAAAGCAAAATGTTTACAAACAAAATTGCATTTACATAAAATAATAAACTACCTTACCCCACTCCATGGTAAACTCTTGCATGTAGTTAAATAGCATTTCCATGTGACTTGTTGAGTACGGTTGATTGTACTCAGTCTTGCTTTATTTCCCCCACCAACATAGAGATCAGAAGAACAAAGTATGTATCAAGTATTCGTGTTAGAGTTACGGCCGCACTCAAGCGTTCCTGCGGATTTTCCTTAGATCTTCTGATTGTAAGTTAAGTTTTGGGCTTGGACGCCTTTAAAATTGTTAAAATTGATTGTTAAGTCTTATTTTAATCAAATTAACCCTTTATGAATATTCGTAAGTAGGCATGATGTTTGTTTTGTCCGTAACTGAACTCCTGGGCTGTTACGAAAGGTAATGACATTCCCGTTCCCAACAAACGGGGGTGTTACAGCAAGAACCATAGGAGAATGATCTTCCAATGATGCGTGCTGAGCATAACACACAAGCCAGTGTCATTAATCGCAAGATTGAGACGGAGGTCAGGAACCTTGAAGCACGGATGCTCGCAGCCATGGGAAGGCTGTTAGATGAGACTTTTGGCAGCTGGCCCTGGGGATCACCGTCGACATAACCCCGCTGCCCCACAGGACGTAGACAACGAAGAGCACTCTGTACGTTGACAGTGAGGTTGAGGCGAGATGGTGCTCACCCCAATGCTAGGCGTCATTTGGACACTCCTGTGGATGGTGATCATGTTGCCCATGCTGCACTCAGGCGTGGCATCTTTGCTGGACATCCCTTGGGTGCCCAGCACGGAGGAGGAACCCGTGGGCGAGGCTTCGGCTCCCGTGGGAACATAAATGACCGCCGAGAGCGTGCTGCCCAACATGTGGCCGCTGCGATCGATGATGAGATTGCTAATGATGGTAATCACCTAGACGCCTTGGAGGATTATGGACAGCAGCAAACCCTTAGCCATGGTGCTGCTTATGAGGATGATGGCTGTCGTGGGTGCCATGAACATGATGATCCGAACAGCAGCGCACAGATTTTCTGTATCCATGGATTCTCTGATGCTAAGAAGGCAATGGCTATATCTGCAATTGGGATATGACGAAAAGAGGATGTGGTACCGATTTGTTCCATCATACTATGAGAGACAACTATATAAGAGATTGCAGGGACTGACTCAGGGTTCTCGTACTGTTGAAGAGTATTATTAGGAAATGGAGGCGTTTCTGATCCGGACAGGAACTCAGGAGAGTAATGAAGCAAAGATGGCCAGGCTCTTGCATAGTCTAAATGACGAGATATTGGACTTTGTGGAGATGTTCCCTTATGATACAATGCAGGATGTTGGGCACCAAGCTATTCGAGCGGAACAGAAGAATATGCGTAATGGTCGATCTCGCACTTTTCAGAACCGCCCGACCACATCATCATGGTGACGACCACAATCGCAGTCCAGTGCATTTTCCCAGGGTGCCCTAGGTGGAGGCATAGTAGCTGGCCGGCCATCTGTTTCGTCGGCAACTTCACCGGCACCTCACATCGGTGACAGGCGACTAGCTACTTCCGCAGCAACATCTTCTGCTACACCTGTAGCGAAGTCTTCTTCTTGCAGCAGTGGAATTAGTTGCCTCGAATGCAAAGGGAGAGGGCACATTTCTTCTGAGTGCCCAAGCCGTGGGACTATGCTCATCAATGAGCAAGGTGACCGGGGCTGAGAGAGTGACCCTGAGGAAAATAACTTTGCTAGTGCAGTGAATGATGACATGATTTTTTTTTTAGAAAATGGAAGAAAAGACTTCCCGCCTCTACGTTTCCACACACAGCGTTAACATTATTACAAAGTTCCAGCACCATTGCTGAAGAAAAAAGGAAACAAGGAATGCAAAAATTATGCATGACAAAGTCTATTATTAAATTTCCATCCATGGGCAGCAAACAGCTCCAACGCAGTGGTCTCTAGTTTTCTGCTCGTTAGCTGGAAATACTCCTTTGTTTCATCATCACGCTGCAGCAGTGCCCAAAACCGCAGCCAGTAATACTCCTTTGTGAATGATGACATGATGGAGTAGTGGCTGGAACTATTTTGTCTCATGAAGAACTTGGTAGAGAAACACTAGTTGTATGTCGTTCCCTTAGTGCCCAAGTTGTGGAGGAAGACAAGGGACAACGGCATAATCTTTTCCATACCAGTTGTTTGGTTAACTCCAAGCAATATCGGGTTCTCATTGATAGTGACAGCTACAACAATATTGCAAGTACAAAGATGGTTGAAAAGTTGAAACTACAAAGTAAGCATCATCCTCATACTTATCATATGCAATGGCTGAATGACTGTGATTCTATTCGAGTGCTAGTATGGTAAAGATCCCAATTTCAGTAGGCACTTATCAAGATATATGTGATGGAATGTGATGTGGTACCTATTCATGCTTGTCACCTACTATTGGGACGACCTTGGTTGTATGACCGTGATGTGAAAATCAATGGACGATCAAACCATCTTGTGTCGGGCCCCCGGATTTCCAAACCCGGACCCTCTGTGTATTACAGCACTAGTCCCAGATCAAAACTAGTGCACACAGTTAAACAGAATGGAAAACATCACCATCAACGATTTATTACAATAATCAAGTGTACTGACCACAAGGTCTCATTATTACAATAGAGGTTTAAGACCTCGCACACAGGCAAAAAAGCGGAAGCAAAGAAAACTCGAGGACGACCCATCAATTCGCCACAGGCAATTGACTGGGGAAGCGCGACCTAGTCCTCCGGGAAGAATCCATCACAGCCACAAGCGAAGCAGTAGTCGTAATCACCTTCTTGAGCTTCAACTTCCTCTGAGATTTGTTTTTGAGTGTAGCATGTGAGTACATAAAGTACTCCGCAAGTCTTGGGAAAAATGCATAGATGCAAGGCTTGACAAAGGAAGGCTATATGGTTCTTTTGCACAAAGCAATATTTTAAAATTTCAATTACTACTAATTATTTTCGAAGGCATCAATTTAATAAAGTAATTGTTTTAACAGAACTATTATTATCTTTCTAGTGAAGGTTCCATCTACCAACACTAGCCAACCAATTACAATTGGTCAAGTTTAAAACTGCGGGTTCCATCCACCCTCTCTGGCTCCAACTGCCAGGATACCCTTCCGAGAGTTCCCTCCACTCTCGGAATACAAAAACTTTGATTTTAAAATCAAAACCAAAAATCTACCAGGTGAATGCATTCCTTGCCCGCCCTTGACCGTGGGCACGGCTATTCGAATAGTTTTACACTCTGCAGAGGTTGTACAACTTTTCCCACAAGAGATAAATTATCCTAAAAGTCAACACGCTTCCTTTGGCATGAGACCCAGGTAAAATATCACAAAGCCTTTACCTTACTCTAATCTAGCTAGATACCACCCGCTGAGGTTTCACCGCAGGTAGGCTAACTGCCCGAACCGAAGCCCCCTCTTGCGCCATATGAGTACAGTAAATCTCTGTCCCTCACTGTGAATAACCAGTCCATCCCTGGCATCCACTTTCCACTGGTGGCACCTAAACTAGACTATCATAAGTTAGTTAGCTAGGTCGTACCCATATAGACTTGTGGTTGTACGGTTAATGCTCAATTTGGACAAACACAAGCGTCGGTCCTTAATTGACTAGGGTGGAACATACAAATTACAAGATCTCGTGCTTCCTGCACCAATCCAAACCAACCATCCACCCTAATCTAAACCAACTTTCACATTTTATTTTATTTTAAAAACACAGTGACAACTCCAATTGCCACCTCCTTTACAAACACAAGGGTTCAATCATAATTTTCCATTTTCAAGATCTTCCAAAGTTATTAGATAGCATGACTAAGCATTATCCTACCATTCTAATATTCACAAAGATTAATATTAATCTCATTATTGAGACAAAGGGAGTTCTAGAGTGACAAGGTACATGGCAATCAATGTCAAAAGAGGGCATAACAAAGTTGGAATAACTAACTCCTAAAGATTTGAACTAGTGATTTTATGTAAATAGCAATGCACATAATTTAAAATATTTTAAAATATTTCAAAAGCATAGGTTCAAGATGATCAAAGGAGACTTGCCTTCTTACAGGGTTTCTGGGTCTTCTTGCTGCTGTGAAGAGGGATCGTCGACAACGTTGGAATCTACGCGAGAAAAGACGAAGCAAACAAAGCAAATAAATACAAATAAAAATTCAAATAAAATCCAAAAATTCAACAGAGGCCATAGTTGGATAGATTATGATTTTAGATGAATTTAGAAATTTGAATGGCTGGATTTGGAGTTAAAATGAGAAAGTTATGCTCATTTGAAAATCTCAGATTGAATAAATCTAGAAATTCCCAAATTTCTGACAGGTGGGGCCCACTGGAATAATAGATTTTAATTTCTATTTTCATTCTGAGAGACTGACAGATGGGGCCCACTGTACAGTAACTACTGGCGGTCACTGACATGTGGGACCCACAGGACAGTGAGCCCACTGACTCAACCTCTGACACGTGGGACCCACTGGACTCCAGGCCCACTTGTCAGAGACCAGCACGGAGGGGTGGGGCCCAGGCGGCAGTGGCCAGCGCAGACCAGCGGCCGCTGACGTGTGGGGCCCACTTGTCAGCGCGAGATTTTAAAAGAATGGCTCGACCTCAGCGTGCGGAGCCGGGGGCTCGACCGCGCGCCGAGGGAGCTGGGGGAGGGAGGAGATCGCGATGATAACCAGATGGGCGGGGAGGCTTTGCCTACCCATATAGGGCAATCTATTCTTTTGAGTTACCTGCCGAAGGGGAGGCCGGGGAAGGTGGCCGGAGGCAGGGTCGTCGGCGGCGAGGGAGTGGCGGAGGGGTGCGGATGAGGTCCAAAACGCGGTCCTGGAGTGGAGGCGAGTCCAACGAAGGGGTCGGCAGGGCTCGGGGACGGGCGGAGAAGGCCGGCGACGAGGGGGTGGCGGAGCTGGCTCAGGTCCTCCGGCGCGACGGCGCGACGGCGGCGGGGAGAGGCGGCCGAGGTGTCGGGGAGGTTCGCCCGGGCGCGAGGAAGCTCGAGGTGGCGACGGCGGGCTCCGGGGATCACCGAGGCGGCGGCGATTGCTCGCCGGCGTACTTACCGTGAGCGCACGGGGAACTCTCTGCGCGACGGCGCTCGGGGCTTAGGGAGAGAGGTGGAGCGCTCTGGGAGGTGGTGCGGGAGGAGGCGAAGCTGAGCGGGGCTTTTATAGGGCGGGGGAGGGGACACTGGCAAGGGATTGCTCGCCGGAGATGGCGGCCAAGAAAAGGAAGGGAGCGGGGGTGAAAGGAAATCGGGGGCAGAGAAGGAAGGGAGGCGCGGCCGTTGGGGATTTGCTTCCCGCCGGGGCTCAGGGATTCCAAAACCGGGGAGAGGCAGGGAAGGCAAGGCCGGATCCGGCGCGGTCTCGGTCGGCCGGCGATAAAAGGAAAGAGGGGGGAAAAGAAAGGAAAGGGGCGGCTCCGCGGGGACGACGGATCCGACAAGCGGGGCCCGGGTGGCAGCGGGAGGGGAGCGCGTGCGGCTGACGAGCGGGGCCCACAGGTCAGCGAGGTGAGGGAGGAAATGAGAGCGGGCGGCTGGATGGCCCGTGCGGAGACTCGGCTCATCCGAGCCATCCACGCGTCGGGCGAGGAGGAGGGGAAGGCGGGGCCGCCGGCTGACGGGCCGGGCCCGCTAGACAGCGAGGGAGAGGGGAGGTGCGGCCTGGATCGGCCGAGCGGCGACGTGGGGGGATCTGGGCCGTCCACGCGTCAGTCGGAGGGAGAGGAGAGATTTTCATTTTCCAAATTCGATTTAGATTTTCAGAAAAGGCTAGAAAATTATTTAGGCCTCAGAAAAATATGAAAATACCTCCAAAAATTCCAGAAAAATTCACAGAAGCTTCTGGACATATTTTGGACTAAACAAAATTATTTCTAACTACTGTTGGTATTTTATTTTCATACTTTAAATTACCTTTTAAATTTTAAAAATAGGTTTTAAATTCCAGAAAATCCAGAAAAGCAAATAAAAGCCAAGTAAAATCCAATTACCTAAAATAATTAATTTGAATTTAAATTTTTTTTAAAAAGCCAAATTTTGGGATGTGACATCTTGTTTTTGCATATAAAGGAGAGAAGTTTACATAGATACCTATGACACCCGAGGAAGTTTACATTGAAGAAGTTAAGGGCAAGAACATGTTAGAGAGTGAGCCACAAACAAAGGGAGGGAGTGTCTCCATAGCCAAAAGCTCCACAACCAAACATAGCCAAGCAAAAGGGAAAATAGGGATAAACTATGATGGCTAGAACAGGAACTATGAGGGAATTGAGAGAATCCAATGCTAAATTCTTTATACTCTTGTACAAGGAAAATTTATTATCATCTAACGATTTATCCTCTACTTTGCCTAGTGTTGTCTTTGATCTTTTGCAGGATTATGAGGACGTGTTTCCTGGTAAAGTACCACCTGGTCTACCACCACAACGAGGCATCAGCATCAAATTGACTTGGTACCGGGAGTTCCTTTGCCTAACTGGCCACCTTACTGCACCAAACCAGAGGAGACAAAGGAAATCCAGCGCCAAGTTCAAGACCTTCTTGACAAAGGTTATGTAATGGAAAGTCTCTCTCCTTGTGTTGTACCAGTTATTTTAGTACCTAAGTAAGATGGAACATGGAAGATGTGTATAGATTGTAGAGCCATAAACAACATAACCGTGGAATATAGGCATCCAATTCCTAGACTTGATGATATGCTTGATGAGCTTAGTGGTTGTACCATTTTCACAAAAATTGACTTATGAAGCAGCTACCAGTAGATTAGAATGAAAGAGGGTGATGAAGGAAAAATTGCTTTCAAAACAAAATTTAGCTTGTATAAATGGTTAGTTATATCCTTTGGTTTAACAAATGCACCCAATACTTTCATGAGGTTCATGAATCATGTACTTCGACCATTAATCAGCAAGTTCGTTGTCGTATGCTTTGATGATATACTAATTTATAGCAAGTCAATGGATGAACATATTGAGCATATGAGCATATACAATGCGTGCTTGGTGTTTTAAGAAGTGAAAAGTTGTCTGCTAACCTTGCTAAGTGCATCTTTTGCACTGACAAGGTAGTTTTTCTTGGCTTTGTTACTTCAGCTCAAGGAGTGGAGGTTAATGAGGAGAAGATCAAAGCAATTCAAGAATGGCTACCTCCACAGAACATAAACAAGTAAGGAGCTTCTTGGGATTAGCGGGTTTCTACCGCTAATTCGTGAAAGATTTTAGTACCTATAGGATCGTATGGCATAATCAGAGGGGGTGAATGATTGCCTCCGCTTTTTGATACATGAAAACAAATCTCAAGTCAGAAGAAAAGCAATCTAAATTACCGGATGTAGATTTCGACTGCAAGTCGTTCGACCACTCGCTTGACCTTCTTTGCATGTAGTTGAAATCTTCCTCCACTCGGAAGCTTCGACCGCTTCAAACGCTTCGTCCACTTGATCGCTTAGTTTGCTCGAATGAGAACAAGCCGAGGATAACACCGTACTCTGATTGGTTGGATTGATCTGATTACTGAAGACACGGTGCTCATAGATCGCAAGATTGTGACGTGAAAGCACACCGACGAGGATACATGAAAGCGATGCTCAGAAAAACTCGTCGTGCTTCGATTGAAACAATGAGACAACATTGACAGTGGTTTCTTCCTTTGAGAACAAATATGATATTTTACTTCGATATTATGTTTCTGTCTACAAAACGCCCTCACGGCACCCCTAAAACCCTAGTACAAAAACCTCCTCAAAGCCTCGCAAAGCCACGGCTAAACACTTAGCACCTCCCCTGCTTTTATATGCTAGAGCCCTAAACTATGTCTTTTCAAACTGGACATGCAATCCTATCTCTTCTAAAAATCAAGGGACCCGAAACCCTTCCAAATACGGGTTTTTCAATATCTCTAATCCTTCCTGTTATGGACTCCTTCCATAACGTTTCCAATCTCACCACATGACGAAGCCTCTAGAATAGCACCTCCTGTATCTTCATCATGCATCATCATCACGTGTCGAAGCCTCTGGGTCTGCACCTCCTGTATCATCCTCACGTGTCAAAGCCTTTGCGACTGCACCTTCCATATCGTCTCCACGCATCATCACCTTTGATCTCCATGTGCTCCAGCATGAGTCGACCACCTCACGCGACATCCTTGGCTGCCTGAACCCCAGATTTCCCCATCATAGTCCTGGTCCTCCTTGTCACCAACCATGATCGTCTCTATACCCACTTGCACATGCAAAGACCAAAAAACCATTTTTGGGTACAAATTCTTCACAACTTGTCCGACATCAGCACACCTATGTATAACTCACCCTCGTCTATCTATAGATAAGAACCAAACCAACCGCTAAAACCAACCAGGTCATCCACGACCATAATTTTCACGCTCTCTAGAAATCCACTAACCAGTCGAACAGCTGTACATAGCCAGTCAGACCACTATCTCAACGCTTACTCGAAGCCTACGAGTACCGATCACATACCACAAGTCTCCGACAACCAATTGCAACGACTACGACAACCTATCGCTGACTATGATCGCAAAAATCATGACTATCGAGTATTGAGTCCTTTGGGCTTCTAAGTACCAAGTCCTTTCGACTACCGAGTATCACAACCATCTGACCACCAGCCAGTCATACCGTTGGCCTAACATGACAGCCAGTAAAGTCTACAACTATCAAGTATCGACGAGTAAAGCCTACGAATATCGAGTATTAACCAGGTACTGTAGCTACGACTATAAAAAAGTAATGTAGCTACGACTATCAAAAAGTACTATAGTTACGACTATCGACCAGTTACTCTAGCAGATGACCTTATGACCTCCGATTGGTTTATTGTAGCTAAGACCGATTCACTGTCGCTTACGACCAGTTAAATGCTGCTTATGACCAGTTCACGGTTCGAGGTCAAAATCTACGATTATCTACTATGGTCATTTTGCCGTGGTCAAAATACCATAGTCGATTTGCCGTGGTCAAATCCGGACATGGTCAAAGTCTGACATGATCGAAGTCTGACATGGTCAAAATCAGCCGTGGTCGAAGTCAAGTCTGCTATGGTTGAAGTCTGCCAATCGGACCATTCATCACAAGGCCAATCAGACCAACCACAAAGCCAATCGGACCAACCATCACAAGGCTAATCGAACTACCAGACGTGATCATTTTGCCATCCTGAAAACTCAAGCACAGAAGCGCATCGACCAGAACTTTCATGAATGTAAATTGCAATAAAACCAAATATCAATTATTCATCATCAACAAAATGCACGACCATCACATGGTCTAATAGTACCATTGCTGTACCAATGAACAAGTTGACAAAGAAGGATGTTCGATTCAAGTGGGGTGAAGCACAAGCAAAGGCATTATAGGAATTGAAAGATAAGCTAACATATGCATCACTCCTTACTCTTCCCGATTTTGGTAAAACTTTTAAAATTGAATATGATACAAGTGGAGTAAGAATTGGTGGAGTGCTAATGCAAGAAAGTAGGCCTATTGCTTATTTTAGCGAGAAGTTAAGTGGTCTAGTCCTCAATATTCTATGTATGACAAAGAATTGTATGCACTTGTGAGGGTTTTAGAAACATGGCAACATTATTTATAGTCCAAGGAATTTGTGATACATTCTGACCATGAATCTTTGAAACACCTCAAGAGTCAACTAAAATTGAATCGTAGACATGCTAAGTGGAGTGAATTTATAGAGTCTTTTCCTTATATTGTCGAGTACAAGAAAGGAAAGGATAACATTGTTGCTGATGCTTTGTCAGGGCGCCATGCTTAGCTTTCTCATCTAGATACTAAAATTCTTGGCTCAGAAAGCATTAAGGAGCTGTATGCTCAATATTCACACTTTGTTGAACCCTATTCTAAGTGTAGTGATGGCAAAGGTTCATAAAAATTTCATGTGCATGATGAGTTCTTGTTTAGAACTAACAAGTTATGTATTCCAAATTGCTATGTTAGATTTTTGCTCTTGCAGGAAGCTCATGCTGGTGGTCTCATGGGTCATTTTGGTGCTAAGAAGACTAAGAGCACGCTGACAGATCATTTCTTTTAGCCAAGGATGAGGCATGACATTGAGTGCTAAGTGCTACGATGCGAGACATGTTGCACAACTAAGTCCTGTTTAAACTTCCATGGATTGTATACTCCTTTGCCTATTCCTAATGTATCATGGGAAGATATTTCTATAGATTTTGTTCTTGGTTTACACAGACTAAGAGGGGAAGAGATTCTATTTTTGTTGTCATTGATAGGTTTAGTCAGATGGCTCATTTTATTCCATACCATAAGAACGATGATGCTTCACATATTGCTAATCTATTTTTCAGGGATGTTGTGCAGCTGCATGGTGTGCCACGTACTATTGTTTCAGACCGTGACACCAAATTCTTGAGCTACTTTTGGAAAATACTATGGGGGAAGTTAGGCACAGAGCTACTATTTTCTACTACTTGTTATCACTAAACAGATGGACAAACTGAAGTAGTAAACCACATGTTATCCAATTGGCCGCTTTTGTCTCGTAACCTGCTTGCCCTTTTCCTTTGTTGTACACCTGTTGATGCACCAAACTCGTCAAAATCCTCTTCCAAAAGGAAGACCTATGTTTAATGCTTATATAGGTGTTTATCCGTGATAATATGAGGCAAGGTTAGCTTTCTTGCATGTCTCAGGGCATCCACGGTGTTCAAAGGCTGAGTAGCCTCAAGCTGGGGCACAAAGATAGACTTTCATTTTATCATAATTTTTTGCAGTATATCAGAGCTACTGCTACCTCTAGGCTCTAAGTTAGACCTCACAACTATGATAAAAAAGAAAAAAAAATCCTTTATTCCAAACTGCCATCCATTCTCTATCCCCACACTCCGATCAACCAATGACGATAGAGTCTCGCGGTGGAAGGCAGTGGATGAGACGTGGTAGCTTCATCACTATCTCGCGCCATTTGCAGGTGGGCATGCCATTTTTTATTGGGTGGAGGTAGCCTAGCGTCAAGCAAATTCACTTAGAGGTCATATGTTGGAGTGTGTATCATCGACGCTGTCGTGTATCCTCTATAGACCTGTCCAGTGGGCCGTGTCGGGCCGGCACAGAACGGGCCTGGGCTCGGCACGGCCCGTTAAGGCCCGTGTAATAAACGTGCCGTGCCGGCCCGCGGGCCGCGGTGCGAGCCCAGGCACGGCCCGATGCTTAACGGGCTGTGCCGGCTCGGGCAGCCCGTTAAGCCAAAAAAGAGAAAAAATTAAGAAAATGTAGAAAATTAAGAAAAAATTCAGAAAAAATATAGAAAACTATAGACATTGTTAATCATAAAAATAAATATTTGCAATGACATAATGAGCTTTATTAACTTATTAAATTACATGGGATGGCTGCATCATTAAAAACTTTACCAAGTAAAAACTCAACTTGAGAAAATCTTGGTAAAGAAAAAAGAGTACAGCCTATAAAGCTCATTAGTGACTACATGTGAAGAAAAATATTGAAAATTCTATTCATTGCTATCTAAATACAAATTCTCAAAAGATTCTTCTAAATCTCTATTATCTGCAGTATGTTGGAGTCTTGATTCAGCTTGTTCCCAGTCTTTGACGGTCAAAAGGACTTCGACCATCTCGTTGGAGAGACTTGTTCGTCGCTCCTCGATTATTCTTCTAGAAAGACTGAATGCTGACTCCGAGGAGACTGTAGAGACAGGAACAGTCAACACATCCCGCGCTAATATGGATAGCACTGGATATGATACCTTCTGGGTTTGCCACCATGAGAGGATGTTCAACTCCGGCTCGAAGCTGACACTATCACTCTTGAGATAGCTTGATAGGTCTCAAGTGCTTTGTCGCCTCCCTCCTCCTAACTGATGTGTACCTGCACCTACATGAGAATTAGACGAAGAACCAAAAATCTTGCCCCATTGCATAGCCCCCCTAGAGGTGCTAGGGACTATCGGGGGTTTTCCAAACGCACAGACCCAAACTTATTTTCATATTTATTATATACCTCATATAATTTATCTTTAACTAATGTATAGTGTTGTGGGGGTGGCCCAACCCCCGTGACTGGGCCGTGCAACTAGTCCAACATTTAATAGGCCCAATAGTGTAGAGGAATACACCAGTGTAAATATACCAATGTACCCTCATCCCATGTAAGTACTAAGGGGTAGAATGGGGATTTCCCATTCTACCCCACTCATATATATAAACCCCCAGGAGGGGCAAAGGGGGATGCCCTCATTCTCACCACCTCTCTCACAGATCTGGCTCTCCTTCCTCTTCTACTAGTCCCCTTCTCTACTGTTTGGCCCGTAGCCACAACAGATGGCGCCGTCCGTGGGGACTGGACGAAAAGTTGCTTAAGGAGCTGGAAGCTGTTCTTGGGAGCGTCCCCTGGATTCGTGGAATTTGCAGCATCTCGCGGGTCATCGGTGACAGATAAGTAGCTTGTTCGATGAAAGTCTAGCAATCTTGACTGTACAGGCGTCCTGGCTTTGTATGTATACCTTTCTTTGTTTTGTATATGCTGCATGCGATAGATCTAGTTGAATCGTCCAGATGCATAGCAAGAGCTCGGCGGCGTGGGCGACGTACCCTTGCCACGAGCGCGCCCGCCTGAGTACTAGCCCACGGCTGCCGCTCTGACAGCGGCGCTACCGGGCGAGGGCGCGGCAGCCCCAGTCTTCCGACGCCACAACGACAGCCGGCCGTAGAGAAAAAGCACACGGGATTTAACAAGCAATGAGTCCGTGTCCAGCACCAACGGCATCATCTCCGCGCCTGTCTTCGCGCAGCCGTCCGCCCCCCGCGTGGCCGGAGGCGGGTCTTCGCACGTCCTCGGCGAAGTCGCAGTACTGCATGCATGATTTGCGTTCATGCATGCAATCACGTGTATATGCGTATCCATTCACGTTCATGCATGTGTATCCATGCATACATGTACGTAAAATATCTCATGCATGCATACGGGGTAATCTATCTATGCACGGCACGAAGTATCCAGCCAGGTCTCTCCGGCTCCGGCGGCTTCACCAGGCGCTCCACTTGCCTCCGCGCGCTCAGCGTCTACGCCAGGCCTCCACGGGCCTCCGACAAGGCGGCTTCGACCCCTGACGGAGGCGGCTCTGACGAGGCGCGTCCTCGGCGTCAACACTTCGCCTACCGTATGTGCGCGCGCATGCAGGAAGCCTCCGGCCGACTCCGAGCGACCTTGAGCTGGAGGCAGCGTCGACGAGGTCATGGCGGTGCCCCACGTCTTCGACTCCAACGGCGATGGGTGCAGCGACGTCTGTGCCTAGGAGCTCGTCGAGCGCCTCGCCTCCGAGAGCATGGAGAAGGAGGGGGCCGGCTGCCGCCTCGCCTGACGGCCCCGCAAAGCTCCGCGTCGGCGAGGTCTACTCCGCGCTGGCCTTCGTAGCTGCACTATTAAGCTGCGAAGTCGCCACGTCAGGCCTCCACGCCGCGGCTCCCACTGCGACTCGTCGCGTCGGGCCTCACGTGTGCAGCGACGGCCTCGTCCAACGTCCGGCATGGAAGCTGGTCTCCGCCTGCAGGCACGCGGTGTGAGCAGCCGACCCTTCTCCGAAGCATTGCGCCAGCCTCCGCGTTATGGTCTTCGCGCCTTCCAAGCCTCTGCGTTGATGAAGTGCCCACTCCGCGTCGCCGAGCACTTTGCCTCCGAAGCCTCCGAGCTGCCGAGGACAGCATTCGCGTCGAGAGTACGCGCCGAGTCTTCGCTTGACATCGAGCCCCCGACGCCCCGTGATGAGTCCCCGAGCGACGTACAGCCTCCGCGCCACTGAAGATGAGCTCCGGCCTCCACCCGTCTTTGCGCTGCCGAAGACTGGCTTCGGTCTCCGCTCGGCTCCGCGTCGCCGAAGGCATCCGCCCGCTCTAGGAGAACGCCACCTGGTCCAGACGGCGTACTGCTACGGCGGGTTAGTCGCCATGTCGGGCCTCCACGCCGCGGCTTCCGCTACGACTCGTCGCGTCGGGCCTCACGTGTGCAGCGACGGCCTCGTCCAACGTCCGGCATGGAAGCTGGTCTCCGCCTGCAGGCGCGCGGTGTGGGCAGCCGACCCTTCTCCGAAGCATTGCGCCAGCCTTCGCGTTATGGTCTTCGCGCCTTCCAAGCCTCCGCGTCGATGAAGTGTCCACTCCGCGTCGCCGAGCACTTTGCCTCCGAACCCTCCGCGCTGCCGAGGACAGCATTCGCATCGAGAGTACGCGCTGAGTCTTCGCTTGACATCGAGCCCCCGACGCCCCGTGATGAGTCCCCAAGCGACGTACAGCCTCCGCGCCACTGAAGAGATGAGCTCCGGCCTCCGCCCGTCTTCGCGCTGCCGAAGACTGGCTTCGGTCTCCGCTCGTCTCCGCATCTCCGAAGGCATCCGCTCGCTCTCGGAGAACGCCACCTGGTCCGGACGGCGTACTGCTACGGCGGGTTCGATGGCGGCAAGGGGATGCCAGTATTCGTCACAAGCAGGGAGGCCCAGCCCTCTCATGCCCGCGCTTGAGGTCATGCTGGAGAGTCTTCAACGTCGCCGTCAACAGTGAGACGGCATTCGCCGAGCTGAACGTCTCGACGGCAGGCCCGATGCTATATGGAGCGAAGGGGCAAACAGATGAAGCCAGCAACGTTTCAAGACTCTGCGCGTCCTCGCTCGGCCCCGGGAGGTCCGTCGGCCTCCGCGCGGCGGCTCTGCACAGCCCCACGAGGTCCCCGACCTCCGCGCCACGCCATCGAGCCCCCGCGCCTCTTCCTGCTCGACTATGTGCCGGCCTCGCCTCAACTGCGTGGACCCCGCCGCCTTCGCGCTGCGCCCGTCGGCAGTGAAGAGGTCAGCCCGAACAGCCAAGCCCCCGCGTCCTCGCCCGAGCCCGGGCACGCCACAGCGACCGTCGCAGGGGCTCCGTCTCCGCGACTTCACTCGCCTTCGCTCGGCCCCACGACGAGGCCTCCGCTAGCGTCATGCAGCCGCCCCGCCCGGTACGTACTGTATGGGATCACCCGCGAGGCTTTAGTAATCGTTGTTGCATTTCTTGCGTGCGTAGCATTAAGGAGACGGTTGTGCATCATCACTTATTGTGGCTGTGGTTCCACTCTAACAGCACTCGATTTGGCCATACTTGCTTCTCCAGTTTTGGCCTGTCCTAGGCCATCGCAGCATTTAATGCTTTTCTGGTATCGCATTCTGGAGCGCTTTATTGTCGCAAGTCTTCGGCCATTTTTTTCATGCCTTTGCTTTGCCTCTCCTTTTTTGATTTAAATCGCACGATTGCCTCGAGCGTCGGCGTAGTCTACGGACTCTAAAATAAGACGTAGCGTCGAGGTCCGCCTCCGCACGCGCCAGTCTACGGACTCTAAAATAAGACGTAACGTCGAGGTCCACCTCCGCACGCGCGAGTCTACGACTCTAAAATAAGACGTAGCGTCGAGGTCCGCCTCCGCACGTGCCAGTCTACGGACTCTAAATAAGACGCAACGGGGGACGCCTCCGCGCGCACTCTACGGAGTATAAATAAGACGTAGCATCGAGGTACGCCTCCGCACGCACCAGTCTACGGACTCTAAATAAGACGTAGCGTCGATGTTCGCCTCCGCACGCACCCTCACCGCCCGCAACGCGCGGAGGCTTGCCTCCGCGCGCAATCTACGGACTCTAAATAAGACGTAGCGTCGAGGTCCGCCTCCGCACGCACTCTACGGAGTATAAATAAGACGCGGATGTTGTCCCTGCGCACTCTACGGAGTATAAACAAGACGCGGATGCCGCGCACGCATGGACATTGTCCTTACGCGTACTCTCCGGAGTATAAATAAGACGTGGATGTTGATCCCACGCACTCTACGGAGTATAAATAAGACGCAGATGTTGTCCCTGCGCACTCTACGGAGTATAAACAAGATGCGGATGCTGCGCACGCATGGACATTGTCCTTACGCGTACTCTCCGGAGTATAAATAAGACGTGGATGTTGATCCCACGCACTCTACGGAGTATAAATAAGACGCGGATGTTGTCTCTGCGCACTCTACGGAGTATAAACAAGACGCGGATGCCGCGCACGCATGGACATTGTCCTTATGCGTACTCTCTGGAGTATAAATAAGACGTGGATGTTGATCCCACGCACTCTACGGAGTATAAAAAACTGCACGATGGCCGAGACACCAGGGAGTGCATCGCTTTAGCGACGCACCACTAGGGTATCGCGCTTTCGCGCGTGCTGCACCAGGGAGTGCGTCGCGGCTTTTTGAAGGTAGGGGAACGGCGGTGTCGCCTCCCTGCCTCCGCGTGCGTAGCGCCATCGGCCTACGCCGCAAGCGCCCGCGCTCCGTGGGCACTCTTTTTGAAGGTAGGGGAACGGCGGTGTCGCCTCCCTGCCTCCGTGCACGTAGCGCCATCGGCCTACGCCGCAAGCGCCTGCTCTCCTATTTTAGTGCTTTCCTATGACGCGAGTGAGATTTACTGGTAGTGCTTATCTAGCCGAGCAAGATTGCAGACACCCATGCTTTTAGTCAGCTCAATTCGGCCATCATTTCCCAACCTTTCAGTTCAATACATGATTGATTAACAAATGCTGATTAATTTAACTTCTCTACAAGGTTGATATGTATATATGGATACCTTGTGTTGAAGGAGTGCTACTGGCCCTATTATTCTGTGATAAATATGGATCAAGTTGCTTCTCTTTCACAATGCTTACAAGCAGAAGTCAAGTAAAGATATTTGTTGGTCCATCACAATTGCACGAGTAACTTCTCAACATATCCCATAAAGAACATCAAATTTGGTAGATATAGTCATGCTAAGAATAAGGTACAAACTTTTGGATTAACCAACGGTGTACTTCAATTTATAAAGGGAATAATGATCATAAAAAAGATGTACACAACTAAACATTTTAGACAAAAGGACATGTTTGGTTTTGTGTGTCTAATTATACCACGAAAGCAAAATGTTAAATTGCATGTATGCCTTGTTTCTTAATATTGTTGTATTAAACGTGTACTTCAATTCTCTTTGAAAAATATGTGTATTTCGGAACATAAAACAATTCTTTTGTTGCGAAAAAATAAAATAACCTACACTTTTGCTTTTGCTAAATATACACCTAAAGCATGATAAAACTATTTTCATGAGTTTTTTTAAATCTATTTTTTATTTGAAAATGCAGAAATATATATGTGTTTTATTTTTTTTTTATAGAAATAACCTCCAGTCGCCCAACCATTAGACAACTGGATCCTGTCGCTCGCGGTCGAGCGACAGACGGGTGGTAGCTCTACCGCTGGGCAATAAATATACAATCACCCACAGGTACGTGATCGAACCGATGTGGTTGAAACAATGTGGTCGACCAGCGTAGTCGAAGCAATGTGATCGACATAACATTGTCAAAAATTAGTGAATGGTCAAGGAGAACAACGTGGTCGAAACATCATAGTTTAAACATCGTGGTCGAAGATTAATGAGTGGTTGAAGTGAATAACATGGTCGAAAATTAGTGAGTGATTGAAGTGAACAATGTGGTCGAAAATTAGTGATTGGTGAGAGGTGTTTTCGTCAAACGATTAGGTGACAGCACCTATTGTCCAACCGTTGGGCGACAGGCCTGCATGTCGCTCGGTCATTAGGCGAGAGAGTCCCATCGCCTAATGGTTGGACGGCTGGAGGCTATTTCTGTAAAAAATTAAAACGTAGGTATATTTCTAAATTTTTGAATAAAAAGAGGTTATTTTTTAAAAAAATTCCTGTTTTCACTGGTCCCGTTTGGAACGCAGGTACAAGGCTTCAACTGCTCTCCAAGCTCCTTAGCAACTTCAGAAAAGATTAAAAGAAAATTTTCAAACTCACTTTCACATACACACATTTCTCGCCTTATTTCCGAACTAAAATCCACCTACTACTGCTATCACCTTGGCCTTGTAATCCACAAGTATTTCATGCTGGTAAGAGCAAGTTTAATAGTACAGATAGCTGCTACCTCCAATACATTTCCATGTCATCAAAAGATAATGATGCAGTCAACTCATACAATAAGCTGGCTATAAGTTGTCTCCACAAGGGCTCTCAATCATTTAATACATATATGGGTTTGATAATTTAATACATGCATGGGCTCTCAATCATTCAAAAAATTAACAAAATTTATGCACAGGCTCCTGACACAACGTACCTCACAGTGTAATATTTGGGTAATTTTATCCGTTGCGAGTGTTGCACATAAATTCATACAATTTTGATATTTTTACGAGTTTTTATATATAGCAAAAGAGCTCCAACAATTATGAAATTTTATGTGAAGCCTCTCAATACAGTAATAGTTATTGTATATTTTTTTAGAAATTTTATATTATCTGAATTTACCACATTTATTTAGGTTAATTTAATCATAAATTTACGAATATTTCATGTTTTTTTACAATTTTATACATTAGGAATTTGTACAATTAAAAGTAATTATAGTAGTACAAAAAATGTATCACACTGGATATAATATAGCTCGCTCATCTGAGCCACTGCTATCTTCTCGTCGCGCTTGCCTCCCCGTATGTGGCCTTGTCTTCCGTCGCGCACGAGTTTGTCCCGTTAGGTACGTCAGTTGGTCCGAAGGTTGCTTCTTGGGTCGGAGGAGGTATGGAGACCATTATGTCAGCTCAGTGGGCAACGGTGGTCCAGTAAGCTGAGGTACAGTAGGCTAGGTTCGGTAAGGGTCGAAGTCGTCCAGCTGAGACATGCTGAACTACAAGCCACCTGCAATAATGTCATGTACGAAGGAGTCTAGAAATCTCCCTCGTGGTGCGAAGAAGCTCTCACCCTAACCGTACGATGTGGTAGCGAAGCCGGAGGAGCTCTACCCATCGAAGTATCCAAACCCTGGGTATGTTGGGAATGCTAAGCTCTGCCCTGCGTACGTTACAAACCCTAGCACTGTGTACTACTCTCTACAAGCATCCGAGAGGCCGTGTCATTGTTGGTGGACTTATCGTCACTCATGTTGAATTGGAGGTTGCAAGATGAAACGATATTAGTCACAATAAATATTCCGGATGTACAATGCGAATCTCATACCTCCCGAATGTGTAACGAAGATGAACAACAGGGAGCGGTAGTCTGTGCAGTGGTGCGAACGGCAAAAGGGATGCATCTCGACGACGGACCTACGGTGGGGAACGCCATGATGTTAGTGGAACGCAAGGCATAATAGGAAAATAAAATGTAGGTTCGTACGTAAGTTACCTCCTCGTCGGTATAACAAACGGATGATCGATGACTAGTACTACGACGCCATGCAGACTCAGTACATTGCGATGGCCAGCCAGACTCGCTAGGTCATGATGACCTGGCGGGTGAGCATGGTGCCCCACTAGGTGTATCATGTGCACACCGTAAGCCATAGAACAGCTGCAGTTTAGGTTGTACACTATTTTTTTGGTCTGTTTTATGATGAACTTCATAGTCTTCTACAGGGCCGGTGGTGTCTCCGGGCTACTGATGGCGGCCTCCGATGCGCTTGCGATGCGCTACGCCCGCTCCAACTAAAGTGTCATACGAAACAGGTTCAATAACGAGCAGTATGAATTTCTTAAATGGAACGATAAGATATTTGAATTGTCTTACGCTGTCATGCCACCGCGAAATGCTGTGGGGATCGATGGAGTGTTCCAGACATTCCTCATGCGTGATCTACTCAGGGCGATTTGATGGAGGAATGGTGAGTCTGCTGTGCGACTGGGGTATATACCACTGCAGGTACTTGTCGTACGTCTGGACGTCGTACGGACGCTACTCCATGGTGACATCGAGGTGTGCCCTTTCTGTCCATGCCGTCGTCCACTACTGCTGCATTGGCCGCCAGTCTGTACCATGCCAACCTGCCCTCTATTGCTTCCAAGATATCGACATTATATAGCAAGACATACAAAGTGTACACAATAGTCGAATGGAATTTGACTCACCGGTGCATGGCATGCGATAGGAACCTACCATCCAGAGGGGGCACGACCTGGTGCAAACCCAACTGTCGCAACACGCGTGTGGCGTGTAAGCCTCCACCATTTACGAGATACACGGTGCACGAAATTTACTGTCCTTTGCTATATGTAAAAACTTGTAAAAATATCAAAATTGTATGAATTTTTGAGCAACATTCGCAATGGATAAAATTACCCAAAATTACAGTGCAAGGTACATTGTGTCAGAAGACTGTATATAAATGTTTGTAATTTTTTGAGCTCATTTGACATATTTAAAAATTCAAACAAATACTAAACAAAAAAATTAGGGCAGGTAATTAAGCCGGCTAGCCAGCTTAATTACCTGCCGCCCCCACAATGGACGGCAGACTGCCTACCGTCTGGTGAGGGGGCATCAGGCCCCTGTCGCCGGCGGCAGCGCCGCGTGTTGCCTCGTGGGCACTGCCGCCCGCCCACCGGACGGCAGAAACGATATTTTTATTAATACCGTCCACATACGGCTATTTTTGTAAATACGATGTGAAATAGTACCAAAAGTGACTTTAACTCTATAATTTCCACGTTGAAATGTGTTTGCTCATACGAACGAGACAACGCCGGGATTGGAAGCAAAGACTTGCATAAGCCAACTAGGAAAAACATTTTGCCGGATTTGAGCCTACGGAAACACGTCTGATTCGACGTTTTTATTGACACTTCTTTAGTAGTTCAAAATTTAAAGATTGTTCTATCTATGTTTATTTTAATCAAATTGTCTTCAACAGCAGCCACATTATAATGACTTTTACTTCATCTGTGAATGTCGTGCCTTTAGACTCATCGGCAAGAACACGCGCGTATCAAGCACCCCTATTTAACCGGGGAGGATATAGATTCATCATACGAGTCGTCTAAGCAACTTCCACTTGTCATGGATAAGGTTTAATCAATAGTATTCGACTATTGTAACAAACGTACCTTGTTTTCTCATGGATAGGATGTACTCATAAGTTAAATCTCATATTCATATATTCGTATGCTTTTAAAGATAACTTAGATAAGCTCCCATTTAGAACAAAGTGATTTTTTAGGAGATTTTTACAGTACATTTTTACTGGTAGTAAGAGGGAGCTAATAGAAATTAAATCTGATCATGATTTGCTGATGACATAATAGACTTTTCTCTGTAATTTTATTGTGAGGGTGTTATGGACTTTTCAGTGAACCTATTAGTTCGCCCATACGTGTTTATTTCAAACTCAGTTAAGTAATTTTCAATTTTACTCTTTATGGGATCTGTACTTGTAGTATCTAGGAGAAGTATAGCTTAATATTAATTAATTTGATCTATTGGATAATTGGGCAGCTCATATAGGTTTAAAGGTACAGTAAAAAAAGCATGCTGAAATTAAACCGCTTCATGTGAATTTGCCATGTATCAAATGGACCTAAACTCTCCCCTGGCTTGGCATATGGCATGTTCTTTCTGGATGTAGCTTTTGATTTTTGGTTAAATTTTTTGAATTTTGCCTATTCGAGACATAGATTACTAAAACAGAAATACCTGCATACGATTTTGGTCGGTACAGATGATTAGCTTTTAATATGTACTAAATTAACCTGTAGATCCCGTCTTAAAAAATACTCCGTTTAAAAGTTAGATACTATAACAGAAGACCAAAGCCGCACATAGGGGTGGAAACGGATCAGATACGGTCGAATAGTCTCAAATACGAATACGAATCCATATTTTTAAAACGAATACGAATTCGAATATTCTCAAATACGGATACGGATATTCTCGAATACAAATACGGATATTTTCGAATACGGATTTTCTCGGATACGAATATCGGATAAAACAGATTCCTAGTGGTTTTGCTGATTTTTCACCGGTTTTTGACCGGTTACCAGTTTTAAACCGCCTAAGATCAAATTTTGAATCACAAAATTTGTACGGATTTTTCCTGGGTTCTAGAAACGGATTGAATATGAATCAAATAGTCTCGAATACGAATATTCTCGAATACGAATACTCTCAAATATGGATACGAATATTCTCGAATACGAATACGGATATTTTCGAATACGAATACGAATATTTTTGAATACGGATTTTGCTTACCACATTCGTGTTTTCTCGGATACGAATATCGAATAAAACGAATTATCCGTTACTGTTTTCCACCCCTAGCCGCACACAAAAGCCACAAAGAACATGACAATAGTATCATTATTTTTTATTCCCTTTGGAGGGTGGCTCCAAAATCCAAATGCGAGAAAGACAAGGGTGATACTGCAATTGCCAACTCTGCACTGCACACCTGGAGAGAGTACCATGACCTTTGCTCCGTGTAACAAAAACCACAAGGCAGCCAAGCAGAAGCGTTTACACCACCACCAATCCACCATCCACCACCTAGGACGACAAGAAACGGGGGGAGAGTGAGAGAGAGCGAGATTATGGTGCTGTAGCTGAGGAGGGAGCGAGCAATGGTGGGGGGATGCGGCGGCGATGGCGGCGAAGGAATGCTCTCGAGATGGTGGAGGGCAGCGGCCAAGCGGATCGGCCTCTCCTGCGCCTCATTCTCCCACGCCGCCTCTCCCTCCCCGCCTTCCAAGACTGTAAACTCTCTCTCTCTCTCTCTCTCTCTCTCTCTCTCTCTCTCTCTCTACATTTCAGACCTTGCTTCCGAGCATTTAGAGACTTGGCAGCAGGTGGCTCATTTTTGCTGCATTTTCTATTCCCGCTTCACCCATCAGAGATGCTCTGTTTTTTCAGTTCCTAGCTGTTTCATGTCCAAGAAACAGAGATTCTTTTGATTTCTGGGATTAGATAAGCTTTTGTTTGTAGCCATCAATGGATCCGTTTCTGACGTGCTTTCGGCTTTCGGTTTCTTGCTATTTTGCTTCCACTTGAGCCATTCCGGGGACCTCATTCTCTACCATTAGCAGGTGATTTCAGGTTCCTTTGCTTTTAATCTTGGGTTCAGGTCTAGGCTAGCTGTCCCTGTCTGTCTTTTTCACCTGCATTTTTCTCCCAGATTGCAGTTCTGTTTGTTTGTTTCCTCCATTTCAGATGTGGTTCTTGATATATGTTATCATCAAAGCAAAAGCTCCACTAGTGCCATGTCTCCTTGCATTCTTGACTTATCCTTTTGCTACTGTGGGTTGCTGTTTTGCCTATTCCAACAGAAAGATTTGCTGCAAATGCCTTAGGGCATGTTTGGCAACGGCTGCGGCTTATGACTTTTGGTTGAAATTTTTGAATTTTGGCTGTTTACGGTACAGATTACGGAGAGATAGATACTCACTTGCGATTTTGGCTGGTACAGATGTTGGGCTTTTAACGTGTAGATCGTTTAACTTGTAGACTCCGTCTTGAGAAAATACTCCGTTTAAAAGTTAGGTACTGTAGCAAAAGCTAAAAGCCGTCAGCTTCGGAGGAAAAGAACAGGCCCTTACTTCCTAGGTGGTTTTGATAACTTTTTCCTAGAAAATTTTGTGATTAGATTTGCATTTGAACTTGTCCTCCCCTTTGTTGCTTTTGTTTTTGGGAGTTCTAGCCATGGACGTCTTTCCTGTTCCTTCTATTTATATACGTTTTGAACTTTCAACCAAAATGAAGTAACAAAAGCACTCCCTTTGCCTTTCTTTCTTTTTTTTCATGAGTAAATTTCACGTACCCTCAGGTTTTGGGTAAAGGCAACACAAAATCCCATATTTTATAAATTTTTTTAAGAAATCACAGGCACTTAGGCTAATGTTTCAAGGAACTCAAGTTTGATCTACGTGATCTATCATTTTTAGGATATAGTAGATGGGACCCACTCTGTCAGACTAATAATCAGAGTCTACAATTAGCCACACATACCGAATCCGAGCCCACCTGCCAGTCCCATTTCTCCTCTCTCTACTCTTTCTTCGGCTGTGTTTTATTGGGCTTAAGCTCAAGTTTTTTTTTCATTGGTTGATATTGTTTGGAGCTTATTTTTTATTTTGTAGTTGCTGTTAGTTATTTTACTATAATTGAATTTAAAAAAATAAAAAATTTAAGTCATCACGAACAGTATAAAGAAATAAAAGAACAAAAAGCAAAAAAAAATCTAAAAGACCAAAAAGTCAGAAAAACAAAACTAAGAAGCTAAAAGTTAACCCCAATAGAACATGGTAGTGTAGGCAGGCAGGTCTAAAAAAGAGGGTGAGGTGGGGCTGACATCCTATTTGTATGTTTGATATTTATTTAGATTTTGGTTGTCATATCTTGCTAGATAAAATGAAATAGACGACTCTGCTCGTTTCAACTTCTGATTTCTGGTTTATTTTTCAATATTCATAAATTTCGTCTTTTTTTTGAACTTTTAGCTTTTTTGCCGGTTTTTTTTCCGTATTTGTTTGTGTTGTCCGTGATGACCTAGCATATTTTTTCTATTTTTAAATTTTTTAAATTTAATTACACCAAATAAACCACCTTCCTACAGTGAAATTTCAGCCGCTACAGTATAATTTCAGTCATAAGCCACAGCTTTTCAGCCCAACCGAGCGGGGCCTTAAATCTCGGTTTTCTTAAAACCTTTAGCTTAAAAACATATAGTTTCTTAAATTTTTTTGTAAAACATAGGAGTTTGTGTTTTGTGAACTTTACTCTTCTTTTTTTCTTTGGTTCGCGTTACTAACAGTACTAACAGTAGCTGCATGGCCTTCCTGGTTTCTAGATACTGTTCATTCACGTATGGAAATTATTGTACTAGTATCTTGCGAAAAAATATCACGCTTGAGGTACCATTCTCATAGTCCATGTTTATGATGGCTTTATTTCTCCCCCAAAATTTTACTTTGGATCTAGAAATCTACATGAAGTTAAAGACTATGCACGAGTTATATTTTGGATTTATTACCTTTATTTAAAGGGCATCTTGTTTCACTTCTTGGTGAAAGGCCATGCATTTTCTAGGGACTAGGCACCTTTCTTCCCATTTGAGAGGTCTGTTGTTGCAAGTTGCACTGCTGAGCGCACATATTTCCATGAGAGCATTTTGTGTTCCTTAGAAAAATGGCACTTCAATTTCTTTTCTTAGAAAAACGAGCACTTCAATTTCTTTCTTCTCCCAACGTTGTGTTTTCTTGGAATTGGGTAATCATCTTTGTCTATTATCCACTTTCCGGTGTACCCTGTTACGAAACTCTAGAGTACTAATGTTTCTCCAGTAACTTGACTGTTAGCAGTGTTGATGTTTCATCACTGTGTATGTGTCTAGGATTTCTTTTTAAAACCAACATTGCCTATATCCATGTATCTTATACATCACTGTTAGGTAAATAGGATAGGAAAGTACAAAATACAGAAGAGGAGACAGGCAGGCTAACCTTGTCTTTCTTTTTCCCCCTTTTTTTTTCCTATGTTCTGAAAGCCAAGAATAGTGTCTCGCTTAGTTGCTTGTAGCTGCATTGCAATGTAACGGAATGCGGTTTGTAATGTATACGCAGATCTCATGCTCAGCAGTGAATGCACCTTCAGACAGCAGTGATGGAGAACAGGAAAAGCTGGAGGCGCCCACTAGCACCGGAATGACTGACAAGGTACCAGCTCTTTGTCCACTTACATCTCGTTTTTTTTTCATGTTCCATTTGGACTGTTATGAATAGCGCTTGTATTCATATGAGGCCAATGGGCCGGTATATATACACAAAGTACAGGTGGTAAATATGCAAAGAACCCCTCATAACAATGGGGAATAACAAACTATACATATATCTCTAACACCCCCCCTCAAACTCATGGTGGATCAACAACACTGAGTTTGGAGAGGAAGAAGCTGTGCTGTGCTCGAGTCTGGGCCTTCGTGAAGAAATCCGCTATCTGAATCTCTGAAGGCACATACTGAAGAGTAATCACCTGATCATGCACACAAGTCCTCATGAAAGAAGCATCAACTCCAATGTGCTTGGTGAGCTCATGCTTCACAGGATCACGAGCAATACTGATAGCACCTGTACTGTCTGACAAGAGAGGGGTCGGTGTAGTGACAGAAACACCAAAATCCTCAAGTAACCACCGTAGCCAAGTAATCTCTGCTGTCAAGAGAGCCATAGCTCGCAACTCAGCCTCTGCACTCGAACGGGACACTGCAGTCTGTTTCTTCGTCTTCCAGGCAATAAGAGAACCACCAAGAAAAACACAGTAAGCAGAGATAGACCGGCGATCAGAGGGATCGCTGGCCCAAGTAGCATCCGAATAGGCCTGAAGCTGTAACGAGCTGGAACGTGGAAAGAAGAGACGGCGAGAGATAGTCCCACGAAGGTATCGCAGAACTCGAAGAAGGTGGCTGTAGTGAACCTGAGTGGGAGCTGAAACAAACTGACTCAGAATATGAACTGGATAAGTGATATCTGGACGAGTAACAGCAAGGTAGACAAGACTCCCAACAAGATGACGATAGCGAGTCGGATCAGAAAGAGGCTCGCCATCAGAGGGTTGGAGGTGAGCATTGAGCTCCATGGGAGTCTCAACAGTACGCTGATCAGTGAGAAAGGCGCGATCAAGAAGATCCTGAATATATTTCTCTTGGGACATAAAGAAACCATCTGGAGTGGAAGTAACCTCAATCCCAAGGAAGTAATGAATAGGACCAAGATCCGACATAAGGAACTGCTCACTAAGACGAGCCTTGACAAAGGCAATGTACTCAGAATCATCTCCCGTAATGATCATATCATCAACATACAGAAGAAGAAGAGTCCGACCACGGGACGAAGTGTGGACAAAGAGCGCAGGATCATGATCACTAGCTGAAAAACCAGCAGCAGTGACCACAGAGGAGAAGCGCTCAAACCAAGCACGAGGAGCTTGTTTAAGGCCATAGAGAGAGCGGCAAAGGCGACAAACCATGCCCTCAGGAACAGAATACCCAGGTGGCGGATGCATATAGACCTCCTCACGCAACTCGCCATTAAGAAAGGCATTCTTGACATCAAGCTGAGAAACAGACCAGTGGCGGGCAGACGCCACCGAAAGAAGAGTGCGAACAGTGGTCATGTGAGCCACAGGAGCAAAAGTCTCGTCGTAGTCAACACCATGCTCCTGCTGGAAGCCACGAGCAACAAGACGCGCTTTATAGCGCTCAAGAGAGCCATCAGAGCGAGTCTTAATCTTATAGACCCACTTACATGTGATGGGATGAGAATGAGATGGCAAAGGAACAAGATCCCAAGTACCAGTACGCTCGAGGGCAGCAATCTCCTCGGCCATGGCAAGCTGCCACTCAGGGTGAGTAACAGCATCCCGGTAGGAGACAGGCTCACGAGTAGCCGCGCCAGCAAAGGAAAAACGGGCAGGAGGCCGAATCGACTGGCGATCGCGGAGAGCGTAGCGAGGAGAAGATGACCCATCAGGGGACGATGGAGCATCAGAAGAAGAAGGCTCATCTGGAAGGTCCTCAATACGAGGTCGACGAGTGTAGACGATAAGGGGAGAAGGAACTGTAGTGGGAGGAACCTGCGGAGTCGTAGGAGACGACACAGGCGGCGACAACGGTGAAGAGACTACAGGGGGAATATGTGGGGACTCAGTGGAACAGGTGGACGAGGGCAAAACAGATATAGGTGTATCTGGAAAAGTCAAGAAAGACAGAGGCTCCACAGAGGAAGCCGAAGGAGAGGCAGGACGTGGGTAGAATGGACGAGACTCGTCGAAAGTCACATCCCGAGAAACCCGCATCCGTCGACCAACAGGATCCCAGCACCGATAGCCCTTGTGCTCGGCGCTATATCCCAGAAAAACACTCAACAGACTGAGCGGTCAGTTTGGTGTGTTCTCGAGGGGCAAGGAGAACGTAGCAAACGCAGCCAAACAGATGAAGGGCAGAGTAGTCAGGAAGAAGACCACAGAGACGCTCAACAGGGATCGCACCCTTAAGAGCAGAAGAGGGCTGGATGTTGACGAGATAGGTGGCAGTGGAAACAGCCTCGGCCCAAAAGTGAGGTGGAATAGAGGCGGCGATCATCAGAGTACGAGCCGTCTCAAGGAGGTGACGATGCTTGCGCTCAGCGACACCATTCTGAGCATGAGCACCAGGACAAGAAAACTGAGCAAGAGTGCCCTGCTCAGCAAGGAAGCTGCGCAGGTGACGAGAGAGGTATTCGCCAGCAGAATCAGCACGAAAGACACGAATAGGAGTGGAGAACTGTGTGTGTATCATAGTGGCAAATTGTTTATAGATGGGCAAGGCCTCACTACGAGAAGACATGAAATATATCCAAGTGTGGCGAGAGAAATCATCTATAAAAATGATATAATATCGATGACCCCCTTTCGAAACGAAGGGAGCCGGACCCCAAACATCTGAATGAACAAGATCAAAAGGACGCTGAGACACAGTCTCACTATGAGGATAAGGAAGCTGAATCTGTTTACCTAACTTACAGCCCTGACAATCTAAAGACACGTCTCCTGAGACAGACCCCAGAAGACCACGACGAACTAAGGACGACAGGCGAGATCCACACAGATGGCCAAGACGATGATGCCACTGCTGGAAAGAGCCGGTAGACGAAGTGGCAGAAGCGGAGAGACTGGCGGCGGTGGTGGCAGCGGAAGGAAGATGAAGCCAGTCAAGCTCCCAGAGACGCTGTGAGTCACGGCGCCGAGGGCCAGAACCAAC
This sequence comes from Dendrocalamus latiflorus, assembly GCA_017311315.1. Taxonomy (NCBI): domain Eukaryota; kingdom Viridiplantae; phylum Streptophyta; class Magnoliopsida; order Poales; family Poaceae; genus Dendrocalamus; species Dendrocalamus latiflorus. The sequence continues at coordinate 10,424,286 of CM029625.1, read as the reverse complement.
CAGAGCTCCCGTGTGGTAGTCCTGAACACAACAAGAGTCAGAGTCGAGAATAACTCGATAACCAAGGTCAGTAATCTGCCCAGCAGAAAGAAGCTGCAAGGTAAGGCGAGGAACATGAGCAACAGAAGGAACATGAAAAGATGAGTTGCTAAGAGATCCTCGACCAGAGACAGAAAGAGATGTACCATCAGCAGTAAGAACACTGACAGGAGAATCAAGAGGTGTAATAGAAGACAGAGTGGAAGGATCAGGAGTCATGTGAAAGGATGCTCCAGAATCAAGAATCCACGGGGAGGTACCTGACTGTGTAGGAGGTGGTCTCTCAGTGCCCGAAGAGTCAGTAGCAGAACCTGCAGAACCTGTCGAGGGAGAACCTGAAGCGGCAAGTAGGCGTCGAAGTCTGGCTATCTCCTGCTCGGTGAGAGAAGCTGCTGAAGAAGTCGAGGCAGACGTCGTCGTAGAAGCACTAGTGCCAGTAGAAGAACGGCGTGAAAGATGCCGCTTCTTCTTGTAGCACTGGGACTCAGTGTGGCCATCCTTGTCGCAGTAGGAACAGTGAGGACGGCCACCTCCAGACGGAGGACGACCACCACCACCTGTGGTAGCCGCTGGAGGAGGCAGTGTAGCAGGCAGACGAGCGGCGAGCACAGAGGGGAGTGGCATCAGACCAGCACCACTCAAACGAGTCTCCTCTGCGCGTATCTCGGTAAGAGCCTCCAGGAGAGTGACACGAGGGTGGCGTGCAAGTAGCTGGGCACGCCGCTGCTCGAACTCAGGACGAAGGCGAGTGAGGAACTCATAGACCCGCTGAAACTCCAGGTCGGCACGTACCTCCAGGCAGCACGGACAGGTACGACAGCCAGCAGTGCGGAGAGAGTCCAACTGACGCCAAACAGCAGAGCTCTGAGCGTAAAAAGCATCAACAGTAGCATCGCCCTGCTGAAGAGAGTGCTCCTGGCGGACCACGGACAGGTACAGGGCATCACCAGAGGGCTCGTAGCGCTGACGAAGATGAGTCCACATCTGGAAAGCCGAAGGGAGTCCCACAATCTCAGAAGAAAACTGAGGCTGGACACTAGCGATGAAGACAGCAGCAGCCCGAGCGTCGTCATCGTACCACTGAGTGTAGACGGTCAGACAATCCTTGTAGGAATCCAGAGCCTCCTGGTAGGCAGAGGCAGCTTTATCAGCTTTATCATCAGTAGCAGCCTTATCGGCTGTTGGAGGCAATGCAACAGGCGGCGGCTCCGTCGGAGGAATAGGGCAAGGCGGGCAGGTGACATCGCCAGAGAGGACGCCCCAGAGACGAAGACCACGCATGTGAATGCGCATGTGAGACACGAAGTCGGTGTAATTAACACCATCAAAAATCACCGGGCAGCGAGGGAGGGAAACAGTGCCCATTGGTAGGCGGCGCTGGACGGCGCGGCGACCAAAGGAACGAAGTCTAACAGGCGGCGCTGGACGGCGCGGCGGTTAGAACGACGTTTTTTTTTTTTTTTTTGCTTTTTTTTTTGCTTTTTTTTTTCCCCCGGTCGGTTTTTACAAAACCGACCGAGCCGAACCCAACCCTAACCCTAACCCTAGAACAGGATTTGGGTGCGGGCCTGAGGCGGCGGCGGCGGCGTCCCGGCGCGGGAGGCGGCGGCGTCCCAGCGCGGGAGGCGGCGGCCGGGGCGGCAGCCGGAGCGGCGGCGACGTCCTGGCGCGGGAGGCGGCGGCCGGAGCGGAGGCGGCGGCCCGGCGCGGGAGGCGGCAGCCGAAGCGGAGGCGGCGGCCGAAGCGGAGGCGGCGGCCTGGTGCGGGAGGCGGCGACCGGAGCGGAGGCGGCGGCCCGGCGCTGGAGGCGGCGGCCGGAGCGGGAGCGCCGGCGGCGGGTGACGACCGAGCGGCGGCGCGCGACTCCGAGATGCGCGCAGGGAGACCGGCGGTGGCGCGGGGAAGCCGCCGGCGGCACGGGGAGGCGCAGGGAGGCCGACAACGGCGCGGGGAGGCCGACGGCGACTGGGGAGGCGAAGCGGGGAGATGGGAGGCGCGGGGCGGCGGAGGAGGCCGGCGAGGCGACCGGGTGGGAGTCGGTGACGGCGGCGGCGGCGCAGGGAGGCCGGCGGCGGCGCGGAACCCTAGGTAAACCAAAACCCTAGTTTTGGCTCTGATACCATGTTATGAATAGCGCTTGTATTCATATGAGGCCAATGGGCCGGTATATATACACAAAGTACAGGTGGTAAATATGCAAAGAACCCCTCATAACAATGGGGAATAACAAACTATACATATATCTCTAACATGGACCACCAACACTGTTTTTCTTATCTTCCTCTTATCAATAATGGAGATTTTTTTTGCTCAAAAAGTTATTTTCTCTAACCAAGTATAATTATGTTTCGATGACTCCACTAATTAACTTGTGAAGAGATCAGAAACATGCTTACCTACTAGCTATCAGATGGTAACAAACAATGATAGCAAGAGACAAGCTAAAAAGGCGAATTGGGTTAGTGGTGAGATTGTGACAGAAAATCTTGATATTGTGGGGTTCACTCTAGCCCCTCTCAAGAGTGCTCAAAGGTGAAGATATCTTTCGAGAGTCCCAACGGTGAATGTTGTTGATGGTCTAGATGAATATCTGAGATAAGCTAGATTTTAAGTGATGGTAATATTGAGGCTATATACTCTTGATAACTGAAGTATATTTGCCATCTTTCGAATCATGTTGATATAGACAACTGGGGCTAGCTCTGCCATCTCCACGACCTTGTATCATAGTTTGAAAAATGACACTGTTGCAAGTATTTAAAAAATATGCTTCATTATATTTAGTTGCTTAGTGCACATGATGGGTCGCATGGCCGTCCACTAACATCTAGTAATGGACCATGTGAGTGTGCCTGTCTTTTGTTGGTTTCAAACTTTTTAGTGTCTATTGGTGGGCAATTATGTGGTCTCTTGGGCGACATAATGCTTGTCTCCCTTATGGCACATAAAAGTACAAACAACTACTTATGAATACCTTGTTATGATACCAATGGCGACCAAGAGGGCATATATCAGTGTTACAAACATTTCACCAAGAAAACAAATAATATTTTTTGAAAAAAAATTGTTTAGCAAAGACAATTTGTAAAGTCACCTGGTACATTTAAATGTGGCCAACTTATCTATCTTAGTATTGTAAGAACGATGCTGTAAACACTAGAACGTAGTTTGTGAGGATGTTATTGGTTCGATCAGTTATGTAAGTCGTTTTGGATTTTCTGCTAAATTCCATGAAGATCATGTAGTGTAAAAAAAGGAATACATTTGTGCATATCTTTGGTTTGTTTATTTAATTTAGGAGATGGGTTTTGTTAAACATCATTTGGATATTTTCTTCCTAATTATCATCTAGATTTAGTACTGTTGGATTAGAGATCCAATGTCTATGAATTCTCCCCCCTCCTCCTTGAATTCTACCTCCTTCCCTTTGAAAAAAATCTTCCCCCTTCAAAAACAAGGGGCCCTTTGATTTCTAATCTAAGTGTCATAAATTCCCTAAAAAAATGAATGGCATTGCATCTTTTTTAATCAAGCAAATATGAATAAACAAGTCCCTAGTCTCTAAAGTCCAGCTGTAGTTGTTCCCTTGATCGGCTATTCTAGGTCTATTCCTCTCTTAATCGGTGCGTTCTTCACGTAGCGTCGTTCTATTTCAAATCGTCACCGTCCGATCTCTCTCCGACGGATGATTACCTCTTTGTTGTGCTAGTTCACAACAATCATCCTCTCAGTATCTAAGTTATTAGTCATATATATGATGTGGGGCGCTAATCGGGTTATCTTTGGAGTTTATGATAATGGTATTTGCTGCATTTTATACACGTTTATAATAAGGGAAGTTCTAAATGAAGCAGGCGTTATTTCCCAGTCTTATGCAATCTTGGCTTTAGCATGCGGCTTTAGCATGCACAGTCAGGAACTTGCTCTAGAATGAGTGGTATTTGCTGCATTTAATACACCTTTATATTAAGTGAAGTGCTAAATGAAGCAGGCATTGGTTCCCAGTGTTATACAATCTTGCCTTAGCATGCATAGCAGGAACTTGCTCTAGAATGAGTAGTTCTCATTGTTTTTTCCCCAGTAAATCCAAGAGTTAGTGATTCTTTATTGGTAATAATTTTGTTGCACATACCGTTTTACTTTCTAATCTGGTCTCACATGTATTGTGTTCTCATTCATTAACTGTAACTGTTTATACTACTCATTTGCAGAACCTCTGTACAATATGTTTGGAGCCCCTCAGCGCCACCAGCAGTGATATCGACAATGGTGACAGGCCAGCAATCTTCACAGCGCAATGCTCCCACTCTTTCCACTTCCTATGCATCGCCTCCAACATCCGGCATGGCAGCGTCACATGCCCTATCTGCCGTGCACAGTGGTCGCAGCTGCCGCGTGACCTGAAGGTGCCACCATTGCTGCACAACCAGTCTGATCCAATCCTTCGCATCCTCGACGACAACATCGCAACATCCCGTGTCAACAGAAGGTCCTCCACCCGCGCCGCCCGCTACAACGACGATGACCCAGTTGAACCTTACACCTCGACTGAGCATGTGGAGCCATGCCTTCGCTTCGCCCTGATCCCGCCTCCAATGGCAGCTCACCATCATGTCCTCGGACATTACCCTTGTGGACGCATAATGCCACTGCAACAACACTGCCAGTACAGCAGCTCCTCCATGCTTTCACCACCGCAGATTGCCTCACCAAGTGGGCAAGGGCGTGCTTACCTCTGTGTCAGTCTTGCTCCACAGCCGGCCATGGACTTGGTCCTGGTTGCCAGCCCGAACGGGCCACATCTGAGGCTCTTGAAGCAGGCTATGGCACTCGCTGTCTTCTCCATGCGGGCAATTGACCGGTTGGCCATCGTCACGAACGCCACCACTGCAACCCGTGCCTTCCCCTTGCGCCGGATGTCGTCCCATGGGAAACGAATGGCATTGCAGGTCATCGAACACCTCTGCTGCGTTGGTGGAACTGATCCAGTAGGGGCTTTGCAGAAGGGCCTGAAGATACTAGAGGACCGGACACACCAGAACCCAGGCAGCTGCATCCTTCACCTGTCCGACCATCCAATCCGCAGCTGTGTTAGGGCAGAGATGAACCGCTCCAACATCCCGGTCCACCAGTTCCATGTTGGACTTGGCTTCGGGGCGCAGAATGGCTTTGCCATGCACGAGTTTGAGGAGCTGCTTGCACGGCTGCTTGGCGGTGCCATAGGCAACACCCAGCTGAGGATAGGAGAGCATGGGGGAGTGGTGAGGCTAGGAGAGCTGAGGGGTGGCGAGGAGAGAAGGATCCCACTTGACCTAGCGGCAGACTGTGGCTTTACACTGGTTGCTTACAGCTACCTGGAGGGTGGAAGAGAGGATCAGTTAAGGACAGGCGAAGTCGCTGTCGGATTCCAAGAGAAAGGCGACGGTCGCTGCTGCGGGGTCAGAGATATGGGGCTGAGCATCGGCGGCGAGAGGCGGAGCAGCTGCTGTGCCGAGAGATGGGGCTACCTTGACCCGTTCATGGCGCGGCGATGGGCTAAGCATTTCAACGTGTACAGGGCCTGAGTAGAGAGATTGGGGGCTCGATGATCTGCTCAGCAAGTCCCGTTACCAGTTTGACAAAATATGATTCTTGTTGGTTCTTTTTTACATTCCTGCAAGCTTCTCAGGGCACTGTTTGCATTTTCTTTCTTTTTTTTGGCTTTTGTTGTGGATCTGAATCCATATGAGATGTCTGGTTTCCATCATATGTATGCTGAGGTTTTTCTGTCATTCTCGATCTGTATGTGAATCAGAAGTTGAACAAAGCTCACCAGAACGAAAGATGGCAGTACTGGCGTAAGTCTGCTAACTATGAATGTCAGGAAGTGGTGCTATGAAAACTGACGGTGACACGTGAAACAAGAAGAATAATCAGGAACATAAGACAAAGATTTAATATGAAAAACCTTTATAGAAAAAAGAACTATGAACGTATAATTGACGAAATCACTATACAGGGGGAGGAATTACATAACACTCTTGGCATCAGGGGCGGAACCAGAACGAAAATAATCGGGGTTTACCATTTCACCACACATATAGGACGTGTTCTTTTTGCCTTTTGGCTTCGGTTTTTGACTTATAGCTTCTCCGGAAGTTAAAACACCAAACATTGAAATGAGGCGGCCTCTCAAAGCAAAATTTTCAAACAGTTTTCCGAGCATAAAACCGTGTGTGTCATTCGTGTCGACGTCTTTATCGTCCGCTGTTATATCAAAAAATAATTATCTTAGTCGCTAATGTCAATGACACCTAAATTGTCTTAGTCGCTTGCTTGTGGCGGGTTGTGCTTTACCACGTTTGCCTCTGCTTTCGCACTTTATGTAATGTAGATATTTGGCATAACAATCCTATTGTAAACTCGACCTGACATGATCTATTTGAACTCTGGTATTGTAATGGTGTTAGTCGCTGGACTCTTGCTCTTGGTGATAGCAAGATCCTTACTCTCATGGAGAGGATGACACTAGGAGATGGGGCAAGTTTTCTTGTTTATTGCTCACACAATGCCATGCCAACCTGAGGGGTTGGAGATACATATTTATAGGCTGAGAACCAGCCAAGCATATGCTAAGATGCTATCCTAGATGCTGTCCTAAAGCGGTCAATATGCTGTCCTAAAGCAAAAGCAGATGCTGTCCTAAAAGTAGATGCTGTCCTAAAAGCAGATGCTGTCCTAAAGCAAAAGCAGATGCTGTCCTAAAAGCAGATGCTGTCCTAAAGCAAAAGCAGATGCTGTCCTAAAGCAGTCAAAAAACAAAAACTACCACAGCCCCACAAAGACCACAGTACAGGGATTTATTCATCATTCTCCCCCTAAGTCTTGTGCGTTGTCTTGTGGGAGGATCGAACCATCCTGATCTTGGAGCAGAGCTCAAGGAACTTGATCCTTCCAAGAGGCTTGGTGAGCAGATCCGCAAGCTGATCCGTGGTGTTGATGTAGCTTGCCTTGATGCTTCCTTCATCCAAGCAGCCTCGGATGAAATGGTACTTCACCCGGATGTGCTTGCTCCGTTCATGAAAAACGGGGTTCTTTGCCAGGGCTAGAGCGGACTTGCTGTCCACCCTGAGCTCCACTGCTTCAGTGTCCCTGCCGAGGAGATCACCAAGCAGTCGAGCGAGCCAGAGCGCCTGAGTCGAAACGGTGGAAGCCGCTATGTACTCGGCCTCACAGCTAGACAGGGCCACCACCTGCTGCTTGACTGACTGCCAGCTAACGAGGCACTTGCCGAGGAAGAAGAGAATCCCGCTTGTGCTCTTGCTGGTGTCAATGTCGCCTGCGTGGTCGCTGTCGCTGTACCCGATGAAGTGTGCCGCGTCGGGACACCTCGGGTAGTGCAAGCCGTAGTCGGAGGTGCCCGCAACATAGCGGAGGATCCTCTTTACGGCCTGCTGATGCTCCGTCGTCGGTCGCTGCATGAACCGACTGACGTAGCCGACGGCGAACGCCAAATCCGGACGCGTGTGGACGAGGTAGCGAAGGCTGCCCACGATGCGCCGGTACTGCGTCGCGTCCACCTCCTCCGCCGTGCTGTCGCGGCTCAGCTTCAGCCTTTCCTCCATAGGAGTGTGGGCTGGGTTGTAGTCGGTGAGCCCGCCCAGCTCGACGGTGCGCTTGGCGTAGGCGGTCTGACGAAGGGAGATACCGGAGCTGTCCTGGTGGACCTCGATCCCCAGGTAGAAGGAGAGGAGCCCCAAGTCGCTCATCTGGAAGGCGGTCTTCATCTCCGCCTTGAACGCCTCGACCTCGGCCTCCTTGGAGCCGGTGATCACCAGGTCGTCGACGTAGACGCCTACCAGCAGAGCATTGCCGCCTTTGCCCCGCCGGTAGACCGCAGCCTCGTGTGCGCTCTGCTGGAACCCCATTTGCTTGAGGGTGGAGTCCAGCTTAGCGTTCCAGGCTCGTGGTGCCTGCCGCAAGCCGTAGAGGGCCTTGCGCAGGCGGAGAACCTTGCCCTCCTTGCCGGAGATGACGAATCCCGGCGGCTGACGGACGTAGACCTCCTCCTTTAAATCGCCGTTGAGGAAGGCGGACTTGACGTCCATGTGATGGACGCGCCAATCCTCCTGGGCTGCAAGTGCGAGAAGACGAACGGACTCCATGCGCGCGACGGGTGCGAAGGCGTCATCGAAGTCGACCCCCTCCTGCTGCACGAAGCCTCGTGCTACCAAGCGAGCCTTGTGCTTGACGATGACGCCGGCTTCATCCCGCTTCAGCTTGAACACCCACTTAAGGGTGATCGCGTGGTGACCGGCAGGAAGATCCGCCAGCTCCCACGTCCGGTTCCGCTCGACGGCGTCCATCTCCTGCTTCATCGCGACACGCCACGCCGCGTCTCCCTCCGCCTCAGCGAAGGAGCGAGGCTCGCCGTCGTCGCACGCCAAGTGCAGCTCCGCCTCGAAGTCGCGCTGCGCCAGTCCAGGGACGGGCAACTCGCCGAGGATGTTGTCCATGGTATGATAGCGCAGAGGTTCGTCGTCATGGTAGACGTCGACGCGGTCCTCGTCGTGAGATAGCGGAGTAGCGAACTCCACCATGCGTTGCTCGTCGTGGACCGAAGCTGTTGGGGCCGATCCCGGTGGTGTGGCCGCCGGTGCAGGAGAGTGGTGAGCCGGTGGTGAAGAGTGGGGCGTAGCCGGTGCCGAATGTGGTGGAGCACTCGCCAGAGCTGGTGGCGAGCAAGGTGTCGAGGTGGACGAGCTCGGTGAAGACGAGCTGCTAGCTCCCCCGGCTCTCTCGAAGTGGACGTAGTCGATAACAAAGTCCCTGAGAGTCGAAGTCGAACCGTCGTCCACCGCCTTGTCCACGTCCAGCCTTGCCCTTCGTCGAACACAACGTCACGCGAGATGCGGACTCGCTGTGTGTCAGGGTCGAGGATGCGGTAGGCCTTCGAGCCCTCCGCGTAGCCGATGAACACTCCCGGAGTGCTCCTGTCATCGAGCTTACCGATGTGGCCAAACTCCTTGGCGAACGCGAGGGAGCCGAAGACCCGCAAGTGGGAGACCGCCGGCTTGCGCCCATGCCAAGCCTCGTACGGCGTCCTGCCGTCGAGCGCCTTGGTAGGCGAGCGGTTGAGGATGTAGACGGCCGTCACCACCGCCTCTCCCCAGAAGACAGCCAGCATCCCCCTCTGCTTGAAGAGGGCCCGAGCCATCCCCACAACCGTCTGGTTGCGCCGCTCGACGACGCCGTTCTTCTGCGGGCTGTACGGCGCGGAGTAGTGGCGCTGAATGCCCTCATCAGCGCAGTACGACGCGAATTCAGCCGCCGTGAATTCGCCGCCATTGTCTGTGCGCAGCACACGCAGCTTGCGGCCGCACTCCGCCTCCGCAACAGCCTGCGTGCGCCTGATGGCGTCCGCAGCCTCTCCCTTGCTGCCGAGGACCATCACCCACATGTAGCGGGAGAGGTCGTCGACGAGCAGCAGGAAGTAGCGTCGTCCTCCTGGTGTGGCCGGTGTCACCGGGCCACACAAGTCCCCGTGCACGAGCTCGAGCCTCTCCTTAGCTCGGAAACTCGCCTGCTGGGGAAAGGGGAGTCGCCTCTGCTTCGTCAACACGCAGACGTCGCAGAGCTGCTCCACATGGTCAAGGCACGGCAGGCCTCGCACCATTTCCGTGACACTGAGCCGCTTCAGGGCCTCGAAGTGAAGGTGCCCAAAGCGCTCGTGCCACTGCCACGCCTCGTCGTCCCGACGAGCTGCGAGACAGATGGGTTGTGCCACCTGCACGTGAAGAGTGTAGAGTCGATTTGCGCCTCTGGTTACCTTGGCAAGGAGGCGGCGTCGAAGATCCCAAATCCGCAGCACCCCGTGCTCGATCTCGACACGCGAGCCGTTCTCATCCAGCTGTCCCAAGCTGATGATGGAGTTCCGCAGATCGGGGATGTAGTAGACGCCGGTGAGCAGCCGGTGCTCGCCAGTCTTGGCGACGAAGACGACAGAGCCGACGCCCTTGATCTCCACGGCGGAGGCATCGCCGAACTTGACGGTGCCTCGAACGCCTGAGTCGAGCTCGGAGAAGAACTCCCGCCGCCCGGTCATGTGGTGGGTGGCGCCGGTGTCGAGGCACCACCCGTCGGTCTTGTCATTGCCGGAACTGTCGCCGAGGAGGGCGTGTGCTTTTGGCTCGTCAAGGTGGAGGAGAGCCACTGCGGCCGGTGCCGCTGGAGGTAGTTCGATGCTCGCATGAGCAATGAACAGGACCGGCTGCTCCTCCTCCGCTTGCGTGACGTGGGCCTGGCCGCGTCGTGGCTGTCGACACTCCTTGGCCCAGTGACCAAGCTTGCCGCAGTTGTGGCAAGAGTCGTCTCGTGCCGGCTTTTGCTTGCCAGCATCGCCGCCCTGGGCGCCTTTGCGCGGCTTGCCGCGCTTGCCACTCTTGCGGCCGCCTGTCGTGGAAGAAGGCTCCCCCTTCTTCTTGTCACCTTGGCCGGCTTCCCACTGCTCCCGAGTGAGGAGGAGCTTCCCGCCAATGGTGACGGGTCCCGAGGGGCGCTGTGGCTCATCGCTGTCAACGACCTTGAGGCGACCCAACGCCTCCTCGATCGTCATCGTGGAGAGGTCCAGCAGAGACTCGATCGAGCGAACCATCTGCTTGTACTTCTCGGGGACGCAGCGGAAGAGCTTTTCCACAGCTCTCCTCGCCGTAGGTGTCGTCACCGAACTGCACCAACTTCTGCAACAGAGTGTTGAGACGGAGAGCAAAGTCATCAACGTCCTCACCTGGCTTGAAGGCCAGGTGCTCCCACTCCGTGCGTAGTGCCTGCAATGTAGACTTGCGGGCGCGGTCGCTGCCGATGCGTGCTGCAGCGATGGCGTCCCAAGCCTCTTTGGCAGTCCGCTTGTTGGTAAGCGAGAACTGCATCTCGGGCGGGACTGCGGCGATGAGAGCATCCAGCGCCCGTCGATCCTGGTCGTAGTCGACGTCGCCGTACCGGACTGCATCCCACATATGCCGCACCTGGAGCTTCACCCTCATCACCGCAGCCCACTCGACGTAGTTGGTCTTGGTGAGGGTAGGCCACCCGCCGCCGGGGCCGACGTCCCTGACGACAGCCTGGTACTCGTGGTGACCACGGTACTGAACCGGGGAGAGAGAGCCACGTTGCCTGTGAGGGCCGCGCTCTCCGTCGACCCGTACGCCGCCGCCGTGCGTGCCTCCTCCAGGAGCGCCGCCGGCGCGTCCGCGCCTGTCTGGGCTGCCGCCGCGCTCGTGGGCGTGCGCGGCTACCCATTGCGCCGCTCGCCCTTGCGCTGCCTCCCTCTCCAGCAGCTGAGGGTCCGCGTCGGCGCCGCCATCAACAGAGCCGGAGCTGCTGTTGCTGCCGCGCAGAGCCTTGACCTCTGCTGCTGCCGCACGCGCTGCATCTGCCGCCGCCGCTGCTTCCACCTCCGCCCTGGCTGCTGCCAGCTCCGCCGCTGCCAGCCTTGACGCCCTTTCCGCCGCCGCAGCGGTCTCTGCCGCCGCTCGCTCGCGCTGCTCTGCCGCGACGAGCTCGGCCGTCTGCTGACGCCGCATGCTCGAGGCGACCGAGCGCTGAGACTGCCCTGCGGACATGGCGCGCTACTGGGGGGCTGTTGCGTGGAGAGAGGGCTGCTTCTGACGAGCTGCCGCCCGTCTCCGGAGAGGAGTGAGCGGGGACAGCCGGAGCTGCTGCTGCTACCGGCCGGGGCTGCTGCGAGGCCGGAGAAGGAGATGAGCAGGAGATGCTCAGGCTACAGGATACTAAGGCTCTGATACCACTTGTTAGTCGCTGGACTCTTGCTCTTGGTGATAGCAAGATCCTTACTCTCATGGAGAGGATGACACTAGGAGATGGGGCAAGTTTTCTTGTTTATTGCTCACACAATGCCATGCCAACCTGAGGGGTTGGAGATACATATTTATAGGCTGAGAACCAGCCAAGCATATGCTAAGATGCTATCCTAGATGCTGTCCTAAAGCGGTCAATATGCTGTCCTAAAGCAAAAGCAGATGCTGTCCTAAAAGCAGATGCTGTCCTAAAAGTAGATGCTGTCCTAAAAGCAGATGCTGTCCTAAAGCAAAAGCAGATGCTGTCCTAAAGCAAAAGCAGATGCTGTCCTAAAGCAGTCAAAAACAAAAACTACCACAGCCCCACAAAGACCACAGTACAGGGACTTATTCATCAAATGGTATGGTATTTATCGTGTATGCAATGATCTAGTAATGTAGCTGTGAGCACTATCTACTAATCCAGAAAATAGTACGGTAGAATTATAAAGGATTTTGGATTAATAAAATCCGGGCCTGACAGAACTAACTCCTCATTTTCTTTCCTTCCCTAATAATAAATATGGACCTTTAGTCCTAGCCAAAAAATAAGGGGATCTTAAGTCAGATAAGTACAATGCAATACTGTTCCCAAATAATCAATATGGATTTTAGAATCACGTACAATACAACTACATTGTTCAGTTTAAGCGGCAAGAGCATGAACATTGAAGTTACATGGGAAGGCCTGAATGTATCAAAGTATGAAGATCATACGTCAATCTACAAAGAGAACATGCAGATGGTAACCTGCTCAGCATCAGTTATGTGCTCTCGAAGCCAAATATTCGGAAAACACCTGCAAAAAACAATAAAGGGTAAGAGCCTAATTTGATTAAAGCTTTCTAGTCATAAGTACCACTTCCATCCATTTTTGTGCCACTTTCCCTTTTATAATGTTACGAACTGAAATTAGTGCATCTGAAGTTAATAAAATTGGTTATGTGGTAGCAAGTGAAGCTAGATATTTCTTTCATTCGACCAAACTAAAAAGAGTGGATTGCAGCAACCATACCTTCATCAGCCTGGTACTTGTTCTTGTCATCTCCTGCATAAGCCAGCAGGTCATACTTAGGGTTCCATTCAACACTATTCATAGCAGCCTTACATGGAATCTGATGAATCGATCGTCCAGTCTGAACATTGGCCTGATGGAAGAACACAGATGCAAAAGAAATTATTCTTGACAACAGTTATCCTCAGGTCATAAAGAAATTACACTGATCAGAAATGAAACTTAGCACATGTTGCGACCACTCACAATGTCAATGAAAGGATCTTCACTGGCATATGCAATAAATTCTCCAGTATGACTGAAGCTAACTGTTCTTACAGGCCACCTGAAAAAAAAAAGAGAACAAAAACAGAGAAATCGGTAGAAATGTTCTATGCTTCCCAAAACTGAAAGTATGGTTACCTGGATCATACTTAGATTAACATTTGAATGATTGTTTTCAATACACAGGTAGTCTCGATCAGAAAAGTAGCTAACCCTGAATTTAGTGAAGCATTTACGCTTCACGGCTATTTTTAACATGTTTGGAGAAAAAAGTTTGGGTTATAAGATTAGTCAGACCCAAAGCCTCTTATGCTTAACATTTTAAGCAGTTTTGATGTCATTTTATTAAAAGTTAATAAAATGTAAGTACGGTGGAAAACACCCCAAAAGATTACACGCAACCTGGAAGTCCACACTGTCATCAGGACTTGGGAAGTGATGGGCAACATCAAAGCTAATGCCCAGTGCCCACATTATTCAGTAATTTCAATTGCATTGACATGCTTTTTGGGCAATGAAAACATCCTGCCACTTCCAGGGCAAACTCAAAAGTCCTGGCTCAAACCTAACTAAAACACAATGGTCCAACTGAATATTAATGGCAACAGAAAACTCAGGTTGATTCAAATAAAAGCATTTGGAATCATTGCTACAATATCATAGTACGATACATAGTAAAGATCACAAGCAAGAAGAAAACATACTCAAGTTTTGTGAAGGTTCTAATGCATAGCACACAAGCAAGAGGAAAACATACTCAAGTTTTGTGAAGGTTCTAATGCATAGCAACTCTTTGACATTCCAAAGACTGACAAGTGAATCTGCACTTCCAACAGCAAAATACCTGGCATCAACACATTCTGTAAGTGTCACCATCAAAATAATTAAAATATCACTGAATATTCAGACCAAAAAGAAACCAGGTAATTGCCAGATAATTGTGTAAAAAATTATGCTATAACTGCACTAATGCATGAATTTATTTGCATACCTTTGAGGGCCATGACTTGGTACTTTTCCACATAATTAGTCTATCTCTATCGAGGCTCACAGTTTACAACAGTTTCTGTCAGAGTCCTTCGATCTCAAGGCGTAGCGGTGGGTAGCAGCCCGGGGAACCTGGCCCTGGCGCCGGCCGGTTCCTCCTTGGCCGTGAGACGCCAGCCGGGAGCGGGAGATAGAACAGAGGTGAGGAAGGAACTTCTTATTATTTCTTATGTTCCCCTCTTTTGATTACATCGCTATTTATATAAGAAAGATCTGAGTCCGGTTTATGATACCGTCTCCTAATCGATCTCTGCTAATAGAACGGCTAAGCCGTGCTGGAAACAAACTCTATGAATTAAAACGGCTAAGCCGTGTTGCAAACGACTGGGCACAGTCGAACTAACAAAAGGACTGGACACCGCCAGGATTAGGGTTTAGGTTTTGGTCGGCGGTGATAGACTATGACATCTCTCCCCTCCTCGCGAAGAAGCTCGTCCTCGAGCTTGAAGGTTGGATAAGTCTCCTGAAAAAGGGGTAACGGAACCCATGAAGCGTCAGCGACAGACATACCTGTCCACTGAACAAGAGCTTGCAACTGTCCCTGCCGTTGTTCAGTCTTCAACACCCGCAACGGAGTTGGCAGTACGCGACCATGCTGGAGGAGGGGCAATGGCGGAGGATTGGATGGTGGAACCCCTTGAAACTGCTTCAATAAGCCGACATGGAAGACATCATGCAGTCTAGCTGATGGTGGGAAATCTAGTTTGTAAGCAACCGACCCAATCCGCTCCAAGATCCTGTAAGGACCAAAATATTTTGGTCCCAACTTGCTCCCCACCGAAAACCCGAGAGAGGCAGCCGGCCTATGGAGGAGGCGCAACCAAACCCAATCGCCCACAGCGAAAGAAATGTCGCGGTGATGGTTGTCATAGTATTTCTTTGCATACTGCTGGGCTTGAAGCAGACGATCACGAATATCATGCAGAAACTGGTCACGGTCCAGCAGAGATGCTTCTACGGCCTGGACAGCAGCTGTTCCTTTTTCATAGGTGCGCAGAGTTGGTGGATCCCGGCCGTAGACCACTTTGAAGGGGGTCTCCCGCAATGAAGAATGAAAGGAGGTGTTATAACAATACTCAGCCCAAGGTAACCATTCCAACCATTGACGAGGGCGATCTCCAGTGAAGCAACGCAAATACATGGTAATCACTTTATTCACTGCCTCGGTTTGTCCATCCGACTGAGGGTGATATGCTGAAGTGAGGTGTAGCCGAATGCCCGCAAGACGGAACAAATCTTGCCAAAAGTTGCTAGTAAAAACTGGGTCGCGATCACTCACAATTGATGTAGGAATCCCGTGGAGGCGCACAATCTCATTGAAGAAAACACGAGCAACTGTTGTGGCGGAGTACGGGTGAGCAAGGGGAAGAAAATGCGCATATTTGGAAAAGCGATCAATAACCGAGAGGATGACTGTTTTGCCATGTACGCGGGGCAGTCCTTCAACAAAATCCATTGCAATATCAGACCATGGCTGAGTTGGAACTTCTAATGGTTGCAGCAGGCCCGCGGGGTGGAGGTGTTCAATTTTGTTGCGCTGACAAACAATGCAAGATCGCACAAATTCCTGCACTAGCTGTTTGGCTCCAGGAATATGAAAATCTCTGCGCAAGCGACACAAAGTCTTCTGAGTTCCCTCGTGAGCGGCAGAGCCGATGTGAGGAGGGACTGCACTGTTGGTGATGAAGCTGGTACAAAGATGCGGCCAGAGTACAAGATGAGGTCGTCCCGAACGGACCAAGGGGAGCCCAGCGCACCTGACTCAATATCAGACCGGAGCTTCTGTAATTCCGGGACAGTGAAAACCTCATTACGCAGCTCTGGGAAGATGGCAAATGTCGGTGCCGAGAGAGCCATCAAGCTGGGCGGGGGGCAGTCGCGCCGAGACAGAGCATCGGCGACGGTGTTGAGGCGGCCTGGCCGAAATTCAACGGTGAAATCATAGCCGAAAAGCTTGCTTACCCAGTGATGTTGCGGGATAGTGGACAAGCGCTGATCCAGCAAGAACTTCAAGCTATAATGATCCGTGCGAATAAGGAAAGTGCGTCCCCATAAATATGGTCTCCAATGTCGAACTGCTTGGACAAGACCAATTAATTCTCGCTCATACGCGGGCAGTTTGGAATGGCGAGGGACTACTGGGCGGCTGAAAAAAGCAATTGGTCCGGAGTCCTGGTGAAGAACAGCACCAATTCCAGTCCCGGAAGCATCACATTCAACCGTAAACAGTTGATTGAAGTCAGGCATATGCAGAACGGGAGCTGTCGACAATGCTTGTTTTAGGGCCTCAAAAGCTTGCTGAGCCTCGGGAGACCATCCAAAAGCTTCCTTCTTAAGTAGATTTGTGAGAGGCGCTGCGATTTTGCCAAAATCGCGGATAAATTTGCGGTAATAGCCTGCCAGACCTAGGAATCCACGCAATGCTTTGACTGTTTTGGGCTGTGGCCATTCTGCAATTGCTTGCACTTTGGAGGGATCCATGGCGACACCTCCCTCCGAAATGACATGGCCTAAATAAGAAACCGAAGAAAGGCCAAAGGAACACTTTGATTGTTTGAGGAATAGCGCATGCTGTCGAAGCAGTGAGAAAACCATGCGAATGTGCCGCAAATGATCCGACCAAGATGGGCTATAGATCAATATGTCATCAAAGAAGACCAAGACGAAACTTCTCAAGTAGGGCCGGAGAATAGCCTGCATCAATGCCTGGAAAGTGGCTGGCGCGTTAGTCAATCCAAACGGCATAACCAAGAACTCAAAGAGACCCTCATGTGTCCGGAAGGCTGTCATGAAGATATCATCTGGGTGCATGCGAACTTGGTGATATCCTGACCGAAGGTCCAGTTTGGTGAAGAACCGGGCACCCCTTAATTCATCCAATAGCTCGTCGACCACCGGTATTGGAAATTTGTCTTTGACGGTCAGCTCATTGAGTGCGCGATAGTCGACACAGAAGCGCCAAGTATTATCATGTTTTTTGACCAATAAGACTGGAGAGGAGAAACAGGAGTGGCTGCGGCGAATGATGCCGCGCTTGAGCATGTCGGCGCATTGTCGCTCCAGCTCGTCCTTCTGGTGGTGTGGATAGCGATATGGTCGGACGGAAACAGGGGCTGCCCCCGGGCGAAGATGGATGCGGTGGTCATGTGGGCGGACCGGAGGAAGCCCAGTCGGTTCTGCAAAAAGATCATCAAACTCCTCCAGAAGAGGCTGTAGTCCGTCATGCCCAGTCTGAACCAGCGCTAGCGTCGGTCGCTCCTTGGAGAGCCCTTGCCATTGAATCCGTCTGCCATCCAGCCAGAACATCATAGTCAATTCGTCGAAATCCCAACGAATTGGTCCCAAAGTTTTAAGCCACTGGACACCGAGAACGATATCAAATCCATCCAGAGGGATTGCATAAGCTGTTATGGAGAACTGGGTCTGGTGGACTGAGAGTTGCAATTGATGACAAACTCCGGAGCAATCGAGTTGGTCTCCATTGGCGATTTTCACTCGCAGGCCTTGGCAGGGCAGCAAGTGCGCCCCGGTGGCGCGAACCCGGGCGCTGATGAAGTTATGCGTGGATCCCGAGTCCACTAGCGCTACGAAGGTTTGGGCTCCGATGGAGACGGAAAGCTGCATGGTGCCTCCAGTAGATGCTCCTGTGACGGCATGTAATGATATTTCCGGAGCTGCGTCCTCGACATTCAGAGCGTGAAGTCCCCCCTGATCATCGCCTGACTCTCCGTCCTCATTCATGTCAATATAGGTGAGAAAAGGCTGCTTACAACGGTGGCCGGGCTGAAACTTTTCGTCGCAGTTGTAGCATAGCCCCTTGGAGCGGCGGTCGGCCAACTCAGTTGGTGTAAGGCGACGAAACGGCTTCGTCGGTCGTTGTCCTAGTGCGGCAGCTTGTGGAGGCATATCCTGGGAGCGTCCCGTTGTTGGAACTGGCGTTGATGGCCGTTGGAAGGAGCGTCCCGGCCGTTGTTGTGGGGTAGAGTCGCCTGCGGGTATTTGTGCACGGCGTTCATACGCGCGGGCGAGGCTCATTGCCACTTGTAGATTGGTCGGCTGTTGTAGTTCAACATCCGTCCTGAGAGGTTCCCTTAGTCCAGCCGTAAAGATCTGAACTTGCTGAAGAGGTAATAGTCGGTCCGCACGGCAGAGGAGTGCTAAGAACTTGGCCTGGAACTCGCTGACAGTGCCAGTTTGGCGAAGTTGAGTCAATTCCCCCAAAGGATTGCTCCGGGTGGGAGGACCAAACCTCATGTGACACAGATCCTTGAATTGATCCCACGTTGGTTGGCCGTCGTCGCGCTCCAGTTGGTAATACCACTGCTGAGCAATCCCCGTGAGGTGGTAAGACGCTAGCCAGACTTTGTCCCCTTCTTCCGTTCGCTGCCCGCGGAAGAACTGGTCACATCGGTTAAGCCAGGACAAAGGATCATCGGAACCGTCATAGGTGGGGAATTCAAGTTTGTGGTAGCGCGGTGCACTGGCAGAAGCGTTTGGAGTTGTCTGGAATCGTGGCGGTAGGGGTGCTTGTGGTGGCAGAGATGGTTGCGGGTTGAATCGTGGTATGGATGGTGGCGGGCGGAGCATGGAGTGGATCGCCGAACTCTCCAAGGGCGGGCCTGTTGCCGCCGGTGCCGTGTAAGCCGCAGGGAATGAATCCCCTAGACCGGCGGCGGGTGGAACTTTGCCAGGCGTGGAAGAGATTGCCGCCGATGGGATTGGCAAGAGCCCCGGAGCGGAAAACGAGAACACACCCTCGGATTCAATGGCCGCCAGTTTGGTGCTGGTGACGATGCTCTGCTGTGCTAAGTCAGCAATCTGGGTCTTCATCTCTGCGTTTTGCTGCGCAATCTTCGTCATCTGATCTTGGAGCGCCTTGAACATGGCAGTCACCGAGCTCGCCTCTTCTCCGGAATCAGAACCCGGCATGGCTGATACCAAGTTGTCAGAGTCCTTCGATCTCAAGGCGTAGCGGTGGGTAGCAGCCCGGGGAACCTGGCCCTGGCGCCGGCCGGTTCCTCCTTGGCCGTGAGACGCCAGCCGGGAGCGGGAGATAGAACAGAGGTGAGGAAGGAACTTCTTATTATTTCTTATGTTCCCCTCTTTTGATTACATCGCTATTTATATAAGAAAGATCTGAGTCCGGTTTATGATACCGTCTCCTAATCGATCTCTGCTAATAGAACGGCTAAGCCGTGCTGGAAACAAACTCTATGAATTAAAACGGCTAAGCCGTGTTGCAAACGACTGGGCACAGTCGAACAAACAAAAGGACTGGACACCGCCAGGATTAGGGTTTAGGTTTTGGTCGGCGCCTCGGCGGTGATAGACTATGACAGTTTCATACAAAAAAAGGGATTGAAGTTCACGCAGTGTGTAGCAGAGATAATAATCTTGGCCAGGTGGCAAACTAATTTGCACCGTCTCTACATAAACTATGAATTCAGTATCCTAGGTATTTATGGGCCTAGCACTCTTATCCTTTAAAACTCACTTATGGGTAGGAAATACTAGGTATTCATTTACTCAAAGAGTCAAAGCTCAAAGGTAGCTAGGATAGAATTTCCTTTTGATCTAAAGATGGAGCTAGGATACAATTTCAGTAGCTCTCAATATTCTAATAGCCAGAATATCAGTTTAATAGTTTCACTTGTGCCTATATTACCCTGAAATAAGAAGTCACTAACCATGGCACAAATGTAAGCACGTGTTTAAAGCATTTCTAGAGTCAAGTGTTAAATCAAACAGTATATCAGACAACCCAAATAACTACAGTGTAAAAAAATGCATGGGATCATCTAGATCCAGAGAATGAAGAAACTGAAAAATGAATGAATTTTCACCTATCAAGGGGATCCATTGCAATGCAATAGCAGCCTGCTGTGTGAGCATTCAATTTGCAGACTGCGTCAGGGGAAAAAGGATAGCCAAGCACCTCAACATATCCTACATAAACAACAAACCATGTGGCAACATTTGCATTAACTAATGTGATATTAACACTTGAAATCTGACAACATCTAGGCTCTTTTTTTTTTCAGAAATCAGAATTGATAAGAGCTTAGTGATGCATAATTAAGGAAAGAGAAGACATCTCAGTATCTTACCAAGCCCAGTAGTGATAAAGAATAAATCTCCAGTTTTATTCCATGCAATCTCATTGATCTGAGGAATAAACCAATAATTTACTTCAGAAATGACTAATGACATTAAGCAATAATATGCAAACTAGGAAAAGTACAAAAAATTGAGAACTGCAAGAAATTGAAAATATGAAGCTTAGAAGAAAGGTATAAACATCAGTAATACAGTAAATTGAAAAAAAAAGTAGGTAGATTTAACTGGTAAATTCGTACATCAGCATTCATTCAAAGTATCAGTGGGCAATTTTTCTGTCTCAGGCAAGCACATATGCACATGCTGCTCACTATATTTCTTTTCACATGCATATATGCATGTTCATCCAAAACAATAGTTGGATCAAAACAAAGAAATGCTACACAATGTTTCACAGATCCAATCTTCATTGGGAAGTACCTCATAAGAAAACTTGTGTTTGTGAATTGCTTTTAGCTTCCGAACATCCACTATTGTCAGCTCATCCTCCTACAAATAATTAGCAGCAGCTGTTATCGTACTGTATGATTTGATTAAACTAGTAATTCATAAAGTAAACGCATACGGTGTACACTTTTAGGAACCATGCTAGCTACCTTACTTGACCTTCCAAAATAACATTTCATTTCACTAATTATTACAAACTTTACCATTGCTTCCCATGCTCAAGAACACTTCTAATTTAACACAGCGAAAGCATGTAAGACTTCCATGTAATTGATTTGCTAATTTGTGTTATATGCACATCTCCAGATGCATCCGTACGAAACTATGTTGTGTTGATTCTCAGATACTGGTACAGGATATGGCGATGCAGCATATTCCCCAAAACACCAATACAGTGGTATGGCTACATATTTATATGCATTATATAATTTGATTTGTAGCATCATACTTAGGTTCACAAAAGATCTAATTTTCTAGCTAACTTACACAATGTATAAACTGAAAAAATACCTGCAGCAGAATAACAGAGCTAAACGGATAGAAAGAACACCCACATTGCATTAATCCAATGTAATGGACCCATCTTCTGTTATTGTATATGCACATCAAATGCATAATTCTTATAATGTATAGCATTCTTGGAGATACCAGACAGAATGGATTAGGCAATGTAAACCTTGTTTCCAACAGCTATTTGAGTACCATCATGTTTATATGTGATGTTGATGTTTTCTCCACTGAGTTCAACAACCTGACATTTTCCACCTGGGGAAAAACACAAAGCTAGTTTGAGAAAAAGCTGGATAAAGAAATATAACTTGATGAACAGGTAAACTGTCATGAACCGGGGTAAACACCACCACGAAGATGGCCGGATGGCGTCGGCGTAGAGAGAGAGAGATTTAGACGAGGACGACTTTGATATTTCTCTGATTGATTTCAATAGCATGCGGTAGCCCTCTTTATATAGATGGACTCCCCCTAACAGATAGAGTCTAATACCAATCCTATCTCTAATAATATAGAAACTCATATCATATCTCTAATTATATCTCTAACAAGGGAAACTAATTTCTAACTCAAATAGAAACCAATCTCTATTTCCTAATACTTCACTGACTAGACCCAAAGCCCACCCCTATGACATTACACCCCTCCCGGACATGCAGCTCGTCCTCGAGCTGCTAGGCGGCGGTCATGGCACAATGGAAGACCTTTGATGCCGGTGTAGAAGACGAACGGTGGCGGGGTCCTCCAGCGGATAGAGACGATCGGCCAGATCCAAGCGGAACAAGGCTAAACAATGCCTGCAAAATAATTTTTTTTGAATTTTTTTCTTACTTTTTCTTTTTTTGATTTTTTTTGCCTGAACTAAGCGGTCAGTTTTAAAAGCCGACTGACACCACGAACGCATGGTCAGTCGGTGACCTGTGGTCGCGAGCGGCGACTAAAGGCGCGACGGCGGTTCCCGGCGACCCACGGCGGCCGGCGACGGCGAAGAGCGGCGGCGGCGGTTCCGGGCAAGGGCGGCTTCGGGAAGGCGACGTCCCCGGCGGCGGTTGGAGCGGCTTGAGCGCTGGACCGGTGGTGGTTGGAGCGGCATCGAGCACTGGACCGGCGGTAGGTGGAGTGGCCGCGACGGAGCGGTCGGCGGAGCGGCGGCTGGAGAGGCAACGGCTGGCAGCTCGGGCGAAGGCGGACCGAGCGGCGGCGGCAGCACAAGCGGAGGCGGATCTGGAGCGGTCTGGCATCTCCGAGCACGGAAATGGCGACCAGCGGAGCAGCAGAGAGCGGTGCGGCTTCGGCCGCAGGGGAAGGCCTCGCGGCGTCCGCGGCCTCCAACGGCGGCGGCTTCGACACGGGCGGAGGAGGCCCGAGCTGCGGCGGCAGCGGCTCGGCGGAGGCAACCCAGGCGACAAATGGCGACTCGCGACCGAGGACGGCGACGCCGGGCGACCGTCGTGGATCCAGCAACGGATGGAGGCAGCTGGCCGAATCCAAGCAGAACCAACCCAACTGGGTTCGGATCTCGCGGATCCGGCGTCGGAGTCCAGCGAGCGGCGGCGTCGGTGAAGAGTCCGGCGTCGGGAAGACTCCGAACGGGAAGACCCCGAAGCGAGACGGTGACGCCAGATCCAGTGCAGGCGGAGCACGAGCGCGCGGTCGGCGCCGCTGGTGAGGGCGGCCTGCGCGAGGAGGCGAGGGCTGCGGCCAACGACGGAAGGTTACCGGCGGCGGCGGCCGACGGCGGGTGTGGCGCTGGACGAAGACACTGGAGAAGATGCTGCGGTGATGTGGTCGGCGGCATCTGGCGGTGGTTGTGGTTCTTGATTTTGTTGTTGAGGATCTGGTGTTGGATGTTGCCGTGCCTTCTTCATCTCTTGTAGCTTCTTCATCATATTCTCAAAGGATTCCTTTAATTCATTCACTTGCTTGCTCATATCGTCCATCAAGGTTACCATCCGATTGTAGCGCACTTGGTCATCCATGCGCTCTGCAGAAACCATGGTAGCAGAAGTCATGAGAAGGGACCGACTGCTCTGATACCAAGTTGTCACGAACCGGGGTAAACACCACCACGAAGATGGCCGGATGGTGTCGGCGTAGAGAGAGATTTAGACGAGGAAGACTTTGATATTTCTTTGATTGATTTCAATAGCATGCGGTAGCCCTCTTTATATAGATGGGCTCCCCTTAACAGATAGAGTCTAATTCCAATCCTATCTCTAATAATATAGAAACTCATATCATATCTCTAATTATATCTCTAACAAAGGAAACTAATCTCTAATTCAAATAGAAACCAATCTCTATTTCCTAATACTTCACTGACTAGACCCAAGGCCCACCCCTTTGACATAAACTTCCACCATCGCAGAGCGTCAGGTAAACTTCCACCATCACACAGCGTTAACAGAAGAGACTGAAAAGTAAAATGTATCATGCTATGCCAAATATTACATACAACAAAACTAACTTCCAGGTAAGGTCATTGCACAAGAGATCTTGTCTGATAACACAAAAATCATTGTAAATGTAAATGTAGGAAATGAAAAATGGCACAAAAACAATTCATCAATTTCAGACAGCAAAGCTAACATTCTTTAAGAATGCTGAACAAAACAGGATATTTTAGCACCTTAACCTTCAAGGATGAAGTGTACTACTTACTTCGAGCATCCCAAAGGCGAATCGACTTGTCAGCAGCTGCAGTAGCTACTGTATCAGGATGCTTTGGATCCCAGCATAGCTGATCTACACTATCTGTGTGGCCTTTCAGTTCAATATCTTTAACCTTGGACTGTGCATTGTAATATGCCTTGTCAGCAAAGGTTGCAGTTTGGAACTTTGAATGAAATAGAAATTTAAGCTAAAAGATCAAAGTCATCCTTAAGCAATCAAACCAATTTATTGTAGCTAAAACTTCATTTACAGCTTCAGAACTTGTTCTTAACATTCCAGTCTGTTGAGAATGAAATTCACTACACAAATTAATAAATTATGGCCACAATTTTTTTGCATATTAAACAACATTGTGCATCCGGTTGCAGTTAACTAAGGAACAAAACAAACAAGAAATGCAGACTTTAACATCTTAAGGTGCTCCTATTGTGCCCAAACTCTATAAACAGGGATATTACTTCAAATGCCTCTTTACAACTTCCACAATCACCAAGTTAACATATGACGTGGTAGATAGTAGTTACCCTTACACCTCTTTGGCATATAAACATGAGCATGGCAATAGAAAATGGACATGCTATCATCTTATTAACATTACGGTCATAACTAGTTGCCTGACTTCTATAGAATGGGGGATATTCCCAATTAATCATTCTGAAGATCTTTGAAATTTGTAGAAATATTCTTAATAAGAACAGGGATAAAAAAAATTTGGAGTGAATGACAACAAAAAGGGCTATCCAATTCATAAAACGCAAGGTTATTTTGGTCGAAATTAGAAAACAAGGAGAAAACGTTACATGGCCATGGGGATCAATGCTCCAGACACGTGCAGTATGATCAATAGAGCCCGAAGCAAGCTTTGTGCCTAGGCAGTTCCATGCTACAGAGTGCACCTAACAATCAAACAAAACACCATAATTATATAATAATTAACATTGATAAAAATACCAGATAAAAGCAGAACAGAGAACACAAAAAATTACAAAACCAACTAAATTATGCATGTCAAGTACTAGATTAGAAGGAAGATTATTTTTTGGAAGGTCATTAGAAGATTTAGCAACACAAGCAGCATAATTCAAGAAAGGAACCAAGAAATCCTCACAATACCATGATTTCTTCTGCAAGGAAGATGTTTCTTCACAATACTCAGTGCAACTTTACAAAGCTAGATAAGCATTAGTAGACCTCGACATTGGAGAACAGAATTTTCTTTCTTAGTATGCTGACACCAATTTCCCCATTAATCAAAAAGAACAATCACCCGACACAAAAACCTATAATTGAGAAAAAAATGATTCTTTTTTTCAGCGTGCCCTAACATTAACTCGAATCAAAATTTCACCTAAACTTTGTTCAATCTTTCTTGCTTAGCCCTAGAACAAACGAAACCACATACATACTATACGAATGAAAACACGAGAAAGAGACCAAGGAAAACACCACCACGACTTCTATTACAGAAACAAAACCGAAATACCCAAAGATTGGATCTTTCATATCTTTTTCCTCTTTCTCCCTATGATGTTAGGGCTTTAGGGATTCATATCAAGAAAAGATGCAAAGTTCAGGGGCATGGAGAGGTACCTTCTTCTTGTGGCCATGGTATTCCCTTGACACCAGGTTCTTTAAGTTCATCCCCGGTGTCGAGCAGCCGGCGCCGCCTTTCTTCTCCTCTTCTCTCCCCTCCATTCTCTGTCTAGACAGCCCCTGCTTTGTTTCAGGGGCTCGCTGTCATGTTTGGGGAGGAGAAATTTGCATTAGTTGATGGGCGGCTTGCTTTGGGCCCGGTGGGCTCCAGATAGACATGGGCTGCAGTAGGACTTTGGGTATCTTTGTCTGTCTCTTTTCAGCTATGGCTAATGATTTATGAGTATCGTTGATATCTTTTAGTCCTAATGTAAGGTCTTATTTGGAAGAGCTGTAGATTCTGAATAGCTAGCTAGTCTGAGTAGCTAGCTGGAGATTCTGAGTAGCTGGCTAATCTGAGTAGCAGCTGGTCTGAGTAGCCAGCCTGTTTGGCATCTTGGATTCTAGCTGTGCAGCTGGTATCCTGATAGATGTATTGACTGAAATGCCCTTAGGTGAGTTGATGTCCTGATTATGTATTGATAGAAGAGATATTCATACTGTAAATTTGTAGTACTTAGTTCAAACATTGAAAAACTAATATTAAAATTTCATGACAATAAATTTGACTCCAAATCATAATTTTAAATATTGTGATACCCCTGGTTGTAACATTTTATCTGTATCTGTACACAATTATGAATTTTTTTGTCCAAAATTTGTAGGACCATATATACACAAATTATGATTTTTTGCAAACTTTATGTATACATAAGCCTTTTCAAACTTGCTATGTCCTTTATACTTGTGTCAATAATAATGTTACAAGTTAAACTTTGACAAACTATACACGATGTGATACATGAATACAAGAACAAGATGCAATAATTTAGCTAACATTTACAACAAGAATAGACTACACTCCGTAATACATGAATACAAGGCTGCTCAAGCCGATCAATGAGTTCACTGACAAACAGGAGACCATGACTAAAACAACTTATTGTTCAACAAAAAAAAACAACAGGAACTCTGAAAGGGGGCCTTCCAGCATAGCATTGGTATAACACACAACCACCAAGTGCCCAGAAATCAGAACCATATGAGGGGACTCCTCCCTCTCGAAAGTACTCCGGAGCCATTTAGCATGGTGTTCCCCTCAATAGGTTGTGGCACCTGCAAGTCAGCAGGAATTCCCAGAAATCAAATGAAGATGAAATCATGAGGAAATGAAATGTTATAAGAAAAGTAAATGGAAGCTCACATCTCCAGGACGAGTCTTCTTGATGTCTTTTAAACGCCTTGCTAATCCAAAGTCGCACAGCTAGAACAGTAAGGAAAAAGAATACTGTTAATTCCATGCTATTGTCTCCTGCTTTGCAATTGCTATATTGATTTTTTTGGAGTGGTCCAGTAAGTATCTTCATGCATCCAAATTCTTTGAGCACAACGTTTGATGGTTTCAGATCACAATATATAATTCCTTGGAAATGCAAGAACCTAATGCCCAACATGTTTTGATAAAACAAATTCAACCATAAAAAAGCAGAAATAATGAAACAAGGTTACCAAGAAACTTTACTGAAGGGGGGCGCTGGGGTGGTCGGCGCCGGGGGGGGGGGGGCGGCGACGGGGAGGGGGGAGGAGAGAGGCGTGGGGGAGGAGGGGGCGCCGGGGGTGAGGGGGCCGGGGTGGGCGGCGGCGGGGAGGGGCAGGAGAGAGGCGTGGGGGAGGAGAGGTAGGAGGGGGCGCGGGGGGATCTGGGGAGGGGGCGGGGGCCGGGGGGAGAGGGGGAGTTTTATCCAGTGGCATTTGCGGGTAAATAACTTTAACTTTTAGTGACATTTTAGTGGCATTAGCCCGCGATAATCTGTGAGAAGCTGGGCTAATGCAGCTTCTTGGTCCTAGTACAATTGTGCCTTCCCAGATTTTCAGATTCTCAGTAGCTGGCCCAAAAGTTGGACTATTTGGGAGAGCTTTTGGCTACTAGAAGTAGCTAGCTTGCCTAGAATCCGAAACAAACAGGCCCTAAGTATTTGTATGAACGAATCGAATATCAATAAACCTATAAGGCTCTTTGAAAAGGTTGTTTCGATAAACTGTTTTAAAACGGCAACGGAGAAGCTGTCCTGTTTATTTATTCGAGAGAAGCCATAAGCTGAAAAGAACTGAGCAGTCCTTAGAGCGATAGAGCCCTTACATTATGCATTTAATGGCTCTATCTTTTAGCACCTACATTGGATTAGACCGGGTTCTTTTTGTGTTTAAAGTTGGCTTATGCTTGATACAGTGCGTTTTTTTAAGGCAATGTTAATAGAAAAATTATATTAAAAAGTATACTAAGTGCAGCTGTATCACCCAAAATCACATGCGACTATCTCTCTACGTACTGCCTCTCGCGAACAGGCAGAATTCAAATATTTAAACCATAAGACATAAGCCATCAGCCAAAAAAACTCACCCTATAAAATAACATCAACCTAGCAAATGTGGCGGCAAAACTACAATGACATTGATGAGCTTGTTAGGTTTGGAAAAGAGGCAAGGTGTAGGATTCCCCCTTATCTTTCCTAGTGTTTCTTTTCCAAGTAGTTAAAGAAATTGCAATGGCATTGAAACATAAAATAATATAAATTTCTAAAACCCATGTTTCAAGCGGGGCCTTAGAATGATCCTAACTTCTAAGGGCGCATCCATATTCTCGATTGGACTGTTGAGTATGAACTTCCAAGGTGAGAAGATAACGCACGTGAAAATGAGGTAAGAAAGCAATACCATAGATATAAACCAAAATACGAGAGATGGTGTTACCTAGACACTCACTTCAAGGGGGGCAGGTTCTAAGACATGTTGTTGCTCATATCTCCAAGCAGGGGTGAAAAATAGATACGGATTATCTGTATTATTCAGTTAACGTATTCGTAATAGAATACAGATACGGTATAGATTTTTCAATCCAATTAACAATTTCTCTCCTATTCGTATCCGTATTCGAATTCACATAAAAATATGGATACAAATATAGTGTGGACTTTTACCATCTGAAATATTATTTTATCTGAACTATTCGTATCTGTATTTGTATTGGGTGATGCAATATACAAATTTTATTGCAATACGACTAATTAGTTAGATAAGTTTTTGAATTCAATGTGAATTCGTATTTCTTTTGGTTAAGTAAATGAATTAGATGATTAAGCGTGACTATACGAGGGTAAAATGTCATTAATATATTCATACTACATAAGTTATGAGGATATTCGGATCCGACCGAATTGAGTAGATATTCGATTTGAATTCATATTCGTAATAATATTCAATTCATATTTATTTACAAAATACAAATATGAATGCATTAATGGTACTATTTAATTCGTATTCGATTCGTTTTCACCCCATCTCGAAGGGTAGAGTGCAGTTAGGGTTGAAGCGGAGGAGGGGGAGGAGAAAGAGTGGTCTGGCTAGGAGAGTTGAAAAAAGGTTGGCTATAGAGGACAAAAAATAAAGATGGAGATTCCTTTTTTCTTAAGAAAAGGGTCACTAACACGTGGAAGAGAGGGGACACAAAGAATACCGATGGATTATATTGTTGATAGTTGGAAGGGACACTAAAAGAACCTTGCAAATAATATTGGGCATATTGCGGAGGAGGATAATTTTGGGGATTCAATGGAATGCTTTTGAAATATTGCACATTTGAATTTTCTGCATTTGGACGTGGGAAGTTTGTATAATTTGAAAAATAATCACCTTTGTTACAAAATAGCAGCGTTCTATGTTTTCAAGGTTGTTAACGGCCCTATATTTCCTTAATCATCCTATTTATTTTTGATGTGGATACATACATGTCTTACACTTTTAAGTTAAAATATTATTTAATAAGAAAGAATTATTGAGCCACATTAAATATTATCAGGTGAACTCATTCTTAACTAAGCTTAATGTTGTTATTCATGAGAATTGGATATAACCCACGTCCCTATATTGTGTATTCTCATATTTGAAGTTGCGACGACTTTGAAACTGAGAGACAGGAGAGGGAGGTCGGGGTCAAAACATGGGAGAAGCGCAATGGAGAAGAAGGCTCTTGGGCCACACGACCAGCAAGGACGACAAGGGGGCAAGACCATGCTACCCTTGGGCCACACGGGCGGCAAGGTGTTCATGCTCATGCGGCCATACATCAATCATCCAAGGAAGAGTTCATAGCCCAAGCCCCAAGGCCATGCACCGTGAGGAGATCAAGTTCTGCGTGCCTTCCTAGGAACCGAATGTTGAGAAACCGTCGCTGGCGACCAGTCCGAGCGATTTCTCTGCTTAGAACAAGAACGAATCAATCACAGAATCACAGAGAGAATAGATTGAACACATAGAGAGATAGAGAGAACTCCTGGTCTTTCTTTATTGCTTTCATTCATGTGTACATAATGATGAGGTATGGCTCTCTATTTATAGACTACAATGAGGTGCCCACCATGGGCCCTGGGCTGCCGGCCCAGGCCCAGGTTTCTTAACACTCCCCCTTGGGCACTCATCCGACACATTCATGCCTCACTAAAACTCCATAAAAACCCAGTGGGAAAAATTTGGAGAAAGAGCACATGATACATGTGATGCTGTGATGCACGAATTGCCTCATTAAAAACCTTGGTCGAGAAACTTCATGGAAAACTGGTCAAGGGAAAAAGAGTACAATTCACCCAAATTCATTTGGTCTGCAGGACTTTATTTTTGGGTACTTAATCTTCATGATCAAGATTTATTAGCGGGCTCGTGAGAATTCTCCCCCTGAATTCTGCACTTCTCTAAGTCTCGTCATTCCAATTCCACGCACGCACCTTTCAAAGCTAGATGCGGGAGTGACTTAGTGAATAAGTCTACATGACTTAGTGTACAGTACTTTAATCTTGTCCATCTCTGCAATTCATGAGCATAGAGGAACTTGGGGTTGATATGCTTACATAGCCCGTCTGCACTTGTGCAACACAAGCTGCATTATCTTCATGGATAATTGTGGGGGTTTGCACAATGTTCATTTCACATGACTGCTGGATGTGGTGAATCATTCCGCGGAACCAAGCGCACTCTCGTGCGGCTTCATATAGCGCTATAATTTCTGAGTGGTTCGTCGAAGTAGCTACAAACTTAGACGATTTCTAGGAAATTGCAGTTCCACCACATGAAAAATACATAGCCTGTTTGCGACTTAGCGGTATGCGGGTTAGACAGGTACCCAGCATCTGCATAGTCAATCAAGTTCAGATCTTGATTCTTTCTGTAAGACAATCCAATGTCTTTGCTTCCTTGGGAGGTGTCCTTTATGCCCTGCCAATGCCTTTTGGTGGGCTCTGCACTATACCTTGCTAACAGGTTCACGACAAATGCAATGTCCGGTCTAGTGCAGTTTGCTAAGTACATGAGTGCTCCCACTGCACTCAAGTATGGGAATTCCGGTCCCAGGACTTCCTCCCCCTCTTCCCTAGGTCGGAAAGGATCTTTTTCTTGCTGTAAAGTCCTCCCGATCATTGGTACTTTTGAGGGAAATGCCTTCTCAAAGTCAAACCTTTCAAGCACCTTCTGGGTGTAGGTCGACTGATGTACCAAGACTCCTTCAAGGACATGCTCAAGCTGCAGGCCTAAGCAAAACTTGGTCTTTCCCAAATCTTTCATTTCAAATTCTGACTCCAAGTAGGAGCTTGCTTCTTTTATGTCTTCGGCTGTCCCGATGATATTCAGATCATCTACATACACAGAGATTATACAGAATCCATTCTGAGATCATCGTATAAATACACAAGGACAGTCTTCATTGCTCGTGTAGCCTTTCTTGCAGAGAAAGTCGCTTAAGCGATTATACCACATTCTTCCAGATTGTTTCAGTCCATACAGTGACTTTCTGAGTTTCACACTGTACAGATTTCTATTTGCTCTGTCTTGGTTCGGGAGAGATATTCCTTCAGGGACTTTCATATAAATCTCCGAATCCAAGAGGTATGCAATCACAACATCCATCAACTTCATTTCTAAGTTCAAGTTCACTGCCGTTGAGATCAAGTATCTAAAGGTAATTCCACTCATGACCGGGGAGTAGGTTTCTTCATAATCAACTCCAGGACGTTGAGTGAAACCTTGGGCTACCAGCCTTGCTTTGTATCTCACTACTTCATTTCTTTCATTTCTCTTTCGAACAAATACCCACTTGTGCCCAACGGGGTGTATGTGGGGAGGTGTGCGGCATACGGACCCAAACACCTCTCTTTTATTCAGAGATAGCAATTCAGTTGCTATTGCCTTCTTCCTATCTTCCCAATCTGATCTTTTCTTACATTCAGCGAGCGATGCAGACTCGGGATCAAGATCGATGATGGTGGCAATTTTCTTTGCGAAGTAGATATCGATATTAGCTGTTGTCCTATTCAGGGACTCTCCCGTGTGTACATAATTTATAGCTATTTCTTCATGAGTTGCTTCTTCTGGAGCGATTGCTTCTGCTGGAGCTTTACTTTGCGCATCGCTTCTTTCAATTGCGGTGGCAAGTCCCTTTAGTTTTTCGGCTCCGATGTGTGCGCACACATCCATGCCGGTGGGGATGTTCAGATCCGGTATGCCCTTTTTCTGAAGGTGTCATACTTGTGCCAGGTCTCAACTGGCACTCCTTCTCATTCTGGGGGACTTCAATGATCGGCTGTGATAAATCCCGCTTATCCTTTTTCGCCAGGCGTCCCCGGTTACTAAGGATTCGAGGAACCGGAGTTCTCGTCCTCATTTTTTTTTCTGAGGCCTCTGGACGAGATTAGGGATACCTTCTGCTTTCTTTGGTATTTCAACCCTCTCCGGTGCAGTGCGTGCAGGCACATGCGACTTAGTCACGCTCTTCAAATCACTAAAGTGATCAGGCAGCTGATTTGCTAATGCTTGCAAATCTATTTTGTCTTCTGGACTTCTATTGTCTTCTAGACTTCTCTAGTGCGCGGGTCATCTGCATGGATTCCCCAGGCTTGCCACGTAATTTCCCGACATTCATCATCAAGGGGTTGATTTCCTCCCCCCTAATGTTGGGAAATTTTCGGTGGTGACACTTGCGCTAGTTGTATAGGTGAGTGGATGTTGTAGGCCGAAGGTCTAAGGTTGATGAGATTCGCTGCATGAAGGACTGCGTGTCCCCAACATGTAGCTGGCAAATTACTTTTATGCAAAAGGGGTCGGGCAATAAATTTAATTCTTTTAATTAAAGCCTCTGCCAAACCATTCTGGGTATGGATATGCGGTACCGAGTGCTCAACTGCAATTCCCATCGCCATGCAATAATCATCAAATGCCTTTGAAGTAAATTCTCCGGCGTTGTCCATTCAGATGGACTTGATATGATGATCTGGAAACACATTTCTGATGCGAATGATTTGCGAGATCAATTTTGCAAAGGCGTGGTTTCTTGTGGACAACAAACCCACATATGACCATTTCGAAGAAGCGTCAATGAGCACCATGAAATACTTAAACGGCCCTGAGACGGGCTGAATGGGACCGCAAATGTCTCCCTGGATGCGTTCCAGGAATGCAGAGACTTCATCCTTCACTTTCAGAGTGGAGGGTCTAGTTATTAGTTTCCCGGTGGCACATGCAGGGCACACAAAATCTTCATGATTCGGGAAATGCTTCACAGTAATATTATGCCCATGTGAGTTATTTATTATGTTTCTCATCATCCTAAGACTTGGGTGGCCTAATCTGTCATGCCAGAGACAGAAGAGTTCAGAGCTTCTAAACACTGTTTTCAGAACAGTGTACGCTGCAGGCGCCTTAATGTTGGTATAATATAGCCCAATTTCTAGTGAAGGAAGTTTTTCTAATATTCTTTTGCCATTCTCTTCGCGCTTCATGATGAGCAGGTATTCCTTACCGTACTCTTCTTCAGTCTCAACGTGGAAACCATTTGCGCGGATATTCTTAAAACTTTGGAGAGTTCTAGTTGATTCTGGGTACAATAAGGCTTCTTCAATGACCAAAGTTGTGCCCATTGTGGCTCTTCCCGAACCAGTTATACATGCATCGCTTTTGGCGATTGTCGTAAGGCTGTCAGTGCTCTTACGAATTGACTGAAAATACTCAATCTCTCTTAAGATGATATGCGTTGTGCCGCTGCTGGCTAAGCACACTTCCTTCATAGGGCGCTACACGTGTTCTAATATAGGGTATTTTATTAATATGCATGAGAAGACAATCAACACATAGATAAAATACTCCAATATCAGAACATATCATGCCATCATTAACTGAATAAATGAATGAATTCTTCAAATATCATCCAACCATCACGAGAAAATAACAATTCTTAAGTACCATCCATGCAAATTCTAACATATTCTTCCACACAAAATAAATGACAATTAAAGTCTAAATGCATTCTATGCACTAGACTTCTTCTGCTATTCTCTCGGGGTGACATTCTTTTCAAAAGAAATCATGACGGTGGCTGCTTCTAGGTCGAGAGGGGTGCTGCTGTCGTAATGGTCTCAAACACCATCAGCGCAGGCAGCTGCTCAGAATGCTCCCCCTCAACCGATGCAGAATGGGCTTCATGTGCCCTTTGCCATCCCGTTTTGGCTTGCTAGCCTTATTCTCACGTGGAGCATCTGATTTGCCTTTCTAGGCTACGGTCTTACCCTTTCTTCCCCTTTTTCTCTATCAAGGGCTTTCGCACCTTGTTGCTCCCGTCGTTGGCTTCACGGCCAATGGAGCTCCCAGATGGCTGAGTGACTTAGTTCTTGCGGAGAACTTCGTCCTGAGCCTCCGCAACCTGCATCATATCAATCAATTCGGCATATTCCTTATAGCTGTCATGACGATAGTTGCGGGCGGATTGTACTGCATTGGGGTGGAAGGTGGATAGGGTTCTTTCAGTCTTCTGCTCGTCTGTGATCTGCTTGTCACAGAGTTGAAGATTAGTACAAATCCTGTGCAAGGCAGAACTGTACTCCCCGACCGTCTTAAAGTTGACAAACCTCAGTCTGATCCACTCCTGCCCTGCTTGAGGAAGAATGGTGTACTTCAGCCTCTCAAATCGCTTCTTGAGTGTGGTCCAGAGTGCTAGCGTGCTTTTCTGCGCCATATACTCATTCTTGAGAGTGAGGCAGAGGTGGTACCTAAGAAAATGAAGTGCCTGATCATTATTCTCAGGTGTGGGTTAAGCGTCATTCAGTCCGCCAATCCCAATAGCAGCGCGGAGCTTCTTGGCTCCAAGCACAATCTTGACATTGGATGCCTACGTCAAATAGTTTTGGCCATGCTGGGCCAGCTCCTCGAACTCCCAGTTCGTGATGCTAGTCATCTAAATGTGTATAAGTCTACTGCCAGTAGACATGCACGGAATAATTCGCTGTGGGTAAATAAATGGTACAAAAGGTTCTCATAATGTTTCATAATTTTCTGTGCATTTTCTATAATTTTACTGCTAATTTCAGAGATTAAAAGCAATTAAAACAATCACAATTAACCAAAACAGTAAATAAATACAGAAATAATAATGGCATAAATAAATAAGCTTCAAATGCTAAAATTAATGCAAAATTTGGATTCCCGAGGCCCTTTTATGCAAGAATATGAAATTTCAGCAAATTCTGCAATTCCAGAGGGTTTCTACGCAAATTATTCAATTCAGAGAAAAATTCGCGCAATTTTCTGATTTACAGAGGGGTTTTCTGCAAAATTCTGGACCTACTCGTAAATTTGAGGGCTTATTCGCAATTTTCGGAATTACGAGGCCTATTCTGCAAAAATCAGGACTGAATTCAAATGATAAGGGCCTTTCGGTAATATACAAGAGTTTGAGGCTGTTTTTTTCTTCCTCCGCCCGGCCTATTCGCTCCCCCCGGCCCACTTTATTTCGGCCGGTCGGCCCATAAGGTCCAAGAGGCCCTTGCGGCCATTAACCACGCTAGGGTTAGGGTTTCCCCTAACCCGGCCACTCGGGTGGCGGCGGCCCTGGTCCGAGGCGAGACAAGCGGCGGTAGGCAGAGCGGCGATTCGGCGGCGGCTTCAAGGCGCGGAGCCGTGCGGCGGTGGACCGGGGAGCCGGGCAGTGGGGCCGGGCGAGCACGACCCTCGAGCGGCAAGCGGGAGGAGCCCAGGCCGGCGGCGGGTGCCGGCTGGTCGGTGGGGCGCGGCGGCGTGCGGGCCAGCCGGTCGGCCGAGTGCGGCACATGCGCAGGAGGCGAAGGGGTTCAGGTGAGCTCGGAGGGAGCTGGTGCGGCGGCGCCATACCCCAAGCGGCGGGGTGGCGCGCGAGGCTGGCTTGGCGGCGGACGGTCGGCGCTGCCGTGCGAGGCGAGCGGCGGCCGGCGCAGTGCGACAAGCCTTGCAGGCCGGCGGCGCACTTTGGGCACGGCACTCCTCGGCGGCGGGCGGTGCTTCGAGCAGCGCGCGGCGAGGAGGCGATGGAGCCGAGGCGAGCCCGGGTGACCGCGCATGCGGGCGCGAGTGTCGAGGTGCCGTCGGTCGCGCGTGCGGGCGAACGCAGGTTGGGCCGAGGCGCGGCACCTCTTCCACGATGGCTTTGGCGTGCGGGCCGGGGCCAACCGGTGGCCAACGCGCGTACGGGCGCGGGAGGCCATGTCGCATGCGGGAGGCATCGGTGGTGCGCTGGCTGGTGGCAGGTGGCTCGCGGCGGTGCGCATGCAGGCGTGGTGACGCGGAGGCCGAGGGTGACGCCAAGCTGCCGGCGGCGAGCTGGCGACGGGCTGCATACCGGTGATGGCAGTGGCCATGCTGGGCCATCCGTGCCCAATTCTTTGCAATGTAATGTTTGTGCAAGATTGATGTAATACCAGATGGATGCAGAGGCCGTGCAAAGCCTTCATGCATAATTTTTTTTCGTTTTCTATGATGCAATCAACATCTACTCCGTTTGGCAATCTACCGATCGACATTGTGCCGGTGATTTCAGATCTGCTCACGGTAGATTTAGGGCGGATTTGCATCGTTTCAAATCTACAGTGCAATCAACATCTGCCCTGTTTCACAATCTACTGATCGACATTGTGCCGGCGACTTCAAGTCTGCTCGCGGTAGATTAGGGCGGATTTGCACCGTAGAGATTCAATCTAGAACGCGAAAAGAAAATACAGATTCAAAAGCGATTTAGAAAATTCAATATGTGCTTCGATGATTACCTCGTTCACCAGAGCGAAGTCGTGCTGATAACGTGTTGAGAAACCGTCGCTGGCGACCAGTCCGAGCGATTTCTCTGCTTAGAACAAGAACGAATCAATCACAGAATCACAGAGAGAATAGATTGAACACACAGAGAGATAGAGATAACTCCTGGTCTTTCTTTATTGCTTTCATTCATGTGTACATAATGAGGAGGTATGGCTCTCTATTTATAGACTACAATGAGGTGCCCACCATGGGCCCTGGGCTGCCGGCCCAGGCCCAGGTTTCTTAACACCGAATACAGCCTTTTTTGGGCAATGTAATCTGTTGCACAACAATCCGATCGTTGTGATAGAGTCCGAATCAGGGTAGAGATGAATTAGGAGATTGGATTGGTCTCTGAACCGAACTGAGTCGGCCTTAGGCCATCGTTTTGTGCGTGAGTAGAGGTACGGCGTGCCTTAGGCCCCGTTTGGCAGAGCTCTAGCTCTAGGAAATCTGTAGATTTTCTAGAGCTGGTCATCTGTAGCTCTAGAAAATCCTGGATCTAGAGTTGCAGGCATGTTAAGTGCATTTACATGACTCATTTTATTTATATTGTATATTAAATAAAAATATTTAAATCACTTTAATTTAGTCAACAAACTACAGATCCAGCATAGATCTCGAAGCTAGTGTTATGCCAAATGGGGCCTTAAATAGCCGCAACCCACCTCTGTTGTGAGGGTTAGACCACCAATAAACAGAAATAATAGATTGAAAAGTGTGTTCTTTGTTTTCTTGATGGCCGGTCCATCATGGGAAATTTTGGGAGAGTTTTACTGATCAAGATCGTCCAACCTTTCTATTAGAAATTGAAAGCACGATATGGTTTCGCTTAGAGGTCATGAAGTCTGATATGTGTGTTCTTGTGAATTATTTCTTACATTGACAATGGAGGATCACTACGATTCGAAAAATTACACGTGAATATCTTGACGGTACATCAAGAAGATTGGACGACCTCGTATCAATTTTGGTTGGGAATAGAGCATGAAAGAGCAGTTATTAGAAGAGAATAAAGTACACGAGAAAGATGGAGTTATTTGGTGAGTTAATTGAAGGTAGGTTTCAAAAAATTGTGTCATTTCTTGGTTTTTGGGTGACTTGATTTGCCATCATAACTTAGACAAATTTTGTCAACAATATGCAAGGGTTCTGTTTGGGTGGCTATCACACTTTACCACACAAAGTTTGACAAACCACATTTTACTTTCCTGTGGAGGCCCATTTGGGCACCACAACTGAATAGACTTTTGTTATAATATTAGTATATAATTGTTGAGATAGGGTTTTAAGAAAGTGTGGCACACTACAACTATGGCTACAGTAATGGAGGCCATGTAATGTTAATCTTGACTAACCTGAGTGTTACAACCAACTGAAAAATCCCTTGTATCTTTGAAAAGATGTTTAAACTAACCCTGATGCAAAAAAAAAACACAAATGAATTTAACATGTTAGATTTCTTTAACTTGCTAGTGACTTGAAGTTATGCAACCCTATTTACTACAAAGTGGATTTGTTTAAGTAGTAGTAACTTGGGGTGTTGTTATTTGTATTATTGTTCCATCATGGATAATATTATCTGGTGTTTAATCTAAAAAAAGTTATATATCCTTGGCAAAGGTGTGAGATGCAAAAACCGAGAAGAGTAAAAGAAGCGAATAGGACAATGATGGTTGTCATCCAACCAAACAAGAATGCGCGCGTCAGGGATAATCAGGTAGTATGTGATATTGGTGGACAATAGTCTGATGATGTGCAATTATGTGGATTGTAAGGTGGATGTGATGAGGACATCCCGATTGGTCCAATTACACAAACACGAGTTAAAAAGATTAATCAACAGGTGAACTCGTTCCTAATTAAATTTGGCTTTGATTTACATGAGAACTGGCTACTACCTAATGCTAGTATCTTAATTGGTCTTAGGTTTATGTATGAGGAGACGTTGGGATGCCGAAGCCAGAAGAAATCAGCACGTGCGTACAAGGAACTCAAGGCGGGCCATAAGGAGTTGGTGGTTTCTTCGGTTGGTAAGTACAACAAGAACAAAAGGCCAACTCGTGTGGCCTAAAAGCCTACAACTGTGCATCAAGCATGGTCGAGACTATGAGATTAAGCACCTTGATTAGGCTATGTGTTTGGACCATATGTTTTTATTTTAGCATTGCTAGTTTCACTTTTGAGTTCGTATAGGATTGTGTTTTGGATATCTTGGCTAAACAGGATGCAAGTCAGCATTAGGCTTGTGAGCTATTGATTGTGGGTGCGTGAGTTAAATACTAGGGTTCTCCTTTCGTAATGAGAGACCACCATAAACAAATCTATTATTTCCAGAGAGCTATATGCTTGTTTTTTCTAGAGTTTGGCATATACTGCAACCTAGAGGGGAATTGAGCATTCTCCACCCCGTTGTTCTTATGATTCCTTGTGATTTACAAGAGCGACGACACGTCTACTTGTGTGTTCGGGTAGATGGGATCACGAGCATGTGGTTGTGCAAATCCTTTTGTCGCAGGTTGCTGTTCTAATAGTGGTTGGCACCATCGGTTCGTCAGGTTGCACGAATCCAAGTTATTGTTATTGATTCTACGTCGTGAAGATCGGACGCCCTGTATCAGGATGATAGTGGAGAGGGGTTGGGTTACATCATTGCCACTTAGTTGGAGAGTTGGAGCAGGCCTAGTAATGGGCCATACTGATCAGGGTTTAAAGGGTTGGGCTCTTTAATGGGTTGGCATCGGGCTCTTTCAAACGGGCCATAGTTGAAGATGTCTAGGGATGGCTGGGTTTTACTCAAGATGGGTTGGGTTAGGGCCGAGTTAGGGTTCATGTGAGAGGTTGGAAAGGACTTCAGCCAGCAAGCCAGCTTGAAAAAAAGACCAGTGGCCTAGTTTGTTGAGATCTGAGGAACAGAGAAATTAGAGGACACAAGGGAAAACGAGAGAAAGGAGGTGACGAATCGAGCTAGGTGACACTGATGATGGGCGGGTAGGATTCGATGAGAATGGGAGAAGGGAAGAACGTGAGAGGAACATGCACATATGGGTGAACTTGGTCGTCGGTGACGGTGAGGGAAGCGGCGGAGGCCTCTCTCGAACGGTGACTTTTTTCGTACAGTGTTGCTAGGGAGCTTTGATACGATGTTGTTTCTATCTCATACTCATACGATGGTCAGTAAAAAAACACATAATAAGCTTTTATTTCCATCTGTTAGACCATATGGCTAGGTTTAGGATATTTTGGTGATGAATAATTGACAATGGTTAATTTGTTATGATGAATAATTGGTGATTTTGTTTAGCGATGTTATGCGAGGTGTGTGGTGCGTGCGTGAACTGATGTTGGTCAAGTTGGGGCGAACTTGTGCCGGAAAAATGTTCTTTGGTCTTTGCATGTGCATGTTGAGCATGGAGGCGATCATTGTCGGTGATGAGGTGGACCGGAACTAGGATGGGGAGATCCGAGGTTCAGACGGTCAAGGAGGTCACGAGATGATCGGGCTCATGCTTGGGGCGCATGGAGATCAAAGGTGGATGATACGTGGAGAAGCTACGGGAGGTGCGGTCCTGAAGGCTTCGACACGTGACACGTTTAGAAAAATCGTGAGTGTGAAAAACCCAAGTTAGGAAGGGTTTCGGGTCCCTTGAAAATTAGTGGGCCAAAAGTCTAGTTGAGGTGAAAAGGCCCAGGCCTACTTGGAGTTGGATTAGGATTTTAAGGCTTAGTTGGAGTTGGATTAGGATTTTAAGTAGAGTTTGAAGAGGTGTTTTAGGGGGCTGCATATATATATATATATATATATATATATATATATATATATATATATATATATATATATATATATATATATATATATATATATATATATATATATATATATATATATATATATATATATATATATATATATATATATATATATATATATATAGGAAAAATATCTTTTACTCCCGGGTGTAATTACACCCACCTTTAATATACCACCTAAATAAATTTTAAATACTCCTTTATCACTTTAGGTATACTCATGTACTAATTATAAGATATTCTAATGTGAACCACACAAAAAAATTACAAGGAAATCCATAGTTTTTAGCGTATTTTGTAAATACCTTTATATACGTACATAAAAAGGAGTATGTTGAAAAAAATATACATACCACCTCTGAAAAATTGTTCATACCACCTATATAGTCTTAAATACTCGTATACTACATGTACATACTCCTCGTTACGCGAGATACTCCTTACGTTGTGAGATACGACATAGGGTGTAATTACACCCGGGAGTAGAAAAGAGGCTTCCTATATATATATATATTGTTGTGGTTACAGACCAAACAGAGAGAGAGAGAGATGGTAGTGGAGAGGTGGGAGTGTTCTGTCTCACCCTCCCCCTCATCTTGATATATATATTCACATGGGGTATACTTTTACAGTTATGCCCTTACATCCGTACATCCCCATTAGGGGCACTTATGTCATTACACATGTTACTCTGGTTCTTATAACCTCCTAACAGGTCTGCTGGGCTTAGGTGGGGGCCACCCCTACGACAGGAGCCTCTTATGGTGAAGGGCTTCACAGGGCCGAAGCCATGTCGCCGAGTCCTTTGGCCCCCTCCGTCCCCTGCGGCCTGTGAATTTATCCAAGCTTGTGGCTGGGGAGCCTGAGGTCTGGGATGGAAGGTGCCTTGTTGCAGCATACGCGCGCGCTCCGTCCGCTATCCTTCGAACGGGTGGCAGCGGAGGCTGGCGCCTAGCTCGAAGTAGACGCACGCGCTCCGTCCCCTACCCTTCGAACGGGTGGCAGCGGAGGCTGGCGCCTAGCTCGACGTAGACACGCGCGCGCTCCGTCCCCTACCCTTCGAACGGGTGGCGGCGGAGGCTGGCGCCTAGCTCGAAGCCGAGGCGCGCGCGCTCCGTCCCCTACCCTTCGAACGGGTGGCAGCGGAGGCTGACGCCTAGCTCGAAGTAGACGCGCGCGTGCTCTGTCCCCTACCCTTCGAACGGGTGGCAGCGGAGGCTGGCGCCTAAGTCGAAGCCGAGGCGCGCGCGCTCCGTCCCCTACCCTTCGAACGGGTGGCAGCGGAGGCTGGCGCCTAGCTCGAAGTAGACGCGCGCGCGCTCCGTCCCCTACCCTTTGAACGGGTGGCATCGGAGGCTGGCGCCTAGCTCGAAGTAGACGCGCGCGCTCCATCCCCTACCCTTCGAATGGGTGGCAGCGGAGGCTGGCGCCTAGCTCGAAGTAGACGCGCGCGCGCTCTGTCCCCTACCCTTCGAACGGGTGGCAGCGGAGGCTGGCGCCTAAGTCGAAGCCGAGGCGCGCGCGCTCTGTTCCCTACGCTTCGAACGGGTGGCAGCGGAGGCTGGCGCCTAGCTCGAAGTAGACGCGCGCGCTCCGTCCCCTACCCTTCGAACGGGTGGCAGCGGAGGCTGGCGCGTAGCTCGAAGTAGACGCGCGCGCGCTCCGTCCCCTACCCTTCGAACGGGTGGCAGCGGAGGCTGGCGCCTAGCTCGAAGTAGACGCGCGCGCGCTCCGTCCCCTACCCTTCGAACGGGTGGCAGCGGAGGCTGGCGCCTAGCTCGAAGTAGACGCGCGCGCTCCGTCCCCGCGCTGAGATTGGAGCTTGGCGCCGGTATGGTTGCGCTTCGGGGCTGTTGTGACCTTGCAGTCTGGTAGTGCGCTTTTAATGGCGGCTGGAATCACGCCGACGCCTGGCCTGGCAGAAGTCAGGCTGTCGCGTCGTGCAGTCTGCCATTCTGCAGGTGGGACACGTGGCGACTCACAACTGGTGCGTCGTGGGATGTGAGCGGTTGCGTGACCGCGGCCGTTCGCCTCGTCCCCCGGGAAGTTGGACGCGTGTTGAAGGCGTGGAGGCGTTGTGCGCTGCTTGGCCACCTACCCGGCACGGCCCTCTAGGCCCCGGCGGTTCTTCTTTCCAAATCTTGGGCAGCCGAATCGCTGCGAATTTGATCTGTCTGTGCTTTGAGCCATATGATAGGCGAGCGGCCTTTATAAGGTGCTAGTGTTGAGGTGGAGGCGCCCTTTCTTTCTTGGCTTTTTGATCTGCCGCTTTGCTTCCGCCCGTGCTAATTGTCACGCCAGTTGCTCCTTTCCCTGCTTCTTCTTCCCTTGTCGCGAAGAGCGATGGCTAGCCATGACGACGCCACCTACCATCCCCGTAGTGGTTCCTTGCCTAGCCAGGGCGAGGTGTCCCATCCTTCCAAGGAGTACAAACTGGTGCCGCGGGGGAGCTCGCGCGCCAACAAGTGGCGGAACGCCATGGAGCACTCGGGAGGCTGCTGTTCCCGTGTGCTGGGGAAGAGCCGCATGACTGAAGGGACGCTGCAGCGACTCGTGGATGAGGGGAAGATCGTGGATCGCAATGGGGCTCGCCTACCCCGTCGGGACGAGACGGAGCCGAAGCCCGGGGCAATGGAGGCGATTGTTTTTGTCGCGTTCTTCGACGCCGGCCTTCGAATGCCCTCCACGTTGTTCGTGGGCGAAGTCCTGCGGGCCTACAAGTTGGAGCTAGCCCAATTGACGCCCCCACGCGATACTCTGCCTAGCTGTCTTCACGTGGGCGATGCGGAGAGAGGGGTGGCGTCCCAGCGCGAGCTTATTCGCCACACTGCACGACGCACGCTGTCGACCCAGAAAGGTTGACGGGGCGGTGTCCAACTTCGCGGTGTGGACTTCGTGCTCCGGGCGTCATGCGCGACGTTGTTCCCCGTGCTAGCCTCGTCGGGGCAATGGGCGTCCGGCTGGACTCGGCGGTGGTTCTATTACACCGTGACCGACAAGAGCGGAATGCAATGCCGAGGTGGGCCGATCTCGTTTAACAGTACGCCGAGTCTGAAGGCGGAGATCGACGACACGCAAAAGCTACAGAGCCTTGTCGGTGTCGCCCGTCGAATGAGCGTGCGCGACCTAGCCGAGGAGTTCACAATGTATGGGGCGGCGCCACTCCCCTCCCGGGGGAAGTATGTTGGACAGAACAGCCCCCGCGAGGACGGGTTCAATCCATCCGTATCTCGCCTGCTTCCGCCCTCCGCTCCTTGTAAGTCGCCCAGCACGCTTTACGCGCGCCATTGTATCTGTTTGGTTTCCGCCTGACTGACGTGATCTCCTGCGCAGTGGCTCGGCTAGAAGATGCAGAGCGCGCGGTTGCGGCGCTCCTCGGCCCGTACACGCTTAAGGAGCACCAGGCTCGCGAGGCCACAGTCAAGGCGGCTAAGCAGGGGCGGGTAAACCGCACCTGTGAGGCTCTGGGCATTGCTGTGCCCGAGCGCGCGGTGTCGGGGGAGCTTACCGCTGGGGCTCCGAGCGCTCAGGACGGTGATAGCCCTGCGGGGGTGTTATCTTCGCGACGCCGGGCCCGTTCCCCGTCGGCCGTATGCGACCGCGCAAGCCCCTCGGTGACTATCACAGCTGAGACGGGGTGTGCGACCGGCGGTGGGCCCGGCCACCCTGCTTCGGAGGAGCACGCCGCCTCGGATCCCCCGGCACCCTCTGCCGACGCCAACGAACCCGTGCTCGCGGCCATCGTTGAGCTGGAACTCGCCAACCCGGGGGGGAGCACCGTTCCCGGCGAGAAAACCACGGTTGATGGTGCGCTATCAACCGCCGCAGCCGGGGAGGACGCGCCCCCTGCAGAGAAAACCGTGGAGGCGACGGGAACCGTAACTGGTGTTGCCCCGGAAGAATCGCTTGTGCCACCGCAGGCAA
Source organism: Dendrocalamus latiflorus (assembly GCA_017311315.1). Lineage (NCBI taxonomy): Eukaryota > Viridiplantae > Streptophyta > Magnoliopsida > Poales > Poaceae > Dendrocalamus > Dendrocalamus latiflorus. The sequence goes on along the minus strand of CM029625.1, from coordinate 10,379,838 downwards.
AACGCCCTCGGACGCAGTCCCCGCCGCCAGTGAGGGGGCGATACGCCGTTGCGGGGCCTTGTCGCGGGATTACGGCGTCTGGCGCGGCCGAGAAAACCTCCGCGCCGACCACCGAGGCGCCCGCCTCCGACTTGGCCGCCGAAACGACGCCACTTCCTACCGCGACGAGAGGCGCAGGAGGTAGGTGTGAGTCCCTTTCTTCTCGCGACTTCGCGAGACTGTCTCCGATCTGCTCGCTCATTCTGCCAACATCAGGCGAGACGAGGTCTCCCGGACATGGCGAAGGATCGAGCAGCGGAGGTATGCGCGAAGTCGAAAGCCTTGTTCAGGGTGCCCCGTAGGTGTCCGTTGCTGTTGACGTGGCCGCGGCCTCGGTAAATCCTGGCGCGTTGGGGCCGAGGCTCACCTGCGCGGACTTCCTCCCTCGCCTGGAGATACCTGGCGTCCTCACCGCAGCCGCAGAGCGTGCCGACAACGGCCTTGACCGAGAGATGTTGTCGTCATGCGAGGGGGATCTCCTATCGCTCACGCTGCAGGTCTCCGAGATGAGGGTAAATATGTGTGCTTTAGCTTGCAAGGTACTGCTGGGCGCCTGCTGACTTGTTGTTTTTGCCAGACGCTTGCCCTTAGCCGGTCCTTTGACGAGGCTCGTGTTCGGGAGCGGAGGGCTCTAGAAGCCAGCCTTCGTGAAGCAAACAATGCTCTCGCAGCGAAGGATGAAGAACTTCGCGCGCTGGAGGGCGCCATGGCGGCCGCACAACTCGAGGCCACGGGAGCCAAGTGTGCCGCGGTTGAGGAGCGTACCGCCTTCCTGCAACAGATCGCCGTCCTAGAAGGGGAGAACGCCCAGCTGGCGGAGTCTGCTGCAGGGAATAGCCTTGTCTTGGAAAATACGTCTACGTCGGCGTGGTGGGCCATGGAGTCTCTGAACCAGGCCCTCCGAGACCTGTGCGTCAGAGTGCCGGACACTACGCACGGGCCGGAGGCCCTGTCGGAGACGCTCGGGTTGATCGAGGAGGGGGCAGGCGTTGCTCTTCGTGGCGCCAGAACGTTTGGCGAGCACTGCGTCTATGTTGGTGCGTGCTTCGCCCTCGCCCTGCTTCACACTCGTGGGTGTAGACATGCCCATGAGCTGGCGAATCCTCAACTGGATCCTCCCGGCCGACCAGGGGTTATGTCGGACGCCATTCGCTCCATCGGGCCTAGCTTGCAGAACTTCCATCAACGGATCTGGGGCCGCTTCGGGGAAGATGCCGCGAGGATCGCCGTGCAGCAGACGCTGCATGGGGAGGGGGACCTCCTCCACTGGCTCGAAGGAGTCCTGCCGCGTCGCGACGACGACGGCACGGGTTCGTCCGCACCGCGCCAAGGCTGAGCGGTTGGTCGGGTGGGTCGGGGGATGATATACTGGTTCTTATGCTTGTAACCATATTACCCCTTTGCTTTTATAATGAAACCAAGTAGTACCTTATTCTTGGCGTTACCTGCCGCCGAACGCGAAGGGAAGACCTCCGCATCTTGTTTACACTCTGTAGAGTGCGCAGGGAGTACCTTTGCGTCTTATTTAAAGTCCATGGACTGGCACGCGCGGAGGCGAACCTCGACGCTACGACTTTCTTTATGGTCCGGAGACTCGCGCGTGCGGAGGCGGACCTCAACGCTACATCTTGTTTAAAGTCCGTAGACTAGGGCGTGCGGAGACGGACCTCGACGCTACGACTTCCTTTATAGTCCGGAGACTCGCGCGTGCGGAGGCGGACCTCAACGCTACGTCTTCTTTAAAGTCCGTAGACTAGCGTGTGCGGAGGCGGACCTCGACGCTACGACTTCCTTTATAGTCCGGAGACTCGCGCGTGCGGAGGCGGACCTCAACGCTACGTCTTATTTAAAGTCCGTAGACTAGCGCGTGCGGAGGCGGACCTCGACGCTACGACTTCCTTTATAGTCCGGAGACTCGCGCGTGCGGAGGCGGACCTCAACGCTACGTCTTATTTAAAGTCCGTAGACTAGCGCGTGCGGAGGCGGACCTCGACGCTACGACTTCCTTTATAGTCCGGAGACTCGCGCGTGCGGAGGCGGACCTCAACGCTACGTCTTATTTAAAGTTTGTAGACTAGCGCGTGCGGAGGCGGACCTCGACGCTACGACTTCCTTTATAGTCCGGAGACTCGCGCGTGCGGAGGCGGACCTCAACGCTACGTCTTATTTAAAGTCCGTAGACTAGCGCGTGCGGAGGCGGACCTCGACGCTACGACTTCCTTTATAGTCCGGAGACTCGCGCGTGCGGAGGCGGACCTCAACGCTACGTCTTATTTAAAGTCCGTAGACTGGTGCGTGCGAGGGCGTCCCCCCGTTGCGTCTTATTTAAAGTCCGTAGACTGGTGCGTGCGGAGGCGGACCTCAACGCTACGTCTTATTTAAAGTCCGTAGACTGGTGCGTGCGGAGGCGGACCTCGACGCTACGTCTTATTTAAAGTCCGTAGACTGGTGCGTGCGGAGGCGGACCTCGACGCTACGTCTTATTTATAGTCCGTAGACTCGCGCGTGCGGAGGCGGACCTCGACGCTACGTCTTATTTAAAGTCCGTAGACTGGTGCGTGCGGAGGCGTACCTCGATGCTACGTCTTAATTTATAGTCCGTAGACTCGCGCGTGCGGAGGCGGACCTTGACACTACGTCTTATTTAAAGTCCGTAGACTGGTGCGTGCGGAGGCGTACCTCGACGCTACGTCTTAATTTATAGTCCGTAGACTCACGCGTGCGGAGGCGGACCTCGACGCTACGTCTTATTTAATGTCCGTAGACTGGTGCGTGCGGAGGCGGACCTCGACGCTACGTCTTATTTATAGTCCGTAGACTCGCGCGTGCGGAGGCGGACCTCGACGCTACGTCTTATTTAAAGTCCGTAGACTGGTGCGTGCGGAGGCGTACCTCGACGCTACGTCTTAATTTATAGTCCGTAGACTCGCGCGTGCGGAGGCGGACCTCGACGCTACGTCTTATTTAAAGTCCGTAGACTTTGTTCTGCTCAGCGCGGACCGGGGATGCTCTGGGAACAGCAACCTTTATTGAACTCCCGTTTGCGCAGACGAGCATCGCATAACAAAGGGCTGGTGGCTCTACGCTTGCTGTCCTGCTTCTAGGCGTAGTATCGCCGCAACCTGTCCGCGTTCCATGTGTGCCGGAGGGCTTGTCCTTCGAGCGTGGCGAGTCGATACGCCCCCTTCGGCAATGCCTCCATCACGATGTACGGGCCTTCCCACTTGGACTCCAGCTTGCCAACGGTCTCCGCCTGGAGCGCTACTCTGAGAACGAGATCCCAGGCTTAAACCCCCGCGGACATATAGAGCGGTCCCGAGTACGCATTGTCTGCCGCGCGTACTTCTCGACATGGTGGGCTGCAACTGCCCGTACCCCGTCGAGGAGGTCCAAGGACACACGACGCTCCTCTTTGGGCGCTTGGACGAGGACCCTCCGCGAGCCGGCCTTGATTTCCTCAGGCGTCACCGCTTCGTCACCGAAAAGGAGCTTGAACGGCGTGAATCCCGTCGGGCGCGTTACCGTTGTGCGAAGCGACCAAAGGACGCTGTGAAGCTCGCTTGGCCACTTGCCCTTCGGCAATCCGACCAGGCGCTTTTTGATGGCAGCGGAGATGGCGCCATTCGCCCGTTCGACCGCCCCGTTGGACTGGGGATGCCCTACCGAGGCGAATCGGAGGGTGATGCCCATGCTGTCACAATAGTCTTTGAAGAGGGTGGCATCGAACTGCAGGCTATTGTCAACCGTGAGCTCCCTGGGCACGCCAAAGCGACATATGATGTTTTGCCAAAGGAAGCGCTGTATGGCCGTCGAAGTTACTTTGGCCAGGGCGACCGCTTCGGGCCATCGGGAGAAATACTCCAGCGCGACTACCACGAACCGGAGGTCCCCTAGAGCTCGTGCAAGTGGTCCTACTATGTCGAGGCCCCAGCATGCCAGTGGCCACACCGGGGGAATGGGGTTGAGGCTTGTCGGGGGCCTGCGGATGATGCGCGCCATCCACTGGCACCCTTGGCACCGACGGACGAGGTCCTGGGCGTCGGTGATGGCGGTTGGCCAGTAGAAGCCTTGCCTGAACGCCTTGCCGACTAATGACCTCGGTGCCAGGTGGGATCCGCATACGTCCGCGTGGATCTCCGCAAGGAGCTCCTTTCCCCCCTCCGTCGAGAGGCAGCGCAGGAGCGGTGCGCAAACCTCTCTCTTGTAGAGTATCCCTTCGAACACCTGGAAGGACCTTGCGCGGTGCTGCAAGCGCCGAAGCTCGGCGGGGTCCTCCGGCTCGGCGATGCCTTGCCAGAAATTGAAGATGGGCTCTCGCCAATCACCTGGCCGGTCAACGTGGTGGACGAGCGCCGCGTCCCGGTTGTCCTGCGCGATGGCCGCCTGCACTAATATCTCGTAAAACGCCCCCTCAGGGGGGGGGCAGTTGCTGGCTGGCCGCCTTAGCGAGGGCATCGGCCTGCTCGTTCTCCGCGCGGGGGATGGCCTTGACGGTGACGCCCAAAAAGTGCCTTTCCCTCGCCCTTACCGCCGCGAGGTACTTGGCCAACTCAGAGTCCTTGGCTTGATATGACTTGTCCACATGACCAGCCACCAAGCGCGAGTCAGTGCGGACTAGCACTCGTCTCGCGCCGACTGCCTTGAGCTTCGCCAGGCCAAAGAGTAGTGCCTCGTATTCAGCCGTGTTGTTGGTGGCGGGGAAGGCAAGGCGCGCCGAGTATAGCAAACGCTGTCCTTCGGGCGTGACGATCACCGCACCTACGCCCGCGCCGGCGACGCTGTAAGCTCCGTCGATTGTGAGCGTCCAGATGGGGTCATCGTGCGTCTGAACGGGTTGGGCCGGCGGGGTCCATTCGGCGAGAAAATCCGCAAGGACTTGGGATTTGATTGCCGTTCGCGAAGCATACGTCAAGGAGAAGGGAGCGAGCTCGGCAGCCCATTTGCCGATGCGCCCTGTGGACTCCTTGTTGTGTAGCATCTCTGCCAGGGGGAATGAGGAAGGCACTGTGATCGGGTGGGCCAGAAAATAATGCCGAAGCTTCCTGGAGGCCATGACCAGCGCGTAGGCGAGCTTCTCAAGCTCCGTGTATCTTGTCTTGGCACCTTGGAGAACTTCAGAGACAAAGTAGACAGGCCGCTGCATGGCGCCTTCCTCTAAAACGAGGACGGCGCTAACTGCAGTGGTTGACGCGGCCAGATAGAGCAGGAGGGGAGCCTCTGGTGCTGGGGCAACCAGCGTGGGGAGGCTGGCTAGGTGCTCCTTGAGCTCGTTGAAGGCCTTCGCGCAATCTCCGTCCCAACGAAATCCATCGCACCCGCAGAGCGTCTTGAAAAATGGCAAGCCCCGCTCCGCCGCCCTGGATAGGAAGCAGCTTAGTGCTGCCATGCGGCCCGCCAGCCTCTGGACCTCCCTCGTTGTCTTGGGCGGCTCCATACCCAGGATGGCGTCTACTTTGTCGGGGTTCGCCTGGATGCCCCGTCCGGACACGAGGAAACCTAGGAGTTTGCCTGCCTGCACCCCGAAGACACATTTGTCGGGATTGAGCTTGATGCCCGCCTTCCGGAGGTTGTCGAAGGTCTCCTGGAGGTCCCGGCCATGTAGGGCAAGCTGCCGAGTTTTGACCACCACGTCATCGACATAAGCTTCGACGTTCCTCCCGAGCTGGGCGGCCAGGGCAATAGCGACGAGGCGGGTGAAGGTAGCGCCTGCGTTCTTCAAGCCAAAGGGCATTCTGACGAAGCAGAACGTCCCCAGTGGTGTGATGAAGCTGGTCTTCTCCTTGTCGTCTTCGGCCATGTATACCTGGTGGTAGCCGGAATAGGCGTCCAGGAAACTCATGAGTTCGCACCCCGCAGTGGCGTCGACCAGCTGATCGATGCGCGGCAAAGGGTAATTGTCCTTCGGGCACGCCTTGTTGAGTGCCGTGAAGTCGATACACATACGCCAGGCCCCTCTGCCCTTTTTGACTAGCACCGGGTTAGCGAGCCACTCTGGATGGTGGACCTCGCGGATGACCCCGGCGCGGAGGAGCTTCGCCACCTCTGTTTTGGCCGCCTGTTGCTGATCCATCGACATACGCCGAAGCCTTTGCTTAACCGGCTTGGCGTCGGGGCGGACCGCCAAGCGATGCTCGATTATTGCTCGGTCTACGCCCTTGATGTCCTCCGGGGACCATGCGAAAATGTCAACGTTGTTCTGAAGCACTCGGAGCAGATCCCGTTCGACCCCCGGTGGGAGCCCCTCGCCGATGGACACAAACTGCCCCTCCGCCTGGAGCGGCACCTTCTTGACTCCGCCCTCAGGCCGAGGCTTGGGCGTCCACCCAGGGGCGGAGGGCCCATCACCGAGCGTGCCGGAGAGGGCATGCACCGGGCGATGCGGAACGCGGCTGCCGACCTCGGCACGTCTGGCCAGGTCCTGATCGCCGAAGACGGTGATAACACCCTCTGGGCCCGGGAGCTTCACACACAAAAACGCGTAGTGTGGGATCGCCTCGAAAGAGTTGATGGCGGGTCGACCCAGTATGGCGTTGTAGGGATGTGGGATATCTACGACGTCGAAGATGACATGCTCGGTCCGGATGTTACCCTTGTTGCCCTCCTGACGGAAAGTGACCGGAAGGGACACGTGCCCCAAGGCCTGCAGCGGCTGACCCCCGAAGCCCTGAAGTGGAGCTCCTGGTTGCTTTAGCCGGCTTCGGGGGATCCCCATACGGTCGAGGGCCTTTGCGAACAAGATATTCGCGGAGCTTCCCCCGTCGACAAGGACGCGCCTGACGTCACAGCGTGCTATGTGGGCCTGGATGACTAGAGGGTCTTGGTGAGGGTACTCCACACCCCTGGCGTCGTTCAAGTCGAAGGTGATGTTGCGGGGCGGCATCCATAACTGCGGCTGTTCCCCGGGGTCCTTGAGGAGGAGCCTCTGGTGATGATGCTGACGGTGCGATGCTGCGCGCCCTTCGCTGCGGTGGCTCGTATGGGGCTACCCCTTGGATGCCCCACGTGGGCTCCGGCGGGGGGCCAAGGAGGCAGAGCCCAAGACCCGGCCGTCACCCTCCGCAGCTCCATAACCGCGGTGCATGCCCTTGTGTAATGATCACCGTAGCCGTGTACCTCGCACCACTTGCCATAGTGTAGGAGCTCTTGTTCTGTGTGGTGTTGGTCGCCGCAATCAAGTCCGCCTTCCGATCCCCGGTCTCCTCTCCATGAGGCGGTGTCGGGTCCTTGGCGGGCGCTCTCGGTGTCGAGGACATGATGGGCCGCCTGCGACCTGCGCTGGCGGCGCCGAGGTTTGTGCCTACTCCTTGAAGAGCCTTCCTGTACCCCGGTATCGCTGCCTCGGGGAGGGCCTCCTCGGGGCTCTCGGCTGCGGCCCTGCTTCGAGGAGGGACCACCCGCCCCCACTTCGCGCGGGGGGCGCTCCTCATGGGCGAGGTCGAGGGCGGTAATGCTGCGTCTTCGCGCATCCTCCTCCGCCCGCGCATACTCGTCCATTTTGTCGAAGAGCTTAGCGACTGTCTTGATTGGCCTCCGCGCGTTGTACTCGGCCATCGGGCCCGGACGAAGGCCCTGTATGGCTGCATTAACAACGGTGGTTTCATTAATGTCTTTCACCTGGCATCGAATCTTGGCGAAGCGCTTGAAGTAGTCCCGGAGCTTCTCCGAGGGTCTTTGCTTCACAGCGAAGAGTTGGTCCGCATCGACTCGCTCGACATAGTTTCCTTGGAAGTTGCTGTGGAGGCGGTCGCGAAGCTGCTCCCACGCGTAGATGGAGCCCGGCTCTATGGTAAAAAAACCAAGAGAGCGCCACTCCGTGCAGCGCGAGGGGGAGTCCCTTCGCCTTCGTGGTGTCGTCTCCGCCCGCGGCCTCGATCGCGGTTTCGTACACGCGCACGAACTCGCGAGGGTCCATGTCGCCTTTGTACGGGTCGGTGACGCTAGGGAACTTGAAGTCTTCGGGCCACGCCGCCTGCTGCAGCCCCGCCGAAAGCGGGGACTCCGGATCTACGCGCCTCAGCGGGACGCGGCTAGACGTGGGGCTTCGCGGCTGTCCGCCCTCTCTGGCGTGGGCTCGGGCGCGATTACTGGCGCGGCCTGCTGGCTCCGAGCCTCTTGTATATCTCGAACGGCTCCGCGAAGGTCCCCTAGTTCCCGCTGGAACGCGTTAAGAGCTGCTAGCAGGGCGCTTTCCACCGCAGGCGCTGTCGGGGCTGCCGGAACGCCCAGCGGACGCCTGATCCGCGCTGCCGGCGAGGGTGGCGGGGGCTGTCGTTGCAGCGCCGGCGACGGGGTTGGATGCCGTTGTAGCGGTGCTGGCGGGGTCGGTCGTTGTAGCGCGAGCGTCGGTACCCGTGACCACGGCGCCTACGCCGCCGCCAACTCCTTCGGCGGCCGATGCCGAGGCCCTGGTATTCACGCGCCGCTCCGACCCAGCCGTCTTCTTTCCCTTCGCCGCCGCTGGTGAAGCTTTTTTCGGTGCCATCCTTTTTCTTCGGTCTTCAGGCTTGTCCTTGTCCTCCCCACGGACGGCGCCAACTGTTGTGGTTACAGACCAAACAGAGAGAGAGAGAGAGATGGTAGTGGAGAGGTGGGAGTGTTCTGTCTCACCCTCCCCCTCATCTTGATATATATATTCACATGGGGTATACTTTTACAGTTATGCCCTTACATCCGTACATCCCCATTAGGGGCACTTATGTCATTACACATGTTACTCTGGTTCTTATAACCTCCTAATAGGCCTGCTGGGCTTAGGTGGGGGCCACCCCTACGACATATATGTATGTATGTATGTATGTATGTATGTATGTATGTATGTATGTATGTATGTATGTATGTATGTATGTATGTATGTATGTATGTATGTATGTATATATATATATATATATATATATATATATATATATATATATATATATATATATATATATATATATATAAGAGCGTCGCAGCGGACGCATGCATATGAGGCTGATGATGGATGGATGAATAGTGTCCACATTTTTTGAATAAAGTTTGTGAGTTTTTTAATTCACATATATTATCATTTTTCTTGGTTTTCTGATTCCTATAAATTCTCCATGTATTGATCTATGTCTAGGTATTTTTGTTGCTTACATACATGAATTAGTTTTAATTAAAAATTGATTAGAAGATTTTAAAAAAAATGTGCTTGTCACAACTCATTATCTAGTCGCTACAGTAACTGCTACAGTGTTGCTACAGTATTTTGCTGCAGTAATTGCTACAGTAAAATCAGAAAAACCCTGTTTTTTGTTTTCGTTATTTCTGGTTTTTGCAGATTAAACAATTAAAAAGGCAGAATTTTTTTAAAAAAAATTCCGCTGTGTGTTGCAATCATTCACACCCCTTTGATTGCTATCAACGATCCTACACCATCTCATACTCATACGATGGAAAAGCATTAGGTCATATTTGGAATGCGATAATTTTTTTTCAATTCCTACATAAATTGAACTGTTTTGGGTGAAATTTCTGCGTTCCAAACATAACCTTATGTTTTTTAAGCAACTGCTGAGTGTAAGAGCTCATCTGGCCCTACTTACCCCAACCCTGCTGCAAATGAGATATCTGTTTTAATGTATGTTCTTATATGCTCCGAGTAGAATGGCTTGGGTTTCATCATAGGTTGATTGAATTCATAATTTATTTATATTAGTTAAGGGCATGAATACACACACCTTATGGTAAGTAAAAATAGTTTATTGATCACAATATCATGTACGTTTCGTGGATTCTAAATGTTCCATAGGAAAAAGAGTTCCCGTTAACGGTTATGATTTTTTTTCTCATCCAATGACTACAAATATCTTGTGTTCATTAGTGATGATATGTCGTTCAATGTGCAGCGTACATACAAAATTTCCTAGCATTTTAGAGATACTGTATTGTGACTTGGTGGCAACTCATGCGATATCTTGAGTTATATATCGGCTGCGCTATTCTACGCCTACGCGCGTCGAAACGTTACTATCATATGTGAGTAAAATTACTGCCAAACATATATAGAGTTACTGCCAGTTGTGTAGTAACTTTACTCACATATGACAGTAACTTTTCAGCGTGCATTTTACACTTATGTGCAGAATAGTAATTCTAGTTATATATTGGCATTTTTAGGAGAAATTTAAGGCCTTATTTAAAACACAGGAATTTTCTGAAAATTGCAGCGTTCCAAATGGGACTCAAATATGTGACAGAAAATGCCACATCATTTTTTCTATCATCACCTTACAAAACGAACAACTTTGTCTTGGAATCTTACATGACCACGTAAACTTTTCAAAGTAAAGACAACTTTCAAGCATGCTTAGAGGTGCTCGTAACATAGATTTCATGCCATCAACTGACTAATTAGACAAATTTGGTTTTCCCTTGTGGCTTTTTACTACTATCTTGTGTCTTTTCACAAGTCTACACAACAAAGCTTTTGCTAACACGAAAACAAGCAAATACTAGCTATATACAAATACCATGTTTTTTTTCGCAAAGTGTACCTAGATGGCACCTAACTCGTTAAAGTTAATTTGAGCTCATGATTTTCACTTTTCAGTTTCCTACTTTTAACTTATAGTTTTCTATAAGTCTGCATATATTTTTTTGTTAATATTAAAACGAACAAATACCATGAACAACAAATCATTATAAGTAATGCATTTTGGGATGTATTTAACTAATCTGACAAAATATGGTAGCTGACTCATCACACAAATCCCATGGTGCACGATTATCACCTTTTAGTTCCTTACTTTTTTTAGTTTTGTTTTTTTATTAAGCCTAGAAATGAAGTTTTGTTTGATCAAGAAAGAATCAAACAAGTATTATATACAAACAAACATTACATATCATTTAACCATCTCAACATCCAACAATCACTTAGTAAACCTACTTCGCTCAATATAAACTCAACTAGACACAATGATTAAGTAACCATCCACAAGTAATCTGACTGCAAACCTAGCTACCACCCCCTTAGTCACTTAACAACTCACACTATTTTACCGTTTAATTACTAAAAATCAATTCCATCTGCCAACTAACTAAATGAACAATTTTATCTTGTAGTCTTACTTGATCAAATGTTTTTTTAGAATAAGACACATTTCAAGTATGCTTAGCTATATTTATAGCATAGATTTCACACCGTTGCCTACCAATCAAACAAGTACTATTGTCACTTTTAGCTCTTTTTTTTACTTATGTCTTTTAGCTATTCATAAATCTACACATACATTAAAGCTTTTGTTAACATGGAACAAACAAATACTAGTTTTATCCATTTTCATAACTAATGGATCCCAAGCCATCACTTAACTAATAAGACAAATTATCACATCTACTCATTGAACATAATTCTGGTGTATGATTATCACATTTCAGTTTTGTATGTTTAACTTTTGTCTTTCTTCAAGCCCACAAATGGAATGGTTTTGTTCACATGAAACAAACACATACCATGCACATTCAGTCATAATGAATCATGAGTCTTGAGATACATTAACTAATCAAACAAAATACTGCACCTAACTCATTACACAAAATCCAAGTGCAAGATCATCATTTTTCAGTTTCTTACTTTTTTGTTTTGTTTCTTTTTTGAAGCCTAAGCATGACAATTTTACTAGCCATCTCCCCTCCACAAACTCAAATATCCAAGCTTACCATGCTAACAAACAAAGATCACACACACACACACACAATACTTAAAACAATGATGAACTATTATTCTCACTGAACACCTGCCATCCCCAACTTAATCACTCAATAATTCATACTACTTTAACTTCAGTGCCTTAAAAATCAATTTAATCTGCCATCTACGCTCTCTCCCATCGCCCAAAACCTCCATCTAATAAACCCTAAACCCCTCCACGATTGACTTAAGCCATCCTCATCTTTGCAATAAAAAAAATTCAGAGAGAAACTCACAAGGGCATTTTGGTCATTCTAGCCATGCCTCCCATCGCAAGGACTAAATGCAGACAAATTCCATGCACGCATCAGTAGGACAAAAGGGAGGAAAAAAGGCTCTGAAATTCTCACAACCGCTAAAGCCTACACCACTCCACAGTGTTAGCGTGTAGTGCCCCACTTGCACCTGCCTTCTCTCTTGGCCGTTGTTGCCTACTCTCACTCTCCCATGGCGATGGTGATGGGCACAACGGCTACCACCTCTAGGGCCTCGATCTCAGCGTCGGCGTCGGCGACCACTGCATTCTCTTCTTACGGTGGCTTGGGTCATCACGCGGCCTTGCTGTAATGCTAGTAGAAAGAAAAGGAGAAGGAAAACAAAGAATGGAAAACAATTCAAAAGAGAATAAAAGGTTTTACCATCATAACTCTTCGACTTTAGAATTCCAAATAGAATATTGCTCATCAAGGTCCCTAAATTATCCGGAGCCGGTTAGCGCCCCTCACATATGTGGGCATCATCATTCGGCAATAGAAAAAAAATCAATGCCCACGTTTTACCGACTTACCTTCTATAATAGAAAAGCCAACAAATAGTACTGAGCTCACCCTATAGACCACTAGTCCTTGAGCACACAACCACATGAGAGAGCCATGGGGATTAGGCAAGAGTAGCTCGGACAATGCACAAGCCAGGAGAGAGAGCCACAAGGCCAAAGCCACCATACAAAAGACAAACCAGCTCACAGAGTGCATCCATCCCCCAAGCTTCCTCCCTCGGTTAGCCCTAACCAAGAGCCAATCAAAAGAGCCACCCGCATTGCTTCCTTCGGCCAAGGCCGAGGACCCAAGCCAAAGGGACATCACGCCACAGCCCATACAAAGAGGAGGTGAGGAAGAGACAATGGAGGAGAGGAGCTAAGAATATAGAGGAAGGTGAAGGAGAGGAGCAAGGACCGTGGACGACCACTTGGGCCGACCACGACAACAAAGGGAGGTTGACCGAACCACAACATGGCTATCGCGAACATCATCCACACTTCTTACCATCCTCAACCTGATAACAAATAGGCCCATATTTCCCCAATCCTCTTTTCTTCACCTTGCCCTTAACTCGGGATGGAAATGGATCGGGTACGATCAAATAATCTCAAATATGATGAATTCATATTTTTAAAATGAACATGAATACAAATTCAAATGTACTCAAATACGAATACAAATTGAATGTCGTAACAGATACGAATTCGAATCGAATATATACTTAATTTGGTCAAATATGAATATTCTCCTACAACTTCTATAACAAATATCGGTAAAACAAATTCCAACGGTTTTACCAGTTTTTGACTACCAGAATGTTTACCAGTTTTAAACTGCCCAAATTCAAATTTTGAATCACAAAATTTGTTCGGGTTTTTCTTGGGTTCTGAAAACAAATTGAATACGAATCGAATAGTCTCAAATACAAATACGAATATTCTCGAATACGAATGTAAATATGAATATTCTCAAATACGGATACAAATATTCTCTAATACACATTTTCAAACACGGATTTTGCTTATCACATTCACATTTTCTCTGATACGAATATTAGATAAAATGGATCATCCGTTACCATTTCTCACCCTACCCTTAACGCAACCTCATAGCATGACACATAAGCACCCCAGACACGGTGGTCAGCAGGGCCGCTATGCCACTGGTAGCGAGCTCGTAGACGCCACTATGCACCATGAGAGAGAGAATGTGCTTCCGGGCGTACACCCTCTCGATCACGTACCGTCATGGCGGCGATCATGAGCTTTCCCAATATCGGGCGTGCATAAGAGTAGAAGCAACATAAAAATAGAAGCTAGAACAAAATGCATGGAGAAAAGGGGAAAACCGTAGATACATATAATAGTGTTGATTCCAAACTGCTGATGCTAGCTCTGGTCAGGGGAGATGTGCAAGGAGGGGTCGACCAGGCATGAAGGTGGCTAACGACGCCGAACCAAGCTGGCATCGAGCCATCAAAGTCAAGCCCAAGATCACCTTATATAGGCCACATAAACGAGGGGTAAGGGATGAGTGGCGCAAAGGACGGCCATGGGCCAAAGGCCGGAGCAAAGGCAGCTCGGGTGAAGGCCTAGGGAGCTGAGGGTGCCAATGCAGGAGGTGTAACGGCTGGAGTCCAGGCGCACAACGCTGGTGGCCGGCAACGCAAGGGAGTAAGGGCATCGAACCTCGGCCAGCAATGAGCTGTGGAGGCACACCTGAAACCCCGGTGGTGGCGATGCAAGAGTGAGAGGAGGAGAGGGTAAGGTGTGAGGATATAACGTAAAATTTTTGCTTTTTAGTCCAAAATTTGAAAGTTTTTTACATATGGACCCCTGGAGAAAAGATTTGCAAAAATGGACCCTCATCACGGCGCCAAATCATATGGCGCCTATTATACATGTCACGGCGCCATATGCTTTGGCGCCGTTAATTGACACGTCGGAGCCAGGGTGGCACAGCACGGCGCCATGGTCTGTGGCGCCGTGATATATACCCTAGGCGCTAACTATGATGGCGCCGTGCTTCGGGACTTAAGCCCGAGCACGGCCCCCGGCCCCCCAGCTCCCCCCGCACTGTGCTATGTTCAAACAGTAAACCGCCGCAGGCTCCCCTCTATTCCCCCTCCAAATCCTCTCAAATCCACCGATTTTTCTCACGGTTTTGCTTCCAAATCGAACAAGTAAGGTGAACTCTCTCCCCTCCCTTGATTTTTTGCAATAGATATGGATTATTTGAGCTACATTTCGTGGGGGAATATTTGAAACCCTAGATGAAATTAGTTCAATTTGGATCGGTTTTAGGTTAGATTTGCAATAGAAATGCGTAATGTAAGAGTAGTATTGTGTATAGAATCGTTTTGAGAGTTTGATTTGAGTGGGATTGATGAATATTTACAAATTTGAGTAAGATTGATGTCGGAGAATAGATGCATTTATCGTTTCTTGGTGAGACTTATATCATTTTGTTGCCCTCATTATCAATAAGCTACCAGTGAAAACCATTCATAAAGGTTTATAGATTCCCTTTCAATTTTTTGTTTGGTTCATATTGACATATATCTTATAATTAGTTATGAGTATATCCAAAGTGATCAAAGATTATATCAAGTTCATTTAGATGGTATATCAGATTTGAGCATAACCACATCGGGAGTATAAGGTATTTTTCATATATACATTTTTCATATACACTAATATGAGCATCACATTGGGGAGAAGGGTAAATGGGACACCGGGGATAGAGAAACGGAGATGGAGGGTAAATGGGACACTAAATATGTTTTATAAATTTCTTATTTGAATATTTCTTAAACATTGAATTCTAAAATTTATCACAGGATGGTGAGATACCGGCTGCTAGACGAGTTCTACGAGAGGGAGCACCGCGGCAGGCTCACGGAGGACGGCCAGGTATGTGTGTGGTCGAAATGTACATGTGTTCAACTTGATGGTCATGCAGCTAACTTTTATAGCAATTTTCAGGACATACCCATACTTCGTCCTCGAACCCATGATGGGGTCCAGTTGATGAGATACGACAACCGCTATACCCCACTGCTGCGTCGTGCTGGAACACAGTCGCTAACCTAATACGGCGGGGCATGCCGGTTTTCAACCCCGCAGCTTTGACCGCACTTGTCGACAGGTGCATTTTCTCTATCGGGTCTATTTGTTTTCGCTTCTATATTCTTACGTACGTAACTAATTCTTTTCTCCTTGTACTATTAACAGGTGGAGGCCAGAGACACACACGTTCCACCTACCCTGTGGGGAGATGACCGTCACGCTGCAGGACGTGGCGATGATACTTGGACTTCCCATCAGGGGACAGCCGGTGGTCGGCCCGGCGGTGTCTGAGGGCTGGAGGGCACGTGTGGAGGCCTTCCTGGGCACGCCATTGCCTCCTGTCCCAGATAATGCCAGGCGAGGCCGCGTCTCGGGGGTCCACCTTAGATGGTTGCGGACTACCTTTGGTGAATGCCCAGATGCCGCGGACGACGCCACGGTGACCTTCCACTGCCGCGCCTGGGTCTTGCACATGTTCGGGGCAGTGCTGTTCCCGGACGCCACGGGGGATGCTGCTTCGTGGATGTACATCCACTGCCTCCAGGACTGGGGAGACGCTGGACAGTTCAGTTGGGGCTCGGCGGTCCTCGCGTTCCTCTACCGCCAGCTCTGCGAGGCCTGCAGACGCAAGGCGCCCACGTCGACGCTCGGTGGCTGCGTCTTCCTCCTGCAGGTGTGGTAATGCATTTATTTTTCCTACAGTTCTTTGTTTTCGTACATGGCTAATCGTGTGTTTGCCTCTATGTTCGCTTGGTAGGTGTGGATGTGGACACGCATTCCTGTTGGACGCCCTCAAGTGTGCCAGGCGCAGCCTTGGCGTCCACAGGGTGTGGATGACCTCGGCCCCACAGTGGCGTACCTGTGGGATAGCGTCTCAGCCTTGTTCGTGACCACAGAGCGGGCATACGTGGATTTCAGCAACGAGCTGGACACCTTGTCTCCCACGATGGTAAGTAATTGGTATTGCATTTATTTTTTTCTACAGTTCTTGGTTTTTGTACATGGCTAATCGTGTGTTCGCTTACTAGGTGTCCTGGGAGCCTTACTCCGAGCCACAGGTTGTAGCGCTACCGCTCATCACCATGTGCCGCAGGGACTCCCATATTTGGAGGATGAGGTGTCCGCTGATCTGCTTCTATGCCGTGAAGATTCACCTCCCCCACAGAGTTGCGCGGCAGTTCGGCCTCGTGCAGTTCTTCCCCCCAGAGGGGATGTCGACTTCTGTTGAGTTGCACAAGTAACAATTTAAAATTCTTTTGGTTCGTACTAACAACTATTGTTGACATCTGCTATATGTATAGGTTCGACAAGGTCCGCCAACGAAAGGTGACGGACTTCGCTCATTACCACCGAGACTACATCCAGTGGTGGAGGAGGATGGAGGACAACTGCGAGCCGGACAGTACCCCCCACAGCAACGCCAGCTTCCGGGATTACTTGTCCTGGTACCACACTGCCACCCGCTACAGGCTGAGGCAGCAGTGGACCGATGTCGACTACGCGGACCTCGCTTCGTCCGAGGACGAGGACACCACGTACGACAAGCGTGCGAGGGAGGGCACAGTGGTCGAGGCCGCTCCGATTCTTGATCGAGTGGTACGGAATGCATGATATTTACACTTACTTTGGTTCAATACGTTTATCTCGCACTTACTTATGTTTCCTTATTTCTTTAGGGGACTTCTCTCCAAACCTCGGTGCGGGACATCGACGAGGCTCTCAGCCACCCAGTTGGTGACCTGGACAGCGAGAGCCGCAGCCTGAGGGACCTCCTGCAGGTACAAAGATAGTTTGTTAAGTTAGATCCATTCAGCATGTATACAATTGTGACATATCATTACTTGCAGAGACTTCGACGTCGCCTCAGTCGGGCAGCAGGTCGGTGTGGTTGCCGCGCACGCACGGACGTCGCACCACCGGCGGCGGCCTCCCAGCGCTCGGGTGCCGCTGCAGCCTCGTCGTCACACGTCGGCACACGCCAGTCCACGAGGAGCTCGTCACGCACTCCGACTTTTAGTCAGGGCGATGACGACGACGACGACGACGAGGCGGAGCAGGGTGACGACGTCGAGGAGGAGCAGGGTGACGACGTCGACGAGGAGCAGGGTGACGACGTCGACGAGGAGCACGAGGACGAGGAGGCATCTACCCACGACAAGATTGGGATGTCGCAGATGCCTGACGCACCGTCTACTCAGGCTTCGCAGCGGCCTCGTCGTTCGGCTCGTCCCCCGAGCACGTATACTCCAGGGAGTGATGCTCTAGCCAAGGGCAAGGGGAAAGCCAAGAGGCAGTGATGTTTTGAGACTTTTTCTATAGACATGTCATATTTTCAGACTTATGTGATATTTTGAGACTTTTGTATATTTACGTGGTATTTTGAGACTTATTGATAACGATGTTGTTATTTAGGTTTTCAGATGTTTCATGTGTGAATGTATGTGTGTATGTCTGTGTATGTGCATATGTTTTACAGAAAAGTTTGCTGTTTTTTTGTCAGGTGTAGCTTACACGGTGCCATATCCTTTGGCGCCGAGATGTGTATATACGGCGCCCAACTGTTTAGCGCCTCTTTTGGCGCCAAACAGTTGGGCGCCGTATATACACATCTCGGCGCCAAAGGATATGGCGCCGTGTAAGCTACGTGCGGCGCTTGCATGTTTGGCGCCGACATAGATGGTCTTGCAGCAAGGCACGGCGACCACGTTCGACTGGCTAAGTCAGTACACGGTGCCACTGCCTTCAGCGCCGTATGTGCATATCATGGCGCTGTGTGCCTTGGCGTCGTTCTATGCCACCGTGGCTCCGACGTGTCAATACACGGCGCTAAAGCATATGGCGCCGTGACATGTACCTTGGGCGTCATGTGCTTTGGCGCCGAGAGATGGGTCCAATTTTGCAAATCGTTTCTCCAGGGGTCCATATGTAAAAAACTTTCAAATTTTGGGCTAAAAAGCAAAAATTTTATGGATATAACCGAGTGGATGGTCAGGGGCTTTGGCCGAATCAGAAAAGAAAAGGGAGGGGTTGGTCTGGTGGAAAGAAAAAGAGAGATCGGGTAAGAAGAGAAAAGAAAAGATAGAAAGGAAAGAAAGAAAAAATGATAGGGAATAAGTGTGCGCAAAAAAATCTCATAAATCTTAAATTTGTCGTCGGTTGAGCACCGGGATAGCGGAAAGGTGTCCGATTAGAGAGACATTGTTTGTGTCAGTTCTGCGCGTAGAAATGATGCCATATATCTGTGCACATGTATTGCTATGGTGTTTTGAGATGAGATGATGATTGTATAAGTGGAGGTCCTTGTTTGAAGCCATCCACACATCGTCCACAAGCATAAATGGATAAGTGCATGGTACAGCGGTAGACGGTAAAGTTTATGAAATATGCGATGTTTACATTATATGACGTTGCTTATCTGATGATGATAATGATGATGGAACATGATAAGTGATAATGCTTACATGCTAGTGATGATAATGATGGAATATGTTTATGATAATGGATATATACATTTACATCATGTGCACCTGTATGATGAGAGATATCCACCGTAGGTGGATATGTAAGACTGATGCGGATCCACCTAGCAAGTTAACTGAACCACGTTGCTTTGGCCCTGATCTTTCACGATACGCCTTGTTGGATGCCCACCTTGTTCTAAGGTTATTGCAAACCCAAGAACAGCATGCACCTCCAAGATAAGCCTTCTCCCACACGCACCACAGTACGTGAACAAAGGGTAGAGAAATCGAAGTTTCAGCGAGTAGAATCCTACACCACAATTGGATTCAATACACCAAGATCAATTCCTCGATGGAAATCTCAAGAACATGCCAACAATGGTCACCAAACCATGGTGATTTTCTGGTTTCTATTTCTCAATTCATAGCCTAAGTTACAATGGGACTAAGGCCCGGCCTTATATTGGTGCACAATGCACAGCCTTGACTAAAACTCACGCACAACCTGGCCTAAGGCCGAAACAAACTCCAATACG
The DNA here is from genome assembly GCA_017311315.1 of Dendrocalamus latiflorus. Lineage (NCBI taxonomy): Eukaryota > Viridiplantae > Streptophyta > Magnoliopsida > Poales > Poaceae > Dendrocalamus > Dendrocalamus latiflorus. The sequence goes on along the minus strand of CM029625.1, from coordinate 10,360,260 downwards.
AACTAAAAAGGAAATATCTAAACTGTTACCACTGGATTCTCTCTCAATTTGTGACATGACCATGAAGATTCCATTGCTGGCACCTTATCCATTGTGTGGGGCTTCAAGAACACCCAGATCGGAGTCCGTTTGTGAAAGTTATGGACGTTTTAGTGTTGGACTTCCTGTCTGACCCGAACCAAATCCGAGTTGAATTCAAATCTTTACATATTTTCTTTTCTTGTTCAAGGGGCTTCCAAATCCATTTGGAACCTGAAAAGGAATCCTTCTCAACCTTTGGAAAACCATGGTGTGGTCGGATTTTATCCTTACTTGCATTGCAATACTAGGACTCTTTATGTTTGGCAAGTCTCGCGCGTCTCTCCGGACAGCTCGTGCAGCATCCAACGAAATTGCCATAACTTTGTGTAGGAAGCTCCAATCAAGTGCCGTTTGATTCGTTGGAAAGTAGAGTTCATTAGCTTTTCAAATATGTATTTTGTGCGTATTAAAAATCTTAGAATTGGTATTCAAAGCTTCTTGAACATTGTGCACAGAACTACAAGCACTAACCAAAGTTGTAGTGCTACTTGGTGCCACATCATCCTCCCCACCTTGAAGCAAAGCCGTCCTCGGCTTTGGGATAATCTTGGGAGCTTGCCTCTTCTTGGCTGTAATTTCTTCATCAACATGAATACCACCCTTCAATTTTGGTTTCAACACATGCTTCTTTCCCCCATGTACAAAAGTGTATGTGTTGGACCGGCCCTTATGCGTAGCATTGCGATCATATTGCCATGGTCTTCCCAACAATAATCCACATGCATCCATTGGAACTACGTCGCAATCCACCTTGTCAACATAGTCACCAACAACAAACGGAACCCGCACCTTGTGAGTTATCTTTAGCCTTCCGGAGTTGTGTAGCCACTCCGCATGATGTGGTTGATGATGCCTCCACGTGGACAGCCCTAAAGCGTACACCAAATCTTTGCTAATCATGTTGGTCTATGATCAACTTGCATGCTTTATCTTTGATCTTGCACTCTGCTTAGAAAACACTCCACCGTTGTCCTTTTGTTTCAGTGTCTTTACTTTGCACCTTTCGGATCAAAAGATTAACACCATTCAATTCTGGATCACAATAGACAGCATCCTCCTTAGAATCGTCGAATTTTTCACTTTCAGAATCACTACTAGAACTTGTTGAAGCATAGCCATCTTTAGTGAGAAGCACTCTTCGTTGATTTGGACAATCATGCATCATATGACCTCTTCCCTTACACCTGAAACACTCAATTTCTCTAGCACAAGCATTAGAAGGTAAACTAGAATAAGTTTTACTTGCTTCTTTACCTTTGTTGCTTGCCTCCTTTGAAAGAGCCCCATTTGAATGGCTTGATGTCGCCACCATGGAGTGTGAACCAACATCATCGCCTTGCTGTGATGGACGTCTCCATGGGTTTGTTTGAGTGTTGGCATGTCCACCCTTGGCTTGTTTGCGCTTCAATTGTTGTTCAGCATGTTTAGCTTGATGCACCAAATCTTGGATGTTGTAGTAATGGACCATCTCCACCCTATCTTGCACATCCTCATTCAACCCATTAAAGAAACGTGCCATAGTAGCCTCATCATGCTCCTCTATTCCTGTACGGATTATCAACATCTCCATCTCTTTATAATATTCATCAACACTAGAATTACCTTGGCGTAGTTGTTGTAGCCGGTTGTACAAGGTCCTAGTGTAGTGTGCTGGGACAAAACGCCTCCTCAAAATATTCTTCAATTGTACCTAAGAATCCGAATGAGCTCTTACGCGACACAATTGATTCCACCAAACAATAGCATATCCAGTGAACTCAATAGTCACCAAACGAATCTTCTTATCCTCAGTATAGTGATGGCTGTCAAAAATTTGTTCGACACGCATCTCCCACTTCAAGTACTCCTCCGGTTCAGCTTTACCATTAAATGATGGGATAGAAATTTTAATCCGCCCAATTCCATCATCCACGGCAACGCGCTGAGCAAACCCAACACCATCACGCATACGTCCACCACGGGCAGCACCTCTGCCACGCATGTCCCTACCACGGTCAGCACCACAGTAGTCCTGAGCATGGTGCGGTTGTGGAGCAAAGCCCACTGCACCATCAAAAACCTCCTCATGTTCACCATCTTCGTATGGTGCACACTGTTCAAGATATTGAGGTCCCCATTCAGCATGCTGAAATTGTGGTGGCTGGTTGCGTATCACCTTCGTCAATGCGTCAATTGGCGCCCCCAAATCATCAACCTTGCCTTCAAACTTTCGGTGATGATATAAAAAGTAGTCACGTGTCGCTTCAAGCCCGTGTCGCACCTCGGACAGCAAAGACGCCGCATATTGGGGCGTCTCCCCGATTGGCTTGGCATGATTATGTCGCGCCTCGCCATCTTCAGTCTTCATAGAACCCGCCATCAAGAAAAATTCAGCAACCTCGTACCGTGATCAACCACACTTTGATACCAAGATGATGCGGATCCACCTAGCAAGCTAACTGAACCACGTTGCTTTGACCCTGATCTTTCACGATACGCCTTGTTGAATGCCCACCTTGTTCTAAGGTTCTTGTAAACCCAAGAACAGCATGCACCTCCAAGATAAGCCTTCTCCCACACGCACCACAGCACGTGAACAAAGGGTAGATAAACTGAAGTTTCAGCGAGTAGAATCCTACACCACAATTGGATTCAACACACCAAGAGCAATTCCTCGATGGAAATCTCAAGAACACGCCTACAATGGCCACCAAACCATGGTGATTTTCTGGTTTCTATTTCTCAATTCATAGCCTAAGTTACAATAGGACTAAGTCCCTGGCCTTATATTGGTGCACAATGCACGGCCTTGACTAAAACTCACGCACAACCTGGCCTAAGGCCGAAACAAACTCCAATACGAACTAAAAAGGAAATATCTAAACTGTTACCACCGGATTCTCTCTCAATTTGTGATGTGACCATGAGGATTCCATGGCTGGCACCTTATCAATTGTATGGGGTTTCAAAATAGCTTTCCAACGAGTCCAAGAACGCCAAAATCGGAGTCCGTTTGTGAAAGTTATGGACGTTTTAGTGTTGGACTTCCTGTCTGACCCGAACCGAATCCAAACTGAATTCAAATATTTACATATTTTCTTTTCTTATTCAAGGGGCTTCCAAATCCATTGGGAACCTGAAAAAGAATCTTTCTCAACCTCTGAAAAACCATAGCGTGGTCGGATTTTGTCCTTACTTGCATTGCAATACTCCGACTCTTTATATTTGGCAAGTCTCGTGCGTCTCTCCGGACAGCTCATGCAGCATCCAATGAAATTACCATAACTTTGTGTAGGAAGCTTCAAATCAAGTGCCGTTTGATTCGTTAGAAAGTAGACTTTATTAGCTTTCCAAATATATGTTTTGTGCGTATTAGAAAGCTCAAAATTGATATTCAAAGTTTCTTGAACATTGTGCATAGAACTGCAAGCACTAACCAAAGTTATAGTGCTACTTGGTGCCACATCAAAGACATATTTCGGTAGGCCTCCACGGGAGTGGAGAGATCCCCATGCCGATGAAGACGAGCCTATTATAGGGTGAATCTTGACGGGTGTTCACTTAGACTATATCGGTATATGCAATGTGATGAGCAAATGAGCATGTAGAGTAGTGTTACATTGCACTAATGGAAAGATGGTGATGAGACATGAGAATGATGATATAGTTATGTTTATGATTATGTTGAAACAGGTGGGTAGTATTGCATTGAACTAATGGAAGGATGATGATGAGATATAAGAATGATGATATGGTTATTATTGCATATGTGTATGGTAGTGTTTATTTCTCTATTGTGTGCTTGCTGAGTTTTTGGACCCACACTTGCTTTGTTGTTGTTTTTTAGATGTATGTTGTTTGTTGTTTTTAGATGTATGTTGTTTGCATGCGACATGCATGGGCGAGAGTAGCACGTTTATTTTACGTGCAAACAGTAATTCACAGGTTACCTTTAGTTGACATAATCAGATTTTAATGACATGCTTTGGCAGTTAGCATTAAAAATGTGTCTTAATGGAATTGTTGGTATTGTGTGGCTCATGCATTTCTTTCGGTAGTTGGTAAACTTGTACAGTTGCCTCAATGCTCATCGGTAAGCGTGCACGCTTATCGTGTTGTTGAGTTAAACAAAGGAGATGCTACCAATTTCTAGCAGCAATAGATGTAAACGGTATAGTTTGTAGTAGTGGTAGCATTCCAGGCTCAGTGGGTGGGTGAGTTGGAGTGTTACACTTGCTCGGTGGCGGGGAGGCTGTTCTTGTTCTCGTCGCAGGCCGTGTCGAACTCGCGAAGCTCGCAGATGTGCCTTGATCTGGACGCCAGCACAATACGCGATCTGGATGCCGCCCGTTGATCAAAATATGATCTTGGGGTTTCAATGGGCTCCCAAGATTCGATTTTTCGTTATTCCTTGATCTTTTAGTACTTGATGCAATTTTGAGGTGTCCTTTGCGCGTTTATGAGAGAAAAGTTGGACCTTTTTTTTGCATGTTTTGGTGTGCAAGGTTGGGATTTCAAAGGGGCGTTCTTGCAATTCGATATAGCTCCATTATTTTACAGGTGTGTGGAGAATTTCCAGGCCAACGAAGGTATGGAGAGGTGGTGGGCCGCCTGTGTTGATTGTCATGAGTACCTTGCAAACTAGATGGAAGAAGTGTGTAACGAGGAGTACGAGGACGTGGAAATAGGCAGTTTTGGAGAGGACAAAGATGGCGAAGCTATAATTGGAGGGGTGCTAGGTGGTGTTGTGACCACTGACGTTGCGTACGTGTCATCCAGACTGGACGACATCGCAGCGGCATCCCTAGTTCTGCCATAGGCGGAGGAGGCGGATTGGGGGTTCAACGAGGGCACACTCATTTTGGGGCAGTGATTCCATAGCAAGAGTGCTACCCAGCAGGCTATTGCTAGATATGCTGTCAACATTAGCCGGACGTAACGAGTGCACAGGTCAAACCGGACACCTACATCGTGAAGTGTGTCGATGGGTCCTGTCCTGGCAAGGTCTGTGCATAGCGGTTCGGAGGTGTTGGCACGGACTTCCAGATAACGGTGCTGAAGGATCATAGTTGTGAGCTTGCGGGGCTAGTACATAGGCACCACAACATGACATCGTCGTATGTTGCGGAGCTGGTAAGCCATCTCATCGTGGCAGATGTGTCTATTTCTTCGAAGTTTCTGTTGGCGGATGTAGCGAATATGGTGGGGTTCAAAGTTAGCTACAAGAACGTATGGCAGGCGAAATGGAAGGTACTGCAGCGTATGTTCGGGACATACGAGGAGGCGTACGACCTAGTCCCAAGAATGCTACATCAAATTATAGAATCAAACCCAGGCACGTACATTAATAGGAAGGAGAGGGTTCATCCTACGTAGGGCCTGAATTGTTTTATTCTTAACAGAGTATTCTGGGCCTTCCGTCAGGCGATAGAAGGGTTCAGGTGGTGCCGTCCAGTGCTAACAATGGACGGGACGTTCCTATCTGGCAAGTATAAGGGTACTATCCTCACTGTAATTGCAGCTGACGCGAATGACTAGTTACTCCCAGTGGCATTTGCAATTGTGGAGAATAAGAATGCCGATAGCTGGCTGTGATTTCTTACCAATGTGAAGCAAGCTGTAGTGCAAGATCGCCCAGAAGTGTATGTCATCTTAGATTGCAATGTAGACTTGCTGTCCGCGTTGCGAATGATGCAGAACAGGACACATCCCCCCTTCTAGTGGAATGATATGAAGAACCGTTGGTGCATGAGGCATCTTGTGGCAAACTTCCATAAAAGTTTTTGTAGCAAGGACCAAAGGAAAATGTTCAAGAAGCTATGTATGCAGAACCAGAAGTGGAAGTTTGAGACCTTGTGGAGGCAGCTTGATCAGAAGACTAGCAAGCATTTGCTGCGTCCTGACCAGACTGAAGCTGGGGCCACGGAGGGAGGCTCCATGAGAGTTGGGGAGTTCACGCAATGGGTTCAGTCCAATGCATCTGACTTAGAAATGTGGTCTTTGTTACACGACACGGTAGAGCAAGGTATGGAATTATGACAACCAACATGTTCGAGGTGTACAACGGTGTCTTGAAGGGCGTCAGATCCCTACCAATTCACGACAATCATGGAGGAGAGTTGGAACCATTCCATCAGGTACTTTGTCAATAGAGTCATGATGGCGAAGAAGCATCTGGACGAAGGAAAATAATTCTCTAAGGTAATGCAGGCGTACATACACAAGAAGATGGAGAAAGCGCATTTCCACATTGTTCACACTATGGATGGCATAAGAAAGAAATTCGAGATCCGTCTCAGGCAGAAGTATGTCATGGGTCACACTAGAGGGTGAAAGCATCTAGGCCCCTAAAAATGGTTTTGATAATTAATGAAATTATGTGAATATGGGACTAACGTGTTTAATGAGCATGCGAAGGGTTAGTCCACATGTGAGAGACAAGATGCAAGCCAAAGGATATATACGAAGACTCAAATTGGCTCAAGACAAAGGTATACTTAGTATAGGATCTCCTTTTGATTTTACCGATCTTAGGTGAAAGGTGGAAGACCAGATTATAGGATAGATAATCGTACCATAAAGAGGAATCTTGGCAAGTAGCTTGAATCTAAATCTCTTGTGCCATTTGGATCAACATTAGAAACTTGCATTCATCAAAAATCCGATTTAAAACAAAGTTAATGCTCTGTCTGGACGAGCGGTAGTACCGCAGTTTTGATCGTCAGAACTACCGGAGAGCGGTAGTTCTGTCCTCAGAAGCGGTAGTTCCGTGCTCAAAAGCGGTAGTACCGGCGAGCGGAAGATCCGGTTTTCGAGCGTATCCTTTTTTCCAGAGAGCACCCTCGGATTCATCTGAATTCTTACGGGAACGGAAGTACCGGCAATTTGAACGCCGGAACTATCGCAATGAGCGGTAGTACCGCATTATGGAGCGGTACTTCCAGAGCCCGGAAGATTTGGAGGATGAGCGGACCCTTTTTTCCAGAGAGCTCCTCTGGATAGAGTCTGGATTTTCCTGGAGCGGAAGTACCAGTGTTTTCAACGCCAGAACTACCGCTGCGTGCGGTAGTTCCGCTATCCAGAGCGGTATTTCCAGAGTTCGAAAGATCCGGTTTCAGAGCGGACGCTTTTTTCCAGAGAGCGTCAAATTTGGGACCTTTCGGATTTCGGCCAGAGCGGTAGTACCGCAAATTACATCGGCGGTAGTACCGCGCCGCCAAATCCAACGGTCACTGCAGAGCTCTGACATAGCCGTTCTGTCGCGAAGATTTGGTAGCGGTAGTACCGCTCATCCTGTATTTTTCAGGAATTTGTGCCAAACGGCTAGTTTTAGTTGGTGGAGGCTATAAATACCCGCACCACTGCACAAGGGCCAAAGTTAGAGACCCATTGCACATTTCTTGAGCCCTAGAGCATTCACTCCACCCTCATTCACACATTGAGCATTAAATTGAGGTGGTGTTGCATTTAGTGCTAGAATTCATTAGTTGATCCATTTGGCACTAGAATTGCATTCAAGTGTTTAAGCCCGGATTTATTACTCTTAGTGCTTGTCGGCACTTGGACGATTGGGCGGAGGTTCGTTCGGTGATCTTCTCAAGGAGCTTGTGAAGGTCGGAGCTCACCTACTCGGAGCGGGGAAGAGCTACCATAGTGATCGAGGTGTTTCGGCTTAATTCGTGGAGCCGGTCCGATTTGTTCGGGCTAACCTCAACGTGGATTAGGGGAAACCGGCAAGTTTCCGAACACCACGGTAAAACATCGGTTGTGTTCATATTCTTCTTAGCTCTTGATTATTTACTCCATTGTGATCATTTGCTTGCTTAGAGCTAGGTTGTTATCTTCTTGACTAGAATTGCGTAGGATAAATTGCTTTATATTCTTGCTATTTAAATTGTGAAGAATTAATCAAGTGAACGAATAAAAATTTAAAAACCTCCTATTCACCCCCTCTAGTCGGTATCCTTAATCCTACAGAGGAGATCGCAAACAGGTATGCATGATTGATGAGAATGCTTTCCGTAGAGACATGACAAAAGAGGGCAGCTTTGCGTAGTGACATGACAAAAGGAGGCAGCTTTACACAGTGACATGACGAAAGAGGGCAGCTTTGCGTAGTGACATGACAAAAGAGAGCAGTTTTGTGCAGTGACATGACAAAAGGGGGTAGCATTGCGCAGTGACATGACAAAAGAGGGCAGCTTTGCGCAGCGACATGATAAAAGAGGGCAGCTTTGCGCAGTGACATGATAAATAAGCCGAGGTAGATTATGGCAGCGAGGAAGGGGAAGAGTGGCCGAAGGTGGAGAAGGCGCTTGGCTCCCGGTCGGCTGCAAGCTGGGCTGGTGAGCTAAGGGGGCGGAGGAGTGGCGTAGAGGAGGCACAGCGTCGGCAACTGGGGCTAGGGCGGAGCGCTAGTAGGGCCGAGCTGGTGTCGACGGCGGCCTGGGGACCGAGGTAGGACACCAGGGGAGTGGTAGGCTGGCGTGACGCTGGGCTTCCGACTGGTTACGTGCCATGGCCAGTGAGTCCGAGGGTGGGACCGAGTGCTGGCCTGCGCTAGCGCAAGGGCCGATGGCCTGGAGCCAGAGGACCGGGAGGAGGGGCGGTGTAGGAGGTGGTTGAAGCTCGGCGGCCGCCGGGCTGAGAGAAGTCGGAGAGGGTGGCGGCCAGCAGCAAGACGACGCTGGATCTGTCCATGGCCGCCTGGATCTGGGAGTAAGAGAAAGAAAGTGAGAGGGGAAGGGTGAGGAGAAGGCGGGGGCGTGCGGAGGTGGGCCGGCGGTGAGCCCGAAGCCAATGAGCCCGAGCTCAGCCGCGCACCGTCGCGCTGCTTGGAGGAGTGCCCGGGCACAGTCGTGTACGAGAGAGAGAAGTGGGGGAGTAGATTAGGCCGGTTCGGCTGGATCGGGTAAAGGGAAGGAAAAGAAAGAGAAAGAAAGAAGAAAAGATAAGAAAAGGAAGGAAAAAAAGAGAAGGAAAAGAAAAAAGAAAAGAGGAGAAAAAGAAAATAAAAAATAGGGGTTTGGTGCCTGCACGACGGGTCCTTAACCCTGTGCGTCTTTATGCCAGAGTCGGGTCAGGCCCGTAGAGTCGTCGCTGTTTGCTTAAGTCCTGGTTTTGATTTGATGCGTTAAGTCGGGGTGATGTTTGTACAAGTAGAGGTCCCGGGTCGGAGCTGTCCACGCATCGTCCTCGAGACTAACCAGGCAAGTGCATAGTAAAGCTATAAATTCAGGTAGTGTTTGCTGTTAGATGGGTGATGGTACATTGCTTACCATATTGTGGTAAGTTAACTATTTCTAGATGCATGATGATGAATGATGAATGACGATTGTTGAGACATGTCATGTTGATATGCATAAATGGAGAACTTGCATTGCATGCATGTCATGAAAAGAGATAGTGTTGTGATAGTAGAGGTCCACTTTGTGTGGACGCTCCACGTGAGTGGAGAATGAGGTCCCTATATGAAAATGACGAGCTACTGTGGTCCCCGTATGAAAAAGGATGGGCTTGTGATCCCCACATAGAAACAGGGTGGGCCTGAGTGAGCATCGACGGGTCCTCGCTCTGCTATACCGGTATAGACTAAAGAGATAAGAAAGAAGTCCATGTGCATATGCATAATGAATGATTGATAAGAGCTTAAAGAGTTTAAATAGAAACAAATGGCGATCGAAACTACGATGATTATAGACTGATTTGTGAACCTGTTATTTACTGTTTTGCTTTGTACTTACTGAGTTTTTGGACTCACCCTTACTTTATTGTTGTTTTTTTAGGAGACCGTTGAGGACGTCATGTATGGGCGGGAGTAGCACATGAATAATTTTCACGAACCAGTAGCACTCCTTGTACCACCTTTTGTTAGTATATTTTAGACTCTACTAGCATGCTAGAGTAATCGCTAGAAAAAATGCTGTGATGTATCTGGTCGTAGCAATATAAATAAATTAGTGTTGGCTTAAATTCTTCTAGTTGTTGTCAGAATGGTAAAGTATGTAATGATGGTAACATTCCGGATTCAGAGGGTAAGCGGGGTGTTACAATGATCATTTCCATTTCCTCTTACATTTACCAATTCATTCTAAAAACATATTTATTAACCACGGGACACGAGACTGGCTACGCCGCGTCACGCTATCGAGCACGCTATCAGCTAGTTGATTATTTATAAAACAGGGAGTATGTAACTTCGTAGATATAAAACACTTTCGAAACTTAACACAAATACGTAAACATTATAAAATAATTATACGAAGACATAAAACACTTTCAAAACTTAAAACAAATATGTAAACATTATAAAACAATTATACGAAGACAGTAACTATCAGGGCATCTTACCAAGGCAACATTTTCTACTCTAAAACCAACATTTGTGTGAAAGTGTTCTTGAATTTGATGTATTAAAAAAGCCCACATATTCAAGCATACTTCAGCTTTTAGTGTGATGCGAAAGCCATGTTAACAAGCAAAACTGCCTTTGGACCTCACTTAAGAGTTTATACAAGTTCGAGGACACAAATATCTAGTTTTCAAGTTCAAGAAACCACGTGGACTATCTATGCAAAATTTAAAGACCTACAATACAATTTACATGTAAAATAATATTTTCATGCTTTTGTGGACATCGGACCCAGCCTTATCAGGTGGGACTTGGGCAAGGCGGTGCTCAAGCTGGTTTATGTTTTTGGTTTTTGGACTTTTTGGTATTATTTAAGATTTTTTATTGTAGTTGTTGAAAGCTTTTTTAGTATAATAAAATTTAAAATTTTTTAAAAATAGAAAAAATGTTCTCTCATCACGAATAACACGAAGGAATATAGGGAAAAAAGATAAAAAAGCCTAAAAATCAAAAACTAGAAAAAGACGAAATCAAAAAGTTAGAAACTAAAAGTTGAAGCCGAATTGAGCAGGGCCAAATCTGCCGCCCCGAAGCTCAATACTGAGACACAAACAAACGCATGGTGAGTTGGTACTACAGTCTTGCAGATCCCGCCTGTGCACGCAGGCCCACTTCGCTAGGTTTCTCTCGTGGGGCCTGCACCACGCGGCCTCCCTCGAGATCGTCGCTAGGCAAGCTCCACCTGATAACCGCACCATGCATCGAATGCCACTTGCTCGAACGTGGGTCCCATATGACTTGTCTACTCTTGATTAGGACATCCTTTCCATGCATCCAACCATGCCGACTCCACATCAAACTGAAACTATGATACAAGGACCAATGACTAGAGCGCGAGCACGTCAACTTAACCATCAGGTGAATACATTCCTAAGTTTGCATACAAATGTTTCAAAGAATGGAATACTACTTAATTCTTGTAATGATTTAATTGTCCTTAGGAACTATGGGGAAGAACCACGTGAGCTCAAGTATAGAAGTGGAAACGTCAAGCGCAAACCAAGTCCTGTTCGCGAGTTCGACTCGGATTCGGCCTTCCCAATAGCGTCTACTTCAAATGGCCATAACTTTTGATCCAAAAGGTTCCTCGGGGCCCGTGAGTACTCGTTGGAAAGCTCTTGAAGTCTAATTTTAGATGGATCTAGTCTCACCTCCAAATTCCATCCGAGCTGGTCAGAAACTGCAAAACAAGTCACATCACTTTTCCAGTCCGAGTCAAAGTGGGCCTTAGGCCTTGTAATCGAGTCCTGTTCGGCTTCCATGTGTTTTGGCCAACCCTCTACCTTCCGTGTCCCTTAAATAGGCAGCCACACCCTCTTCTAGGGTTTGAGTTTTGATAGACTAAGTTAGCTTTTGCTACTTCGCCTTGTGCTCGCGCGTGTTGGCTAGACCGCCCAAATACTTGTCTTCGGAACCCCATCGTCTTTTTGTTTCAGATTGAATCCTACATCGTTTATTTGCAATTGAGTTGTTGTTCATCTTGTTCTTGCCTGTTCTTCGATTGCTTGCAGGAACAATTACCCTCTTGGTTTGGTTGATTGTGCGCCGACAAGGTCACGAACAACCTCTGGAGTTGGTGTATCGATCGCTAAGGTGCAACCTTCTTGGATGGTTGTAGTCGGGTCGTCAACGTCATCCCCTTCCCCAATCAAATCTACCTGTAGGACCGAAATGGCGACAGAGGGGGGGGGGTGAATGTCGTGATCAAAAATTGCCCCCGAGTATTCGAACACAATTTTCTCCACTGATAGCTAAATAGCTATGAAGAAGGAATTAAGCTCACTGGAACCTTGAGCATACAGGAGAGAAAGAGAGACAACAGAATTGAAATTAAATTGGCCAAGAAAACTAAACTCCAAATAGGAGCTTACCAAAAGATCAAGATTCAATGAGTGACAAGCTCAAACTCAATCGGCAAGGAGCCAAATTAATTGCAGCAAGAAATAGTGCTAGCCGAAAGGAGTTAAAAGGCTAATTTCATGCTATAGCCGAAAAGATTAAAAAGCACAAGGCAGCTGAATAGACTGGCCAAACAAAGCAAAAGAAGGGATCACAAAGTGAGCTTCACTGCAAAGAGAGTTGACAAAAAACAAAAGCTTCGGCTTGGAGCAGCAGTAGTACTTTTGAACTGAACAAAAGACTCAACATACTAGCTGCAGAAACTGCAATCACATGCAGACAAGAAAAAGGCAAAGAGAAGCTTGAGATGCAAAGCATCCAGCCAAACACAATAGGAAAGTGTTAGCAGCTGATTGGCCAAATGATTAAAAAGAAACGGACTGCCGGCCGAACTGCAAAAGAAGGAAACCAGAAAGATCATTCGGCCAGGAGAAATATGCTTGGATCAAGGAGCATGTACTACTCACAAAATCAGCCGAAACATGCTCATGAACCCTGCTGCCGCAACACATAAAGAAGTTCACTGTATGCCCAAAGGTGCTGCCGAGACAAAAAAAATCGGATCATTTAATGCTGCTCGTTTTCTCTGCATGCGGCAAGGAATAAAAGCCAATATTGCTGCATAGTGAACAAAAGGAGAACTCAAACAAAAGAAAATCCTTGGAGCAATTTCCAGAACAAGGCTCACGAAACTTGGTCAACAACCAAAACTAAAACACAAGCAGAACATAGCTAGAACATCTTGAGCCTTTCAGGAAGAAAAGAGCAGAGCTTAGATTGACAAGAAAAGAACAAGAACCTAAGTCAAGAGCACACAACGAGACAAAAACACTAGATAAAACAAGAATGAAACAGAGACATAAATGCTTGAAATAACAAGTTTACATTCAGCTCATCTCACAAACTCACACTAAGTCCCCATACGCTCGGAGAGCATAGAGAGAAGCTCACACCTCCTCTCCTTCTCTCTTTCTCGATTATTCATACATGGAGAGAACCCAATTAAAACCCTAACTCTTACACCCACACTCTCTCACAATTCTTACTCAAAATCATGAAGACTACTAGAGAACACCCTCTCTATTTATAGCCTCCACTAATGGATTCACCATTGCTTTACCCATTAACCTTTTGCGCTTTACCCACAATCCACTTCCTTTAGTGCAGCTTTGCGTATTCACCAAAACGCCCCTCGCGCACCTTCCAAGAAGCTTCCTCCTTTCTTGCCTTGCAAGCCTCGCAGCCACCTCAAGCCCTCGCCGTCTTCGACACCCCCCGACCGTTCTGACCTCAGCGCCACCTGTGCCTAGTCCGGTCCACCGTGTCTCGCCACGACTCCGCCTCGACGTCCTCGAGTTCTCGCCGTCTTTGGCACACCTCGACTGTTCTGACCTCAGCGCCACCTGCGCCTAGTCCGGTCTACCCGTGCCTCGCCACGACTCCGGCTCGATGTCCTGCAGCCAACACAGACAAGAAATATATCAAATAGCACCGCTCGATACATGTAAGCGTAAATGCATCATACTTACCCATGATGAAGTCCAAACCTGTCGAATCAAGGAATATGCATCCTAAGCCCATACGATCAAGTTTGACCAAGTCCGACCGAGCCCGATTGCACCACGCAACGTCAAGGTCCGAACCACCCAAACCAAACTCGACTTTCCTAAACCGATGTCAATTACTCATCACAAACATGGGATCACGACCACATGGTCTCTCACTACCACTCTCATCGAAAGATCGGGACCGCTAGTGCTATCAGTTGGTATCAGGGCTCAAGGTTAATCGGTGAGAGATTGTTTTTATTTAGTCTTTGCATTTTTTCTTCCTACAGTTCAGAAAACCCAAAAAAATAGTAGATTAGATCCAAAAATCCGAAACAATTTGAGCATTACTCTATTGCTGCATAGTCTTCATTTGTTGAGTTTTCAGTTGCATCGTCGTGTCCTTTGCTGGTCTTAGTGTCTAGTTCCTCTAGAGTTTCGAGTTCTGTTCACGTTTTAGTCTCACCGCTGCAGTTAGATCCGAACTGCAACGGTGAAGGAAGGAAAGGAGGAGGACTCAGTTTCTAGGGAGGCTTTGCCCTAGTTGGTTTCGGAGTAGGACACGATCTCGGAGTTGGTTTCGGAGTAGGTTTTAACTGCGTCGTGTGTGAAAAAAAGGAAAAAAAGAGACAGAAAAAAAAGAAGGAATAGGCAGCCGCATTTAAAAGAGCCGCGGCTAAAAAAAAGGAGAGAGAAACACCTAACTTTTGCATACGACCACCGATTGAGGCGTTCGGGAAATCTGGAGATTTTAGATCCGCGTAAGCCTCCAGGCACACACGCGGCAACTTCGACCCCAAAAAACATCGTTTAGGGCCTCAAAACGGGCCCGCAAACCGAGAAAATTTCATGTTTCTCAGAATTCGCTCAAAATTGACAGAGCCCTTCTACGCGTGATTCTAAGGTTCCCTGTGAAGACGGCATCCTTTTTTGAGCTCCCGAACTTCGTGTGCAACGTCATCTAGTTTCTTTCTGCATGGTGTGTTTTCGTTTGTGTTCTAGGCTCGCGTCTCTAGTACGGTCTAGCCTAGGACCAGCACAGTGCCGTCGTTGAGCGATTATTCAGCTTGATTTGACTAATGTGGTTCTAGTTATCCTTTGTTCACTCTCAGCCCACCTATAGCTCCACAGATTTGGCTACCACATCACAGGGACTAGCGACCGAGGCAGCGATACACCCAATTTCCAGGAGATACTGTCTTGACTTGTCGGCTGCCATCACCTCCTGCTCGCTGTGGTAAGAACTTGTAAGACCTTGACAGAACAGGTTGAGAGTGTGCGACTTGATTTATCCACATCCCAGTAGTTGTGAGGGCATAACCTGCAGTTTTATTATTTTTCTCTTCTTGGTTTGTTTCTTGTGTTCTTCTAACAATGTCAGGAGAACCAGTGGACCTGCAGGCAGCGCCACATTCCCCTCGGACTAGGGGCATCATACAACACTTTGAGCGCCAAATGAAGCTGCACACTGAAGGACTTGATGATGATGTACGGGTCACTAATGAACGCCTTGGTCAATTGGAGGCCGCGTAGATCGACACCAACACTACGCTTGCAACATTGGAGGCTTCCGTTGGTACCGTCAACACCTCACTTGCTGAGATTTTGAGACGTCTTGATGAGATGGACCGTGCATCTCCTGCTGCACCAACTCAGCGCACACGTGCCAACATTGGTGTCTTGGGCAGCAGGGTGGATGAAAATGGTGGAGACGAGTATGCAGCTGATACTGAGATCGATGATGATGATGACGCTCACCGTCATTGTCAACCACGTCAGAATGAGGTACGTGAGAATGATGAATCACTTGGTAAGATTAAGTTCACTACGCCACCTTTTGATGGAAAATATAACCTTGATGCTTATATCACTTGGGAATTGGCTGTTGATCAGAAATTTGCTTGTCATGCATTTCCTGAAAACAAAAGGGTTAGGGCTGCTACTAGTGAGTTTACTGATTTTGCGTCTATTTGGTGGAGTGAATATTGTAAGAAAAATCCTTTAACCATACCACCAACTTGGGATGCATTAAAAAGAATCATGCGAGCTAGATTTGTTCCTTCATATTATGCACGTGATTTGTTACATAAGTTGTAACAATTGAGGTAAGGTAGTAAAAGCGTAGAGGAATATTTTCAAGAATTGCAAACAGGAATGCTGCATTGTGACTTAGAGGAAACTGAGGAAGCTGCTATGGCTAGGTTTATGGGTGGTTTGGATCGTGAAATTCAGGATATTTTAGCTTACAAGGAATATAATTCTATCACTCGTTTATTTCATCTTGCTTGTAAAGTTGAAAGAGAAGTACAGGGACGACGCGCGAGCACTAGGACTAACGTTTCTGCAGAACGTGGTAACATTTGGTCTCAACGTGTATCTGCTGCACCATCAAGCCAACCTCCTGCACCTTCTTCCTCCAACAGCAAGCCACGGTTTTCATCATCAAATTCAGCATCTCGAGCATCCGAAGCAACAAAGGGGTCAGCCCAAGCACATGCAAAGAGCTCTTTGTCCGTTGCATCTTCGGGACGAACGAGGGATATCCAATGTCATCAATGCAAGGGGTATGGCCATGTGCGGAGTGAATGCCCAAGCAAGCGCGTTTTGATTGTGAGAGATGATGGTGAGTATTCTTCCGCTAGTGATTTGGATGAGGATACATATGCTATGCTTGCAGCTGACCATGCAGGTAGTGGGAAGGAGCAAGAAGAAGAGCACATTGGTGCTGAAGATGTAGAGCACTATGAGAGCCTCATTGTGCAGCGTGTGTTGAGTGCACAAATGGAGAGGACGGAGCAAAATCAGCGGTACATCCTTTTCCAAACAAAGTGTGTCGTGAAGGAACGCTCATGCCGGGTGATCATTGATGGAGGGAGCTGCAACAACTTGGCGAGCTCCGATATGGTGGAAAAGCTTACGTTGAACACCAAACCTCACCCACAACCTTACTACATTCAATGGTTCAATAACAGTGGCAAGGTGAAGGTAACACGAATGGTGAGAGTAAATTTTGCTATTGGTTCTTATCATGATGTTGTAGAATGCGATGTTGTTCCTATGCAAGCATGCTCTATGTTGTTAGGTAGACCGTGGCAATATGATAAAGATTTACTGCATCATGGTAAGACAAACCAATATTCTTTTGTGCATCATGACAAGAAAATTGTGTTACATCCTATGTCTCCTGAAGCTATTTTCAAAGATGAGATTGCTAGAGCTAGTAGAGAGAAAAATCAGGAGCATAATAGGAGTGAAAATCATATTGTTGCAAGCGAACTTGAGCAACATAAAAAGAAAAACTCTAAATCTGTTCATGAGACGAAAAATGAGATTAAATTGAAGGGTGCATGTTTTCTTGCTACTAAGTCTGATGTGAATGAGTTGGATGCTAGTACTTCTGTTTGCTATGCCTTACTTTGCAAATAAGCTTTATTTTCATTCGAGGAGGTACCTTCTTCTGTGCCTCCTGCTGTCACTAATCTTTTGCAGGAGTACATGGATGTCTTTCCAAAGGACGTGCCACCAGGGCTACCACCAGTGCGAGGGATTGAGCACCAGATTGATTTGATTCCCGGGGCATCTTTGCCCAATCGTGCGCCATACAGGACCAATCCGGAAGAAACTAAGGAGATTCAGCGTCAAGTTCAAGAATTACTTGATAAAGGTTATGTGCATGAGTCTCTTAGTCCTTGTGTTGTTCCGGTAATTTTAGTGCCTAAGAAAGATGGATCATGGCGTATGTGTGTGGACTGTAGAGCGATCAATAACATTACCATTAGATATCGTCACCCTATTCCTAGGTTAGATGATATGCTTGATGAATTAAGTGGCTCTATTGTCTTCTCTAAAGTTGATTTGCGTAGTGTGTACCACCAAATTCGCATGAAATTGGGAGATGAATGAAAAACATCATTTAAATTTAAGTTCGGTTTGTATGAGTGGTTAGTGATGCCATTTGGTTTAACTAATGCACCTAGCACATTCATGAGATTAATGAACGAGATTTTGCGTGCTTTCATTGGTAAATTTGTAGTGGTCTATTTTGATGATATATTGATATATAGCAGATCACTAGAGGAACACCTTTGCCATTTACGTGTTGTTTTTGATGTTTTACGTAATGCACGTTTATTTGGTAACCTTGAGAAGTGCACATTTTGCACGGATCGAGTCTCTTTTCTTGGCTATGTTGTTACTCCACAGGGGATTGAAGTTGATTAAGCCAAGGTTGAGGCAATACAGAGTTGACCGACTCCTAAAACGATCACGCAGGTGCGAAGTTTTCTAGGACTTGCTGGATTCTATCGTCGTTTTGTGAAGGATTTCAACACCATCGCCGCGCCATTGAATGAGCTCACTAAAAAGGGCGTGCCGTTTACTTGGGGGAATGCACAGGAAGACGCCTTCAACACATTGAAAGATAAGTTAACACATGCACCATTACTCCAACTTCCAGATTTTAGTAAGACTTTTGAGCTAGAATATGATGCTAGTGGAATTAGATTGGGTGGTGTACTGTTGCAAGAAGGTAAACCTGTGGCATACTTTAGTGAAAAATTGAGTGGACCTAGTTTGAACTATTCTACTTATGAAAAGGAATTATATGCTCTAGTTTGAACTTTAGAGACATGGCAACATTATTTATGGCCCAAAGAATTTGTCATTCATTCTGATCATGAGTCATTAAAGCATATTAGAAGTCAAGAAAAATTGAACTGTAGGCATACAAAGTGGGTTGAATTCATAGAGTCTTTTCCTTATGTCATAAAACACAAAAAGGGAAAGGAGAATGTTATTGCTAATGCATTGTCTAGGAGATATACAATGCTCTCACAACTTGACTTCAAAATTTTTGGATTGGAAACAATTAAGGAGCATTATGTTCATGATGACGATTTTAAAGATGTGTTGCTGAATTGCAAAGAGGGAAAAACGTGGAATAAATTTGTTCTAAATGATGGATTTGTGTTTAGAGCTAACAAACTATGCATTCCAGCTAGTTCCGTTCGTTTGTTGTTGTTACAGGAAGTGCATGGAGGTGGGCTGATGGGGCATTTTGGAGCGAAGAAGACGGAAGACATACTTGCTAGTCATTTCTTTTGGCCAAAGATAAGACGTGATGTGGAACGTTTTGTTGCTTGCTGCACTACATGTCAAAAGGCTAAGTCACGACTTAATCCTCACGGTTTGTATATGCCTCTACCTGTTCCTAGTGTACCTTGGGAAGATATTTCTATGGACTTTGTTTTAGGACTGCCTAGGACAAAGAAGGGGAGGGATAGCATATTTGTTGTTGTGGATAGATTTTCTAAGATGGCACACTTCATACCATATCATAAAAGTGATGATGCTACCAACATTGCTGATTTGTTCTTTCGTGAAGTTGTTCGTTTGCATGGTGTGCCAAATACAATAGTTTCTGATCGTGACACTAAATTCCTTAGCCATTTTTGGAGAACTTTATGGGCTAAATTGGGGACTAAGCTGTTATTTTCGACTACATGTCATCCCCAAACTGATGGGCAAACTGAAGTTGGGAATAGAACTTTATCTACCATACTTAGGGCTGTTTTGAAAAAGAACATTAAAATGTGAGAAGAATGCTTGCCTCATATTGAATTTTCTTATAATCGTTCGCTGCATTCTACTACAAAGTTGTGCCCTTTTGAGATTGTCTATGGCTTTGTGCCTCGTGCTCCTATTGATTTGCTACCACTTCCATCTTTGGAGAAGTTAAATTTTGATGTTAAATAGCGTGCTGATTTGATGTTGAAAATGCATGAGACAACCAAAGAAAATATTGAACGCATGAATGCTAAATATAAACTTGCTGGTAGTAAAGGAAGGAGGCATTAACTTTTCAACCGGGTAATTTAGTTTGGTTGCATTTGAGAAAAGAAAGATTTTCTGAATTGAGGAGGTCTAAGTTGATGCCTAGAGCTGATGGTCCTTTCAAAGTGTTCGAAAAGATTAATGACAATGCATATAAACCTGAGTTGCCTGCAGATTTTGGGGTTAGTCCCACCTTTAACATTGCAGATTTGAAGCCATACTTGGGAGAAGATGATGAGCTTGAGTCGCAGACGACTCAAATGCAAGAAGGGGAGGATGATGAGGACATCCTTTCCATGCATCCAACCATGCCCGACTCCACATCAAACTGAAACTATGATACAAGGACCAATGACTAGAGCGCGAGCACGTCAACTTAACCATCAGGTGAATGCGTTCCTAAGTTTGCATACAAATATTTGAAAGAATGGAATACTACTTAATTCTTGTGATGATTTAATTGTCCTTAGGAACCATGGGGAAGAACCACGTGAGCTCAAGTATAGAAGTGGAACCGTCAAGCGCAAACCAAGTCCTGTTCGCGAGTTCGACTCGGATTCGGCCTTCCCAACAACGTCTACTTCAAACAGCCATAACTTTTGATCCAGAAGGTTCCTCGGGGCCCGTGAGTACTCGTTGGAAAGCTCTTGAAGTCTACGTTCAGATGGATCTAGTCTCACCTCCAAATGCCATCCGAGCAGGTCAGAAACTGCAAAACAAGTTACGTCACTGTTTCAGTCCGAGTCAAAGTGGGCCTTAGGCCTTGTAATCGAGTCCTGTTCGGCTTCCATGTGTTTTGGCCGACCCTCTACCTTCCGTGTCCCTTAAATAGGCAGCCGCACCATCTTTTAGGGTTTGGGTTTTGATAGACTAAGTTAGCTTTTGCTACTTCGCCTGGTACTCGCGCGTGTTGGCTAGACCGCCCGAATACTTGTCTTCGAAACCCCACCGTCTTTCTGTTTCAGATTGAATCCTACATCGTTTATTTGCAATTGAGTTGTTGTTCATCTTGTTATTGTCTGTTCTTCGATTGCTTGCAGGAACAATTACCCTCGTGGTTTGGTTGATTGTGCGCCGACAAGGTCACGAACAACCTCTGGAGTTGGTGTATCGATCGCTAAGGCGCAACGTCCTTGGATGGTTATAGTCGGGTCGTCAACGTCATCCCCTTCCCCAATCGAATCTACCACTCTCATCGAAAGATCGGGACCGCTAGTGCTATCAACTCTGGTCATTCCCTGCGGTCCACCGTACCCCAGGTGCACCCAGCTACAGGCATCAAGGACCAAGTCAGCCTCATTTTTTTCAACTTGTGACTTATGATTTTCCTCGAATAAACAAACGGGACGGCTTCTTCACTGCCGTTTCGAAGCGGCTTATTGAGATAGTCTTTTAGAAGCGGCTTATCGGCTTTTGGTTCGTTCACACGAGTGCTCGTACTAGAACTAAAAGCCATAACTCACGGCCATAAACCGTAGCCGAAAAGAAGTGCAGCGAAATGTCACTTGCAACTACCTACTATCAGGTGGGTCCACCTCAAACCATCCGACCCACCCAGGTGCACCCAGCTACAGACATCAAGGACCAAATCGATCTCATTTTTTTTCAACTTGTGACATCTCTCGAGCAAATAAATGGAATGCCTTCGAAGCGGTTGATCAGGATAGTCATTTATAAGCGGCTAATTGACTTTTGATTTGTTCACACAATCGCTTGCACTTAAACTAAAAATCATAAGTTATAGTCATATGGGTATAAACTACAGCCAAAGAATGCGTACACTTGCAACTTGCTACTGTCAGGTGGTCCATCTCAAACCATCCGACCCACATGGATACCCCAGCCCACCTGTCATGGACATGGATGCCCCAGCGTAAGCCAGCTCAGCGCGGCCTCGTCGCTGCTTAAAACCTCTCCAACTCGCGCTCGCTCAAGTCAACACCAAACACTACCACCTCGCCAATAGTCCTCGTGCTCTCCGCCGCCTCCGCCTCCGCCTCCGCCTCGAGGCCTCCACCCCAGAGGCTAAGGTTCTCGAAGCTTCTAGAAGCCCCCGCCGCGCTTCTAGAACCTTCCTGGAGTACGCCTCCCCGGCAATGCAGAGCGCGGCGGCCATCGGGCTCCTCCGGCCATGCGCCGCGCAGCGGCTCCTGAACCCTAGCCCCCGGCGCTGCGGCCGCCAGCTTCTCCCGCCCTTCCGCGGTCTCCGCATCTCCGCTGCGGCGCCCCGCGCTGGCCTCGCGGCCGCGCGGGGCCGCATCGGGCTCGTGCCGGCCTCTCCGGAGCAGGACGACCGGAGCGGGAGGGGCAGCCGCCACGTGGCTGCCGCTGCGGCGGCTGGGAAGGAGGAGGCCGGAGGGGAAGCGGGAGGAGGGCTCGCCAAGACGCTGCAGCTCGGCGCGCTCTTCGGCCTGTGGTACCTCTTCAACATCTACTTCAACATCTACAACAAGCAGGTGAGGTGACTGGTGACTTCACCTGCTAGCTCGCGTTGTGATTCGATCTGATCAATCGGCGTGGAGAATCATCGATTGAGTTTGATGTTGGTGTGAATGGGAGCGTTGATGAGTGCGAATTAAGGACATACATGGCCTTTTGCTCTGCTTTTCGTCTTTTTCGCAGCTCGGATGAGTGCGACTTCTGCATTTTCTCCATATGCTTGCGCTACGCATTGTGTTGAGTGATAGTGTCCGAAATGTTCAATTATCTTCTTTATTTCTTTTGGGCTGTATACGTGTGATTTTGGTGTTAGTGGGCTGGTTGCTCATGTTATTTGTTAATCGATATGACAAATTGATCTTGTCTAGAGCTTTGAGCTTTCATTAAGCCTTGCCGTTAGATTCTGTAAAGAGCTTAATTGTCTTGAGGATTCTATGAAATATCCGGCAACTGAAATCCCATTTTCCCGCATAATACGGAGAAAAATTGGTAAATAACATTCGTCCATAAATGTAGCCCGACCCACTTGTTTATGGCTGCAAGAAGTTGCTCAAACCGAAGTGGTACAAACTCACTAGTCATATTATATTCGAATTAAGAAAATTGTCTCTTATTTTCGTTTTCTTCTTGCTTTTAGATGTGCTCCCTCACATTACACTTTTGTGATCAAGCGTCTTTTTAGCACTAGTTCAATCAAGTGTAGGGAGTAGCTACACAGGTGTTTTCAACCTTATTCAGTAATTATTCCGATCAATTCAGGTGCTACCTTCATGCTTGTGTAAAGATGAAGCATGTGCTGCATTCGGGCTTCTACAATGCATTCCTTTGGTGTTAACTCAGGGTCTGTCATATGCAGCGCACCAGTGTGATATGTTTTACATTTTTATTCCTGAGCACAACAAGTACATGACTGTTCATTTCTTTGCCCCACATGAGTATGATTGTTCATATGTGGCTGATAGTTTATTCTGGCCTCGTTCCATTTATGCTACAAGGTGATTGTGCAACATGCACAATCATGTGGTAGTAGTATAGACAACCTTGCTGCTAAGTTTTCCAGTGTTTCATAATACTAACCAAGTGCTGTGTGTTGCAATGGATCACAAATAAGCAATACCATAAGTTCTAAACTCTAAAAAGAAAATAATGTGAATTTTCCTTTATACATAAGCTTGTTGTCCAGGTTTTGCAGCACAAACTCAAATTTTTCAGTAAATCAACATGCTAAAGCAACCATACGCAATCCATAATGCACAACAACCATACGCAATCCATAATGCACAAATAGTTGTCAATTAGCTAAGATAATACCAGCCGGCCTATTTACCATACACATAGACATAACTATCTTAAGTCTGGAAATTGCATACAAAGTTTGCATCCGATCAGCAAACCATAGAGAATCAAACCACAAGTCGCATGCATACATATATGCACAGATGATGTCATGCTCCACACAAGATCTTCCACCCACAAAAGATCCAGCAAGGCGGAGCCACCATCTCCAAAACTCAATCTTTTATATAGTATAAAAGACCATCCAGATTGCCCTTATGATTCTGGTGGGTGTGCAAAGTCAATGTTCTACTGACAAATGTTTTGTTTAATGATTAACTTAAAAGAGAGTTTGGTAGTGTTTTGGTAACTCACTGTAGTTTTGATTAGATGATGCATATGTTATCATATTTTTAGTTACTTTTCTGAGCATTTCTAGGTGATCACATCAGTTACCTGTAGATAATACAACTTTCCTCACTGTTCCTTTGTATGACAGGTTCTCAAGGTTTTCCCGTATCCCATAAACATCACAAATGTTCAGTTTGCTGTTGGAACTGCAATTGCTTTGTTCATGTGGATCACAGGTATCCTTAAAATACCAAAGATTTCTGGTGCACAGGTAAATATTTAGTATAATGTGGCATACTTTCAGTACACATACTATATTGTTCTATAAGAACATCTGTTGCAATTGTTTTTATTTCCCAGCTTGCTGCTATCCTCCCTCTGGCTATTGTCCATACCATGGGCAATCTTTTCACAAACATGAGCCTTGGAAAGGTTGCAGTGTCATTTACACATACCATCAAGGCTATGGAACCTTTCTTTTCAGTTCTCCTTTCGGCAATTTTCCTTGGCGAGGTAATTTTTATTTTCTGTTCTACATTTACTTGCAACTGTGTATAATACTATAATCTGAGAAAATCATCCTTACTTCTTATGTTTGCTCCTACACATGAATGACTTTACAGTTGCCTACTCCTTGGGTTGTATTGTCCCTCGTTCCAATTGTTGGTGGTGTGGCATTGGCATCTCTTACTGAAGCTTCTTTTAACTGGTAAGCAATATAAGCACTTTATTTAAATACATGAAAGTTTTAGAATGCTTGTTGTGAAAACTAGAATTCTAACATATGTCATATGTGTCTGGAACTAATCTTTTGATATTCATTGCTGAAATCATCATTCAACCAATGTTCCGGTTCTAATATTCTATACTTTTAGCGAGTTTATCTTTGTACAATGGAAGCATGAAATGGCTGCTAAAATATGATAAGATGTGAAGCGACTAAGAAAATGTGTGAATGGTGTGTGTGAGCGTGCATGTTTGTTTGTTTTGATCAAGGATTCAAAAACCGGAAACGGGAAAAATATTGGACCCCCTCCAGTACCGGTTACCGGTTTTAAATTGGCCAAATTTCATCAAACAAAATTTGAATTTGGCCTATTTGCGGCCGGTTACTGCCCAGAATTACTGTTTATCAATATAAATTCAAATTTTAAATTTAGAACATTTTCGGACCGATATTTTTTTTACCGGTCTAGGCCGGTAACCGCCAATAACCAGCCAGTTACCGCCGGTTTTGTTTATCCTTTGTTTTGATATTTCTTACTCATCAGAGATTGTGCATTATCTGTATTATTGATGTATGGTTTGTATGATAACAGGGCTGGATTTTGGAGTGCTATGGCTTCAAATGTGACCTTTCAATCAAGGAATGTGCTGAGCAAGAAGCTTATGGTGAAGAAAGAGGTAACTGAATTATCAATTTGCAATTTTCCTGGATAATCAACTACTATTTTATAAGTTAGTTTCATTTATGAATGTGCACAGACCTTTTTTGTCTTGACCCTCGTGTGTATGTCCAATGGCACTTCCATAATTCCATTCTAACCCTGTTTTCCCCACTTCTGACCAGGAATCTCTGGACAACATTAATCTCTTCTCAATCATTACAGTGATGTCATTCTTCCTCTTGGCCCCAGTAACCTTACTAACAGAAGGTGTCAAGGTCACTCCTACAGTTCTGCAGTCTGCTGTGAGTATCATGCTGTCTATTTATCCATCGCACCTTATAGACTGGCTTGGTGACAATTCTGAATATGCTCTTTCAAAATGTAGGGTCTGAACTTAAAGCAGATATACACAAGATCTTTGCTTGCTGCGTTCTGTTTCCATGCGTACCAACAGGTCAGCCATCCATTCAGTTTTCTGATGATGCGTCTTGTTGGAATCTTTGGATGTGTTTGTTCCTTTCATTAGATCTTTGGTGCTGGTTTCAGAAAGTGTGTAGTTGATTCATTTGATTGATGTATCAGAAGCTCAGGTCATGTGCATACATGCTCTGTATGTGCACGCACTCACAAGCTCAGGCACTTTTGTGATTATTTGGAATTTGCTTACTGATCTTACCTTCCGTTTGTTGAAGGTTTCATACATGATCCTCGCAAGGGTGTCCCCAGTTACTCATTCAGTAGGCAACTGTGTCAAGCGTGTGGTGGTTATTGTGACATCCGTTCTGTTCTTCAGGACCCCTGTTTCTCCCATCAACTCTCTCGGTAAGCATCTTTACTTGATCCACCACGCAATACAGCTAGCTAGTTTGTATATGGAAGGCTTAGCGAGACGATCTCACAATAGAGATGGAGAGTTCATTTAGTCGACTGACTTTTACATATTCCAAACATTTACACAACTCCTGCAGGAACTGGGGTCGCTCTTGCCGGTGTTTTCCTATACTCGCAATTGAAGAGACTCAAGCCCAAGGCTGCTTGATTGCATTTTCCTGCCATCGAGAGGAATTGCAGGTATATCGCCACACCGACCGTCGGAATGGGCGCCTTCGTTTTAGAATTATGATCTTTTTTTGGGAGAAGCCCCCGTCCAGCATGCTAAGTCCTGCACTGGATCGTCATTTGCAATTCAATCACCAGCATGTTAACCAGGCATGTTTTGGAGCCTTTCACCATTCTATGCTTGAACGGTCTGATTGCTGTATTAATAAATTCGCTGCAATGCATCGACAGTACGAAACGTGAGGCTAAAACTGTACCACACTATAATATGCAATCGAGAAAAAAATCTGTTACGAATTGAAAAAAAATATATCCAGACAAGCGATTCTATTCGTTTAGGCATTCTAGTAAACTACTTGTTGGCGTATTTCTCCACATAGATGCAAGAGGGTAGAGTAGGGAGAACAGGGGGTACTGGGGAAGTTGGAGTCGGTCTCGCAGAGACGAAGAAGAAGATACGATTTCTGAGGTTACAGACTTACGAATGTGGTTTTCCATAGAAAGATTGTGCGGTTGTTTGCAATGGCGACTGTCCTTTTGAGTCTGGACTCGTGGAAAAAAGAAATGGTCAGATCTGGCGGCTCTTCACTGGTGGAAGAAAAACCAATTGGAGATCCAATGGTTGTTCTTTTAAATGAAAATGATCAAAGAGAAAATTGCTATAATGGGACTCCAAACAACGTGTTTCGCTATGATAGGACTTCTAACTTTGACGTCGCTAAAATGACACCCGAAACATTGGCTTCTCGTAATACATGACATTTGGCTAATGTTTCGAAATACCCGAACATTGGAATTAAAAGAGCCAAATGTCATGTATTACGAGAAGCCAATGTTTCGGATGTCATTTTAGCGATGGCAACGTTAGAAATCCCATTATAGCGAAACACATTGTTTGGAGTCCCATTATAGCAATTTTCTCTATATGATCAGACACTTATGATTTAATTATGACTTCTTTTAAATAAATAAATAGGATAGTTTTCACATATTATGGCTTAAAAGAGAACCCTCCTTTTGCATTCAATTATATAGGGGTGCAGTCAATAATATAGGGGAGAGAGAGAATTAAGAGAAAAGGCGGTATACTCACCAAAGCGCTCAGCTCGACCCGCTCCGAAATCCGACGCCTAGGTCAGTCCTGTTAGGAATTGGCCCTTACGAATGAAATCTCTTTTCTTAATTTCAAAATATGTATAATTTAGTACTATATTGCTAAGATAAAATAAGTAAGACCAATTTATAAGGTGGAGTACTCACCACTTCTTGAATATAAATAGAGATAGTATGAGGATGGTTTGGCTAATTACACATGCGCGCACACGCGCGCGCGTATTCACATATTTTCGCGTGAAAATCGTGTGACTTATAACTTGCAAAAGAATACACCTACTTAACTTAACTGTGTAGTCGCAGTTCACGAGAATAGGGTATTCTCTAGAAAGCTCATGAGCAGATAAGGGAGCATGACCATATAATACTCCGTTTATGCATGGTTCATTGGCAGTCTAGTACTAGTTGAGATTTCAAGTGAAATCTAATCACGAAAGCTGTGAATTTATAGCATAGTCCATTCATTAGCTGTGAAAAGATGAATCTTGTTATTCTAGGTGTAAGTTCAACCTGTACGGGACTTATACTAAAAGACTGATATATTAACAATACTTTACCACAATATTTTTTATATCTATTTACTTTTTGCTTTGGAATTGGTGGGAGATTGTTAGAAATTGGCCCATATGAGCAAAGACCATTTTTTTAATTTTAAAGCATGCATGGTTTAGTACTATACTGCTAAGGCAAGGTGAGGGAGACCAATTTATAAGGTGGAGTCCTCACCACTCCTTGAATATAGATAGAGATGGTATGATGAGGGTTCTGGCTAATCACATACGTGCGCACGCGCATGCGTATTCGCGTATTTTCGCATGAAAATCTTGCGACCGTGCCGTGATGTGGCGCGCCACTTGGCAGACCAAGTCCACCTTTATTTTTTGGTGAACCATGCATCATTCTTTCTCTCTGTTTGAATGAGATTCAAACATTTGAATGAGACTTTATTGGGTTTTATGACAGACAGTTGCCAGTGGGTAAATGGCTGGTTAAATGTGTCAGTTACTAAAGGGTAAATGACTATTTTAATCATGTCAGTTAACAGTCTATCTATATATATGCCTGGAGATGTCCAAAGTGTGTGTGAAGAATCTAATTGCCTCCATTCTCTTCCTCCTGTGAATTTGTGTGTTGTGCTGCACCGTCTGAATTTCATCGACTCTTTTGTCCGGCGTGCACCGTGAAGAAGAGGAGTGGTACCTCTGGACCGTTGCTGCCGTGAATACCTGCACGGGGGCAACAATAAGGTTTCTAGGCAGCGCACATCTACACGACTACTCACTTCACTGTGTCATCTACGTTCTGCACTGTATCAAGTCTGCTCTGCTTCCTATTCTTCATCAATCCCAATTGTAAGTCGTTCGCTCGTTTGTTCGACTTTTATAATATAATTTACTTGCGTATATTCTGAAGTATGATGAGTAGCCTGCTGTTAGTAGTAAGTTTTGCATCACTGGTTTGTTGTATTTGTCTCATAGTAAAATTTGGAATTAAAAAATTACCTACATATTCAACAATCCAGAAACCTTATTGTGAATTTTGTTGCAATACAGCAATGGCTAGTGCTTCTAATGCGATGAAACTTGAAAGGTTTTCTGGTCAGAACTTTCGTAGATGACAGACTAGAACTAAGTTTTGGCTCATGTCTTTGGAGCTATGGTGGGTTATCCACCCACAGTATCCATTTACGATTAAGCAGTTCATATAGTTTGAAAATGCGAACAACACTGCTCTTGGCTGCATTCTGACTGTTCTGGTAGATTAACTCTATCATGTGTACATGGACTACAAGTCTGCCATAGAGTTGTGGGATGCATTAGAGCATAAATATGCAGAGGTAGAGGCAGGTCGCTGGCTCTACATGTGTGAGCAATTTTTTGACTTTAGCATAGATGAGGCTAAGTCCATAGTTGGACAAGCTCATGACCTCCAGCTACTAGTCGGTAATATTGCGCACCTAGGCTTTGTGTTGCCTCCAAAGTTTGTGGCTATGGGCATTATTGCTAAACTCCCTGCCTCTTGGCGAGATTTTGCTGCTACCTTGAAACATAAGATGGAAGAGATTTCTGTTGAGAATCTCATTGCAGCCCTCGATGTGGAAGAAAAAGCAAGAGCAAAAGATGCACCTAGCATCTCTGACCAGAACAATGCAAATGTCATATAGAAAAAGACTGCTGCAAAGAAGTACAAATCTAGCAAACCGAACAAGACAACTAGCTTTAAAAAGAAGAACACTGAGAAAAAGGATTTGGGACATCACCTACTTTGTGTGCGGAAAAGACGGTCATATGGCGAAGGACTGTTGCTTCCGCAAGATCAGAGATGGTGAACAGCCAAAGAAGAAAGTGTTAACGTGATCATACGCGAGGCCTCGACTTCAGGAGGGTATGATGATTTACCTATTGTCTTTTCAGCATGTCAATCTTTCGATTGGTGGGTTGATACTGGTGCTAATGTTCATGTATATTCTATATTTCCTTTTTTTCTTCTTACTAGGCAGCAGGGCTTCCTTTGTTCTAATGGGAAACGGGTCGCATGCTTCTGTTCTTTGTGTTGGCACGGTGGATCTGAAGCTTATTTCAGGGAAGATTGTCCACTTGAAGAACATGTAGCATGCTCCTACAATAAACAAGAACCTCGCTAGTGGTTCTCTCCTATGTAGGGATGATTATAAGCTAGTTTTTGAGTCAAATAAAATCGTAATGTCCAAGTTCGAAAAATTTGTTGGTAAAGGCTATGAGAGCGAAGGCTAATTCCGCCTAAGTATTTTAGAGTCTTATTATAATCTGAATGTTGAAATTAGTTTAAATAAATATGAGGCAAATATTTGGCATTCTCGTTTTTATCATATTGGTTTTGATAGTATTGGTAGAATGACCAGATTAGATTTAATTCCAAAATGTGAAATTGTCAAAGGATCAAAGTGCCAGTCATGTGTGCAAGCAAAGCAACCTCGAAAACCCTTTAAGGGATTAGAGGCTGAAAAGAACTTGGCACCTTCAGATCTTATTCATTCATATTTGTATGAAATGAATGGATTATTAACAAAAAGAGGCAAAAGATATTTTCTAACTTTTATTGATGATGCAACACGCAACTGCTATGTGTATTTGCTAAAAACTAAGGATGAAGCTTTAAACTACTTTAAAACTTACAAGGCCGAGGTTGAGAACCAACTAGAGAATGTAGTGGACGAGGAAGAATACAATCAATTTGACGAGTTACCACCTTTTGGAAATGGCATAAGGGTCGACGACGAATAACGTGACGAAACTAGTTACGTACACATTGATCATCATGAAGGGCTAATTTTTAAAGGAAATAAGCAAGTGGAATGAGAATGTGTGACATATATGTGGGCATTTGCATTTATGTATATAAGAATGCATGTATATGATGTATATGTGAACTGGCATTTATGTATACAACAATGCATGTGTGTGATGTATTTGTGAATTTGCATTTACTTATATGTGGAAATGTGTGATATATAGGTGAATTTTGAGAATGAGTCATACAAATGTATCTCTATGTTCATTGGACTGTTGTAAAGAAATACACCCAGCTGTTGTTTTATTGAATGCTGGTTGGTATTATTGAATGCTGGTTGGTGAGTGAAGGCTTATTACAGACGGTTCTAAACTTAGAACCGTCTGAGATATCAATATCACAGAGTGACTAGTAATAACTGCAGTGTACGCGCAAAACCCTAGCGGGGATTATATATAAAGGCTTATTACAGACGGTTCTAAACTTAGAACCGTCTGTTATATAACCGTCTGAGATATCAATATCACAGACGATTCTAAGTTGAGAACCGTCTGTGATAATAAATATCATAGACGGTTATAAACAAAGAACCATCTGTGATAGTATATAACAGACGATTATAACTATCATAGACGGTTCTTTGTTTATAACCGTCTGTGATATTTATTATCACAGACGGTTCTCAACTTAGAACCGTCTGTGATATTGATATCACAGACGGTTCTAAGTTTAGAACTGTCTGTAATAAGCCTTTATATATAATCCCCGCTAGGGTTTTGCACGTACACTGCAGTTATTACTAGTCGCTCTAACTATCACAGACGGTTCTTTGTTTATAACCGTCTGTGATATTTATTATCACAGACAGTTCTCAACTTAGAACCGTCTGTGATATTGATATCATAGACGGTTCTAAGTTTAGAACCGTCTGTGATATTGATATCATAGACGGTTCTAAGTTTAGAACCGTCTGTAATAAGCCTTTATATATAATCCTCGCTAGGGTTTTGCGCGTACACTGCAGTTATTACTAGTCGCTCTCCCAAAGTCTATGTAGGAGCCCAGATATTAACATCCGGATTCCTCTGTGATTTACTGCACTATTCCCTGGATCAGTAGATAGTGCTCACAGTTTACAGTTCTGAATATCAAAATACATATCATGCGAAAGCGTAAATGTAATAGTAAACTTACTCATGGGCCGATTAGGCCGAAATCATTAAATTGCAGCAGCGGAAGAACGAAGCACACAGGTGGGACCTTCAGGACATGCCCACAGGCAGCCAACTGGAGGTTCGCGACCTAGCCCTTGACATCTTCATCTTCTCGGCCAGCTTGTCCAATCTTGTTGCTGAGGCGAGGTGATTTGATTTCTTGATTCTGAATTTTGTCGCAAAAGCGAGCATGAGCACTCCGACCCCGTGCTCCGCGAGCCAATACACAGAATGCAATTAAATAGTATGCATGGCTTATCAAAGGAAGGCTCGGGTTATTTTATTTTTGCGTAGAGTGCTTTTGAATACAATTACTTAAAAATCCCTAAGACCTAGCAATTTGAACCAAATCATAATGTACAAGGAAATGCATTATTAATATCGATTCAGATTCCATCCACCGTTACATGGCATCTGCACCATATAGCAATTTCTTCAGCGTTATAGCCGCTTAACTTACCACTGGGACGACACCCAGGACAATTCCAAACCAGGGCAGTCCTTCGCCCTTCAAGTTTCCATTCCCAGTTTCCAATGTTTTTAAAACAGAACTATATCCAGTTAAGTTCCCATGTCCGCCCATGACCGTGGGCACGGCTATTCGAATAGTTTTGACTCTGCAGAGTTTGTACACTTTCACCACAAGAGACAATCAACTCGTTGCCCCACACAATTCCTTAGAAGTGTGGTTAAGTAGATCATCACAGTGACTTTTCAAAATATCTAGTCCTTTCTCCCATCTCACATTATGGGTGACCGCCCATTTGCGATGGGTCCCATCTGTGCGCGGGATGTTTTGCCCAGACTCTAACGCAGCTCGGGCTCCTACTTCCCGCAACGTTAGGAAAGCGGGAAAACTTCACCCTCCACTGGTGTCCCTTCAGGCCCCCTTGCCATAGCATAACCCCATCAATCTACTACCAGTGAGATGAGTCCGGGATTTCGATAAGTCTACTTAGCCAAGTTGTATTTTACAGACTTGTGGTTGTACTGTTTTACACAGGAGGTCATGACAAGATTCGGTCCTTAGGATTACCTGAGCGGTTCTACCACACTCCATAATTTGTGCTTCCACTGCACCACATACCAGCCCCCAAACCATCCGCTCAGATATTTAAGCAAGTTGGGATTTTTGAGAGCATAAAATAACCATATCAAAGGATACCAGTCATTCCCACCATGACTGCCCAACCAATTTTTTCTCAGGATTAAAAGTGATGCTTGGGCGCTCTCGCGCCCATGAGTATCTAAACAATACTAAGCATGGCATATATTTAGGGACTTATTTTCCAAAGGTTACTATTATATTTTTTCTAGGGTGACAAGGTTCTCATGTTCAAATATTCCAAAGGAGGGGCAATATTAACCAAGTTAGACAATAGGCATTTAACTAGAATTCTAAATTAAACATGGATTTGCATATAAATTAACAGCATGCAATTTGATAATTTAAACAAAATAATTTGCAGAAAATGTAGGTTCAACATGATCAAAGTATTGACTCGCCTGGCGCGGTTTACCGCTGTCTTGAGCTCACGCAATGCTTTCTCTTGAGCTTTTGGTCTCTATCTTCACTTCGAGCTTGATCTCCCTTGATCCATTGAATCTTCACGACTCCCGATTTCTAATTACGTGACAAACGACTGGATCCAAATAAAGCAAATAACTCAAAAAGATCCAAATAAATCCGAATAAACTCAATTTAGTTTTGTTACGAGTTAATGGGTGATTCGGTGATTTGAGGCAAGGTTGGTAATAGCATACGATAACTTGATCTTTTTATTAATAATCTCTTTTTATTATTTTGTTATTTATCAAGGAAGTTCCATGAGTTAGGTTAGACTTATGTATCGAAGTGCGAGTCTGGCTGGGTAGGTATTCCTTGTAACTTAGGTTATGGTAAAAGCAAACTAGACTGATGGATGAGATCTGTACTTATTCTATAAGTCTTTTTAGTCGAAAGTATTATAACACTTGGATATCTTTATTAAGTTTTAGAATAATCTCTGATGTAGGCCTTTACTTATTAATTAGATTAAGATAAATAGCAAGGGCTCAATATTTAATTTAGATTTATTTATCTAGGCAGAGATTATCGTACAAGGTAATATCTCATTATTGTTATTTAATAAAATATATTGCTGAGATTTGCTTAATGGTGGCCTGATAAATATTGGGGCATATATGCTTACATGTTAATTGAGGGCCATTTTTATTAATTATACTCATTTATCCAAAGGCTGCTTCTTCTTATTAATGCCTTAATATATAATTAGATTTACAATGTAAATATTAAAGTTACACTAATTATTTATCATGACATCTAATCCGAATTTAAATCATACATAAACTCCCTAAATCCTTATTTCAATTTTATTAGCTTCCTTAGATTATACCTAACTTTTCCTAAGCCTTTACTTTAGTGTAGGATCATATCTAAAATGGATGCTATAGGCATACTAGTCATTCATATATGTTAAAAACTAATCCGTAATTAGACATGTATTAAGCTCATGTGTATCTTAATAAATTTTGTACCTTCTATGGATGTATTTTTAATTATGACTAAGGATATTTTTACTAAATTTGGAACTTCTAACCAAAGCCACTTTTCTTTATGAGATTTGAGACAATTTAACCAAAGTCATCTCTTATTAACATCTTTAATTAAAACTTAGCCTTTTGTTCCAATTACATTAGCTACTTATATATATTTAATCTATTATTAAATCTCAAATAATCTTATAGTTTATATTTTTAGCAATTCGAGATGTATGATTTTAGGTTGTGCTAACATTACTTTGTTCTTTAATATGCCGAATGGTGAGATTATTTTAATTACAAATGACCTAGGGATTTTAATAGACACGCCAACATGAATTTAGCTAAAGATGCCCTTTGGGTTAGGCATCGTAGATATCTTATGTACATTTTAGTTACTATTATTACTTTTGTTATTTAAATTTATTTATCTAGGACCGAGCATGCCATACCAGGTTACACTTTAATATCAATATTCGATTAAATCTATGGTTGATATTTATTTATTGATGACACGCTAGTGATGACTATTATTTACATAGCTACACTAGGTAGGTTACTTTTAATCATCCGATGACCTAGGGGTGCTTTATTGTAACACATGTATATTATTATGACCTCTTATTTATATACTCATATAGATGCTTATATATGCATTTACTTAGAAGGTCTCTACATTTTAGTTGTTATTAGCTTTAATTAAAAATTTATTCATCTAGCAAGGCCTGTCTTACAAGGTTATCTTTCAATATTCCCTTACTAGCAAAACCCACCATCAGGATTTATCTAATGTTAGCATTTTAAATATTGGGCTAATATCTTAATTTTAACTATGGGTAATCTCTATTAAATTTGGATATTTAATCGAAATCATAATGCCTTTATCAATATCTTTAATTAATAATACATCTTTTGGAAAATTATTCAAACCATATAATTAATCATATATGAGCTAATCCAAATTTAAGTCTTAAATAATCTCATTTTTATTCTAGTTAAATTTTATTAACTTCTATAAATTATTCTCAAACTTTCTTTGATTTTTATTAATCAAAAAGGGTTGCAAAAATGGAATGAAAATGTAGGGAAAAATTATGCAGCCGAAGGATTCGAACTCAAGACCTCGGCTGGGTAGGTGTTAATTGTTTGCTCGGGTAGCCAAGTGGGCAAGGGGTGTTACTTGACTTACTGAAGGAATGAAATGCAAAAGAGCTGGAGTGGACGGCCAGAACAGAGGACAGGCGCGGGCGGCCATGGCAGACGGCAGCGCCGGTGAGGGGCGGTTGGGGATGCGGTGGTACTTGGCAAAATGGGTTGCCCGGAGCAGGAGGTAGCTTGGGGTGGAGGCGCAGTGGTCGGAGCGGCGGCGAGGCGGATGGGCGGCGATGGAAGCGGCCGACGATGAGGGTGTAAAGGGGCGGTGGCACTGGCGTAGGAGAGGATGGCAATCAACGTGCGCGTGAGCATAAGGGAGTCCAAGTGATGCTCACCATGGTGCCGGTTGGGTCGGGGAGGTTCCGGAGTCGGCTGGCAGCGTGAGGCGGGATCGGGTGGCGGAGGCGCACGGCGCCGGCGAGCTGGGGTGGCGGGGGGCCGTGGCCGGCACTTGGGGAAGCTTCAGGGCGTCGAGGAGATTCTCCCACCGCAAGTAATCGGAGCGGAATCGACCGAGGAGGTGGCGGCGGTGGGAATGGCGGCGACGGCCGGCAAGGGCGAAAATAGAAAATCCGGCGAGCTCGACTTGTGCTTTTCCAATTGGACCGGAGGGAAGGTACACGGGGGATGGAGGGATGTTCGGACATGATTGGAGCGGTGGATGTTCACCGGAGCGGCCGGGCGGCGAGGAGGCAGCACGGCGGCTCTCAGACGTGGGCGCTCGGCTTGGAGAGGAGAGGAGGAAATCGGGAGGGGGAAAAGAGTGAGGAAAGAAAGAGGAGTGGCGTGAGGCTATGGGGAAGAGCCGTTGGCCTTTGTAGCTGCAGAGGGGCGGGGGACCGGGCGGCGGGGTGAACTGCGCGGGGCTTGGCGCAAGGAGCCGGCGGAAATTGCGCCGAGGCGGCAGGGTTGGGCGCAACCGGGATTCGCGCAGCGCATGGGCGGCGATGGGACGAGGCAGCGCGCGCAAGAAAAACTGGGGGCGGCGAGGAGAAATCGGTGGGCGGCGCGGTTGCATGCTTGCCACGAGGCGGAAGAGAGCTGGCGCGGGGCGGAGACGGGGCTGGCGGGCGTTGGCCGCAGGGACCGGTCGGGCGGAGACAAGGCAAAGGGCAGAAAAGAAAAAGAAAGGGGAGGAAGAGAGAGAGAAAGAAAAGGCCCCACCTGCCATAGATAAAGAAGTGAAGAGAGGAAAAGATGGATAGGAAAGAAATTTGAAGCATAATTTTAGGATTTGAATTTTTAACTTAAGTTTCTATTTCATGTTTACGATTATTGATTTCAATTTAACTCAAATCTTGTTTCAATCGCCTAGCTACAAAAACTAATATTTCTCTATTTTCTATTTTATTTAGTTTGCCTTCGGGCTTCGATTTTTGGATTTTAATTTGCACTGTGATTATTTTTGAGACTTAAGTTTATAATTCATTTTAAAAATTTTTAAGTTTGAAAACCTCAGAGTTGAACCTGAGTTTGAGTGCTTGGGTCAATTTGATTTCCTATATTTTGTTTCTTGGTATTATAACTCACATTTTAAATTAATTTGTACCTTTTACCATCAAAATTCTTATTTGTATTTGGGCATAATTTTCGGTTATTATTTTGTTTAACACACACTTGGGAAAATCCAAATAAAGTTTCGGCAAAAACGTCAAATGCTAACAAGATGCAAATAAAATTTTAAATTCTTCAAAAGTTTCGAACATTCCAAAATTTGGGATGTTACAAACTTACCCCCCTTAAATAGAATCTCGACCCCGAGATTCCGGTAGAGCAGATGGAATGGAGGTGGGTTATATTGGCTAGCAATGGGTTTCTGGGTACTGCTCGACGTATAGTTCTGAAGCTTTACCGAGAAATGAAAATCCGCACCGCATGGGTTGGCACTTGAAAAAGTCAAAAGGAAAGAGGGAAAACCTTGGTCTCCTAGATAGGTCGTAGACTTCCAAATACTTGCTCCTTGACGTTGTTGTCTTCACGTCGTCGTAGAAGGGAGTGGTTGCATCGTTTATTGGACATATGGTTGCAGAATTTCATGTCGATAGGTGGGTAGCAATGGTCTGTGCCCTACGGGTAAAGGACCTTAGGGATGCAGAGGTGACTATGGACATATCTTTATGGTGGTCTTTCGCTCCTGCTGTGATCTCGCTCTTAGTCTTTAGATTTGCCTAAGCACGACCGTTTTAGCTACTAGCACGTCTTGTAGTCTTCATTACCAGCAGATTTCTGGCCTTGCGAATCTCCTTGTACTGGTCCGATTAGCTCTAAGTCCAGGTGGTTGCAGCCCCATGGGTATACTTCATAATAATTCCTTGGCGGTTCTGTCTCTTCGTACTACCCCCTTAAATAAATGACAATTGTCATTATTTATCTATTGTACTCTAGCTATCTTGGTCAACAACAGATTTGATGAGCAATTCGTAGGGCAAGGGTCTTGTCCTTTGCAAAGAAAACATGTGATCTTGATCAGTGGGCTCTCTCCTGGCGAGTGGTCTTCTTCACAGTGATGTTGTTTTCCTTAAATATTGGAAGGTTGTGAAGTCTTCGCTTCTTCTTGATTGCCCTGGTTTTGAGTTACTTGTCATCTCGTTCCTTTGGGTCCGATGGGGTTTTCAGATAAGGTGAGAGGGAACAGCATGAGATGAGGATTAAATCGCGGAGATAAGGTGTTCTAACCCATTTAACTTTAAAGGAAGATACCCCGGAAGCTAGGGTGATACAGAACCACACAAATTTTAAAAGCAAGCTTTTTCCTGTGACTGCGAAATATGACGCCCGGGGGCAAGAAGGCAGTGCACAGGGCCAAATAGAATCTTGCAACAATACATCGTCTACTCGAGGAGCACACATAGGAGGGTGCAGGGTTCTTATGCACGGTTCATCTAAGACGAGACCATCTTACCTTCATAATCATCCTTGACGTTCCTAACCTTAAAATTTGGAGTAGGGGTACGAGAAGGGAAACAAAAAGTTTCTTTTGAAATCAATAGAAGGTAGAGGATAGTATTCGGGGTTGATTTGATTGATGTTAATACTCATCCTCCTATTATTATTTTTGGTAAGTAAATCTTTGTGGCAAAAATGGATTTTTTTACGTTGAATTCCGGATAAGAGAGCTTCAGAAGTAAATTGGTCAGGACAGCATATAGATGAGGGGGAATCATCTAATAGAGATGAGAATAAGCAATATAACTTATATTTGTGGAAATAGATATTGAGGAAATAGTTCCAATTATGACTAACGGCCAGGCTAACTAGGTCACGACCTGCAGTCGATATGCTCTGATACCATCGCTGTAGGAGCCCAGATATTAACATCCGGATTCCTCTGTGATTTACTGCACTATTCCCTGGATCAGTAGATAGTGCTCACAGTTTACAGTTCTGAATATCAAAATACATATCATGCGAAAGCGTAAATGTAATAGTAAACTTACTCATGGGCCGATTAGGCCGAAATCATTAAATTGCAGCAGCGGAAGAACGAAGCACACAGGTGGGACCTTCAGGACATGCCCACAGGCAGCCAACTGGAGGTTCGCGACCTAGCCCTTGACATCTTCATCTTCTCGGCCAGCTTGTCCAATCTTGTTGCTGAGGCGAGGTGATTTGATTTCTTGATTCTGAATTTTGTCGCAAAAGCGAGCATGAGCACTCCGACCCCGTGCTCCGCGAGCCAATACACAGAATGCAATTAAATAGTATGCATGGCTTATCAAAGGAAGGCTCGGGTTATTTTATTTTTGCGTAGAGTGCTTTTGAATACAATTACTTAAAAATCCCTAAGACCTAGCAATTTGAACCAAATCATAATGTACAAGGAAATGCATTATTAATATCGATTCAGATTCCATCCACCGTTACATGGCATCTGCACCATATAGCAATTTCTTCAGCGTTATAGCCGCTTAACTTACCACTGGGACGACACCCAGGACAATTCCAAACCAGGGCAGTCCTTCGCCCTTCAAGTTTCCATTCCCAGTTTCCAATGTTTTTAAAACAGAACTATATCCAGTTAAGTTCCCATGTCCGCCCATGACCGTGGGCACGGCTATTCGAATAGTTTTGACTCTGCAGAGTTTGTACACTTTCACCACAAGAGACAATCAACTCGTTGCCCCACACAATTCCTTAGAAGTGTGGTTAAGTAGATCATCACAGTGACTTTTCAAAATATCTAGTCCTTTCTCCCATCTCACATTATGGGTGACCGCCCATTTGCGATGGGTCCCATCTGTGCGCGGGATGTTTTCCCCAGACTCTAACGCAGCTCGGGCTCCTACTTCCCGCAACGTTAGGAAAGCGGGAAAACTTCACCCTCCACTGGTGTCCCTTCAGGCCCCCTTGCCATAGCATAACCCCATCAATCCACTACCAGTGAGATGAGTCCGAGATTTTGATAAGTCTACTTAGCCAAGTTGTATTTTACAGACTTGTGGTTGTACTGTTTTACACAGGAGGTCATGACAAGATTCGGTCCTTAGGATTACCTGAGCGGTTCTACCACACTCCATAATTTGTGCTTCCACTGCACCACATACCAGCCCCCAAACCATCCGCTCAGATATTTAAGCAAGTTGGGATTTTTGAGAGCATAAAATAACCATATCAAAGGATACCAGTCATTCCCACCATGACTGCCCAACCAATTTTTTCTCAGGATTAAAAGTGATGCTTGGGCGCTCTCGCGCCCATGAGTATCTAAACAATACTAAGCATGGCATATATTTAGGGACTTATTTTCCAAAGGTTACTATTATATTTTTTCTAGGGTGACAAGGTTCTCATGTTCAAATATTCCAAAGGAGGGGCAATATTAACCAAGTTAGACAATAGGCATTTAACTAGAATTCTAAATTAAACATGGATTTGCATATAAATTAACAGCATGCAATTTGATAATTTAAACAAAATAATTTGCAGAAAATGTAGGTTCAACATGATCAAAGTATTGACTCGCCTGGCGCGGTTTACCGCTGTCTTGAGCTCACGCAATGCTTTCTCTTGAGCTTTTGGTCTCTATCTTCACTTCGAGCTTGATCTCCCTTGATCCATTGAATCTTCACGACTCCCGATTTCTAATTACGTGACAAACGACTGGATCCAAATAAAGCAAATAACTCAAAAAGATCCAAATAAATCCGAATAAACTCAATTTAGTTTTGTTACAAGTTAATGGGTGATTCGGTGATTTGAGGCAAGGTTGGTAATAGCATACGATAACTTGATCTTTTTATTAATAATCTCTTTTTATTATTTTGTTATTTATCAAGGAAGTTCCATGAGTTAGGTTAGACTTATGTATCGAAGTGCGAGTCTGGCTGGGTAGGTATTCCTTGTAACTTAGGTTATGGTAAAAGCAAACTAGACTGATGGATGAGATCTGTACTTATTCTATAAGTCTTTTTAGTCGAAAGTATTATAACACTTGGATATCTTTATTAAGTTTTAGAATAATCTCTGATGTAGGCCTTTACTTATTAATTAGATTAAGATAAATAGCAAGGGCTCAATATTTAATTTAGATTTATTTATCTAGGCAGAGATTATCGTACAAGGTAATATCTCATTATTGTTATTTAATGAAATATATTGCTGAGATTTGCTTAATGGTGGCCTGATAAATATTGGGGCATATATGCTTACATGTTAATTGAGGGCCATTTTTATTAATTATACTCATTTATCCAAAGGCTGCTTCTTCTTATTAATGCCTTAATATATAATTAGATTTACAATGTAAATATTAAAGTTACACTAATTATTTATCATGACATCTAATCCGAATTTAAATCATACATAAACTCCCTAAATCCTTATTTCAATTTTATTAGCTTCCTTAGATTATACCTAACTTTTCCTAAGCCTTTACTTTAGTGTAGGATCATATCTAAAATGGATGCTATAGGCATACTAGTCATTCATATATGTTAAAAACTAATCCGTAATTAGACATGTATTAAGCTCATGTGTATCTTAATAAATTTTGTACCTTCTATGGATGTATTTTTAATTATGACTAAGGATATTTTTACTAAATTTGGAACTTCTAACCAAAGCCACTTTTCTTTATGAGATTTGAGACAATTTAACCAAAGTCATCTCTTATTAACATCTTTAATTAAAACTTAGCCTTTTGTTCCAATTACATTAGCTACTTATATATATTTAATCTATTATTAAATCTCAAATAATCTTATAGTTTATATTTTTAGCAATTCGAGATGTATGATTTTAGGTTGTGCTAACATTACTTTGTTCTTTAATATGCCGAATGGTGAGATTATTTTAATTACAAATGACCTAGGGATTTTAATAGACACGCCAACATGAATTTAGCTAAAGATGCCCTTTGGGTTAGGCATCGTAGATATCTTATGTACATTTTAGTTACTATTATTACTTTTGTTATTTAAATTTATTTATCTAGGACCGAGCATGCCATACCAGGTTACACTTTAATATCAATATTCGATTAAATCTATGGTTGATATTTATTTATTGATGACACGCTAGTGATGACTATTATTTACATAGCTACACTAGGTAGGTTACTTTTAATCATCCGATGACCTAGGGGTGCTTTATTGTAACACATGTATATTATTATGACCTCTTATTTATATACTCATATAGATGCTTATATATGCATTTACTTAGAAGGTCTCTACATTTTAGTTGTTATTAGCTTTAATTAAAAATTTATTCATCTAGCAAGGCCTGTCTTACAAGGTTATCTTTCAATATTCCCTTACTAGCAAAACCCACCATCAGGATTTATCTAATGTTAGCATTTTAAATATTGGGCTAATATCTTAATTTTAACTATGGGTAATCTCTATTAAATTTGGATATTTAATCGAAATCATAATGCCTTTATCAATATCTTTAATTAATAATACATCTTTTGGAAAATTATTCAAACCATATAATTAATCATATATGAGCTAATCCAAATTTAAGTCTTAAATAATCTCATTTTTATTCTAGTTAAATTTTATTAACTTCTATAAATTATTCTCAAACTTTCTTTGATTTTTATTAATCAAAAAGGGTTGCAAAAATGGAATGAAAATGTAGGGAAAAATTATGCAGCCGAAGGATTCGAACTCAAGACCTCGGCTGGGTAGGTGTTAATTGTTTGCTCGGGTAGCCAAGTGGGCAAGGGGTGTTACTTGACTTACTGAAGGAATGAAATGCAAAAGAGCTGGAGTGGACGGCCAGAACAGAGGACAGGCGCGGGCGGCCATGGCAGACGGCAGCGCCGGTGAGGGGCGGTTGGGGATGCGGTGGTACTTGGCAAAATGGGTTGCCCGGAGCAGGAGGTAGCTTGGGGTGGAGGCGCAGTGGTCGGAGCGGCGGCGAGGCGGATGGGCGGCGATGGAAGCGGCCGACGATGAGGGTGTAAAGGGGCGGTGGCACTGGCGTAGGAGAGGAT
The DNA here is from genome assembly GCA_017311315.1 of Dendrocalamus latiflorus. Taxonomy (NCBI): domain Eukaryota; kingdom Viridiplantae; phylum Streptophyta; class Magnoliopsida; order Poales; family Poaceae; genus Dendrocalamus; species Dendrocalamus latiflorus. The sequence goes on along the minus strand of CM029625.1, from coordinate 10,317,265 downwards.
GGCAATCAACGTGCGCGTGAGCATAAGGGAGTCCAAGTGATGCTCACCATGGTGCCGGTTGGGTCGGGGAGGTTCCGGAGTCGGCTGGCAGCGTGAGGCGGGATCGGGTGGCGGAGGCGCACGGCGCCGGCGAGCTGGGGTGGCGGGGGGCCGTGGCCGGCACTTGGGGAAGCTTCAGGGCGTCGAGGAGATTCTCCCACCGCAAGTAATCGGAGCGGAATCGACCGAGGAGGTGGCGGCGGTGGGAATGGCGGCGACGGCCGGCAAGGGCGAAAATAGAAAATCCGGCGAGCTCGACTTGTGCTTTTCCAATTGGACCGGAGGGAAGGTACACGGGGGATGGAGGGATGTTCGGACATGATTGGAGCGGTGGATGTTCACCGGAGCGGCCGGGCGGCGAGGAGGCAGCACGGCGGCTCTCAGACGTGGGCGCTCGGCTTGGAGAGGAGAGGAGGAAATCGGGAGGGGGAAAAGAGTGAGGAAAGAAAGAGGAGTGGCGTGAGGCTATGGGGAAGAGCCGTTGGCCTTTGTAGCTGCAGAGGGGCGGGGGACCGGGCGGCGGGGTGAACTGCGCGGGGCTTGGCGCAAGGAGCCGGCGGAAATTGCGCCGAGGCGGCAGGGTTGGGCGCAATCGGGTTGGGCGCAAGAAAGGGGAGGAAGAGAGAGAGAAAGAAAAGGCCCCACCTGCCATAGATAAAGAAGTGAAGAGAGGAAAAGATGGATAGGAAAGAAATTTGAAGCATAATTTTAGGATTTGAATTTTTAACTTAAGTTTCTATTTCATGTTTACGATTATTGATTTCAATTTAACTCAAATCTTGTTTCAATCGCCTAGCTACAAAAACTAATATTTCTCTATTTTCTATTTTATTTAGTTTTCCTTCGGGCTTCGATTTTTGGATTTTAATTTGCACTTTGATTATTTTTGAGACTTAAGTTTATAATTCATTTTAAAAATTTTTAAGTTTGAAAACCTCAGAGTTGAACCTGAGTTTGAGTGCTTGGGTCAATTTGATTTCCTATATTTTGTTTCTTGGTATTATAACTCACATTTTAAATTAATTTGTACCTTTTACCATCAAAATTCTTATTTGTATTTGGGCATAATTTTCGGTTATTATTTTGTTTAACACACACTTGGGAAAATCCAAATAAAGTTTCGGCAAAAACGTCAAATGCTAACAAGATGCAAATAAAATTTTAAATTCTTCAAAAGTTTCGAACATTCCAAAATTTGGGATGTTACAGTCTAGATCTAGCCTGTCTGGCCTCCTGTCGCCGTCGACCCGAGCCCACGCCATCGCCGTCGACTGGAGCCCACGCCGTCGCCGTCGACCCGAGCCCACGCCGTCGTAGTCGCCGTCGACCCGAGCCCACGCAGTCGCCGTCGACCCGAGCCCACACCGTCGCCGTCGCCGTTGTCCCGAGCCCACGCCGCCGTCGCCACCGCCTACACAACGCCGCCGAACCCTAAGGTGCGCAATTAAAAAATGTTATATTCTATAAATCTGTGATGAATATAGATGTTCCTTTATATATATTCTTTCATATGTTAACTGCCAGCAATCATCACAAATTTCCTTATAAAACAAATGAAAAAAGCTGCATAGTTTCCTTGCCTCTTTTTAATCTTGTAAAACACAATATCCAAAGACTTAATTTAACAAATCTTAAACCATTATTCAAACCAGAGCATACCATCATACATGTGTATATGTGGCCCATTAGCCTGTACTCTAGAGTTGTATTGTAATATGTATATGTATATTATCCTATCCTTATCTTATCTTATCTTAGCATGTACTCTATATATGTATATGTATATGTATATGTATATGTATATGTATATGTATATGTATATGTATATGTATATGTATATGTATATGTATATGTATATGTATATGTATATGTATATTATCATATCCTTATCTTATCTTATCTTAGCGTGTACTCTAGCTGCATAGTATGGCACTTTCTTATCTTATGGTATAGCACTTTCTTATCTTATCCTAATAGACCCAAAAATTGAGCAACATGTCATCCGCACATTCTTCAACACCATCGCCGGAGGCGTCCGCTCCAAAATCAAAACGCCAAGGAAGAGGGCTATCGAAGAAGCCTGAGGGCCGATTTACCATCACAGAGGTCGATGGATCTGGGGTCCCTCTCCTTCCTCGCAAAGTAGTAAACGCATTCTGAAGAATGATCAGAATAGTTGCACGAGAACGAATTGAGATCACATTCAATTCGTGGAAGAGCGTGCCTGAGACTCGGTGTAAGATCGGATATGGCAACAGGGGGGGGGGGGGTGAATGGTGCCTCTTTAAAAATTAACACCCCCCAAAAAGTATCCACGCAACGTCTCCTCTCCAATAACTATTAGAAGCTTATGAAAAAGAGAGTGTTCATGCTCACTAGATCTTTAGACACACATAGGAGAAGGGCAGAAGCATAAGACATCAGAGAAGACCAAGAACCACAACACAAAAATATGAAATGGCAGCAGCATCTACAGGGCCGGTCAGACTGTTGAAGGTAGGCCGGTCAGACCGCTGAAAATAGGCCGGTCAGACCGCTATGCCTTGGCCGGTCAGACTGCCATGAGAAGGCCGGTCTGACCGCTAGGCCCCCGCCGGTCTGACCGCCATATAACAGCCGGTCTGACCGCCATGTTGGCACCGGTCTGACCGGGTAATTTTTCAGCAGAGGCAGCGAGCAGAATTTCTGACAGCAGAACTTGAAGACCTTACACAGCAGTGAAATTTGCGAACTTTAACTCAATCTCTGAGGCCACCAAATCAAGGACTTAGATTAAATAGCCTTGGGACTTGAGAGACCAAGAGAAAACAACACAAGAAAGGATTCAAGTTTTAGGCTGAAATCTGAAAATGGTGTTGAGAGAGATGCTCATTTTCAGATTTCTCAAGATTCTCCCAACCTTAGCTCATGAAATTTTGCAATTAGATTAGCAATGATTAGAAGACTTGAAAACATAAATTTCAAGCCATCTCACAAAGGGAAATGAGAGATTCCATCACCCTCTGCCTAGAAACCCTAGAAACAGTATAAAACAGAGGAATGTGGCTGCAAGGAATCTTTGGGAGAAATCATGGCTATTAAGTTTTGCTCTCAGAGATATACTAGCCAAATGGCTTAGATGATGATCCCTAGTTCAGAGCAAAGTTACTCCATAGCTATCCACCCAAAAACTCAAATCAATCCACAAAATCAGAGAATGGCATTTAGAAGAACAGAAGGCAGTAAAAAGACTGAAACTTGAAATAGCTCAAAGAAATCCATTTCTTAGAGATGAATGATTACAAGTAGGTGTTCTACGTCCCCATATGCGATTGGTACAAGAAAATCACACTACATGCTTGAGTAACTCACGCAGGAGCTCTCAGAGCATACTCACTCCCTCTGTTCACTCCCTACAGACTGCATACCCTATTCCTTGCAATGGATTGAGCTACACTCAACTGAATAGATACAACCAGCTGCATACACTTCCCCTTTTAACTCCAAGCAAACACCCACAAGGAGAAAATCAAGAAGTGTCATACATATCTCACTTCATGCCTCTCACACACTTGAGACAAAAAGTCAACAACCAGATTTTGGAGGGAAAAACAGCCCTCCAACTCATTGCTTGGGTCAATGTCCAATTTGCCCTTCAAGCACCTTCTCGGAAGCTTCCCGCAACCGGCGCCTTTGACCGATTGGACCTCGACTCCTCCCTGAGCCTAGTCCCGGTTTGTTCCGTCACGCACGACCGCAACTGACATCAACCGTTCTGGACCTCCGACTCCTCCCTGAGCCTAGTCCCGGTTCTCTCGTTGTCGCCTGTCGTGTCCGTCACCGGTAGTTCCAGCTCCGGTTCCTCGTCTCCCGACTCGCAACCACCTCACCAGCCTCGATCATCTTCGGCATCCTGACCGTCTGGACCTCAACACCTCCTGTGCCTAGTCCCGGTCCTCCTCACCTCACCATGACCTAGCTCCGAAGTCGTGCAGTCACACAGACAATCAAACCATCACATAGCACCGCACGAAACAGCATAATCAACATAAGCACAAGGAAAGGTACTCAACCCTAGAATACCCAAAACAAACTCAAACTAACTAAACCGACTGTCAATTACTCATCACCAACATGGGGATACCTCCACATGGTCTCTCAATCTCCCCCTTGATGAGTATATTGACAAACACTGAAAAAGCATAAGATTTGAGTTTGTTTGAAAGTCAAACTTGGTCCAAAGGAAGGAAATGATGCTAATGACCAAGTTGACACAAGGAGCAAAAGAAAGAGCAAGTTTTCCTCAAAGCTCCCAAAATGTGGCTTTTTCTCCAACTATTCTCCCCCTTTTGGCAATAAAGTCATCAAGTTACTTGGAGGAAAATAAAACATGATGTGGCTGAATTTTATTCATGCTAAGCAAATAGAGCCATAAAGATTATCCATAATGACCATTTTGTATTACACCAAGCCATAACGCAAATGAATGCTATCAAGATCATCACAAAATATGCATAATCAAGCCAAGCCACATAAGTAACAATCTGAATATTATGTGAATTTCTTAACATGTCAAGCCATTCAAGGTCAAAGTCTAGCTAAAGGTATCCAAAGATGATGAAAGCCATGTCAATAATCTAAGTGGAACCAAGAAGCTAGTATTGAGCCATTTAGTAGTGCTACAAGTTCAAGAATGAATCATTCGTTCAAGCACTTTAATCTTTTTGTAATTTAGCAAATTTAGCACAATTGACATATTTTTCTTTGAAACTCATGGTTGTTTCCAACCAAAAATTTAGTCATGTGCTAGATCTCAAGCATTATGCGACCATTCCAAGCAAGAAGCTTAAGGAGATGATCTTGGTCATCCAAAACACCCCCTGAGTTCATGCCAAGTGCAATGGCAAGTAGTCTCATGAGAAAGAATTGATGAGATCAGTTTTTTCGCACATAAAAAGAGATCTTTTTGCTTTAAACAGTTGTACTAACTCATGATTTATGAAGGAACTAGCATAGCTCAATCTAAGGCTCAATTAAAGATTCAAAGCTCAACTTAGCCTATTTGACATAGCATGAATCATAAAAGGATAACTAAAGATAGACTAGTCTCAAGAAGTAGCATGACATGTCTTAATTCAAGTTGAGCAATTTTAATTAACTCATTATGGCAAAGGCTTGATGACACATGTAAAGTCATGATAAATCTAGCAATTAAGCACAAATCATGGCATGATGTAAAGCATTGTAAATATGTCAACTAAGGATAATAGTCAAGGCTCTATGCAATTATATTACAATGCAACATGTTAAAATGCAGAAGAACCAACTCCTCCTGAACATGTGATCACTTTTAGTTCAAGTTGAGTTATGTCAATATTAAGCTCCAGAAGCTCCCAAATGAACTCCCCCTGAACCAAAGCAATAAACTGAGAAGCTGGGAAATAAATCAGAAAAGGCAGTCCTGAAAGCATAGACAAGATATAGAGGATACTATTGTAACACCCCAGCCAAACAATGACCTGGAATGCTACTAAACTAACAACATATTAAAGAAGAACCTATATTCACCTTACAAAATTTCAGCAGAACCTCCTTTGTTTAATGAGTAAATCAAAGGTTTCAACATGCATAAACAAATGATCTGAATAATAGTAAACATTAAATATCCAATTCTAAACAAACTGAATTATGTTTGCCATCACAATCTCAACCACAATACTTAAATAAGAACGTAAACAATGTAATAGTTCTAAACCTTTATTACATTCTAAACATGGTGATCTTTAATCAGTTACCACTTAAGCTATTCAACCAATAATGATTAAGGTTCTTTATTTCTTCCAAGGTGAATGGACCGTGCAAGTGCAACAAAGCTAGTCCATCTCTATCCCATGCATGCCGGTCTCATGTAGGTACCTAAAAAACAAACAACAACCACAACAACAAACAAGTGTGAGTCCAACAACTCAGCAAATATAAATAGTGGCAACGAGAGTAAAAGGGAAACATCACTTCCCATGATCATCCATCAATCAAATAAATAAATCATGCTATGCAGTATGTTCAAAAGAATCTCTTTATCTCTTCTCTTTCGCATTTTACCGGTAATGCGGAGTGTGCATCCGTCAATGCACACCCATGCCTGTACCCTCTGGTACAGGGACCATTGCCCATACTCCGCAAGTATGGGGACCTAAGCCCATGCTCTTCAAGCATGGGGACCTTTAGCCCGTCATGACATCAACATGGCGGGGACCTCAACGTATGGTCGTCTCGTGACCAAAACCTCAATAATCAACATGATGCACAAATGTGAATGTCTCAATGAATAAATTGCATTCACGATAACTATGCACCAGAAATTCTCTCATGCGTTTGCAATCAGCGATAACCAAATTCAATCATAGCATTAACATGATCAAAATCAAATATTCTCATAAGATAGATCAAAACATCCACAAACCATCAATCATCCATAATCCATACTATGAAGGTTAGACCACTATTGTACTTGCCTTAACCACGAGAAAACGGGGAATGAGCAGAAGGTGCGGCTCCTGGAATCCGTCCTCCTCCTGAACAATAATTATAATAATTTCTAAGGCAACAGTAACGAGTCTTTATATTAAACAAAAACACCCCCAACTAACCCAACATGTTTAACTTGACTCAAAACCCCAAATCTTTTCGGGCACCCTGTCCCCCTCTACAGACAGTCAACTTCAAAACTTCTTATCTAATGGTACAGAAGTCCGAACAGGGTGTTCTCAGATTTTCTGGAAAGATAATTAAATTATCTAACTAACTCTAGTTGGTGAGTCTCCCTGCTTCGGCCAACTTCTACCCGCACCATCTAACTTTCTAGAACATCAATTCCGTAACGAGTTCTCTGGACAGCACACTAAAATTGTCATAACTTTCACCCCGAGAGTCGAAATCAGGATTTCTTGACCTTTCTGGAAAGCTAAATAAAATATCTGAAACTTTCATAATATGGAGACCCTCTGATTCTCCTGATTTCTAATCGCCCAAACCCATCTACCGAAACCTGACAGGAAATTCCCCGATCTACAGGACAGTCCGATTAGAAAAATCATAACTTTCTCTACAGAGGTCCGAATGACGCGTTCTAGCACTTCATGGAAAGCTAAGGATGTCCTCTACAAATTTCTAGGAGAAGACCAGACCTGAATCCCCACGGATCTATATCTAAAAGACCGTCTAACAGAGGCTGTCCTGAGCAGATCCGAAAACCGACATTGCTAATCAACTAATTATGCAGCTAGCGGGGAGAATTAGGAGTAATTACCCTTAACCAATCGCTGAAGAACACGAAGAACTCCACACGATCTCTGCCTCGCTTCCTTTTCCCGTCCTAATCTCCACCTTCCGGATCCACAAATCTTCCCAGCGGACGTTTGCTCTCCTCCTCTCGAACCGCAGCGATTGGGATCCCTTCACCAATCGCAGGGGGTGTCCATGGAGGCGAGGGAGACGCTGCTGGTCAGAGGGGGCGCAAGGAGGGAGAGGGAGGCGCGCAGCAGGGAGGTGGAGGGGCGGTTGGGAGAGGGGGCGGCTAGGGTTTGGGGGTGGGGCGCCTCCCCCCTTTTTCCCTTGGCCGGCCTCCTCTTGGGCCTCGGCCCAAGCCCAGGTTGTCGTTATTTTGCTTAATTTCCCCCCTTTTTTGCCTGATTTAAATACTATTTGACAAATATCGCCCGGGATATTACATTCTACCCCCCTTAAACAGAATTCGACCCCGAATTCTAACCGAACTAGCACAATGCTATAATTACAATTAAACTTAATCATAAACACACACCTGATGTGAATAACTCTGGATATTGTTCACGCATGCGAGATTCCAATTCCCATGTAGCCTCCCTCTCGGACTGCTGCGACCAGAGCACCTTGACATATTTTAAGGTTTTATTCCTCAATACCTTCTCTGATCTTTCCAGAATTCGCATTGGCCTGGACTCGAAGGACAGATCTTGCTCAAGTATTAATGGTTCTAATGAAACATGATGTTCCGGATCTCGCAGGCATTTCCTCAGCATAGACACGTGGAACACGTTATGCACCCCTCGCATTGACTCTGGAAGATCCAAACGGTATGCCAACTTTCCGACCCGCGTCAAGATCGTGAAAGGTCCAACATACCTCGGGCTAAGCTTCCCTTTGGTACCGAACCTCACCACACCCTTGGTAGGAGATACTCTCAAAAGCACCTGATCCCCCACCCCAAATTCCAGATCCCTTCTTCTCACATCGGCATAGCTTTTCTGCCTGCTCTGGGCAGCCAACAAATTCTGCCTCACCAAGGCCACTTGCTCAACTGTCTTCTGGACCCAATCCGGACCCAAGACTGCCTTCTCACCCACTGCTTCCCAGCAAAGGGGTGACCTGCACTTACGGCCATACAACACCTCAAATGGGGCAGCTTTTATACTTGAATGATAGCTGTTATTATAGGCAAACTCCGCTAAGGGCAACTGATCCTCCCAGCTACCTTTCCAGGACAACACACAGGACCTTAACATATCCTCCAGGGTCTGAATGGTGCGCTCTGACTGTCCATCTGTCTGTGGATGAAATGCCGTACTCAGGCGGAGCTGGGTGCCCAATGCACTCTGCAAACTCTCCCAGAACTTGGAGACAAACTTGGCATCTCTGTCGGAAATTATGGTCTTTGGCACACCATGAAGTCTCACAACCTCTCGCACATAAATAGGAGCCAAATCGCTTGCTGAGCTGGTCGTGCGGATGGGAATGAAGTGCGCTGACTTGCTGAGTCGATCCACTATCACCCAAACTGCATCCTTACCTCGTGGTGACCGAGGCAACGCAACCACAAAATCCATAGAAATATCATCCCAAGGCCATTGAGGGACCTCTAATGGCTGCAACAACCCTGCTGGTCTTTTATGTTCTGCTTTTACTTGCTGACAAACACCACAAGAGGCCACATAATTGGCTATATCCACTTTCATCCGTTTCCACCAGAAATTCTGTTTCAAATCACGGTACATCTTTGTCTCTCCTGGATGAACAGTATACGGGGTGCGATGTGCTTCTCTCAATATATCACCTTTAACCTTCGCTTTCTGTGGCACACAGAGGCGTCCCTTAAAACGCACTGCACCAGACTTATCCAAACTGAAATCCCCTTCCTTGCCCATCTCTATACGCTTCCTGACCCTTTGCAGTAACTGATCATGTTGTTGTGCTTCCCGCACACGCTCTGGAATGGCTGACTCTAAAATCAACTGTGTCTCCACCCATGCCGTGCCCGCGTAACAATATGATATTCCCATACGGTCAAAATCAGCAATAAGACAATCCAGAGTAGCAGGCGTCGCCTTGCGACTAAGTGCATCAGCCACCACATTGGCCTTACCTGGGTGGTACTGAATGGTGAGATCGTAATCCTTAATCAACTCCAGCCATCTGCGTTGCCTCAAATTCAGATCCTTCTGGGTAAAAATATACTTAAGACTCTTGTGATCGGTGAACACATCACAAGACTCACCATACAGGTAGTGCCTCCAAAGTTTCAGTGCAAACACTACGGCGGCTAGCTCTAGGTCATGGGTTGGATAATTCTGCTCATGCTTCTTCAGTTGCCTTGATGCATAAGTGTAACATCCTGAAGTTTTTAAATTTGAAAATATGGAGTTCGAGTTATTTTGTCTATTATAATATTTGAATTTGGATTTTCATGGTATTTTTAAATTCTTATTGAGCTCTCAAAATTTAAAGGAATTCAATAAGGACCAAAATCAAAATCAATAATATTAATGCTACACATAAGAATATACAAATAAAGGAAACTTAAAATCTAAATTAAGAATCTGAAAAGAGGATCCATAAAGGTAAGGGAGAATATTTGGTTTGACCATGAAATCTCACCTCTAAAAATAATGGAATAAATAGTAAAGGGGTAAACAAAATAAAAATGATAGCAAATATAAATATATGAGTATATATATATATATGCATACATCTATGCATAACATGAAAGTGGTCTCTACAGAAATTTAAGAGAGCAAATAAAATTTGAATTTGTATATATAAGTATATATGTATATATATAACTGAAAATGCAGAAAATAAAAATAAAAGAAATGAGAAAAGAAAAAGGAAAAGGAAAACCGGGCCGGCCATCACCCCCGGCCCAGCCCTCTCTCCACGCGCGGCCTGCGTGCGCACGCGGACGCACGCCGCACGGCCCAGCGCCCGCACTCCGCCCGGCTTCTCGCGCGCACGCCGCCAGCCCAGCACGCCCTCGCCTCAGCCGCTGACGAACGGGCCCCGCTCCCGCGCGCGCGACATCTCTCTGGCCCGGTGGACCGCACCCTCTCTTTCTTCTTCCTCGGTCTTTCTTCTCCACGCGGCCGCGCCCCTAGCGCCAGCTCTCTCTCGCGCTCTGCCGCAGCCGATCCTTCCCCCTCTCTCTCACACCCCCGGGTAAGTTCAAAGCACCACCCGTTACTTCCCTCCCCCACAAAATCTCGGCGAGATATGGTCCATCTCCCCCCGCCAGCGTGAATAGAGCGGAGGCCGACGCTACCTCGGCCGCGCGTCGTCTTCTCCCTCCCACGCAATCCTGGAGAAGATTGCGTTCACCTCCCCTAGCCACAGCACCTTGCGTTCATTCCCCCTCCTGTGCAGCTTCAGTGCCTTCATTCCCCCTGGCCAGCGTAAGGAAAACGTGACCGAGGACGCCTCACTGATTGCCACCGTCCTACGCTCACTATAAAACCAATTGGACACCACAGAGCTTCTTCTAGCATCCTCGTGCGTCTCCCAGAGCAGCCGATTGCATTCTCATCGCCTGAGTCGCCAGCAATCGAAGTCCCTGAGCCCGGTGAGCCCTAGAAACCAACTTGCGATTTAGTCAATTATTTTTCGATTCAACGCTTTCACATGGTCTCCATTGTCTCTGGGTCATGTTGGTACAATCGCTGGACCGTGAGCATCTGCCCTGAGCCGCGGCAGCAGAGGTCGCCGTCGGCCGAAGAGTCCTCACCGTGGCCAGCTCGCTAGGGTTCTTCCTGAGCTGCGCCGTCACTTTCATCCGCCTCCTAGGATCCCATAGATGGTGAAAAGCCCGCTCAATTGGCCGGAGCACCACTGGGTGACCATGGCGCCGCCGTGGACGCCGCCGCCTTTTCCTCTATCATTAGCCACCACCGCTAACCACCTCGCCTTTCAAAACCCTAAAATGGGTTACCAAGCCCAAACCGCCCCTCTATGTGCCACCCTTTCCTCCGGAGAGTCCTCGCCGACACAACTCTTCGTGAACCGCCGCTCCTCTGTTTCCACTGGAGAGAGAGAGACGGCCGGAGGTAGAAGATGACCAGTGGGGGCGGCGTGGTCAAATCCCAGCCATGGGCGCCTGTTAAAGCATTCCCATCCGAGCCGTCCGCTTCCTGCGCATCCCGGCCACCCGCGCCGAGCGCGTGTCGCCCATCGGGCGGAGGTGCGTGCGCGTGCGTTGGGCTGCGCCCGCGTTAGCGTGGGTCGCGGGCGGGGCCTGCTCCGCTGTGCACGGCTCGGGTCGCCGACCGGTGGGCCGATCGGTCGCGCGGGGGAAAACCCGGCCGGGCCGTACTGTTCATACCGAACGAGCCCACTACTGTTCATTCGGTTATAAAACTTAGAAAATCAATTAAAAATACTAGAAAAATCCAGAAAATTTCCAATACAAAAATACACCATTTTGATCAGTTTAATGCCCTGAATTCAAATTTAACCTCCATTCCTTTAAGTTAAAATTTTATTAATTAGATTTTATTAATTCTAGTTTTGTTAAATCAGATTTCACCCTTTCACTATATTTATTTCAAAACTTTAGTAGCTAAAAGACCTAATAGGAATATGTTTAAAGATGTGCTCTCATGAAAATGATAACTTAGTAAATAAAGAATTAGCCATTGCAAGATACTAGATCATAAACCCATGTTTTTGTACCCATGCAATTAGGAGATCCCTTTTGACTATTAGATGATTTGAAACATTAAGCTAACAACTTTTATCAGAATGTAAACAAGATAGTTTAAGAGTTAATATTTGACCAATTACCGCATTTGAGCAAATAGCAAAGCCGGAATAATTATTGGGGTCTAATTACCATTTAATGGCATTGGTAAAGTATAGTTCTGTCAATGTCTAAATTTTATAAGGATCCTAATTAAGATATATGTATGTGTATGTATGCCGCAATTGTGATAAAGTAACCTCTAGGTCATCGGGTGATTAAAAGTAAGCTACCTAATATAGTTACGTAAATAGTAGTTATCACTAGCGAGCCATTAACAAATAAATTTTAGTGTTAGATCTTGCTAAATAGCAAACCCAGGAATATAACTTTATAAATCAAGCCTTGCTAGATAAATAAATGAAGCTAAGTCTAATAATAATAACAAATGTATAGACAAAAGGATGGTGGTGCCATTAATTAAATCTCAAATGAAGATACATAAGATATGATAATGGGATTGTTAGAAATTTAAATTCTAAATAATTACCATATAAGAATAAATATTAAGCCCTTGCTATTTATCTTAATCTAATTAATAAGTAAAAGTCTATATCAAAGATTATTCTAAAAACTTAATTAAGGTATCCGAGTGTTATCATACCTTCGACTAAAGGATTTATAGAATAAGTACAGATCTCATCCGTCGGTCCAGTTTGCCTTACCATAACCTGAGTTGCAAGGAATGCATACCCTAAAGATAAAATTAGTACACCAAACTCCTACACCGATCTGTAGGTCTAACCCGACTCATGGAACTTCCTTGATAAATACAAAAATAATAAAAGAAATTTGTTAATAAAAAGGTCAAGCCTCGCTTTTCCCCAATCGGCTATGTATGACCACCTTCCCTTCCCAAAAAGCAGATAATTCCTGTAGGTACATCTTCACTTCTGATCCCTCGTATTTCTAAAATTTTCCCTCACGGTAAAGCATTCAGACAACTCGTCCTCTTGCCCAAACCCAGCTACCAATGTGCTTACCACACACTAACCTGAATCGCCCTTCTATTCTCAAATTATAATAAATGCATAATTTAAACTAAATCGGATATTTAAAGTGATTGGATTTATTTGGATCTTTTGAGTTATTTGCTTTTATTCGGATTCAGTCGTTGTCGCGTAATTAGAAGCTGAAGTCCGAAGATTCCACGGATCAAGCGAGATCAAGAGTGAAGTGAAGAAAAGATCCGCAGTTCAAGAGAAAGCATTGTGTGAGCTCAAGACCGCGGTAAACCGCACCAGGCGAGTCAATACTTTGATCATGTTGAACCTATATTTCTGCAAATTACTTTGTTTTAAATTAACAAAGTGCATGCTGTTATTTATATGCAAAGACATGCTAAATTTAATATTCTAGTTATATGCCACCGTTACCTTGAATAATATTACACCCTCGGTTGAAACGTTTGAATGAATGAACCTTGTCGCCCTAGTAAAATTATAACAGTAACATTTCGAAAATAAGTCCCTAATGATATGCTTAGTACTGCATAGATATACATGGGGCGCTGAAATGCCCAAAAACGTCATCAACATGTTTAATCATGAGAACTGGTTTGGGCAGTTATAGTGGGAATGACTGGCATATTTCGATATGATTATTTTATACTCCCAAAAATCCCAACTTGCTTTAATGTCTGGGCGGACTGATTCGAGGGTGTGTATGTGTGGTGCAGTGGAAGCACAAAAGTGAGTTAGTGATGTATAAAAAGTGCAGTGGAAGCACAACAGTGAGATAGTGATGTATAAAAAGTGGGTTAATGGTAGCCCGCCCAGATACCACTAAGGACCGAATCTTGTCATGAACTCCCTTGTAAAACAGTGCAACCACAAGTCCGTAAATTACGACTTGGCTAAGTAAATTTATCGAAGTTCCGGACTCATCTCACTGGCAGGAGGTTGAAGAAATTTAGCTATGGCAAGGGGAGGCCTGAAGGGACACCAGTGGAGGGTGAAGTTTCCCAGCTGTCCTACGTTGCGGAGAGGTAGAAGTCCGGCTGCGTAGTGGCTGGGGGAAACATCCCGCGCACAGATGGGACCCACCGCAAGTGGGCAGTCTCCCATAAACGTGAGATGAGAAAAGAACCTAGATACTTTGAAAAGTCACTGTGATAGTCTGCTCAACCACATGTCGAAGGTATCATGTGGGTCAGCGAGTTGATTGTCTCTTGTGGTGAAAGTGTACAAACTCTGCAGAGTCTAAAATTATTCGAATAGTCGTGCCCACGGTCAAGGGCGGACATGGGAACTTAACCAGATATAGTTCTATTTCAAAATGCTTTATGAAGGGTTGGAAAAGTGAAAGGGCGGTGTAAGGCCCTAGTTTGGAATTGTCCTGGGTGTCGTCCCAGTGGTAGGTTAAGCGGCTATAACGCTGAAGAATTGCTATATGGTGCAGATGCCATGTAAAGGTGGATGGAATCTGAATCACTATTAATATTGCATGTTCTTGAACAATATGCTTTTGTTCAAAATGCTAGGTCTTTAGGATTTTTATATAATTGTATTCAAAAGCACTCTACGCAAAAATAAAATAACCCGAGCCTCTCCTTTGTTAAGCCATGCATACTATTTATCTGCATTCTGTGTATTGGCTCGCGGAGCACGGGGTCGGAGTGCTCACGCTCGCTTTTGCGGCAAATTCAGAACGAAGAGTCAAATCACCTCGCCTCAGCAACAAGATTGGACAAGCTGCCAGATATGATGAAGATGAAGATGTCAAGGGCTAGGTCGCGAACCTCCAGTTGGCTGCCTGTGGGCATGTCCTGAAGGTCCCACCGGTGTGCTTCGTTCTTCCGCTGCTGCAACTTTTTGAATTTCGGCCTAATCGGCCCATGTGTAAGTTTGCTATTATATTTACGTTTCCGCATGATATGTAATTTGATGTCCATTACTGCAACTGTGTGCACTATCTACTGATCCAGGGAATAGTGCAGCTAAACACAGTAGATTCCAGATTATAAAATCTGGGTCTGACAATAAGCTAAAACCTTATCATACTGCATGAGAACACATCCCAGTCCAACTCGTGAGGCATCGGAGAAAACCGTGAAACGCTTCCCTGGTTCCGGAACAGTGAGAACAGGAGCGGTCACCAGCTTTTCCTTCAAAATCTGAAAACTGCGCTCACAATCATCATCCCACAAAAACCTCACATCCTTCTGTGTGAGCCTTGATAAAGGCTTGGCAATGATGGAGAAGTCTTGCACAAATCTTCGGTAATAGCCTGCCATCCCGAGGAAACTCCTCACCTCCTTGACATTGGTCGGCCTTCCCCACTCCACCACTGTAGAAACCTTACTTGGATCAACTGATATTCCCTTATCACTGATGATATGCCCCAAGAACCCCACCTGTGACACCCAGAACTCGCATTTCTTTAACTTAGCAAAGAACTTATGCTCCCTTAATGTTTCCAATACAAGCCTTAAATGCCGTTCATGTTCTGCTTCAGTCTTTGAGTAAATCAAGATATCATCAATGAAGACAACTACAAAGTCATCCAGATACTCATGCAACATCCTGTTCATGGTCTCCATGAAAGCAGCAGGGGCATTCGTTAGTCCAAAAGACATAACTTTAAATTCAAAGTGCCCATACCTCGTGGAGAATGCCGTCTTCTCAATGTCCTCCTCTCGGACTGGAATCTGATTGTATCCCGATTGGAGATCAATCTTGGAGATTACCTTAGCTCCTCTCAACTGATCAAATAAATCTTCAATGCGGGGTAAAGGGTACTTATTCTTAATGGTCAACTGGTTGAGAGCACGATAGTCAATGCACATGCGCCAACTTCCATCTTTCTTCTTGGTGAATAGCACCGGAGCTCCCCACGGAGACACACTAGGTCGAATAAGGTCCTTCGCTCTCAAATCATCCAACTGCTTCTTTAGTTCTTCCTGAAAAGGTCGAGCCAAACGATATGGGGTCATAGAAACTGGTCGTGCCCCTGGCACTAAATCAATCCTGAACTCCACTGGACGTGGTGGTGGCATCCCTGGCAACTCTGCTGGAAATACATCCAAGAATTCCCGAACCACCGGGATATTTTCTGCAATCAAAGAGGAATTTGGCTTTTCCACTAAAGACAATAGAAATCCACTCTTTGCTGCTCTACCACCAGGATACAAACTAGCCAGCACACTAGGTGAAAAAGAGGGAGCACTTCCCTGGAAAACTATCTCTTGACCCGACGGCGCTTGAAGAGTTACTGTCTTCCAAAAACATGAAATGACAGCACGGTAGCTATGCAACCAATCCATCCCCAAAATAACATTAAACGGCTCCATCTTCATAACCATCAAGTTAGCAATAAAGTCCTCCCCATCTATATTGAGAACACACCCCGGACAGACTGTGGAACTAGAAAGAATTCCCCCAGGCGAATTAACTAGAACAGTCTGAGCTATTTGCTGCATACTCAAATTTGCCCGGCTAGCAAACTCTAAAGATGCAAAGGAAATTGTAGCCCCGGAGTCAAAAAAAATAAAAGCCTCCACTGAATCCACCAAAAGCGTACCTGTCACCACGTCAGGACGACCCACCGACTCAGTAGTCGGCATGGCGTAGGAGACTGAGGCTGGGGCGGCTGGTGCTCCGACACCTGGGAATGGCGGTGCCGCCGCTGCAGGGGGTGCTGAAGGCGCCACAGCTGGAAACAATGCCGCGGGGGAAGGCGGCCAAAAGTACCCTGGTGGCATCCCTCCAGGAGTAGGGTAGTAAGGCTGAGGCGGCACCCAAGGCTGAGTAGGAGCGGCTGCAAGCATCTGCACCGACCCTCGAGATGAAGCCGCTGGCGCTGAAGATGAGGCTTGAACTGGTTCCCATTTGATGATGCTGGCAGGGTTCTGCTTACAAACCATTGCCTTATGGCCCTCCCGACCACAATGGCGACAAGCTCCAGCCCAAGAACACTCTGAAGCACGATGGCCATACCCACATTTGAAGCATTTCATTCCCTGTCCTGGGGCCAGACGCATCATGGGAGCATTTGATGAAGATCGAAAAGTAGATGATGCCTGGTGCTTGGTGAACTTGGACTTGAATGAATTTTGTGGGCCCTTGAACTTCTTTGGGACTGGCTTCAGCGATGACCCACTACCTCCTCCAAAACTCTTCTTCTGACTGCCCTCCAAGGCCTCAGAAGCCGCAGAACCCATGGTATCTCCTGTACCCTGCAATCCCTCCCCAAGCTGCATCTCTAGCTCCATGCTCCTAGCCTGCTCCACCAAAGAGCCAAAGTCACGAAGCTCCAAAGCTCCCAACACTTGGCGAAACTCCTGCCTGAGCCCTCTGCGAAACCTCTTGGCTTTCTCCACATCATTATTAGCCACAAATGGTACAAAGCGGATTAAATTATTGAAAGCCGCTTCATACTCTGACACAGACATCTTACCCTGCTTATAACTGTTCAATGATATCTCCATCCTTTCCACAAATGATGCAGGGTAAAACCTCCTCCTGAACCGCTCCATAAATTGTTCCCAAGTCACTAGTCCTTGGGCAGCAGTTTTGGCTGACATGACTCCTTCCCACCAGATATCTGCTTGCCCCTTCAGCTGAAAAGCCACAAACTGAACCCTCTGCTCTGAAGTCAAACCCAGCACTCCCAAGTGCCTCTCTATGTGTCGCAGCCAGTTAGCGGCATCCACCGGCGTGCCCAATCCGTCGAAGGTGTCCAACCTCAAAGCATTCCACTGATGTAGTCCCAAAGCGCCCATAGCCGGTGCTGTCGCAGGTACCGCCTCAGGTGCGGCAATAGGTGCAGCTGGAGGAGTCTGGTTCCCCTGAACCGCTGAAGCAACCTCTTCCTCTGACTCCACAGGACTGGCCTCCCCAGCTGCGAAGTTCTGAACTTCAGGCGGGGGCACAGCCTGGCCTCGACCGGCACCCTGCCGACCACGACCACGACCACGGCCTCTACCCCTTGCCATCACTATAACACAAGCAATAGCAGAGTCAAACATTAAATTCACAATCAATTATGATGTTCAACAGAAACATAGATGCAATGCAATCCCATTCCCACCTATGGTGCTTAGTGTGTCAAATTTAATATTTCATTAACCACGGAACTACTGCCCGCTCTGATACCAACTGTAACACCCCAGCCAAACAATGACCTGGAATGCTACTAAACTAACAACATATTAAAGAAGAACCTATATTCACCTTACAAAATTTCAGCAGAACCTCCTTTGTTTAATGAGTAAATCAAAGGTTTCAACATGCATAAACAAATGATCTGAATAATAGTAAACATTAAATATCCAATTCTAAACAAACTGAATTATGTTTGCCATCACAATCTCAACCACAATACTTAAATAAGAACGTAAACAATGTAATAGTTCTAAACCTTTATTACATTCTAAACATGGTGATCTTTAATCAGTTACCACTTAAGCTATTCAACCAATAATGATTAAGGTTCTTTATTTCTTCCAAGGTGAATGGAACGTGCAAGTGCAACAAAGCTAGTCCATCTCTATCCCATGCATGCCGGTCTCATGTAGGTACCTAAAAAACAAACAACAACCACAACAACAAACAAGTGTGAGTCCAACAACTTAGCAAATATAAATAGTGGCAACGAGAGTAAAAGGGAAACATCACTTCCCATGATCATCCATCAATCAAATAAATAAATCATGCTATGCAGTATGTTCAAAAGAATCTCTTTATCTCTTCTCTTTCGCATTTTACCGGTAATGCGGAGTGTGCATCCGTCAATGCACACCCATGCCTGTACCCTCTGGTACAGGGACCATTGCCCATACTCCGCAAGTATGGGGACCTAAGCCCATGCTCTTCAAGCATGGGGACCTTTATCCCGTCATGACATCAACATGGCGGGGACCTCAACGTATGGTCGTCTCGTGACCAAAACCTCAATAATCAACATGATGCACAAATGTGAATGTCTCAATGAATAAATTGCATTCACGATAACTATGCACCAGAAATTCTCTCATGCGTTTGCAATCAGCGATAACCAAATTCAATCATAGCATTAACATGATCAAAATCAAATATTCTCATAAGATAGATCAAAACATCCACAAACCATCAATCATCCATAATCCATACTATGAAGGTTAGACCACTATTGTACTTGCCTTAACCACGAGAAAACGGGGAATGAGCAGAAGGTGCGGCTCCTGGAATCCGTCCTCCTCCTGAACAATAATTATAATAATTTCTAAGGCAACAGTAACGAGTCTTTATATTAAACAAAAACACCCCCAACTAACCCAACATGTTTAACTTGACTCAAAACCCCAAATCTTTTCGGGCACCCTGTCCCCCTCTACAGACAGTCAACTTCAAAAATTCTTATCTAATGGTACAGAAGTCCGAACAGGGCGTTCTCAGATTTTCTGTAAAGATAATTAAATTATCTAACTAACTCTAGTTGGTGAGTCTCCCTGATTCGGCCAACTTCTACCCGCACCATCTAACTTTCTAGAACATCAATTCCGTAACGAGTTCTCTGGACAGCACACTAAAATTGTCATAACTTTCACCCCGAGAGTCGGAATCAGGATTTCATGACCTTTCTGGAAAGCTAAGGAAAATATCTGAAACTTTCATAATATGGAGACCCTCTGATTCTCCTGATTTCTAATCGCCCAAACCCATCTACCGAAACCTGACAGGAAATTCCCCGATCTACAGGACAGTCCGATTAGAAAAATCATAACTTTCTCTACAGAGGTCCGAATGACGCGTTCTAGCACTTATGGAAAGCTAAGGATGTCCTCTACAAATTTCTAGGAGAAGACCAGACCTGATTCCCCACGGATCTATATCTAAAAGACCGTCTAACAGAGGCTGTCCTGAGCAGATCCGAAAACCGACATTGCTAATCAGCTAATTATGCAGCTAGCGGGGAGAATTAGGAGTAATTACCCTTAACCAATCGCTGAAGAACACGAAGAACTCCACACGATCTCTGCCTCCCTTCCTTTTCCCGTCCTAATCTCCACCTTCCGGATCCACAAATCTTCCCGGCGGACGTTTGCTCTCCTCCTCTCGAACCGCAGCGATCGGGATCCCTTCACCAATCGCAGGGGGCGTCCATGGAGGTGAGGGAGACGCTGCTGGTCAGAGGGGGCGCAAGGAGGGAGAGGGAGGCACGCAGCAGGGAGGTGGAGGGGCGGTTGGGAGAGGGGGCGGCTAGGGTTTGGGGGTGGGGCGCCTCCCCCCCTTTTTCCCTTGGCCGGCCTCCTCTTGGGCCTCGGCCCAAGCCCAGGTTGTCGTTATTTTGCGTAATTTCCCCCCCTTTTTTCCCTGATTTAAATACTATTTGACAAATATCGCCCGGGATATTATAACTATGGCTCAGACTGACTCTCATCTACCCCATATGACACTAGGACTATCAGCTGCCTTTCTACCTCACTAAGGAGCAAACACGTTCCCTATCTATCTAAGGGTGGCCCAACCCTTGCTAGAACCTATAAGAAGTGAGTGAGCTCAACCTAGTGAGAAGAGAGACAGCTAATAAACAGCATCCTAGATCACAAGATGAGAGGAAGAAATCTAAGCAACTAGACAAGAGAAGCACTCTAATCTATGTTAAGAGGACTAACCCGAATGCACCCCAAATGCAATGCAACAAAATGAGACAGGAGCATAAAATATATGATAAAGCAGTAAAGCACAGAAACTCCCCCTCACTACAGTCCATAAGGACAAACCACCCAAAGCTCTCCCCGCAGGGCTGAAAACCTAGAGCTATCCAATGGCTTGGTGAATATATCAGTCAACTTGTAGTCACTCTCCACAAATTGGAGCACTATATCACCCTTCTCCACATGGTCTCTAAGGAAGTGATATCGAATATCAATGTGCTTGGTCCGGGAATGCTGCACTGGGTTCTTAGCAATGTTAATAACACTAGTGTTATCACAAAAGAGTGGAACACTGTCTATAACTAACCCAAAGTCCCGTAGGGTCGAAGCCATCCAAAGTACCTGGCTGCAGCAACTGGCTGCGGCAACATACTCGGCCTCTGCAGTAGACTGTGCAACGCCGGACTGCTTCCAAGATAACCAAGAAACAAGAGAAGTGCCAACGAATTGGCAAGTGCTAGAAGTGCTCTTCCTATCTATCTTACAGCCAACAAAGTCTACGTCCGAGTAGGCTCTAAGGGAAAGACAGGAAGAGGAAGAGTATCAGATACCATAGTCAATGGTAGCTCGAAGGTACCGAAGGATGCGCTTCATCGCCTAGTGGTGAGAAACGCGAGGGGAAGCCTGAAACCTAGCACAAAGATACACAGAGAAGTGTATGTCCGGTCTCGATGCAGTGAGGTACAAGAGGGAGCCGATCATGCTTCTGTACTCTTTCTGATCAACTGGCTCGCCATCCTCATCTGGGTCAAGTGAAGCTGTGGATGCCATGGGAGTCGACACTGGCTTACCATCACTCATGTCAAAGTGTCTCAAGAGGTCACGAGTGTACTTGCCCTGATGCAAAAAAGTACCCTCCTGAGTCTGCTTGATCTGGAAACCAAGGAAGAAGGTCAAACTCGGTGCTCATGACATCCGAGAACTGTGAAACAAGAGCATGAGAAGAGCCGCCAAAGATGATGTCATCCACATAAATCTGGACGAGCAGGAGGTCAGTGCCAAGCCGGCGAATGAACAAGGTCTTATCAACTTTACCCATCTCAAAACCATGACTCAGCAAATAGGACTTAAGCCTCTCATACCAAGCTCTAGGGGCCTGCTTAAGTCCATACAAAGCTTTGGAAAGCTTGTAGACATAGTTTGGGTATTTGGGGTTCTCGAAACCTGGAGGCTGTCTAACATAGACTTCTTCCTCAATAAAACCATTGAG
Source organism: Dendrocalamus latiflorus (assembly GCA_017311315.1). NCBI lineage: Eukaryota > Viridiplantae > Streptophyta > Magnoliopsida > Poales > Poaceae > Dendrocalamus > Dendrocalamus latiflorus. The sequence continues at coordinate 10,295,356 of CM029625.1, read as the reverse complement.
AAAGGCACTCTTGACGTCCATCTGGTAGAGCTTGAAACCCTTAGAAGCTGCGAAAGCAAGCAGGATTCTAATGGCCTCAAGCCTAGCTACAGGGGCAAGGTCTCCTCGAAATCTAGACCCTCAACCTGGGAGAAGCCCTAAGCTACCAGTCTAGTCTTATTCCGAATAACAACCCCATCCTCACTCTGTTTGTTTTTGAACACCCACTTAGTCCCAATAACATTGTGACCTCGAGGGGGCTCAACAAGCGTCCAGACCTTGTTTCTCTCGAAATTTTCTAATTCCTCATGCATGGCATTGACCCAAGACTCATCAGATAGTGCATAACTAATATCCTTGGGCTCAAATGAGGCAATGAAGGCAGAATAGAGATAGAACTGAGACAGTCCAGACTTTGAGCGTGTGACACGCTCAAAAAGGTCTCCAATAATCCACTCAGGAGGATGGTCCTTTTGGATGTTTCGGGGAGGTCCAGGGTGAGAAGAAGAAGTGGCCTCTACCTCATGAGCTGATGAGGTAGGAACAGAGCCACTAGCTCCAGAGGAAACAAAAGGCAAGGGCTGATCTCCTCGAGGTGCGGTGGAAGAAGGCACCTCAAGGGGTGGAGGATGAGGAACTGGACCGAGTAGACAACCCTCATCTCCATCGTCCTCATCATCCACAAAGATGGTCTCGGATTGCTCTAAAGAACCTGAGATATCAGGCCTAGTTCACAGACTGGCCTCGTTGAAGGTCACCTCACAGGTCTCTACCATTTTACTAGTCTCACAGTTCCAGACCCTATAAGCCCGCGAAGAAGACGGGTAACCTAGAAAGATCCCATCACAAGAACGTGACTCGAACTTATCCAGGTTCCTGGACTTCAAGATAAAGCACTTGCATCCAAACACACGAAAATAAGATACACTGGGCTTTCGCCCATATCTCAACTCATAAGAGGTGCGATGCAAGTGTGCCCTGAGAAAAACTCTATTTGAAACATGGCACGCGATAGCTATAGCCTCAGTCTAAAACTTCCTCGGTGTAGAGTACTCATCAAGCATCGTCCTGGCCGTCTCGATCAAGGTACGGTTCTTCCTCTCCACAACGCCATTCTGCTGAGGGACGTATGGAGAAGAGAACTGGTGCTCTACACCGGTCTCACCGCAAAACCTCTCAAAGTAAGAATTCTTGAACTCCGTGCTATTGTCATTGCGGATCGCTCGTAAGGCACCCGAGAGCTCAACAGAAAGCTTACTAAACAAACTCCAAAAATGGGTACATGTCTCATCCTTCAAGGCCAAGAAAAACACCCAAGAGTACCTCGAGAAGTCATCGACCACGACAAGAACATACCACTTCCCTCCCGCTGACTGCACTCGAGCTGGTCCAACTATGTCCATATGGAGCAGCTGTCCTGGTGCACCGGTCATAGTAACTATGACCGGAGGGTGAGAAGCGGCAACCATCTTGCCGTGCCAGCATGGAGCGCAAACAAGATCTTTGACCATCTTGAGTTTCGACAGACCACGAATGAGGTCGTGACTGCTAACTCGGGTCAAATGGTCAAATCCGATATGACCAAGTCTCCTATGCCAGAAAGTAAGGTCGCAGGGCTCAGAAGCAACTAAACACCTGAGAGGATCACCAGAAGACTCAACAAAATCAGCACGAAAGATCCTCCCATAACGAGAAATCCCGCAAACCAGACTACCCGAAGAATCAAGAATTTTGCAATTGTTTTTCTTGAAGCTCACCTCATAACCGTCATCGGTAAGCTGAGAGACTTAAAGCAAATTATACTGCAGCTTACACACTAAGGCAACATTTTTCTGAATAAATGAATCATTAACACGCACAGTACCTTTCGCGATGACGCGCCCAGACGAAGCGTCTCCAAAGGTGATAGTCTCATCACCTGGAGCACGGGCTAAGGAAGAGAACCAATGAGAGTCTCCGGTCATATGACGAGAATAACCGGAGTCCACAAGCCAATCCTTTCCCTTCCCAGCCCGGCGAACCTGAGTCAAACAGAGAGTAAAGTCTCAGTAATGGGATAAATCAAGAGTGATTTTGGCACCCAATACTGAGTAACATGTGGAGCAGAAGAAGTAGCCACACACGACTGACCTCTATCTACCCTACGCTCTCTGTCGCTCAAAGAAGAAGGTCTATGTGCAGACCTGAAGCTGTTGTTGGGTCCGACTGCTACGGGGGAGTGAGTCGGAGCATCAACAACATGCTGAGCTCGCCGCGGGTAGCCATCTTGACAAGGGAAACGAGATCTACCCTCAGAACGGTGGAAGTCTTGACCAGGGGCATATCGAGGACGAAAACCAGAAGACTCAGAAAATCCAAGTCCTCGATGCTGCCCAAACCCATCAAGCTGAACAGTCCTAGACCTCGTGTTGGTCTTAGGTACACTCAAGGTCTGAGGCTAACCCTGAATACGCCTAAAAGCCTCAACACGGTCTCTGCGCGCGATCTTGGTGCGCCTGAAGCATCGATCGACCAAGTGTCCAACCTTCTGACAGAAGGTGCAATGATACTTCACCTTTGGAGAGGTAGAAGTAGCACGAAGAGGCTTCGCCTTTTGAGAGGTCGAAGCAACTGGTGGAATCATCTTGCTGTCAGAAATCCCTTGGACAAAGCCCGCTGATTTGAATTTAACTTTATCAGATCTAGGCTCAATCTCGATCACACCTGCTGCAATGGGTCTAAGAATAGCAGGTGGATGCTTTCTCATATCCTCAGAAAAATCGTATCCTAGACCTTGATTGAATTTGCAAATATTTGATTGGCCTAGAATAAGATTAAGCTTCTTCTTGCCTCCTACAAACCTCTTGAGAGTGTTCATAAGATACTGACACTCCCGAAAGAGAGAGGTGCAAGAAGAGCAGGGGGAAGAAGAGACAGCATAAGGTAAGGGAGTAGAAGAAGAACCAACAGCAGAGGAACGGATGGTTTGTGCACACACAGCCGACTCAGAAGGGACAGTTCTACTGCTAGCAATTTGGTTCACGTCACTAGGCGTCTCTACCAAACCCTCATGCTTCTTCTCAACAGCACACACATTACAAGCAGATGATGGTTTCTCTAGAAGGTCCTAAGTCAGCTTCACACATTTTTCATCCAATGCAACCAAGTCAGATTTTAGTTTGTTACAATTATTGCATGGTGAGCTAACAGGGTCCTTAGAAGCAAACTTAACCAATTTGTTATTGTCATCAACTAATTCTTGAAACTGCTTAGAGACAGATTCAAGTTCAGCAGTCAGCTTGGGACAATTCACACATGAAGTAATAGGCTCAAGTAGAAAAGCTTGTAACTCAGCAATTTTGTGATCTGCCCTTTTTAAGTTCATCTTGAAATTATTGCAACTTTCACAAGTCTCGGGCAGATCAAGAAGCATGGTATAAAGACCTCTAAAAGCATTATCCTTGTCCTCACATGAGGTGCAAGAAGTAGTCTCAACAATAGAAGATGAAATAGCAATAGTCCTACTCATCTCTAATTCAGCAAGCAGACTAACATTCTCCACCTTAAGCAAATCTAGCTCAGAAGACAAACTATCATGCGAGGTCCTTAGCTTCTCCATATCATCAAGCAAAGCAGAGCATGTATCACATTCGTCACGGGAGGGAGCAGATATAAGTGAAGTAAACTCCCGTGACAATATATCTACTTTCTTCTCCAACTCACTACACCTAGCTCTAGATCTAGCATGAAATCCTCCTAGCTTAAGAAAAGCTTCATTGAGCTGGTCGTAGGAGGGATATACCTCATCGAAGTCGGAGTAGAGTTCGCTATCGCTGATGTCGCCCTCAAGGGCCATGTAGCACATGCCGCTGAAGTCCTCGCCATCCTTGGGTTCTTGTTCGTCCTTCCCATCGTCGTCACTCCACCCCTCCTCCTCGCTAAGGTCGAGGTCGTCGAAGGCGGTGAGGACGCGATGGAAGAGCTTCTTGGCTTTGCCAAGGTTGCGGAACTTCTTCCCTTTGCTTGGGGGCTTCTTGAAGCAGTTCTTATTGGTGTAGACGTTCTTGCTCGAACCACCGAGGTCGTTCCTGCCCTCCAGCTTGGGGCAGTTTGCTCGAATGTGGTTGGGGTCACCACACTCAAAGCAAATCACACGTCCTCCTCTCTTTCTCTCCCTAACCCTCTTGTATGCATGAGAGAATTTTCTGGCCAAGAGGGCTAGCTGGGTCTCTAAGAGCTGCTCTAGATGCTCATCATCAATATCACAGAGAGCAGCTAAAGAGAAACCCGAGAGAGTGTCAACAGAAGATCTAGAGCCAGGACTGGGATCGGTGACCAAAGTCATCGACTGAGACTTTGACTTGCGAGAGACAATGTCAATCTCGTGAGTCTTGAGGCGTGAATACAACGCATCAAGAGTCAAAGTCGAAAGATTCGTCGTGTCCTTGATGGTGGTCACTTTCATCTCCCAAACACGCAAATCCAAGGCTGAAAGCATTTGGCGAGCGTTATCCGAGTCGGGGAATGTGAGACCGGCCGCTCGGAGGTTGCTCAAAATCTTATAAAATCTCGCAAAGCACTCATCAAGGGACTCTCCAGCAAGCATTTTAAACTTGTTGTAATCTCGCTTGAATTGGTCGTGTCGCACCGTCTTAATTTGGGTGGTAACCTCATGGTAAGCATCGAGGGTCTCCCAAATCTCGAAGGCCGATGAAAGATGAGAAATGCGGTCAAATTCATTTCGTCTCAAACCTTGGATAATAATGTTCCTTGCCTTAGCATTCGCCTCAACATCATCCATGTTCCCGGCATTGATGTTTTCACCGGCAGGAACAACAAAGCGAACTTTGACCTTACGCCAAATCGCATAGCCCTGGGCCTGAATGTAGGTCTCCATCCGACTCTTCCAAAAGGGATAGTCGATCCCATCGAAGATCGGGGGCTTGGTGAAATACTTATCGGTTGCCATGGCTCACAGACCGGTTAAAGATCTATCAAGAAGAGCTAACCGGCTCTGATACCAATTGTAAGATCGGATATGGCAACAGAGGGAGGTGAGTGGTGCCTCTTTAAAAATTAACGCCCCTCAAAAAGTATCTACACAACGTCTCCTCTCCAATAGCTATTAGAAGCTTATGAAAAAGAGAGTGTTCATGCTCACTGGATCTTTAGACACACATAGGAGAAGGGCAGAAGCATAAGACAACAGAGAAGACCAAGAACCACAACACAAAAAATATGAAATGGCAGCTGCATCTATAGGGCCAGTCAGACTGCTGAAGGTAGGTCGGTCAGACCACTGAAAATAGGTCGGTCAGACCGCCATGAGAAGGCCGGTCTGACCGCCATAAAATAGCCGGTGTGACCGCCATGTTGGCACCGGTCTGACCGGGTAATTTTTCAGCAGAGGCAGTGAGCAGAATTTCTAACAGCAGAACTTGAAGACCTTACACAGCAGTGAAATTTGCGAACTTTAACTCAATCTCTGAGGCCACCAAATCAAGGACTTAGATTAAATAGCCTTGGGACTTGAGAGACCAAGAGAAAACAACACAAGATCAAGGATTCAAGTTTTAGGCTGAAATCTGAAAATGGTGTTGAGAGAGATGCTCATTTTCAGATTTCTCAAGATTCTCCCAACCTTAGCTCATGAAATTTTGCAATTAGATTAGCAATGATTAGAAGACTTGAAAACATAAATTTCAAGCCATCTCACAAAGGGAAATGAGAGATTCCATCACCCTCTGCCTAGAAACCCTAGAAACAGTATAAAACAGAGGAATGTGGCTGCAAGGAATCTTTGGGAGAAATCATGGCTATTAAGTTTTGCTCTCAGAGATATACTAGCCAAATGGCTTAGATGATGATCCCTAGTTCAGAGCAAAGTTACTCCATAGCTATCCACCCAAAAACTCAAATCAATCCACAAAATCAGAGAATGGCATTTAGAAGAACAGAAGGCAGTAAAAAGACTGAAACTCGAAATAGCTCAAAGAAATCCATTTCTTAGAGATGAATGATTACAAGTAGGTGTTCTACGTCCCCATATGCGATTGGTACAAGAAAATCACACTACATGCTTGAGTAACTCACGCAGGAGCTCTCAGAGCATACTCACTCCCTCTGTTCACTCCCTACAGACTGCATACCCTATTCCTTGCAATGGATTGAGCTACACTCAACTGAATAGATACAACCAGCTGCATACACTTCCCCTTTTAACTCCAAGCAAACACCCACAAGGAGAAAATCAAGAAGTGTCATACATATCTCACTTCATGCCTCTCACACACTTGAGACAAAAAGTCAACAACCAGATTTTGGAGGGAAAAACAGCCCTCCAACTCATTGCTTGGGTCAATGTCCAATTTGCCCTTCAAGCACCTTCTCGGAAGCTTCCCGCAACCGGCGCCTTTGACCGATTGGACCTCGACTCCTCCCTGAGCCTAGTCCCGGTTTGTTCCGTCACGCACGACCGCAACTGACATCAACCGTTCTGGACCTCCGACTCCTCCCTGAGCCTAGTCCCGGTTCTCTCGTTGTCGCCTGTCGTGTCCGTCACCGGTAGTTCCAGCTCCGGTTCCTCGTCTCCCGACTCGCAACCACCTCACCAGCCCCGATCATCTTCGGCATCCTGACCGTCTGGACCTCAACACCTCCTGTGCCTAGTCCCGGTCCTCCTCACCTCGCCATGACCTAGCTCCGAAGTCGTGCAGTCACACAGACAATCAAACCATCACATAGCACCGCACGAAACAGCATAATCAACATAAGCACAAGGAAAGGTACTCAACCCTAGAATACCCAAAACAAACTCAAACTAACTAAACCGACTGTCAATTACTCATCACCAACATGGGGATACCTCCACATGGTCTCTCACTCGGAAACGTGAGCTGCTGATAGAAGTTTTGGCATCGTTCGAGATCCCAGAAGAACACCAAGACGCCGTGCAATGACAAGCCTTGCTAGCGGCGTGCAAAGCATGGAAGAACTTCAAGAGCACGCTTGTCAAGAAATACGTGGAGAAAGATGAAATGCCCTTTCATAAATACCCATTCCTGGAACCACAATAGGAAGAGTTCAAGGCGATGAAGACGACCGAAGATTGTAAAAGTGCAAGTGCGGCGCACAATGCCCTCCCACAGACTTGGCACAGCTGGGTATGCGGGTAAAATCCTGTAGTGGAGGAGGGAGGACGAACAGGCAGCCCTGCAGAACACCGCCCTGCCATTTGCCAATATCCCGGATGACCGCACTCGAAATTGGATTAGAGCAAGGTCATCTACAACGACATCGGGGGACGTCTCCTTTCGAAACCCTGCAGACCAGCAAGTGTCCCAGCGCCTGGTAATATATCGATCGAACTACGTAGCTTGTAATTACTCCACAACTTCGTACGAAGTGAAATGACATGTCGTGCTCTTGAAGCGCTGAGTGATGAATCTTCCCAGGGATCATTCCAGGGAACAGGGGAGAAAGATATACTCTCCGCGGCCCTGGGAAACAAGGAGCACCCGAGTCGTACGAGAGGCCTTGGGCTTTACGTTCCTTGGAAACATGGTTTCCAAGATGACTCCGAGCAGTATCGACGTAGGAAGAGAACCAAAGCCGAGCGTGAGGCACGGCTACGAGAAGAGATCAAGGCATCTCTTAGAGAGGAGCTGGCTGATTATGTTAGAGATGAGGTGCGGAGATATACAGAAAATCAGCAGGTCGCCACCGCTCCTGTGCTAGCTAGCCCACACAACCGTCTGAGTAGTTGCGCATCCAATCCGACGGAAAGCGAGGCCAGATTTCCTGTGGACGACATCCTGGTAATAATTATTATCTCTCGAATGCTTGCTCCATTGATAGGCCTATTAATTGGAGTAGCTAATTTTGTATCGTTATGTAGGAGCCTACGAAGTGCAACCTCCAAGTTAGATATGCCTCCGTTGCCTTGTGCGCTTCTTGGGGCATGGCATATCCGTCTCCTCAAGGGGTCATGCTGCACCGTCAAGGTTTAGCGACAAGCTTCGGAAAAGTGTCAGTAGATGGTGTACACACCAATTTCGAGGTCGTCCCGCTACCGAAGCCCACCAACGACGAGCTCGTGACTCTAGGGCAAGCCATTGGATCCTTCATCCAGTGGCCCAAAAGCAATATCTTCCTGGAGGCTTCTTCACCGATGGCAGATCAACTACGTGCACTGGTGCCATCTCCACAAGGGCAACCTGAACCAGATCAGCTACGTGCACTGGTGCCATCTCCACAAGGGCAACCTGAACCAGATCAGCTACCTGCACCGGTTTCATGTTCACGGGCGCTATTCCCGGTGCAGCAACTTCCACCAATGCAACTTCCACCATCGGTGCTACCTTTAAAGTCGACCTACAGCCGAGGCAGCAAGGGCAGCAAGGACAGCAAGGGCAAAGCAAAGAAGACCAATGATGATATCCCGTACCTGCCATTGGCCCGCAAATTCATGCTTGGCGAGCCGTTGCTCAAGAAAATAGGCCTCCAACCCCTAGCACTTAGTTGCCAGCAATTGCATAAGTGGTATATGGAACAGTCCAATAAGCCAGAGGGAGAACGGAGCTCAAGTATCACTGTCAAATTCACGTTGGATCATTTATAGCACAGTATTCATGAGTGTGTCTTCGTGGTCACCTTTGAGGATTTATTCGATCTTTTCACGCTGAATGCTCTCGACGTCTCACTCATTCGATGCTGGACGCTGTAAGTGTGTACAATCACAGTCTCCGTTCATGTCATACCGATAAATGTCATATATAATTTGTTGCTTTCCTGTGTATATATATAGACACATGCTGACTAAAGCTAGATCATCCAAATCATCATTGGTTGGTTTCTTGGACCCACACTTGGTCGCCAAGTATACCATCGACGAGGATACAGCCTTCGTTGAGAGGTACATTGCAGGAGGACTGCTGGCTTACCGCAATAAGGAATATATACTTATGCCCTACAATCAGAACTATCATTGGATTTTCATAGTAATTGTACCAAAATGGAACAAGGTATATTACCTTGATTCCCTAAGTAAGAATAAAATGGACTTCACAGTTGTCAGCCAAGTAATCGATAGGTAAGTACATTTTCTCCATACATACCTATATTGTACTCTTTCTTTCCTTCCAAATGACTAAGGTTAACTTTTTTGAATCACGTAGGGCGTTCGCGCTGTACATTGCAAAGGGAGGTGTCTCGATGCAAGGGGCCAAAGGCCTGACACATGCTCGAGATTTTAGGGTATTCGCTATTACACATTAATTAATCCTATGCAACAGTTGGTAGTAATGCCTCTTGAATTAACACATTCCATTTTTTGCAGTGCCACCAGCAGCCATCGAGCAACACATGTGAATTCTACGTTTGCCACCATATGCAACTACTCCTCGATTCCTCGAGGATCACCAATTTCAAGGTTTGTCAATCTTCCCATAATTACTTCATACTTATCACGTTATATATATACGCACATTGATATTCCTATCGACAGTCTGCATCCATCCCATCAACGGCATTGAAACAGCCTGACCTTTCACAAATTCGAGGAGAGTTGGCGTACTTTTTGGTGGCTCGAGTCATAAAGTCAGAAGGAGAGTTCCACTGCGCACAATGATTTTTTATTGCTCTTATCACTCTGGAATCAAGGTCTCATGAAAGGAACAGATCCATAATCAACGAACTTGTCAGCTGCACAAGCAATACTTGAATGGCAATCATGCACCATTCAAGTATAGCTTGTGCAGCCTCACAAGTTCGTTGATTATGAATCTGTTCCTTTCGCGAGACCTCGATTCCGAAGTGATAGAGCAATAAAAATGAAATGTTACCATCTAAGTGCAAATGCAATGTACATCTTTTGTAATTGTGTATTTGTTAATGGATATTTTATTTCATGTGAACTAATTGATTTGCGAAATGGATGCTTTATGTTTGTGAAATGAAGTGCGATGTGAATTGGATGTTTTATGTTTATGAAATGAATTGAGATGTGAATTATGTGTATACATGTATATCTTGATCTGCTTGTTTCAGAGGGCATGGCTAGTATTTCCTGAGGCTAGCCAATAAACAGAAATAGATTTAGGGGTAGAAAAGAATACCGCAGACGGTTTTTAGTAACAAACCGTCTGTGATAGGTGATAATCACAGACGGTTTGTAAGTAAAAACCGTCTGTGATTATCATCTATCACAGACGGTTTTTAACTAAAAATCGTCTGTGATAATCAGCTATCATAAACGGTTTTTAGTTAAAAACCGTCTATGATATTGATATATCACAGACGATTCGACAACCGTCTGTGATAACCTTTGATTATCATTGACCCATAAATTCAGACGGTTTAGAAAACCATCTGTGATGACGTTTTTGAACCGTCTGCAATATGGTTTACTGTAGTAGTGTTTGTTGTCAGTCGCGAAGCGTCCTTGCCATGGTGGCGGGTCCCTCGACCATTGGCCCCCACGTCCTTGCCTCGGTTGTAACTGCAGCCATGCCTCTCTTCTACTTAGTCGCTGCTGCCGTCTTCTTTGATGCCATCTTTCTTTTAGCTTGTAGCTTTTATGTCGTTCCCCCACGGACAACGCTAATTGTTGTGGGTACAGACCAACAGTGAACGAGGGGCTACGGAAGGGCCACTAGGGGCTACCCAAAATCTTGCATACTCTAGAAGTGGGGGTGAATGATGAATTAGCCATGTGCTGGTTCTTCTCCACTCAAGCTATATATATGAGCTTAGGGCTGGATTACAAAAATGCCCTTGCTATTGCTCATAATACTAAGGGTACAAATGTCCTTTTACATGCTTAATAGGCCTCTTGGTCCAGCGGGCTGAATGAGCAAAGGTGGGAGCCACTCCTCCAACATAATCATATCATAAACTTTATAGTGTTGGTCTCCAATACCTACACCAACAAAGATAGCACCTACTATTAAGCTTTAATCATGAAAACATTTCATTTGGCCCACCATTTCCAAAATGCTTTCAAAAACCAAAGTCTAACCAAGTGGTATTATCAAGCTCGCCCATGACCGGTGGCATAGCTATTCGAATAGATTTGAAATCTCACTATGTAGAGGATATACAACTTTACCCTACACAATATAACCAACTCATTATGTCAGCGCAGTTTCACTCAACAAGATAGAGTGCGACTGAGATGTTATAACGAGGCTTTTACAAATATCTTGCTCTAACAATAAACCGCTATATGAGCTATCTCCTCAAGGTGTGGAGGTCCTTTACCATGATCAAGAGAGCCAATAGTTGTGTAGATAAGCTTTACGTTACAACATGAGAACCTCTTCGAACATGGAGATCCATTACCTTGCCTGCACAGCCTATTGTCTATCACCTGTAGTTTAAAGCTGGCCCATGACAAAATTATTTAGCTAAGTCATTCACATTCAGGAACTGACTCTCCTTGCAATTCACCTGGTGGTTGTTAAGTACATGGAATGAAACGGGTGTCAGTTTGGCAAACTGGTGGTATTAAGGACGTGTGTAATTCAATAAATCGTTGTGCCTAGGGAATGGGCAATTGCAGCTTTTTATTGCCTATATGATATAGTCTGTGTGTGGTTACTGTTGTAGGGGTGGCCTCCACCTAAGCCCAGCCAGCCTGTAGAAGGTTATAAAACCCAAAATGGGACATGTATAATGACATAGATGCCCTTGAGAGGGATACTTGGGTGTAAGGGCGTTATTGTAAAATACTCCCTATGTGAATATATATATCTGTCCTGGGCATGGGGAAGGACCCAACATTGTTCATACGTCTTCTCTACTACCACACTCTCATTCTACTATTTAGTCTGTAACTACAACAGTTGACGCCATCCGTGGGGACGACAAGAGCAAGCTCCAAGATCTGAAGAAGGATGGCACCGAAGAAGGCTTCATCATCGGTGTCGGTAAAGAAGAAGAGGAGTACGAAAGAGGTGTTGGGAACGCGAGGGCTTTGAAGTCGGCTACGGGTGCGGGCGACAGCGCCAGCGCTGCGACTACCGACCTCGACGCTCGTGGCACGACAGTCGCCTCAACCGCTGGCGCGGCGGTCAGCGCGGGTACCGACCGGGCCGTCGAGGGTGACGACACCAATGCTTGTGCTACCACGGCCGTTGCTGCCACGCCCAGCGTGGGAGCGGCAGGGGGCCTTCGTGGCGACGCTGGTCCCGTCATCGACTCCGGAAACCACTGCACCGACGCGCTGACCAGTTTTGGAGCGCAAGCCGTGGTCACTCCAGTCGCCGCAACCACGTTGACGGTGGAGAACGCTACTAAATTGTGCCATGTTTCGAACAGAGTTTTTCTTCGGGCACACTTGCATCGCACTTCTTATGAGTTGAGATACGGGCGAAAGCCCAGTGTCTCGCATTTTCGTGTGTTTGGTTGCAAATGTTTCATTCTGAAGTCCGGGAACCTAGACAAGTTCGAGTCACATTCTTGTGATGGTATCTTTCTAGGTTACTCGACTTCTTCACGGGCGTATACGGTCTGGAACTACGAGTCTAGTAACTTGGTAGAGACTTGTGAAGTGACCTTCGACGAGGCCAGTCCGGGGACTAGGCCAGATATCTCAGGTTCTTTAGAGCAGTCCGAGCCCATCTTTGTGGACGATGAGGAGGATGGAGATGAGGGTTGTCTACCTGATCCAGTTCCTCATCCTCCCCTTGAGGTGCCTTCCTCCACTGCACCTCCAGGTGATCAGCCCATGCCTTCTGCATCTTCTGGAGCTAGTGGCTCTGTTCCTACCTCGTCAGCTCATGAGGTAGAGGCCACTTCTTCATCTCATCTTGGACCTCCCCGACATATCCAAAAAGGCCATCCTTCTGAGCAGATGATTGGAGATCTCCTTGAGCGAGTCACACGCTCAAAGTCTGGTATGTCACATTTCTGTCTCCACTCTGCCTTTGTTGCCTCATTTGAGCCTAAGGACGTTTGGCATGCTCTTTCTGATGAGTCTTGGGTCAATGCCATGCATGAGGAGTTAGAAAATTTTGAGAGAAACAAGGTCTGGTCGCTTGTCGAGCCCCCTCGAGGTCACAATGTCATTGGGACTAAGTGGGTGTTCAAGAACAAGGATGGGGTTGTCATTCGGAACAAGGCTAGACTGGTAGCTCAGGGCTTCTCCCAGGTTGAGGGTCTAGATTTCGAGGAGACCTTTGCCCTTGTAGCTAGACTTGAGGCCATTAGAATCCTGCTTGCTTTTGCAGCTTCTAAGGGCTTCAAGCTTTACCAGATGGATGTCAAGAGTGCCTTCCTCAATGGCTTTATTGAGGAAGAGGTCTATGTGAGACAGCCTCCAGGTTTCGAGAACTCCAAATACCCAAACCATGTCTTCAAGCTTTCCAAAGCCTTGTATGGACTTAAGCAGGCCCCTAGGGCTTGGTATGAGAGGCTTAAGTCCTATTTGTTGAGTTATGGTTTTGAGATGGGTAAGGTGGATAAGACCTTGTTCATTCGCCGGCATGGCGCTGACCTTCTGCTCGTCCAGATTTATGTGGATGACTTTATCTTTGGTGGCTCTTCTCACACTCTTGTTTCATAGTTCTCGGATGTCATGAGCACCGAGTTTGAGATGAGTATGATGGGTGAGTTGTCCTTCTTGCTTGGCTTCCAGATCAAGCAGACTCGGGAGGGTACTTTCTTGCATCAGGGCAAGTACACTCGAGACCTCTTGAAACGCTTTGACATAAGTGATGGTAAGCCCGTGTCAACTCCCATGATGTCCACAGCTTCTCTTGACCCAGATGAGGATGGCGAGCCAGTTGATCAGAAGGAGTATCGCAGCATGATTGGCTCCCTCTTGTACCTCACTGCCTCGAGACCGAACATACACTTTGTTGTGTGTATGTGTGCTCTCTTTCAGACTTCTCCTCGCGTATCTCACCGCCAGGCGGTGAAGCGCATTCTTCGGTACCTTCGAGCTACCGTTGACTATGGTATTTGGTACTCTTCCTCTTCCTGTCTTTCCCTTAGAGCCTACTCGGATGCAGACTTTGCTGGCTGTAGGATAGATAGGAAGAGCACTTCTGGCACCTACCAATTCATTGGCACTTCTCTCATTTCCTAGTCCTCGAGGAAGCAGTCCGAGGTTGCACAGTCCACCGCAGAGGCCGAGTACGTTGCTGCAGCCAGTTGCTGTAGCCAGGTACTTTGGATGGTCTCGACCCTGCGGGACTTTGGGTTAGTTATCGACAGTGTTCCACTCTTTTGTGATAACACTTCTGCGATTAACATTGCTAAGAACCCAGTGCAGCACTCTCGGACCAAGCATATTGATATTCGATATCACTTCCTTCGAGACCATGTGGAGAAGGGTGATATAGTGCTCCAGTTTGTGGAGAGTGACCACCAGTTGGCTGATATCTTTACCAAGCCTTTGGATAGCTCTAGGTTTTCAGCCTTGCGGGGAGAGCTTGGGATGGTTTGTCCTTATGGACTGTTGTGAGGGGGAGTTTTGTGCTTCATGCTTTATCATATTTATTATGCTCTTACTCCTTTCTGTTGCATGCATATGGGTGCATTCGGGATAGTCCTTCTAGCATAGGTTAGAGTGATTTTCTTGTCTAGCTGCTTAGACTTCTTCCTCTCATCTTGTGATTCTAGGACGCTGCTTATTAGCTGTTTCTCTTCTCACTAGGTTGAGCTCACTCACTTCTTGTAGGTTCTAGCAAATGTTGGGCCACCCTTGGGTAGATAGGGTACGTGTTTGCTCCTTAGTGTGTTAGATGATCAGTTGATAGTCCTAGAGTCATATGGGGTAGATGAGAGTCAGTCTGAGCCATAGTATCCTCTATATCTTGTCTATGTTTTAAGGACTGCCTTTTCTGTTTTTGTTGCCAGCTTCTCGTTTTTATTGCTTTGTTTCAGGGGGGAGTTCATTTGGGAGCTTCTAGATCTTAATATTGATATAACTCAACTTGAACTAAAGTTACACCACATGTTGAGGGGGAGCTGGATTTTCTTGCATATCATTCTGATATAATTACATGGAGCCTTGATTATTATCCGAATATGACATGTTTCCAATGCATTACATCTTGCCATGATCTGTGTTTACTTGCTAGAGTTATCATGACTTTATATGTGTAGTCAAGTCTTTGCCATGATAGGTTGATTAAAATGCTCAACTTGAACTAAATCATGTCATGTTAGCTCTTGAGACTAGTCTGTCTTTAGTTATCCTTTTATGATTCATGCCATGTCAAATAGGCTGAGTTGAGTCTTGAATCTTTATTGAGCTTTAGTTTGAGCTATGTTAGTTCCTTGATGAAGCATGAGTTAGTACAAGTCTTATGTTGATGAAACTGCAAAAAGATCTCTTTTGTGCAAAAAAACTGATCTCACCAACTCTTTCTCATGAGACGGCTTGCCATTGCACTAAGCATGAACTCAGGGAGAGTTTTGGATGACTTAGACTATCTTCTTAAGCTTCTCGCTTGGAGTGGTCGCATAAGGCTTGAGGTCTAGCACATGACTAAACAAAAAAATCTGGTTGGAAACAATCATGAGATTTCTAAAGAAAAACCTGCCAATTGTGCTCAATTTGCTAAAATTACAAGACTTACAAGTACATGAACAAATGATTCATTTATGAACTTGTAGCACTCTAAATTGACTTAATACTAGCTTCTCGGTTCCATTTAGATTATTGACATGGCTTGCATCATCCTGGGATATCTTTAGCTAGACTAGAATCATGGTTGGCTTGTCATGATAAGAAATTCGACTAAGTTTCAGATCATGACTTATTTGGTTTAGCTTGATTATACATGTCTTGTCATGATCTTGATAGCACACTTATGTATTATGGCTTGATGTAATTCTCATATGGACATTTTGGATAATCTTCATGGCTCTAAATGCTTAAAATAAACAAACTTCAGGCATTTCATCCATCATCATGCCTTGTTCTCTCTTTTGTATTTTGATGATTTTATTGCCAAAAGGGGGAGAATAGTGGAGAAAAGGCCATTTGAGAACTTTCTGGAGCTTTGGAGAAAAATTTGCTATTTCTGTTTTCGCTCTAAGGTTCCTTTTGTCAACATAGTCTTGGTTCCTCTTTGCCTCTTTCGTAGGCCATGTTTGACTTTCAAACTCAACTTTATGCTTTTTCTGTGTTTGTCAATATACTCATCAAGGGGGAGATTGAGAGTCCATGTGGAAGTGACCACATGTTTGTGATGAGTAATTGACACTTGTTTTGGAAAGATTGAGTTTGTTTTGGGTGTTTTCTGCGAAGTCGTAGCCCTGTTTGAGCGGTCGGAAGACCTTACGACCACGCTTGGCTATGATTGCAAGTCTCCGAGAGGTCTACGACTATATTGGGCGTGGTTGAAGTCCAGCCGGGCGGTTCACGACCACGTTGTCGAGTGTCGGAACCCAGCCGGGTCATTTACGACCATGTTGAGCGTAATCGGAAGTCAACCGGGTCATCTACGATCACTCTGGCCATGGTCGAAAGCCGCTACGACCATGTTGTTTGTGGTCAAAAGGGTTTACGACCACTTTTGCCGTGGTCAGATGTCGCTCCGACCACGTTATCGCTAGCTACGATCGAAGTCGACGCTCAGACTTAAGACCACGTTAGGGAGTCAGAAGCGCACGACCACGTTATCGAGAGCTGCGGTTGGAAGTCGAAGCTTCGACCGCTGGGGTCGATAGTTGACAGGCTTCGACTACGACCACGTTGAGAAGTCAGAGTCTTTTGACCACGTTGTGTGACGGTCGTACATGGTTGGGTCGCACTTGGACTTGGTCTGATGCGGGTGGAAGTGGTCGAAGAGCAGCCTCTCTTGGACGGCCATAGTCGACACCGGTTGGAAGTGGTCGTATCACTCTCGAATGCAGTCGGACGCGCTTGGATGCGGTCGTTTGCGGTCGGACTTGGCCAGTTTGCGGTCGGATGTACTCGGGAGCGGTCGGAAGTCTTCCGAAGCGATCGTAATGCATGGAAACTGGTCATATGGCTTCTCAGAGTGGTCGTTTCACCTGGAAATCGGTCGTAAGTCGTGTGCATCTCTTGTTCTACCTTTTCGTCTGGTCGTAATGGGTATACGACTTTGTGGAGTGTGGGTTGAGTTCTCTTTTCCGGTGCAAATGGATGTTACCCTTGTCTAGTGCGGTGCTATGTGAAGTTTTGTTGTCTGTGATGGTTGCAGGATCTTGAGGCTAGTCGTGGCGAGGCATGGATGACCGGACTAAGCACAGGCGGTGCTGAGGTCGGTGAGCAGTCGGGAGATGCCAAAGACGGTGAGGCCAGCGAGGTAGCTGCAAGCTGTGGACAGCAAGCTACGGAGGAAGCTTCCGGGAAGGCAGCAGAGTGGCATTTTGGAGAAATGGCCAAAGTCTGCAAAAGGGAAGCGGTTCTCTGCAAAGCACAGGAGTTGTTGGCACTAACGGGCAAAGCAGTGGAGCCGTTGGGTTTAACGGATAAAGCACTGGAAGCTCGTTCAGACTAGTGGGTAAAGTGACTAGGAGAACCCGGTAGCAGAAGGCTATAAATAGAGAGGGTAGAGCTCGGGTGCTCGTGAGATTCTGATCCCCGAGTTGCTTTGTTCTTCCTTGTTTATTTGTGAGTGTGTGGGTTCTCGGGATGGAGCAAGTGTGCTCATCTATCTCCAGTTGGAGTGGCTGTAGAAACCTCCATTATCAATCATTCATCTCTCTTCCTCTATGTTGAGTTTTTGTTCTGTGAGTTGTTTGATTGCTTTGTTGTGTTTTCTCTACTTTATCCTTTCCCAGGTATGTCTGAGAAGCTGGTTCTCATTTGTGCTCTGGCATTCTTGATGTGAGAAGAGTTTTAGCTGCTTTGATTCTTCTTGCTCTGAACTGGAAATCTTACTCAAGACCATTTGGTCAGATTATTCCCGAGAGCAACTAGTGGTCAGAGAAATCTCTGCCTGCGGTCGTGTACTTTTCAGGTTCTCCGTTCGACCGCATTCTCTGCTCGATCGTGCAATATTTTCTGTTCACCGTTTTTGTCGGACTACTCTTGCTGCTGGATCTTGATTGCTCTGGAACTGGGTTTGGTCATTCCGACCACAGCAGAGAATCGACCAATCACAGTAAGATATTGACAGCAGAGAACTGGGTTTGATCATCTGCTCTCGTCCAAGAGGTTTCCGTCCTGATCTCTACTCTGATTTCGTTCATTTGTTATCGGAGTTCCTTCTCTGCAGTAAGTTTTCGATCTCCTTCTTCATAGCTCTCTAGCTATCGAAGAAGAAGATCTAGTGAGAGTACTTGGGGCGATTTTTAAGGCACCATTCACCCCCATTCTGTTGCCACTTCGGTCCTACACATCAACCATGCCTTCGACCATGGCATTGACCATATAGCTTGTCTTTGACCACTTCACCGACCACACAGGTCTTTGACCGCATCTCCGACCACAACTTGTCTTTCATCATGTCTCCAATCACAGCTTATGTTCGAACGTGTCTCCGACCACGCAGGTCTTCGACCGCGTCTTCAACTACACAGGTCATCTAAGCATCGACCGTGACACTATAGCTAGGACCATTATAGCCACTGACATTGTAGCTGCGACCATGCACACAAAGGCGCCACGACCACGGCACTACGACCACACACATGTAGGCACCACGACCATGACACTTACGACCATGGTGCGTACGACCACACAGACTGGTCGTATCGACCACACAAATTTGTCGTAATGATCACACAGACCGGTTCTAACGATAGATCTTGAACATCGACCACACGACGCATCATCTCGATGCTATGACCATGGCGTATCAACTCGAAGCTTCAACCACGATAAATCATCTCGATGCTTTGATCACGGCTTCTCGCATACTCGGACTCTTTGACTGCGACAACCGTAGCTTCACTGCTGTTTTGATCATGGCTTTGGGTACTGCTTCGACCATGCCTTAGTGTAGCTTCAACCACAGCTTTCTACGACTATGCATAAATTATGAAGATTAATTCTAACAGGTAACACTTCAGAATCACAAATAGCACCACATGACATGGACATCGCAGGAAGAAGCTCACCCCAGAGTGAAGGTGGAGCACACGTGGTGAGCTTGAGACGATGGTGCGTTCCGATTGAACCAATGGACAAAACAGATGATAAAGCGATGAAATGGAGACAGTGTGCATAGGATAAGAAGATGACGCAGTATACAAGGGTTTAAATAGAGAGATGAGGACGCGATTCACTTCGTTGTCCGCATTGCTGCTGGCAGTCTCCCTGCACCCAGTGAGCCCTAACGGTGATCCAGTTCTTTCGTCAATTATTTTCCAATCGCAGCCACTGACATGATCTCCTTTGCTTTTTGAACACGCTGGTGAACTTCTTTGAGCGAGAGCGCCCGCCGGCCGAAAGGCCTCTTCCGTGGACAGCCCAGCCGAGCTTTCCCCAACCCAAACCACCACCACCACCATGAACATTGTACCCCATAGATGTTCAAATCACTTCCCTTTTTGCCTGAACCTCACCGGAGCACCTCCGAGCCGCTGTGAAGCCCATCGCCTTCTCTCCTACCACCAGCTACCACCATCCATCTTCCCGCCTCCCAAAGCCCCAAAATGGGTTCCCCACACTCCCGAGAACCCAATCGTACCCTCCTTTTCCACCGGCGAGCACTGCTGAAGCGGAATCGAGAGCTGTTGTTGTACTCTATTTTCCCGCCAGTGAGAGGAACCGGAGGTTGAAGACGACCTCCTTGGCACGACGTGGCTCCATCTCAGCTGTCCATGCCCGTCGTTGCCATCTCATCCCGAGCGCTCGCGCTCGTTGTATCGCAGCCGTCCGCGTGTCCCCATTGGCGCATGTGCACGCTGCGCGTGTGGCGTGGGCCGAGGCCGTCGGCCCAATCAGTCGTACGGGTGAGAGCTGTGGCGGGGCCGCACTGTGTTGGTGGGCCGGCCAGTTATTATTCACCCGAGAAAGGAAATTCAGAAAAATCAAGGAAAAATTAAGAAAAATCCAGAAAATCCCAAAAATTCCAAAAATACACCATTTCGATCGTCTTGATGCCGCGGATCCATTTTTGACCTCCTTTCCACCAAATCAAATTCCAAATAAATTCAAACCTCTCCATTTGGATTTTCTTGCACTTTACTCCTTTTTAATTTAGTTTATTTTTCCTAGCTTGGTTAGACTCAAGTGTGGATGTATATTGTTATTTTATGTGTTTACGCTAGCTTTCGATCTTTCCAAGGCAACAGTTCAACGGCCAGACCTAGGCACTGAAGTTTACGAACTCGTAGAAGTTTCAGAGCAGCAAGACAAGTTACAAGTTTTTGATCATTTTGTATCCCATGATATTTAAATTATTTAATTATAGTATTCCCATTATTGTTAATTGTTAAATGTTAATTGAATAAAACAAATGTTTAGAATGACATACTAATTAGTTAAGTCCTATCACTGATAATGCCATGTTTAATTTGAGGCCATATTCACCTTGACAACCGTAGTCTCTACCCCTCTATAATACACCAAAAATTTCTTTACTAAATCCACCCCCCTCAACCACCCCCACAGTCATGCCTAATCTAAGTCTACCCAGATTTGTGTACCAAAGTAATCCAACTTCATACAAATGAATGGCCTGGATATCTCCTCAAGCCTTCTTCTCTTACTCATTGAAGATCCTAAGGCCAAAATCATCCGGATCATGCACATCATTGAACCCAGAATCCCACCCCGCGCCCACGCACACGCCCTCGACGCTGCAAAGAAATCATAAACGTTTTCACAAATTCTTTCCAAAAGGTAAAGAGTTCTCTCTCTCCTCCCAAAACCCATCTAGGGTTCCTGGAGGTGCCGCCGCCGCACGCGCCTAGCGAGGCCACCGTCGCTCGCGTCAGGCGAGGTCGCCGCTGCTCGACCTCGATGGTCGCCGACGCGCGCCAAGCGAGGTGGGCCGCCGGGGCTTCTAGGGTTCCTGGAGGTGCCGCCGCCGCCGCGCGCGCCTAGCGAGGCCACCGTCGCTCGCGTCTAGCGAGGCCGCCGCAGCTCGACCTCGGTCGTCGCCGACGCGCGCCAAGCGAGGTGGGCCGCCGGGGCTTCTAGGGTTCCTGGAGGTGCCGCCACAATACACAACGCCGCTGCCGCGGTCTATTGCCCCCAACCTTGCCGTCGTTGCCAGCACCGTCGCCGCCACATCCGTAGCGCCAGTTTCCCTCCCGCGACCGGCGACCATGTCGAGCGGCCTGGACATGTCCCTGGACGACCTCATCAAGCAGTCCAAGTCCAGGCCGAAAGCCAGCCCCGCCTCCTCGTCCGGGCCCACCCGCCGCGCGCCGCCGGCTGCCCGCGCCGTGCCCTACCCGCCAACCGCTTCCAAGGTACACCGCCACGTCCACCTTCCCTACTGGCCTTCAGGCCCTTCCCCCTTCCTCAAGAAACCCTAACGCAGCCAGCCGATGCCCGCCTGTCCAGGCCGCCGCCGCCTCGCCGTACGGGGTCTACTCCGAGCACGTCGCCGCCATGGCGGCCTCCGCGCCGCCACCGGCCGCCCCGCGGGCGCTCGAGACGGGGATGAAGCTGTACATCTGCAGTCTCGACGCTAGCGTCACGGTCGAGGATGTCCAGGTGCTTCCCGTTCTTGTGTTGCTGTTGCTTTCACAATTCCTTCAGTAGAATACTAATCTGTGCCATTTCCCTAAACAAGCTAGAAGTTTTAGTGTTAGCGCTCTTTGAAGAGTACAAACTCCGTACTCATGTGATTAAGTGGAGCTATGACACCGTACATTCGTGTGAAAGATTGTTGACGTACTAATTCTTGTCGATACACATAACCCTGTTTCATGATTTTAATCATAGCTGTTCTTTGTAGTACATTGTCTGAATAGTCAAGTCATTCAATGGAGCCATGGACACCATACTTCCCTGTAAAAGATGTTGGATGTCCTAATTCCTGGCGATTGGGCAACGTTACATGTACTTACTTCCTACAATATTCTTACAAGTTATAAGTGGAGGGTACAAATCAAATCATCAAAGGTAGTTCAATGCAGATCATGAGATGAGGAGTATTGGGGAGTGTGGATTAGGTTTCATAAAGACTGTAAGAAAATTTTAGTTCGTATAGCTTTTCCCTTTATTGTGATGCCTGAAATCATTTCAACGTTTTTAGCCTTTGGTTCTCTTTAAGGAACACACTCAATAATTTTGTAATTAGATGGAGCTATGGACACCATGATTCCCTGTGAAAGATTCTTGCTATACTGATTGTTGACTTACATGAATCATGTTGATAATTTTAGTGTCCTCTGCGGAAGTTTTTTTGTTATGCTAATTCTTGGCAATACATGATTCTTAGTTATTTCTTTAAAGAATATATTCTCCAATCTCCCATATTCATGTGATCAAGTAGCAATGTGGATACCATTCTTGGTAATACGCAAACCAGGTTAATAATTTTAGCATTAGATGCTCTTGAAGAAACATAGTATTGTCTCTTAATGGCCATGTGATTAACTGATCCACGGATATCAAAATTCCCTGTGAAAGATCTTGAGGTCTTAATTCTTGTACCTCCTCCGGTCAAATGCTCATCACCATGGGAAGCGTATAATCATACTTTCTGGTCTTTGACCAATGATATATTTAAATACATAGATTGGTCACACAAAAACCGCACAAGTAGATTCATAATAAATATACTTTTACTGTGTTATGTTTTTGTAAGTTTTGCAAAGGTATCATCATATTATGATATAAACTATTTTTGCAAGTGTGTCATGGAGATTGTGAAAAGTAAAAAATGTTAAGAAATAAGAATACGTGACCTCAGTTGTTATGTGATGGTAGCTGATGGGCTATGCTGTTTTGTTTTGACAGGAACTCTTCTCGGAGGTTGGTGAGCTCAAGCGTTATTCTGTTAACTATGATAAGGATGGAAGATCAAAGGTAGATCATTGAGTAGCCTTGCTTTTAGTATATCATATCTCTACTCTGTACATTGCAGACTTTATTTGACTGTTTTTTTTTGTTAGGGTACTGCGGAAGTTGTCTTTGCAAGAAAAGTGGATGATTTGGATGCTACAAAGAGATACAATGGTGTTCTACTTGATGGGAAGCCAGTGAAGATAGAGCTCATTGGAAATAATGCCGAGCCACCCCCAACGGCCCCTTTGATGTACGACCGTGCTTTTCCAAACTACAATGCAATTCCTAACAGGTTGGTTTAACTGGTCTTTGACTTCTTACTAGGGAATACTATTGTTTCTTGATGCAAGTTAGAAGGGGGCTTTTTAACATCTTGTTGTTCGGAGGGAGGCTTTTCCAACAATAGGCTGTTGACATGTATATCAAGATTGAGTCTATGAGGCTTGATTGGTATTCTAACCCTGATAACCAGAAACTAATACGTGATGAGATATATCAGGTGAATGTATTTTCACAATTTTTTACTTGCCATAATAATTTTGACACTCATGAGCCATTCATCTTATACTATCTACCTGAATATAGGGTTTGGTTGATGTAATTTCTGCTGGTGAGACAAGAGCTTCAGAAGTTGGCAAGAGAATAGTGCTGCCCCGTACCTTCCCTGGTGGTGATCGTGACATGATGCAAAGATTTCTCAATGCAATGGCTATTGTACAGCGTTTTGGTAAACGAGATTACTTCATCACCATGACTTGCAATCAAAACGTCCTAGCATGGTGATGTGGTAATTAAATAGTCCACAAACACCTATTTTCTTACTGTGTTTCATATTTCTTTATGTGACAAAAATGTTTGTTTTCTTTGTAGCCTCAAGTTTAAACAATGTGGGGATGGAGAAAGTCGTCGGTGGGTGAGTCCAATGATGTTGTCGCCTCCTCAAAGGATCAGTCGTTATGTGACATTCATTATGTGATAAAAATATTTGGTTATACAATATATGAGACATGAATCTTAATGAATCTGATTGTTCATTTTATTTTTTACAAATTTTATCTTGTTTTGTATTTTACCGTAGCGTTAGCACGGGCACACTACTAGTAATATTTAAATTATGGTATAAATAATTGTAGATCATCTCATTCAATATTTTGTACTAAGTGACTTGGCTTTTGGCTGGTAGAATTTTTAAAATTGGTACTAGGGTAAGGGTGTGCAGTGGAAAGCCACAAGATGACCTTCGTCCACGACCTTACTCTAGGGTGAAGGCTTAAATGAATGGTGGTGGTGCCGTTGAGCACAGTTGGGAATGTGGTTGGTGCCTCGTGTGAAAAATAAGGACGAGAACCTTATGCTGAGTAAAAGACACAATAATCGCTCAACTATAGGAGTTGACTTGTCAACCCTGTTTTAGTAGCTGCTCAACTCGATTGAATCTCTACAAGAAGTAGGAGTGTTGATGATAGGGAGTTAGGTATGCAGAACGGTAAAACCATACCTAACAACGATAGAGGTCACTTAGAGCGGGCAGAAGAGTTTAGGGTTAGTGTGTGATCCGTGTCTGAGTGATTCTATTGGGTAGAGCCTATATAAAGAATTGAGCTGTGAAATGACCTAGTTTTCTTAACTCTGTCGCGGGAGTTAAGAAATCTTGTGGGTAAAGCTGGGTAACTCTGCAGAGTGAAATCAATGGTATTCGAATATGCCGTACTTCCGGTTAATGAAGCTGTGTTAATTGGGTGATCCCAGAAACAAAGTATATGTAGATTTTATAATGTTTTAATATGTGTAGATGTGTAATTAATTGTTGAAAGGAATAACCCCCTTTAATCTTAACGAAAACTGTTTTTGTTTTACCTGTTTGCAAATAAAATTGCATCCACTCTATTTAATAGAACCAGTATTTCCCTCCCTTGAATATCCTTGCAAATAGTTAAGGTAAGATTTACTCTTGTGACTTGCTGAGTACGGTTGTATTCATAACTTGCTAAACAACAAACAGAAGATCAGAGGAATCAAGAAATCCAAGCAGAAGATGAAGTTCCTAAGGAGCCTTTCTTTCCTGAGGACAAGTGGTTTTAGGTCTCAGTTGCACTCAGGTCGTCTAGGAGATTTTGTATTGTATGATAGATTTTGGGCTTTGCCGCTGTGTAAAACAAGGTTGTTAAACTCTATATTTGTAATAAAAGTTTAGCTCTTTTGCTGTAAGCATGTGCTGTTGTGGTGCGTACTCATGTACTGTACTTCGCTTTTGGATGAGTGAGATGGAGTGAGTCCTAGTCATACTACAGGTACAGACACGGGACCAATGGTCAATGGAGCGACACCGACAATGAGTTCCATGGCAGCGGTGACACGGCTGTAGGGCAACATCAAACCTGACAGTTTCTAGCAAAAAGAAGGGGCGTAGAGGGATCCTAGGAGGTTAAGGGAGCTAACCGAGGGAGTTAACGGCATCGGAGGAGGTCTGAGGCGGTCGAAATAGGAGAGACTGGAGGCAGCAACAGAGTTCAACGTTGATGGTGTACACCGGAGGCTTAGGAACTAAAATTGACCGAGGGAAAAGGTTTAGCAGAGGGAGACGATGCTCAAGGACTTGAATATGGGCAAAGCGTAGGAGCTCACTCGAGGGGGCTAGTGGTGATAGCGATGGGGAGACCAGAGTTAGGGAAGACGGCACAGGATCTGGCTGTTGGCTGCACATCTAGAGCAATGAGGTAAGGGAATGTTGGGATTTGCCCCTAAGATCGAATACATGTGAGCACATGGATGCAACTTACACACGCGCTCCAAACTCTGATCTCAATAGTCGTAACCCATTTACGACTGCTTAGCTCTGATACATGTGCCACATTTATTTTGGATCCAATCCATGTGTGGTTACTTGCTAATATTTCTTGTTGAATGTATGAAATACAGTTGGTCTTACTTTGTCACGGACGAATCAAAATGGTAACCTCCGTAATCGAGATATCAGGTATGGTTGCATATGAATTTAGACAGGATGCATTCAAAGCGTTAAACATTTACACAGTACAATGGTAACAAAAAGAAAAAGGAGCAACCAATACTAGGCCATACACAATATACGGAAGAGCATTTACACATCTCTGAAAAATTATACATTTCTGAACATTTTAAAATCTTTGAACATTTACCACTCTGAACAAATATACATTTCTGAACATTTAGAATATCTGAACATTTACAATTCTGAACAAATATACATTTCTGA
Source organism: Dendrocalamus latiflorus (assembly GCA_017311315.1). Lineage (NCBI taxonomy): Eukaryota > Viridiplantae > Streptophyta > Magnoliopsida > Poales > Poaceae > Dendrocalamus > Dendrocalamus latiflorus. The sequence goes on along the minus strand of CM029625.1, from coordinate 10,269,269 downwards.
ACATTTACAATCTCTGAACATTTACAACTCCGAACAAATATACATTTCAAATTTACATCAGGTACTGTACTGGAAACAACAAGAATCTATAGTTTCAATCAAACTGTAGGCACGACTCAGGATGTAGGATGCATCCAGAAAAGGTATTACATTGGTTTATAATGATGATAGCTCCTCATCAAGTCAAAACTCATGTACAGATTGATGCCTCATGGACTAGTGATAGCAAGCAAAAATTGCCCATGAATTGATCTACTTTGCACTCAAAAAATTCATCTACTCAGATTTGAGGCATCATCTGAAATCAAGTTGAATTGTATATCAGAAGATTTTCCAAAGTCTGCAATCAAAATCTAGTTGCATTTTCTCCAATTTCTTCCATATGCAAGAAGCAGACTACTGCACTAATGAGCACTACTTGTTGCTCATTCATATCTTGTAATAACTAAGCGACGAACTACTGAACAAGCTGCTCGCGGAGGTTGCTGGGGGAGCTGTCGCTGTGTCCTCCGCTCACAGGCCCTCTTGCGTCGTTGCTTGCGTGCCTGTTGACTGGTGATGTTCGTTGTCAGTCGTGCCGAAGCGTCATTGCCATGGTGGCAGGGGGTCTCTCGACCACTGGCCCCTATGTCTTTGCCTCGGTTGTCACTGCAGCGATGCTTCTCTTTCGTTTAGTGGTCGCTGCCATCTTCTTTGATGCCATCTTTCCTTCAACTTGTAGCTTCTATATCGTTCTCCAATGGACATCGCTAATTGTTGTGGCTACAGGTCAACAGTGAACGAGGGGCTACGAAAGGGCCACTAGGGCCTACCCAAAACCTTGCATATGCTAGAATGCGGTGAATAATGTATCAGCCATGTGCTAGTTCTCCACTCAAGGCTATATATATGAGCTTAGGGTCGGATTACAAAAATGCCCTTGCTATGTCTCATAATGCTAAGGGTACAAATATCCTTTTACATGCTTAATAGGCCTCTTGGCCCAGCGGGCTGAATGGGTAAAGGTGGGGCCACTCTCCCAACATAATCATATCATAAACTTCATAGTATTGGTCTCCAATCCATACACCAACAAAGATAGCACCTACCATCAAACTTTTATCATGAAAACATTTCATTTGGCCCAAACGTTTGTAAAATGCTTTCTAAAACCAAAGTCTAACCAAGTGGTACTACCAAGCTCGCCCATGACCGGTGGCACAGCTATTTGAATAGATTTGAGATCTCACTCTGCAAAGGATGTGCAACTTTACCCCACATGATATAACCAACTTATTGCGTCAATGTAGTTTCACTCAATAAGATAGAGTGTGACTGAAATGTTATAACGAGGCCTTAACAAATATCTTGATCTAACAATAAACTTCCATATGGGCAATCTCCTCAAGGTATGGAGGTCCTTTACCATGGTCAAGAGAGCCCATAGTTGTGTAGGTAAGCTTTATGCTACAATGTGAGAGACCCTTCGAACATGGAGATCCATTACCATGCCCACACAGCCGGTTGTCTACAACTTGTAGTTTAAAGCTATCTCATGAAAAAATTATTTAGCCAAGTCCTTTACATACAAGATTTGCTTGGATCAATGAGACTAAAGTTCGGTCCTTACTGACCCGGGTGAGGCTACCATGAATCGAGATCTCATGCAAATTGCATTGATATCAACAAACCACTCGTCCAAGTCCAAAACCATTTTTATTTTTGTATTTTTAGCCAAAATAAAAAAAGGTAGCACATCTATCCAAAATTTGCTAAATCATTTCCCAAAGTGTTCAAAATTGAGTTTTAACCATTTCTATAATTTTACAATTATTAATCTATGCATGGCTAAGCATGTTCTACAAATTGCTAGTACCCCATTAAAACTAGCCTAAACCAGTGGGTAAATGTTACTAAGGTGTCAAGGATAGAGACATTCATGTTCAAGGAACACTTCATTGCAATATAGGATGTAACTAATTTTCCAAGGACAAGTTTATCAGTTTAATCAAAGTAAGCAAGCATAACAAACATAACATATCATTTCAAATCAAAGGATCTACATGATCAAGGGGGTCTACTTACTTTGCTCGTTGAATACTTGCTCTCACTTTGGACCAACTTCATACAATTCCGGCACGTCGGTACCTAATCAATAAAAACCATAAAAACCAAATAAATACCAAAAATTCATACAGAGGAAAAAAAATTAGAGACAAACACTACTACCGAAAACTGTATTACAGACGATTTAGAAACGTCATCACAGACGGTTTTGTGAGCTGTCTAAATTTATGGCTGAGTAATGATACGAGGTCATCACAGACGGCTTTCAAACCATCTTTGGTGCAAATATCTCAGGCCGTTTTGAACTAAAAACCGTCTGTGCTATTGACAATCATAGACGGTTTTTAACTAAAAACTGTCTGTGGTATATAAATATCACATATGGTTTTAGTTAAAAACCGGCTGTGATATCTAAATATCACAATTGGTTTTTAGTTAAAAACCGTCTGTGGTTATGAATAGCACAGACGGTTTTTAGTTAAAAACCATCTGTGTTATTCTCTTCTACCCCTAATCCTATTTCTGTATATTGGCTAGCCTCAGGAAATGCTAGCCATGCCATCTGAAACAAGCAGATCAACATGTACATGTATGCATCCAATTCACATCTCAATTCATTTCACAAACATAAAACATCCATTTCGCAAATCAATTAATTGAAATGAAATAAAATATTCATTAACAAATACACAATTACAATCAATGTCAAGCTTATCCCAAACAAAAAATCATTGTACGCTGTGGAACTCTCCATCTGATTTTATGACTTTAGACATCAAAAAGTACGCGCACTCTCCGCGAATTTGTGCAAGGTCCAGCTGTTGCAATGCAGTTGTAGAGATGGCCGCGGCCTGTTGATAGGAATATCAGTGTGCGTACATATATAACCTAATAAGTATGAAATAAATGTGGGAAGATTAACAAACCTTAGGATTGGTGATCTTCGAGGAATCGAGGAGTAGTTTCATATGGTGGCAAACGTAGAATCCACACATGTTGCCCGGCGGCTGCTGGTGGCACTACAAAAAATAGAATGTGCTAATTCAAGAGACATTACTACCAATGATTGTATAGGATTAATTAAGGTGTACTAGTGAATACCCAAAAATTTTGAACATGTTGCAAGGGCTTGGCCCCTTCCGTTGAGCCACGTGTCTCTGCAACGTATGTGGTGAACGACCTTCGTAATTTGAAAAAGTTAGCTTAGTCATTCGGAAGGAAAGAAAGAGTACAATATAGTTATGTATGGAGAAAATGTACTTACCTATCGAGTAATTGGCCGATAACTGTGTAGTTGGTTTTGTTCTTACTTAGGGAATCAAGGTATATTTCCTTGTTCCATTTTTATATAATTACAATTAAAATCCAATGGAATCGCTTATTGTATAGCATGAGAACAAATTCCTTATCGCTGCGAGCCAATAGTGTTGTTGTAATATACCTCTCGATGAAGGATGCATCCTCGCTGATGGTATCCATGGCGACCAAGCATGGGTCCAGAAAACCAATTGGTGATTTGGATGATCTAGCTTCAGTCACCATGTATATATACACAGAAAAGCAACAAATTATATATGACATATATCGGTATTACATAAACGGAGACTGTGATTGTACACACTTACAACGTCCAGCATCGAACGAGTGAGACATCGAGAGCGTTGAGCATGAAAAGATCAAATAAATCCTCAAAGGTCATCGCAAAGACACAATCATGAACTTCGTGCTGTAAATGATCCGGCCTGAATTTGACAGTGATACCTGAGCGCTGTTCTGCCTGTGGCTTATTGGCATGTTCCATATACCAAGCGTGTAATCTTTGGCAACCAAGTCCTGAGGTTAGGAGGCGCTTTTCTGGGACGATCATCGGCTCGCCTAGCACGAATTTACGAGCCAATGGCAGGTACGGGATATCATCATCGATCTTCTTTGATTTGCCCCTGCCTCAGCTGTAGGTCGACTTCATGGTAGTCCACTGTAAAGGTAGCAGCGATGCAAGTTGCTTCATCGAGAATAGCATCCGTGGAGATGGTACCGGTGTAGGTAGCGGTGGTGGAGATAGGCCTTGTGGAGATGGCACCAGTGCATGTAGCTCTGGTTTAGACTGCCCTTGTGAACCTGCCACCGGTGAAGAAACCTCCAGGCAGATGTCGCTTTTGGGCCACTGGATGAATGTTCCAATGGATTGCGCTAGAGTCACGATCTCGTTGTTGGGGGGCTTCGGTAGTGGGACGACCTCAAAATTGGCATGCACACCATCCATATGAACTTTTCCGAAGCCTGGTGCTACAGGTGTATGGTGCACCATGGCCCCGTGAGCAGATGGATATGCCTAGCCCCAAGCAGCGCACAAGGGAACGGAGGCATATCTCACTTGGAGCTTGCACTTCGTAGGCTCCTACATAACGATACAAAATTAGTTATTCCAATAGTTCTATCAACGGATTGAGCATTCCAACGATAATAATTATTACCAAGATGTCATCCATAGGAAATCTGGCCTCGCTTTCCGTCATAGGATTGGACGCGTAACTACTCCGACGGTTGGGGGGGCTGGCTAGCATAGGAGCAGCAGTGGCGGCCTACTAATTTTCTATATATCTTCGCATCTCATCTCTGACGTAATCAGCTAGCTCCTCTCTAAGGGATGCCTTGATCTCCTCTCGTAGCCATGCCTCATGCTCGGCTTTGGTTCTCTTCCTATTCCGGTACAATTCGGAGTCATCTGAGAAACCATGTTTCCAAGGAACATAAAGCCCAACGTCTCTCGTACGACCTGGGTGCTCCTTGTTTCCCAAGGCCGCGGAGAGTATATCTTTCTCCCTGGTTGCTTGGAATGATCCCTGGGAAGATTCTACACTCAGCGCTTCCTGCAAGAGCCCGACATGTCATTTCACTTCCTATGAAGTTGTGGAGTAATTACAAGCTACATAGTTCGATCGATATCTTACCAGGTGGTAGGACACTTCCTGGTCTGTAGGGTTTCGAAAGGAGATGTCCCCCGATGACGTGGTAGATGACCTCGCTCTAATCCAATTTTGAGCGTGCTCATCCGGGATCATGGCAAATGGCGGGGCGGTGTCCCGTAGAATTTCCTGTTCATCCTCCATCCTACCCTGTGGGATTTTACCCGCACACTCAGCTGTGCCAAGTCTGTGGGGGTGTGTGTTTTTTGCCTGGAGGGCCTTGTGCACCGCACTTGCACTTCTAAAATCTTCGGTCGTCTTCATCGCCTTAAACTCTTCCCATTATGGTTCTAGGAATGGGTACTTATGAAAGGGCGTTAGATCCTTCTCCACGTAGTGCTTGACAAGCACGCTCTTGAAGTTCTTCCATGCTTTGCATGCCGCTAGCAAGGCATGTCGTTGCACGGAGTCGTGGTGTTCTTCTGGGATCTCGAATGATGCAAATATTTCTATCAGCAGCTCACATTTCCGAGTCTCAGTCACGGTCTTCCATGAATCGAATGTGATCTCAATTCGTTCTCATGCAACTATTCCATTTATTCTTTGAAATGCACATGCTGCTCGGCAAGGAAGGAGAGGGGTCCCAGATCTATCGACCTCTGTGATGGTAAATCGGCCCTCGGGCTTTTTTTATAGTCCTCTTCCTTGGTGTTTTTCTTTTGGAGCGGACGCATCCGGCGATGATGTTGAAGAATGCGCAGATGGCATGTTGGCCTTCTCATATATGAAAAGCACAATGTAGCATATATATATCAATATGAAAATGACATGGAATTACAAGAAAGTACATATATTCATAAGTATATGTATTCATGAAACAACTATATATTCATAACAGTAAGATTTAACAGCAACATATACACAAACAACAACAACAAGATTTAACATATATTCATAAGTATATATATTCATGAAACAACTATATATAAATGTTTATACAAATGTATATATCTGATGTATACAACAACAAGACTGCTGGGAATAAAATATCATGATGTTCTCTAAGCAAAAGAGCAATTAAATCAAGCATAAGACAAAATAATTGCATTAATATTGCTCTCAGAATAGAGTTGCGCAAGATTTTACGTCTTGGCCTTCTCATGCTAATATTGAAGCTCTGCACTGATAATATAAACTCTAGTGACCAAGATGTGAGCTCTAAATAATGTTTCCACTGTCAAAACATGCAAATTCAGTGAACAGCAATATAGAGTTTTTTTGCACAAATGTTCAAAAAGCATTAATCTGACTGTAAAAAAGAATTAAATGAAGCATATACCAGAATAGACACATGCAGCCTTATATGACAAATAGTAAAGAAAAGAATCTGATCTGCGATTACAAACAGCTACTACATGGTATACATTTCAAGTACATGTGAACAATTCAAATCAGTCGAAGGAATTAGCTCTAACCAGACAATGAAAACAATCTAATAGAGCTCAAATCTAGTCCTGGTAGTTAGATCAATCTCAGCATTCAACTAGTTCATCACAGAGCACATGAATCAAGCCCACAAGCAAACATATCATCTACTAGTCCTTGACCTTGAAAAGAACTCAAAGAACAAGTACATCCGACAATGTTTGCAGAGAATCAAAAGAACTCACAATGCAGATGGTACTCAAAACCGTCAAGAAGAATACCAAGCCGATGAATAACAGAAAACCAGGGCTCGGGCTGGGGAAGGCGGCGGCGACAGGCTCGAGGAAGTAGGTGGCTGACGAAGGGCTCAGGGATGGCGGCGGCGACAAGCTCGGGGGATGGAGTCGACGACGGCGAGCTCAGGGGACGGAGGCGGCGGCGACAGGCTCGGAGATGGCGGCGATGGCGACAGGCACGGGGGACGGAGGCGGCGGTGATGGGCTCGGGGATGGCAGCGGTGACGGGCTCGAGGGACAGAGGTAGCGGCGACGGGCTAGGGGGACGGAGGCGGCAACGGGCTCGATCGGGAGAGCGGCGATGTGCTCTGGTTGGTATAGCGCTATAACTGCAGTGCACACGCAAAACCCTAGCTTGAGGGTATATGTAGGAAGGCTTATTACAGGCGGTTCTAGTTGAGAATTGTCTGTGATATAGTTTAGAACCGTATGTGATAATGATATAACAGACGATTCTAGTTTAGAACCGTCTGTGATAATTATATCACAAATGGTTCTCAACTAGAACCGTTTGTGATAAGCCCCTTCCTTCCCACGCACTGGAGTTATTACCTATACCAACCAGCAGGCACTGTAATATGACCTCATAGAGTGTATTTCTTTACAACAGCTCAATGAACATAGAGATACATATGTATGATTCATTCTCAAAATTCACCTATATATCACACATTTTCACATATACATAAATGCAATTCACAAATACATCACATACATGCATTGTTATATACATAAATGCAAATTCACAAATACATCACACACATGAATTGTTATATACATAAATGCAAATTCACATATACATCACATACATGCATTGTTATATACATAAATGCATATGCTCACATATATATCGCATATTCTCATTCCACTTGCTTATTTCCTTTAAAAATTAGCCCTTCATGATGATCAATGCTATGTAACTAGTTTCGTCACGTTGTTCGTCGTCGACCGTTATGCCATTTCCAAAAGGAGGTAACTCGTCAAATTGATTGTATTCATCCTCGTCCACTACATTCTCTACTCTGACAATTCTCCTTTTTCCATGAAGAACTACATGGCGCTTCTTATTTTCCAAATCGGTTACATAGAAAACTTGAACAACTTAGTTAGCGAGTACGAATGTTTCGTCTTTGTATCCGACACGTTGGAGGTCCACGGTAGTGACACCGTACTTGTCAACCTTCACCTATGGGAGATGCATCCAACGGCACCGAAATAAGGGGATCTTGAAAACCACGTAGTCGAGCTCCCAAATCTCTTCTATGAATGCATAGTACGAGTTTCTCAGCCCATTGGTACTGAACGCATACATGCGGACACCGCTATTCTGGTTAGTGCTCTTTATATCCTAAGCCTGTGTATAGAATGTGTACCCATTTATGTCATATCCTTGCCATGTCATAACTGTAAATGTTGGCCCTTTTGCCAACCATGTCAGCATTTTACTTGGCGAGCTCCTAGCAATTTGCTCCTTCAACCATTGGTTGAACCGACTGTTGTGTTGCCTCATGATCCAAACATCCGGCCGCTCCAGATTCTATTGCCGAAGCACATCCTTGTGCTGGTCGACATAAGGCGCCACTTCAGTCATATGTTGCAAGACCGTAAAATGGGCTTGAGCATACGCGCCCATATCTGTAGTGATTGCTTTCCTTTCGATAGTTCCGATACCCTTGAACCTCCCCTCATGATGAGATTAAGACATATCTATCGGTTGAATCTGAGCCATATAATCGACATAAAACTCAATGACCTCTTCGCTTGCATAACCTTCGACGATGCTGCCCTCCGGCCGAGATCGATTCTGTATATAGGACTTGAGAATTCCCATGAACCTCTCAAATGGGTACATGCTACGTAGGAATACAGGCCCACACATTTTTATCTCCCACACAACGTGAACGATGAAATGGACCATGATATCAAAAAACAAAGGAGGGAAATACATCTCAAGATGACAGAGTCATCACCACCACGTCCTGCAGAGCATCTAGTCCTTCAGGATCGATCACCTTCTGAGCAATTGTGTTAAAGAAATAACATAGCCTCATGATTGTCTCTCGGACTTTGATTGGCAAAATATTTCTAATTGCAATAGGGAGCATCTGTGTCATCAGCACATGACAATCATGAGATTTCATGCCATTTAACTTCAAATCTTGCATCGAAACAAGTTTCTTCATGTTGCCGGAGTAACTAGACGGAACTTTGACACCATGCAAGCACTGGCACAGTTTTGTTTTCTCGGCCTTGTACAGAGTGCAACACGCAGGGGGAAGGTACGTTCTTCTATTATCTGTTTTTGTCGGTGCTAACTCAGGCCTGATGTCCATATCAGCTAAGTCAAGCCGTGCGTTGACGCCGTCCTTTGTTTTATCACAAATGTTCAGTAAGAGACCAATCAAGATGTCACATACATTCTTTTCTACGTGCATGACGTCGATGCAGTGTCGAATATCTAGGTACTCCCAATAAGGTAAGTCCCAAAATATTGATCTCTTCTTCTAGATGTTCTTCTCATGAGCCCTCAATTTACGTCCCTTTCCGAGGACAACATCTAAATGCCTTGGAGCTGAACCATCCTCTTTCTCTCCGTCAAATTGTTTCTTCATCTTGCGGTATGGGTGAGCCCTCCGAAGGAACTGGCGATGATGCATGTACATGGTTTTGCGTGAGTGTTTCAGCCACACACTCTTGGTACCATCTAAACAGTGAGTACAAGTTTGGCACCTTTTGTACTTTGGCCTGACAGGTTAGCAAGGGCTGGATAATCATTTATGGTGCAGAACAATAAGGAGTGCAAAGTGAAGTTCTCTCATTTGTATGCATCCCATACCTGTACCCCTTCGTTCCACAGTACTTTTAGATCTTCCACCAACAGTTCTAGGTACATATCAATATCATTTCCAGGTTTCTTTGGCTCTTGGATAAGTATCGATAGCAAAATATACTTTCGCTTCATATATAACCAAAGAGGAAGGTTATAGATGCAGAGAGTCACGGGCCAAGTGCTATGTCGGCTGCTCATGCTACTGAAAGGATTCATCCCATCTGTACTCAGTCCAAACCTTATATTCCTTGGTTCTGCACCGAAGTCTGCAAAACTCCTATCGATGTTTCTCCACTAGGTGGAATCAGCAAGGTGCCTTAGCATTCCATCCTTCTTGCGCTCCTCCGAGTGCCAACGTAGCAGTTTTGCCTCCTTTGGATTTGCAAAAAATCGTTTCAAATGGGGAATTATAGGAAAAGTACCATGCCACATTAGCAGGAGGTTCTTTCTTCACATCTGTTCCCTCGTCGTCATCTGATTGATTGTTACGTTTGTATCGGGATGCGTTGCACGCCAAGGAAGAGGGCTATTGAAGAAGTCTGAGGGCCGATTTACCATCACACAGGTCGATGTATCTGGGGTCCCTCTCCTTCCTAAACGCATGGAGAATCATGATCGGAATAGTTGCACGAGATAGAATTGAGATCACATTCAATTCGTGGAAGGACGTGCCTGCGGCTCAAAAAAGTGAGCTGTTGACAGAAATTATGGCATCGTTCGAGATCACAGAAGAACACCAAGACGCCGTGCAATGACAAGCCTTGCTAGGGGCGTGCAAAGCATGGAAGAACTTTGAGAGCACGCTTGTCAAGGACTACGTGGAGACCGACGAAACGCCCTTTCAAAAATACCCATTCCTGGAACCACAATGGGAAGAGTTCAAGGCGATGAAGACAACCGAAGATTTCAAAAGTACAAGTGAGGCGCACAAGGCCCTCCAGGCAAAAAACACACACCCCCACAGACTTGGCACAGCTGGGTATGCGGGTAAAATCCCGCAGTGGAGGAGCGAGGACGACCAAGCAGCCCTGCAGGACCCCGCCCCGCCATTTGCCAATATCCCGGATGAGCGCACTCGAAATTGGATTAGAGCAAGGTCATCCACAACGACATCGGGGGACGTCTCCTTTCGAAACCCTGCAGACCAGCAAGTGTCCCAGCGCCTGGTAAGATATCGATCGAACTACCTAGCTTGTAATTACTCCACAACTTCGTACGAAGTGAAATGACATGTCGTGCTCTTGCAGGAAGAGTTGAGTTTTGAATCTACCCTGGGATCATTCCAGAGATCAAGGGAGAATGATATGCTCTCTGCGGCCCTGGGAAACAAGGAGCACCCGGGCCGTATGAGAGGTCTTGGGCTTTACGTTCCTTGGAAACATGGTTTCCAAGATGACTCCGAAATGTATCGACGCGGGAAGAGAAACAAAGCCGAGCGTTACGCACGGTTACGAGAAGAGATCAAGGATCTTTTAGGGAGGAGCTAATGCGTGAGCTGGCTGATGTAGTCAGAGATGAGGTGCGGAAACATACAGAAAGTCAGCAGGCCGCCGCCACCGCTCTTGTGCTAGCTAGCCCGCACAACCATCCGAGTAGTTGCGGGTCCAATCCGACGCAAACCAATGCCAGATTTCCTGTGGACGACATCCTGGTAATAATTATTATCTCTCATATGCTTGCTCCATTGATAGGCCTATTCGACAAGCTAATTCTGTATCGTTATGTAGGAGCCTACGAAGTGCAGGCTCCAAGTGAGATATGCCTCCGTTCCCTTGCACGCTGCTTGAGGCCGGGCATATCCGTCTGGTATCAGGGCCATGCTGCATGGTCAAGCTTTAGCGCCAGGCTTCACAAAAGTTAATGTGGATGGTGTGCATGTCAATTTTGAGGTCGTCCCGCTACCGAAGCCCCCAACGACGAGATCGTGACTCTAGGGCAGGCCATTGGAACATTCATCCAATGGCCCAAAAGTGACATCTCCCTGGAGGCTTCTTCACCGGTGGCAGGACCAGAAGGGCAGTGCGAACCAGAGCAACATGCACTGGTGCCATCTCCACTACAAGACTTGTCTCCACCACCGCTAGCTGCACCGGTGCTATCTCCAAAGGTGCTATTCTCGCCAGAGCAACTTGCACCGCTACTACCTTTACAGTCGACTGCCATTAAGTCGACCTACAGCCAAGGCAGCAAGGCCAGCAAGGGCAAAGCAAAGAAGACCAATGATGATATCCCGTACCTGCCATTGGCCCGCAAATTCGTGCTTGGCCAGCCGTTGCTCGAGCCCAAGGTCCTCCAACCCCTAGCATATAGTTGCCTGCAATTGCACAAGTGGTATATGGAGCAGTCCAATAAGCCAGAGGGAGAACGGATCTCAAGTGTCACTGTCAAATTCGCGCCGCATGATTTACATCACAATCTTCAAGAGTGTGTCTTCATGGTCGCCTTTGAGGATTTATTCGATCTTTTCACGCTCAACACTCTTGACGTCTCACTCATTCGATGCTGGAAACTGTAAGTGTGTACAATCACAGTGTCCGTTCATGTCATACCGATAAATGTCATATACAATTTGTTGCTTTCGTGTGTATATGTATAGACACATGCTGACTAGAGCTAGAGAAACCAAATCATCATCGGTTGGTTTCTTGGACCCACACTTGGTCGCCAGGAGTACCATCGACCAGGAGTCATCTGTCGTTGAGAGGTACATTGCAGTAGCATTGCTGCAATACCGCAATAAGGAATATGTACTTATGGCGTTCCATCAGAACTATCATTGGATTTTAATAGTAATTGTACCAAAATGTAACAAGGTATATTACCTTGATTCCCTAAGTAAGAATAAAATGGACTTCACAGTTGTCAGCCAAGTACTCGATAGGTAAGTACATTTTCTCCATACATACCTATATTGTACTTTTTCTTTCCTTCTGAATGACTAAAGTTAACCTTTTCGAATCACGTTGGGCGTTCGCGATGTACATTGCAATGGGAGGTGTCTCGAAGCAAGGGGCCAAAGGCCTGACACATGCTCTAGATTTTAAGGTATTCGCTATTACACATTAATCAATCATATGCAACAGTTGGTAATAATGCCTCTTGAATTAACACATTGCATTTTTTGCAGTGCCACCAGCAGTCGCCGAGTAACACATGTGGATTCTACGTTTGCCTCCAGATGGAACACTCCTCGACTCCTCGAGGATCACTAATTCCAAGGTTTGTCAATCTTCCCATAATTACTTCATACTTATCACGTTATATATATACGCACATTGATATTCTTATCGACAGGCTGCGTTCATCCCGTCAACTGCATTGAAACAGCCCGACCTTTCACACATTCGAGGAGAGATGGCGTACTTTCTGGTGGCTAACGTCATAAACCCAGCTGCAAAGTTCCACTGCGCACCATGATTTTTTATTGTTCTTATCACTCCGGAATCGAGGTCTCGCGAAAGGAACAGTGCATAATCAACGAACTTTGTCAGGCTGCACAAGCAATACTTGAATGGCACTCATGCACCATCCAAGTATTGCTTGTGCAGCCTGACAAAGTTCGTTGATTATAGCTCTGTTTCTTTCGCGAGACCTCGATTCCAGAGTGATAGAGCAATAAAAAATGCAATGTTACCATCTAAGTGAAAATGCAACGTATATCTTTTGTAATTGTATATTTGTTAATGGATATGTTATTTCATTTCAATTAATTGATTTGCGAAATTGATGTTTTATGTTTGTCAAATGGATGTTTGTCGGACCTCGGGTTAGCAAACCCAGATCCTCTGTGATTCCACCGCACTATTCCCTGGATCAGTAGATAGTGCTCACAGATAAATTACTGTATATCAAAAACATACCATGCGAAAGTGTAAATAATACAGTAATACTTACTCAAGGGCCGATTGGGCCGAAAACAATAAAATGCAGCAGCGGAACTTCACACGGGTGGGACCGCAGGACTTGCCCACAGGCAGCCAACTGGGGTTCGCAACCTAGTCCATGGCCTCTTCGTCTTCCAGCTCTGTCGACCCCTTTTTAGTGTCGCAGGGTTTGGCATTCCTGTTCTCTCTGACTGAGTGATGGTAGTTAAGCAAGAATGAGTACGATGATACTCAGCAAGCCACCACACAGGATGCAGTAATAATAGATGCAAAGCTGTCAAGGGAGGCTTGAGTTTCTTTTATTTGCTAAAAGCATTGTTTTGGAATTACAATAAGTAAGAAAAATCTCCTAAGACGTAGCAATTTTAACTGAAACATGTTTTACGAAATTGATTGTGAGAATGTGATAATAACTGCAGTGTAGGTTATGTCCACCTTTTTACAGTGCATGGCTACATCCACCAATGTTAGTTTTCGCCACTGCAGTACATCTCTCCAGGAAAAGTTCATGGTTAGAGTACATTTCTCTGATAGGTTTATCCCACCCACAAATGTTTTTGGAAATAGAACTAACTCGAGTAGGTTCCCATGTCCGCCCTTGACCGTGGGCACGGCTGCTCGAACAGTTTTACACTCTGCAGAGGTTGTACACTTTCACCACAAGAGATAGGTCATCTTAATAGCCAACATGCTTCCTTAGGCATGAGACCCAGATGGTTTATCACAAAGCCTTTACCTTACTCCGATTTAGCTAGATACCACCCCGCTGAGGTTTCACCGCTGAAGGGCTACATCCACCACAGTCAGAAGTCCCCTCTTGCGCCGTATGAGTAAACCAGTGCTCTGGCACCCATCTTCCGTGATGATATCTAAACTAAACCTTTGCAAGTTAATCAGCTAGGTCGTACCCATATAGACTTGTGGTTGTACTGTTTTACACCAGGAGGTCAGTACAAGATTCAGTCCTTAATTTGTCCAGGCAGTTCTTACCACAAACCACGGGTTCTCGTGCGACATCAGCACCATCCACTCTCACCAACCGCCCAGACAGGTAAAGCAGATTTTTAGGGTTTTGAGAAGCAAAAAACAGTTGTAGCAAAATACTCAGCCACGTAACTGTCCCAAAACAAATTCTTATGTTTTAAAGATTGATGATCAGGGCAACTAATGCCCTGGACTTTGACAAGACTAGCATGGCATTTTAATTCGACTTATAGCTAGTAAAGTTATCATTAAAATCTATGGTGACAAGGATAAGGTGATTCAAGTATCAAGGGATGGCATAATAAATTAATACAACATCAAGTGGGCATGTAGCTACCTTAAGCTTTGACATATATTTGCATAGTAAATTAGGCATGCAAGTTGATAGTTTAAGGGAACATAATTTTGCATAAAATGTAGGATCAATATGATCGAAGTGATGACTTGCCTTGCTTGGTTTACCATGGCCTTGATTGCTCTAAATCAAAGCCTGTTTAGTCAGCAAATCTCTATTTCCTAGTCGTCGCTTTTACCCGAGTCTTGATCTTGTTTGAACCCGTCGCTTCATCGAGTCTTCAGATTCTAATACGCGGCAAGGAAAAGAAAGACCAAATAAATCCAAATACTTTAAATGCCCAACTTTATTTAAAATATACATTTATTATGATTTGAGAATAGAAGGATGATTTGGACTATTGTGCCGTGAACACAGCGGTAGATGGATTTGAGTAAGAGAATGAGTTGTCTGAATAGCTTTACCGTGAGGAAAAATTTTAGGAGAACGGGGATCAAAATGAATAATTATCTTCAGGCATTTATCCATTCTGGAAAAGATAGTGGCCATACATGGCTGATTAGGGAAAGTCGAGGTTCGATCTGTTACTTGATAGCTTTCCTTCCATTGTTTTGTATATTTATCAGGGAAGTTCCGTGAGCCGGACAGGACTTATGGAGAGGTAAAAGAGAGTATCGATGGTAGTAACGAGGAATATAATTTTATGAGTTTAGGATGCGGAAGCTTTGCATAAGTTGAGTATAATTTTAATTACTCGATGCAACTCTGGTATTTCATGTGGCAATATTTATCTAAGATTGCAACTGCCAATTTCTAAAGTCAATTATTCTGTTTGATTAACCGCTTTACTTGATATGACCAGCGACTATGATTTGTCAGAAAGGAGAGTTATGATTTTTACAATGATATTCTTGATAAAGCTAGTTCTTTTATTATTAATTATTTTTGACCATTGCATTTGAAATCCCAAGATACTGATTGGGGATTTGGATGTGGGGCAAGGACTAATGGTTTCTTACTTATTTTTTTAAGGTTGATTTATTATAGAGGACTTTACCAATAATTATTTTAAACACTAGTAAGAGAGATGATATGATTTTAGAGATGAGCAATTTTATGGTCATCATTTTATGTGGCATGCAAATGACTTTTGAGAGATAAACTTATTAAACAGGGTAGGTTTATATTCTCACTATTTGAAATGTTATGCTTGATGATACATTCATGCGGATTATTTTACTAATTATTTTTACTGCCATTGTATCAGTTGCTACGGACTTAGACAAGATGAAATGGGTACGAATCTTTTACTGAGCTCCAAAACTAACGTTTTAGTCATGATATTGCGATCATTATTATTATTAGCATTATTACTATTTCATGTTAACTTCTTGATAATAAGAAAGGAGTTCATGGCATAATCTTGCCTTAATAATCCTATGTGAGGATTAGTTCACTACTCTCTATTTGCATAAAATTAACTAGAGTTAATTTATTAATCATTTTTTATAGTACTTTTAGTTTCAATTACAACAATAAATTTTTTATTCCCATTTGTATTCAAAACCCATAGTTTGCAAAATTGTTCCTTTGATTACCTATACAATATTAGTTCTAATTTAGTCATACCCTAAAGAGTATTATGACATGGGGCAGAGTCTGGGGGGGGGGGGGGGCTTAACCGGCTGGGCCCACATGTCATACCAGAAAGGGGGCTACTCGGCTGAAAATAGAGGAGTAGAGCAGAAGCGGCAGTAACAGAGGAGGGAGGGCGGCATCAGGGCCGGATGGCGTCGCCGGCGGGGAACGACCGGGGAGACGGCGGCGAACAGTGAAACGGGATGCCCAGGCATTGAGGAGGCCCACAGTGGCAGTAGCTCCGGCCGGGGTGGTGTCCAGGCAGGCTGGCGGCGGCCTTAGGTGGTCGGCGGTGAGGGAGAAACGAGGCGCCGGCGACCGGGAAGAAGAGGGGCGAAATGGGCGCACGCAGAAGCATGAGCGGGAGTACAGGAGCTCACCTGGGTGACCGATGCGACCGGAGGGAGATGGAGGCGAGCCGGCGACGTGCACGAGCGGCGGCGCGGGGAGGCGACCGTGGCGGGAGGGCTCGGGTGGCGGAGGGTGCCGGCCGACGGTCGGAGGAGCTTCGGGTGCCGGAGGTGCGGCTCTCACCGCGATGAATTGGTCGGGGACCGACCGAGGGTGATGTGGCGGCGGAAATGGCGACGGCCAGCGCGAGCAAGCTCAAATGGGGGGGAGGAGGAGGAGGCGCCGGGGCTCTTTATAGGCGAACGAGCGCTCGGGGGGGAGTACCGCCGGCATGGGAGCGGCGTACACCGGGTATGGGCAGTGTACGTCGGGGCATGGGCGGCGTGTCCGGCGGCGCGAAAATGGCGGAAAACCAGGGGCGACTGGCAAAACCGGGGGCGGCGCAGCTGCAGCTGGGGGCGGTGCGAGTGTGAGCGGGGCGGTCTGGCTCGGCGGGAGCGACGCAACCGGTGCAGCCGACGAACCGGAAGAACAGGAGAGGGAGGAAGAAGACGGGCGCCGGCTGGGCCAACGGGCTGGAGGAAGGAGGAAGGAGGAAGCCGCACGGGCCGGGCGGACCGGAGAGAAGAAGTGGGCCAGGGAGGAAGAAAAGAAATGGGCCGAGACAAAAAAAGTCTTTTGAGATTTTTAGAGATTTCTGAATTTTAGGGATTTTCATAAATTTCAGAAATTGGATGTATGAGCAGATTTGAATCTGAAGACCTACTTCAAATTTTTGGGTTCAACCAATTTTAAATTTTCAGATTGCCAAGTTTTGAGAAATAACTCGTAGATTTGAGAATTTGAATTTTTGGATATGAAATTTGGATGGAAAGATTTTATATTGATTTCAAATGTCTACTCTTGGCTTTGAATAACCAGATTTCAATTTTTAAATTTGAATTCAAGGCCTCCAAGGGAATTTGGATTTTCTCAAATTTTAAACTTTAAATTTTGGCTCTTGAGTCCAGGGTTTGGATTTTTATTAGTCGGGCTTTTTGGCACGAATCCAACTCAAGAAATTTGAACTTCGCCAAAAACTTTTTGAGAAGCACCAGAAAAACGATTAAAAGATCTTGCGACTTTCGAAATTACAATAGTTCCCTATTTGGGATGTTACAATGTTTTATGTTCGTCAAATGAAGTGCGGTGTGAATTGGATGTTGTATGTTTGTATGTGAATTGGATGTTGTATGTTTGTCAGAAATTGTATGTATATCTGCTTATTTCAGAGGGCATGGCTACATTTCCTGAGGCTAGCCAATAAACAGAAATAGATTTAGGGGTAGAAAGGAATATCACAGACGGTTTTTAACTAAAAACCGTCTGTGATATCCAGTTATCACAGACGGTTTTTATTTAAAAACCGTCTGTGATAACTGGATATCACAGACAGTTTTTAGTTAAAAACCGTCTGTGATATTTACACCACAGACGGTTCGAAAACCGTCTGTGATGACCTCGTATTATCACTGACCCATAAATTCAGACGGTTCACAAAATCATCTGTGATGACGTTTTGGAACCGTCTGTGATGACCTTTTCTGTAGTAGTGTATTTATAATACATTTTCCAAAGACTAATTTATAAGACATTACTAAGAATTTTTGGTTTTTCATTAGACTGGTTAATCAGCGTTGGGCTTATTTATAATACATTTTCCGCAGACTAATTTGATCTGCCACACGATTTACTCATCGAGAAAATGAAACTGTAGTCATTAAGCTGATACACACTAACACAACTAATTAACTACGCATGATGATTCATCACAATCCCAATCTTTGTTTACAACAACGCAGCAAGCACTAAATCTACACAAGGTTACTTTGTTGTACACAATGACAAATTGACAACATACATCATATCACCATCAAAATATATATAGTCCGTACATAATAACATATAAAACTTCGATCAGTTAGCCTTGGTACGTAGAGCGGTTCTTCTTAGTAAGTTGAGGCTTGAGCGCTGCACAAGTAGCACTGTAGCTAGCATATGGAAACAAGGACCTTAAATCTCCCTTGACATTTAACGCTCCCAGACAGAACATCATATAATGTTATGTTAGGAACTACGCCGTTAGCAGAACTTGTCCCGTACCAATCATAAAGCACAAACTCGGCATTGTTATCCATTCTCCAAAACCATCTAGGATTTTTTTTCTTCACAGGACCATATGGATGCTCACCAAATAAAGAGAGAGTTCTTTGTACACATACCCTAATAAATGTAAGAACCATGCACCAATGTTGAGCATTAACAATGTTTCTTAGCAAGTGAGAGAAAGAAATTGCACCTTTGAACGATCCGTTCAACTCTCTTGCAATCTTGAGGGCGATTGATTCTAATTTTGGTTGATCCTGCGGATCTGTGCCCCCAAATGTAAGCACCTTGAAGAAATACCAGTATGCTTCTGGTGGTAGATAATTTAGTATAAGAGCTTGTGTAGTACCAAAATATGCAATTCTGTTGGATGTACTTGTGATTATGATTTTGGCGCCGCTTGCAAGGCAATCAGCAGAAGCCAAAGACAGCCTATTCCATGCAACCTCATCAGCTTCCCCTGATAATTCAATAATAACTAGCAATCTCTCATTTTCTTTCAAGGCGTTGTTTCGGTGGATGGTCACACATCCATCTTTTAGAGTGGTTTGCTTGTCTTGAAGATCGTCCTCAGTAATGAGCACAATTCGAGAAAAGTGGTTGCGCACTCTTTCGCTATTATAGACATGTGCAACAAGGGTGCTTTTTCCGACTCCATTTGTACCAATAATTGGTAAAACACCTACATTGCCCGTATTAGGAGGCTCTATTTGCATCAAGAAAGTCATGATCCTTTCCGTTTCCATTTGGCGACCAAACATGCACTTGTCAAGAAACAGGTGCAAGCTGTATGGTTGCCGGTACAGCGGAGGATAGTTCTTCAGAAATGCAACAAACTCGCTCATATCAATGATCATGTTATTTAAGTTTTCGATCACTTGATGCAGTTCATTCACATTGCGCGTACCACCATTGGAGGAGAGGAAGAGACGCTTGGCAGGATTGAACTTGGAGAGGGCAAAAGATTGACTCACTTCATGATCTCTAGCCTTGTGTTCTTCACTGGCCTGGTTTCTGAAGTTGTCCAGGACGTAGTAGCCTCTGTACATCTCCTTCCTCAGTATGTTCAGTTGGTGCACCATTGCTTGGTTTCTGATATGCCGTTCTTCCGCCTCCTCGACGATGACGCGAATCCGTAGAAGCAGCCGGTTCAGGCTGTGTAGCCTCTCTTCCATTGTCGCCGTTGTGTCCTTCGACTACTTGCCAATCAAGAAAGATGCAGATCTATTGGCAATTTCACCCATAATTGCAGTGAATATGACCTCCATTGAGAAACCTCGCCTTGTAAGATATGTGGTGGTGCAATGAATCACGAAGAGCACAGATTGAAGAGTGTGATTGATGTAACGGAAGTGTAACAAGATCCGTCTAGCCTAGAGTTTATTATAGTGACGGTTTAAACAACAATGAATTTTGTTTTATGTAGAAGGTATCACATAGGATTAATCGTCACATAGTTTTGTACGGCCAGTCTCAGTGGGAGTTTTATCTACATTTAATAGGCTGCCATATAGGCATTTTTGATGATATGGCAACATTTTTAAGAAGAGAGAGAAGAAGTGAGTTTCATCTAGATGAAACTCTCTTGGCACGATTACCAACTCTATATGAGTCATGAAATTAAATGTCTATGAAACAATATAATGAAACTATGCATTGAGGATGGATGTTTCATCCATGTTTCATTTCATTTTACATGATGTGGCAGTCTTGGAAACAGCATCATGAAACTCTTCACTGAGAATAGCCTAATGGTGATGGAAGTAACTTCCAAGGAGTTGAAGATGCAGTCATAATAGCCTTCGGTGTTGCTGACGATGCTAGGTCCGTCTGGTTGTCAATTGCTTAGAAAATGAATGACAAGGAATTGATTGTTTTACATATGCGAGAGCAGCGTAGCTGGAATTGTATCCTCAACTATTGTGTAGTAAGGGCATGCACAATGCTACAGTGACGTGCCAGTACGTTACATCCAAGGATCGAAAATGTACTGCTCCGTCCGACGTATTTTTTTTTGAATGATCTTATCCTACATTCTATAAATATAAAACGTATTTCATATTTCAATGCAAAATTAGTATGATATTCTTTTATACCCCTAATAAATATATAGTTTTATTTGCTATTCTCTACATACATGTATTGAACATATATAATACTTAGAGATAATAATTAAGGGTAATTTAGCTATTTTCCCTCTTTCCTTAGTTTAAGTGACAAAAGGAAATACGTCTTATTAACTCGAATAGATGGAGTACATTTTGGATTGGAATTCGACCAGTAGCCTTTTTTTTTAAGAATACATAGGAGAGCTACGTAAAGGTAGAAATGAGGTTCCATACATCCTAATAATAGGAAAGAACTAAAATAACATGTTCACAATTGCATGTAATACCACTAAATTGCAAAAGAGAGAATAAAGGAAGGAAAGAAGGGTTTTGCCGTCAGACCCATCGGCTTTTAGAATACCGAATAAGTAACGCTCGCAGAGGTTCCCAGACCACCTAAGGACGGTCGGCACCGTTTAGAAAGCCGAATAAAAGTAGCGCTCTCAGAGGTTCCCACACCGTCTAGGGGCGGTCGGCATCGTCTCGCATTATGGGTTTTCGTCATTCGGCAGGAAATTCTATTCTTACCTTTTACCGACTTAAAGCACCAACCAGTGTAGGGTTACCATTGGACCAAAAAGTCCATAATGCCCTTAACCAGCCAAGGCTAAAGGGGAAGGGCAAAAGCGGCATTTCACAAGGAGAGTGATGGCCATGCCTCTTAAGTAGACAAAACAACACAAAGCTATTTCACCCACTCCACTATTCTACCACAGCCACAAAAGCCGAGAAAACACCATTTCACTTCCCCAGCCGAGAGCATAGCCAGAAGCATAAGCCTCAGTGCAAAGCCATCAATCACCTCCTCCTTCCCCATTCTAGCTGGAGCCACCAAGACGCCAACTAAAGCCAAGACGGAGAGCAAGGAGGAGAAGGGCAAGGAGGAGAGGAGATCCCAAGGAGGTCAAAAGGCTGAGGCATGAGGGTTTTGTCGCCGACGACGGAGGACGTTGACGACCGCCGAACCCACGCCAAGCCAACCCGTGAGTACGTCCACCATCCCCTCCACAACCCCATAGTGCAGCACAATAGCATGAAAAAGGTAGATGAAGAGCACATAGAGTTAGGGGGCAAAGTGTCCTAGTAGAGGCGGCGGCCGGCCGGCCGGCTGCAAGCCATGGTTGGCGAGCTCAACCCGTAGGGAGCAACCGAAGCTAGGGGGCGATAGCAGGACGGACTTGTGAGCCCAAGAACCCTAGATAGCAAGCTCTGGCCACCGTCTGCTGAAGGCGTAGGGGAGACGCCACAGGGAGCGGTGAGCTCGGGGAGGCGGCTGAGCCACTCATTGGCACCGCGTTGGCGGTTGACGGCGCCAAGCACCCTAGCTGTTGGATCGAAATGGCGACAGAGGGGGGGTGAATGTCGCTTCTTTAAAAATAACCCTCAAAGATATCCATGAAAGACCTTTCTCTCCTCCGATAGATATGTAATCTATGAAGAAGAGATAGCTTTATATCCTCTGGAATATCTACTGGAATCCTAGGCAAAAGGGACAGAGAAGCATCAAGTCAAGAAACAAATAGACCCTGCCAAAACCAGGGGGCCGGTCTGACCGCCCTACTGAGGCCGGTCTAACCGCCCAGTAGGCGCCGGTCTGACCGCCCTACTGTGGCCGGTCTGACCGGTCTCCCCAAAATTTCAGACAAGCAGTCTGAATTTTCTGTGCAGGAAACCAAGACTAACCAAATTTGGCCAAGTTGAGTATTTGGAACTAATTTTCCTGAGCCAAAAGTACACACACCTATTCTAAATACCAGGGGGACATTTCCCAACAAGAGAAATCAGAGGAAGACCAAGAATTTGAGAAATGGCTCAAAAACTGAAAACATACAGAGAGGGTCCCTAATTCTCAAATTGCCATCCAATCCTTGTTTCTTTGATCATGAAACTCAAGGACTAGCAAAGGAATAGCCTTGAGACTCTGAGAAACAAATTTGGGCAACAGTTTCCAAGAGAAAACGAAAAAGACATCAAACCCTAGAAACTGAGCACTACAGAGAGCCACAGTAGAAAACTTCAAATTGCCATCTCCTCTTTGATCCCTTGGGCATTAGACTTTGGGAAAAGCTAATTAATAGCCTCT
The DNA here is from genome assembly GCA_017311315.1 of Dendrocalamus latiflorus. NCBI lineage: Eukaryota > Viridiplantae > Streptophyta > Magnoliopsida > Poales > Poaceae > Dendrocalamus > Dendrocalamus latiflorus. The sequence goes on along the minus strand of CM029625.1, from coordinate 10,246,278 downwards.
GGACTCTAGGTATCAAGTTTCATGCCATCTCAAAGAAGGAAACAAGATTTGCACCAAAACCCTAGGAGAAAAAATGAAGAACAGGGGAGGCTCAAAAGGCAAAACTGGAATCAAACACTTGGCTCTAGGATTTTAGCTGACCAAGGGGTCTAGAAATGTAATCCCATCATAAAGCAACCCATTTTGGGCCTTCCTAGCAAGAGACAACAAGGAAATGCAAAAACTCAAAAATCACCAAAAGAGGGCATCGAAGAACAGAAACAACAGAGAGCTCAAGAACTGAAACAACACCATCTCATATTGATAAAGAGGAAAGCAGATACATGATTGATACAAGAGGAATGATTACAAGCTCATCAATCCATCCTCTCCCTCTCACAATCCCAAGAACACAAGAACTCTCTACATGCTTGTTGGAGAGGGGACTCAGAACACATCGAAGGAGACACAGAACACCCTCTGTTCACCTCCTACTCTCAACCACTAAAGCCTCACCAACTAAAGCCTAAAAGCCAAAACAACCCTCCAAAGCTCATTTTGACTAAAGCAAACCCTAGAAACCCTTGGAGTGCATGAGTGGGCATGCAGCCACTCCCTCCTATTTGTAGCCCTTGGCTAACGGGTCTCCAACCCGTTACGCCCGCTAAACCCGAACGGAGCCCGCTCCCGCTTTTGCAGCCTCGCGAAATTACCATTTCGCCCCTCCTGCACCTTTCGGGAAGCTTCCGCTCTCCTTGTCGTCCAAGCCTCGCAACCACCTCGAGTCTCCGCAGTCTTCGACACATCTCGACCGTTCTGACCTCGACACCGCCCGTGTCTAGCCGGTCACCTCGTGTCTCGGCACGACTCCGCCTCGACGTCCTACAGCCAACACAGACAAAAAACACATCAAATAGCACCGCTCGATACATGTAAGCATAAATGCATTAATGAAATAGCCCAAACCTGACAAGTCGACATAATATGCATCCTAACCATTTTGACCAGGTTTGACCAAGTCCGACCAAGCCCGATTGCACCACGCAACGTCAAGGTCCGAACCAACCAAATCAAACTTGACTTCCCTAAACCGATGTCAATTACTCATCACACACATGGGATGACCTCCACATGGTCTCTCAATCTCCCCCTTGATGAGTATATTGACAAACCCTGAAAAAGCAAAAAGTTGAGTTTGAAATGAAAGTGAAACATGGTCCAAAGGAAGAAAATGATGCTAATGACCATGTCGACACAAGGAGCAAAAGAAAGAACAAGTTTTCCTCAAAGCTCCCGAAATGGCTTTTTCTACCACTATTCTCCCCCTTTTGGCAATAAACACATCAAGGATGCAAGGAAGAGAACAAGTCATGGAAATGGATGAAATGGCTGAAGTTTGGTTATTCTAAGCATTTAGAGCCATGAGAGTTATCCAAAATGACCATTTAGTGTTACATCAAGCCATAACTCAATAGAATGCTATTTAGATCATGACAGGATATATATAAGCCAGCTAAACCAAATAGATGACAATCTGAAATTTAGTGCAATTTGAGAGCATGTCAAGTCATCCATGATCAAGTCTAGCTAGAGGTATCCAAGGATGATGCAAACCATGTCAATAAGCTAAGCGGAACCAAGAAGCTAGTATTGAGTCATATTAGAGTGCTACAAGCTCAAGAGTGAAACATTTGTTTAAGTACTTGGTTCTTTTTGTAGATTAAGCAAATAAAGCACAAGTGACATATTTTCTTTTGAAATTCAAGGTCGTTGCCAACCAGATTTTTGTTTTGTCATGTGCTAGATCTCAAGCCTTATGCGATCATGCCAAGCAAGAAGCTTGAGACAATGATCTTGGTCATCCAAAACTCCCCCTAAGTTCATGCCAAGTGCAATGGCAAGAAGTCTCATAGGAGAGGATTGGTGAGATCATTTTTTTCACACAAAAGAGATCTTTTAGCATCCATAAAAGATTGTACTAACTTATGCATCATCAAGAAACTAACATAGCTCAATCTAACACTCAACAAAGATTCAAGACTCAACTCAGCCTATTTGACATGGCATGAATCATAAAAGGATAACTAAAGAAAGACTAGTCTCGAGTGCTAACATGACAAGTTTTAATTCAATTTGAGCAAGTTTAATTAACTTATCATGGCAAAAGCTAGTTTACACATATGAAGTCATGATCAATCTAGCAAATAAGCACAAGTCATGGCAAGATGTAAAGCGATGTAAACATGTCATGAAAGGATAATAATCAAGGCTCAATGTAGGTATTTACAATACAGAATGATATGCAAGAAATTCAGCTCCCCCTCAACATGTGATGCAACTTTTAGTTCAAGTTAAGTTATGTCAAATTTAAGCTCCAGAAACTCCCAAATGAACTCCCCCTGAACCAAAACAGTAAATACGAGAAGCTGGCAAGAAAAACCAAAAGAGCAGTCCTTAAAGCATAGATAAGATATAGAGGAAACTATGGCTCAGACTGACTCTCATCTACCCCATATGACTCCGGGACTATCAGCTGGTCTCCTAACAACCTAGGGAGCAAACACGTACCCTGTCTACCCGAGGGTGGCCCAACCCTCACTAGAACCCACAAGAAGTGAGTAAGCTCCACCTAGAGAGAAGAACTGTTAGGTTCTTGATGAAGCATGAGTTAGTACAACTGTTTAAGAAAGCAAAAAGATCTCTTTTGTGTGCGAAAGAACTGATCTCACCAATGCTTTCTCATGAGACTGCTTGCCATTGCACTAGGCATGAACTTAGGGGGAGTTTTGGATGACCAAGATCATCTCCTTAAGCTTCTTGCTTGGAATGGTCACATAAGGCTTGAGATCTAGCACATGACTAAAATTTTAATTGGAAACGACCATGAGTTTTAAAGAAAAATATGTCCATTGTGCTAAATTTGCTTAAAAAGAACCAAGTACTTGAACAAATGATTCATTCTTGAATTTGTAGCACTCTAAATTAACTCAATACTAGCTTTTCGATTCCACTTAGATTATTGACATGGCTTGCATCATCTTTGGATACCTTTAGCTAGGCTATAATTTTGAATGGCTTGACATGCTAAGAAATTCATCTAAAATTCAGATTGTTACTTATGTGGCTTGGCTTGATTATGTATATTTTGTCATGATCTTGATAGCATTTATATGTGTTATGGCTTGGTGTAATACTTAATGGTCATTTTGGATAATCTTCATGGCTCTAATTGCTTTAGATTGAATAAAATTCAGCCACACCATGCTTTATTCTCCTCTTTGCACCTTGATGATGTTATTGCCAAAAGGGGGAGAATATTTGGAGAAAAAGCCATTTTGGGAGCTTTGGGAGCTTTTGAAAAAAATTTGGAGAAAAAGCCATTTTGGGAGCTTTAGGAGCTTTTGAGGAAAACTTGCTCTTTCTTTTGCTCCTTCTGTCAACATGGTCATTAGCGTCATTTTTTTTCTTTTGGACCATGTATGACTTTTCAAACAAACTCAATCTTATGCTTTTTCTATGTTTGTCAATATACTCATCAAGGGGGAGATTGAGAGACCATGTGGAGGTATCCCCATGTTTGTGATGAGTAATTGACGGTTGTTTAGAGAGTTTGAGTTTGTTTTGGGTATTCTAGGGTTGAGTACCTTTTACATGTGCTATTGTTGATATGCTGTATCGTGCGGTGCTATGTGACGGTTTGCTTGTCTGTGTGACTGTAGGACTTCGGAGCTAGGTCATGGTGAGGCGAGGAGGACCGAGACTAGGCATAGGAGGTGTTGAGGTCTAGACGGTCGGTGATGCCGAAGATGATCAAGGCTGGTGAGGTGGTTGCGAGTCGGGAGACGAGGAACTGGAGCTGGAGCTACCGGTGACAGACACGACGGGCGACAACGAGAGAACCGGGACTAGGCTTAGGGAGGAGTCGGAGGTCCAGACGGTTGGAGGTCAGTTGCGGTCGTGCACGATGGAACAGACCAGGACTAGACTCAGGTGGAGTCGGAGGTCTCGGTCGGTGTCAAGTGGACACGACGGGCAGCGGCGAGTGGATCGGGACTAGGCTCAGGGAGGAGCTCAGGTCCAGACAGTCAAGATGCCGGGTACGGTCGTGTGTAGCAGAGCAGACCGGACTAGACTTAGGAAGGAGTCGAGGTCCAGACGGTCAAGGTACCGGTTGCAGGAAGCTTCCAGGAAGGCGCTTGAGGGGCAAATCGAAGATTTGACTCAAGCCATGAGTTGGAGGCTGGTTTTTCCCTCCAAATTGAGTGCTTTGACTTTCTTGCCTCATGGGTGTGAGAGGTGGAAAGTGGAGAGTGTATGACACTTCTTGATTTCCTTCTTTGGGGATGAGCCCTGTTGTTAAAAGGAGAAGGAAGTGAGTGAGCAGGGATGCATTCCAGTAGAGAGAGCCTCCTGAGAGTGTGAGCTCTGGAGAGAGTTTTTGAGCGTGTGCTTTGTGAGTGTGAATCCCCTCTCAAGCATGTAGTGAGAGATGAGATAAACTCTTTGTAATCATTCATCTCTCTTCCTCAATATCAACATGAGAAATTTCTGTGCTTCAGATGATTTGTGTTCTCTTCTACTTGATTGGCTCACTTCTTTTCTTTCTTCGTGCTCCATTTTTTCATTTCGGTTGAAGGAAATTCCTTGAGTTAAGAAGCTGAAAATGGGTTGCTTTGAGTTAGGAGATACTTCAAAGCCATTCGGCTAGCCACACCGGAAAGCAAACCATCTCCAATTTCAGTTTTTCTGAAAAACTCATTTCCTCTGTTCTGAAGATTCTAGGGTTTCATGTTAGGGGAACCTTGGCTCTCTTGATTTTCTTTCTTAAGATGGCTTGAGATTTGGGTTCTCAAGTTCAGAGATCATTGCTAAGTTGATTGCAAAAGCTCATGAGCAAAAGATTCAAGATCGATGAGCAAATTGAAAATCTATCCACTCTCAACTCTTTTTTCAGATTTTTACTCAAATCTTGATTTCTTGATCTCTCTGTGTTTGCTTTGTTCCTAGAGGTCTTAAAGCTATTAGGTATGTAATCTTGGTCTTTAGGCATGAGAAGAACAATTGAGATTCATCAATTTCATTGTTTTCTAAAGTTCTCAGCTGTTTCAGTTTCGGGCGCAGTTTTCTGCTCTGACTTAGAATAACTAGTCAGACCGGGATTACAAAGGTGGCCAGACCAGCCTAAGTAGGGCGGTCAGACCGGCGCCTACTGGGCGGTCAGACCGGCCTCAGTAGGGCGGTCAGACCGGTCCATGGCCTCCAGTCAGACCGCCCCTGCTGTTTCTCTCTGATTTGATGTTTGCCTTTTGGATCTTTTTATTTGCCTTGCTTTCCTCTCTGTGTGTCGGAGTTTCCAGTAAGCATGAGCTCTTATCCTTCATTGCTTCTATAGCTATCGGAGATTTTTAGTGGATACTTGGGGGCATTTTTTAAAGAGGCACCATTCAGCCCCCCCTCTGTTGCCATTTCTGATCCTACACATAGGTTTGCTTGATCGGAAGAAAATGAGCCACCTTGGTCAATCTATTAACAATGACCCAGATAGTGTCATAGCCTTCACGAGTCTTAGGAAGTCCAGTGATAAAGTCCATACCGATGCTGTCCCATTTCCATACGGGAATTGGTAAAGGCTGCAACAATCCCGATGGTTTCTGATAATGTATTTTGATCTGTTGGCAGACATCACACTTTGCCACATACTCTGTCACTTCTTTCTTCATTGCATTCCACCAATATTTCTTCTTTATGTCTTGGTACATCTTGGTATATCCTGGATGGATTGAGAATTGAGAGGAGTGAGCCTCAGCTAGGATCAACTCTCTCAACTCTTTCTTGTTGGGATGCAATAGCGATCACGGAAAGTGAGAATCCCATGTTCGTCTATCACATAGTCTGTTGAACCTTCTTCTTGAATCTTCTTCTTGAGTTTCTGAACTTCTTCATCTTCATCTTGTGTTGCCTTGATTTGGTCTGTCAGTAGAGGCTGAATTTCTAGTGCTGCCACACAGCCTTGTTCTGCGATTATTAGGTTCAGTTGTTGTATATCCCTCTGCGACTCAGGAGGATGCTCGGTTGTATTGGCTTTGCTTTGATGAGCCTTTCGGCTAAGGGCGTCGGCAACCACATTTGTTTTGCCTGGGTGGTACTGGAGTTCCACATCATAGTCCTTGATTAGTTCTAACCACCTTCGCTGCCTCATGTTCAACTCTGGCTGAGTGAAAATATACTTCAAGCTTTTGTGGTCAGAGAATATCTCGCAACGATTCCCTAGCAGGTAGTGCCTCCAAATTTTGAGTGAATACACCATAGCTGCTAGCTCCAAATCATGCGTTGGATAGTTCTTCTCATGCGGCTTCAGTTGTCTTCATGCATAGGCAACAACTTTTCTGTCTTGCATTAGCACGCATCACAAACCCTATTTGGAAGCATCATAATAAATTTGGAACTCTTTTTCTAGGTTTGGTAGAATTAAGACTGGTGTTGTCGTCAGTTTGGTCTTCAATAGCTGGAAGCTCTCTTCACAGGCATCTGTCCAAATGAAAGGCTTGTCTTTCTTCAATAGCTGGGTGAGCGGACGGGATATTCTTGAGAACCCTTCTATGAATCGGCGATAATAACCCACCAATCCAAGAAAGCTCCTCACCTCCATCACTATCTTAGGCTACTTCCATTCCATGACCGCTGTGACCTTCTCTGGATTGACCTTGACTTCTTCTTCTGATATGATGTGACCCCAGAAAGCAACCTCTTTCAACCAGAAACTGCATTTGTCGAATTTGGCATACAACTGGTGTTCTCTCAATCTTGACAATGCCATATGCAAATGTTGCATGTGCTCTTCTTCGCTCTTGGAGTAAATCAAGATATCATCCACAAAGACTATCACAAATCGGTCTAATTGGTCCATATGCACCAGATTCATAAGGTTCATGAAATATGCTGGCAGATTGGTCAGACCAAAGGGCACGACCGTGAACTCATACAACCCATATCTTGTGATGAAGGTTGTCTTCTCTCGATATTGCTATCAGATCTTGAGCTGGTGATAACCCAAGCGCAGATCGATCTTGGAAAACACTTTGGCTCCCTTGAGTTGATCAAATAAGTCATTAATTCTTGGCAATGGATATTTGTTTTAATTGTGACAGCATTCAATCCCCTGTAGTCAACACACATCCTCAATTCTCCACTTTTCTTCTTAGCAAATAGAACGGGTGCCGACCAAGGTGAAACACTTGGTCGAATAAACTCTTTTTCTTGTAATTTATCTAGTTGTCTCTTGAGTTCTTTCAATTCACTGGCTGATATCCTGTACTGGTGCTTGGCAACTGGCTTGGTGCCTGGAATCAATCCTATGGCGAGTTCTACCTGTCTGTCAGGGGGTCTTCCTGGCAGTTCCTCTGGAAACACATCTGGGTATTCTTGCACTACTGGCACTTGATCGAGTGTAACTGTCAACGTGTTGAGCATGCGTTTCTTTGTACTCTTTATTAATTCTCGGTCTGTTTCTACCACCACTTTTTGACCTTCTGGGCTGACCAACGTTACTGTCTTGAACTCATAGTCTACCTTGCCTTTATTCTTAGTTAGCCAAATTCATGCCCAAAATGGCATCTAACCCTTTCATGTCTAGTTGTAGTAAATCTGCTTTAAACTCTACCCCATGTATTTTTATGCTAAGGCCACCGCACCCACTTTGGGACTCCATTCTAATCCCAAGGGTTTGGACCACATAGGGTTTTGGCAAGGAAACATAAGGCAACTGATTTCTTGTAGCAAAACTCTTTGATATGAATGAATGCATTGACCAGGGTCAAATAAAATCAATGCAGGTATAGAGTTGATTGGGAACATACCCGCAATGATGTCGCTAGCTCCTGCTGCATCCTCAGCGGACACATGATTCACTCTGGCTAGGAAGGTAGGTCTCGCGTTGCCTCTGCCTCTACCGGTTGATGTGTAGTTTGCTGTGTCGGTTGGAGCATGGGGCTTTGATGGCTTTGACTGCAGGAAACCTCCTCTTGAAGTATTAGCGTCCACTTGCAACTTCACCTCCGGCTACTAATTGCGGACTTCAATTTTGCCACTTCAGATGGCAAATTCCTTCTAGGGCATTGGTCCCTAAAGTGACCAGTTTCTCCGCAATGAAAGCATGCGTTGGATCTTCAAGGACAATTATTTGAGAGGTGATTCCCGCCACATGTGGGGCACTTGATTGCCAATGGTTGGGGTGCTGAATACTACTGTGATTGGTTGCATTTAGCTTTTGGAAGGAGCACAAACTGGCGCGAAGATTGGGGTCGAAACTGGGGCGACCCCGTTGTCCTTCCTTGTTGGGCACTATACAAGGATGACTGAGGCTTGTGCATCGCCTTTCGCTTCCTAAAGTCCTCCATCTCATTCCAGGCTTCCTCAGAATTAATAAGTCTGTTCACCATGTTGGGCAAGTCCTTGAAACTCATAGCTGAAATGTGAAATTTCAGGGACTTTTGCAATCCTGCTCTGAATTTCTCCATCTTCTTGTTCTCGTTGCTGACGTCTTCTAGGGCAAATCTCGCAATATGATTAAATTGGTGTAGATACTCCATCACTGTGCTTCCGCCTTGCTTGAGCGCCAAGAATTCTCGACGCTTGGCTTCGATGACCCCATCTAGAATGTGTGCTTTGCGGAAGGCTTTTGAAAATTCTTCCCAATTGATCTCTCTATTCTCCTACATGCGCTGGTAGTTGATCCACCATGTCGCAGCAGGTCCTTGCAATTGATGTGAAGCATATAGTACATTTTCTTTGTTGTCGCATTGTACCATCTGGAGCTTTCTCTCTACATCCAACAGCCAATCCTCCGCTGCCAGGGGATCGGGTGATGTAGAGAAAGTTGGCGGTCGTGTCTTCTGAAAATCCGCCCACCGGAAGGTAATTGGGGCACCATCCCGATTGGCGTTGATTCCGCCTTGGCTGCCTGGTGGTCTCACTGCAATCTGTTCAAGAAGTCGAGTATGCTGCTCCAACATCCTTGCCATGTTTTTCTACCTGGAATTGGTTTTACTCCATCATGGCCAGGACATTGGCTAGTGTCATCTGATCATTGGCAGGTGCACCCTGCCCAGTTGTATGTCTACTCTGCTTGGGGTCCATCTTGCTTGCTGAAATATGCCAATTGGAATCTTGGAGTTAGCTTTGAAGCGGCTTTTGCGAACCAAGAGGTAGATAAGTAAGACACTGAATTTTAAGGTAAGTATAGGGTGAATAAGGTAAGAACTAGGGCGAACAGGGACAGGAGAAAAGCTTTGAAGGCACAGGGAATACTGATAATAAGCAAACAAAATAAAAGATAATTAACATAAATTTATAATAAGAAAGTGGCACACACACCACTTAGGGTTCATGTTACATCTTGCTTTACAAACAAAAGCACTACTACACTGGGTCTGGCTAAACTAATGAACACCTGCTACTCGAGCTACTCCTCCATGGCGTCCGGGGCTGGCAGGGCGAGAGGGGCTGCAGGGTGGAACCGCGCATGGTACTCCCTGGCAGTGGGCCTACGCCTCAGCCAGGACTGCACTAAGGCGCACGAGGAGGTGACGCTGGGGGGACTCTCCACAGTCTAACGCCTCACCCGCCTCGACTGCCTCAAAGCGAAAAAGAGCGGCGCGGAGCTGCTAAACCTCCTGCTGGGCCTCAGGGAGCTGCATCTGTAGGGACCTGGACTCCTCCATGGCTCGCTCGTATTGGTGCTCCTGCTGAGCCACAATGCTGGCGACACCCTGCAAGTGGGGGTCGTCAGTCTTGTGGATGATGAGGACATCACTTCCTCGGATACACACAACACTCCTCCACTTGACATTCAAGGACCAATCACTAGAGCTCGCGCCCGACAATTGAATTTACAGGTGAGCTCGTTCCTAAGTACTTCTTTTTGTTCATTTGAGAATCGATTGCTACCTAATGATTTAATTATGATTAGGAACCATGGAGAGGACCAGGAGTACTTGGAGAAGGGCTACGAGACGCACAAGTCCAGCAAGGGCAGTCGAATCATGTTGGAGGACTAATTCAAGCCGACTTCGAATCCAATTCGGAGTCCAGGACCAGGCCGCACTAAAACAGACGCCCAGATTGTATCCGGGCTCCGTTTTGGATGTTCTATATATGGATGGAAAGTTAAGAAGGCGACCTTTCCAATTGCTCTGGTCCCATGTCAAAATTCCTTCTGAGTCAACAGGAATCGTCAAAACAATTGGGCGTTCAGAATCTGTCAGGGTGCTGCGCCACCGTCTTTTGGGCCGTTCAGCTTTGTATTGTGTTGGAGCCCATTAGGGCGCGTCCACGGGTTTTGCACGCCTCTCACTCCTCTATATCCAGCCGCTACCCCCACCATTAGGGTTTGGGTTTTGCTTAGATTATTCTGTCTTTGAACAGTTTCGTCGTTCATCGGTTTGTGAGACCCCAACTTTCGAGTGCTAAATCAATACATCTGCAATTCAGTTGTGTTCTTCCTTGTTCTTGCTTGTGTTCTTCGATTCGCAGGCGAGGATTAGCCTTCTTGGCGAGGTCAACCGGGCTGCGCACGGTTGATAACCTGAGGAGACGTGGTGCTGCGATTGCGGGGTTCGGAACGTGTTGTTCGGAAGCCGGATCGATTTGTGTCGCGCCTCCACCAATCGAACATATCCAAAACCTGTTGGAACATCGGGACCCCATTCCTATCAAGTGGTATCAGAGCTTCAGGTGTTCCTTCAGGTTCGAGTTTACCCTACCTTTGTTGTTTTTCGTTTCATCCTAGAGTCCAAGAAAAAGCCCTACAAAAAAATTTGTAGTCATAGGTTGTTTCCTGTCCCAGATCTCGTTTAGCCTTTTGCACAATTTGATTTCAGAGTCCGTAGTGTTGAGTTTGTGTCCATAGTCGAGTTGTGTTGCTGGTTTAGATCGTGTTTTGTTTCGGGTTGTCTTGCTTCCGCTACCTCTCATACAAACCCTAGCCGTCAACTTTTGTTTTCCCACCCATATCCCACCCTCTGTTTTGAGTCATCTATCGCGTCTCGTGATCACCCAGCACCATCCCCCACCTTTCCCCGAGCTTCCGCCCCCAATTTCCACCAAGTTCCTATGAAAAAGGAAAAATAATCTATGAAAAAAGATCATACTAATTAAGCGAGGAAAAATAATCTATGAAAAAGGAGTAAAATGCATAAATATTCAAATGGGAGATGAATTTGGTGGATTGAAGGTCAAAAATGGGTTCAGGGCATCAAAATGAGCAAGTTGGTGAAATTTAGGAATTTTTTGGAATTTCTGTGATTTTCTAGGATTTATTTTGATTTTCTGGATTTTTGAAAACTGGAAAATCTGTGGAAAATCGGGTGAACAGTGTCGGGCTGGCCCAAGGCCACAGTGCGGCCCGGGCGCGGAAATCAGCCCGTGTCGCCCAGGCGCGACCGAGCAGGCCAAGCGGCCTCGGCCCACTCTCGCGCAGAGTTCCCTCGCCTTTTTCCGAGTCCGTCCGAATCTCAGGGGCAAGATTCTTTCTAAGGGGGGTAGGTTTGTAACATCCCAAAAATTCGCTTTGTGAAAAAAATTAATTATTTGAACTTTATTTGGATTCATCTGAATTTTATTTAAAAATCTAAATCAAGAAAATGTATTTCAAATATTTTATTAAAGCCAAAAAGAGTTCATTTTATTTTTCCCAACCTTCCCTAAATTTTTAAATAATGTTTGAGAATTTTCTGGAATTAAAAATCAATTTTAGAAGTTAAAAAGTATTTTATAAAATTATTAAAGGCAAATTTGAAATTAAAAATATTTTTCCTAACTACAAAATAGCTCTAGGAATATTCTATGAATTTTCTGGAATTTTAAGACATTAATTATTATTTTCTAAGTATTTTTAATGTATCTAGTATTTTTGAAAAAGTAATCCGAAAATAAAAATCAATTTAATCCAAGGTGCCACGTGTCGCTCTCAGATTGAATCCATCTCTTTCTTTGATTTAATCCTAGCCATCCATCACCACTTACCCTTTCATTTAAATCCAACGGCATTGATTTATTCCCTCGCCACGTGTCATCAATCCGACGGCCCATACCCCTTCATCTCTCCCTCTCTCACCGACACGCGGGCCTGACCCGTCATATCCTTCTTCTACCTCCCCTTTCTTCTTCCTCTAGCTCCCTCTCTCCTTCTCCATTGATGTCGCACCAAACCTCTTAAATCCGGCCATTCCTTCCTCATTAACTCCCGTTTAAGTGTGCGTTTGAATGCCCTAATCACACCCCACAAACCACCGGCCATTTCCCCTCGTTACTCCCCTCTAAACCGCCGCCCACCGCCTTTACCTTGCCTTCATTCCGGTGAGCCAAACCGCCGGCCTCTCCCCTTCCTCTTGGCTATAAAAACCCTTCCCCCGGGCTGGCCATCTCTCCTTTCTCCTTCCCCGTGCACCCAAGCTTCTTTTTCTCCTCTCTACCGCGCTCTAGCCTCACCGCACCGCATTCTCTCTCCCCTCCGCCGCATCATGCTCCGGCGAGCAATTCCTGGCGTCCCGGACCGTTTCGGCCCTCGCCGCCGCCTTCTCCGCCACCCCCGAGTGCTGGCGACCGCCCACCACACCTCGGCCGAGCTCCCCACTCCCTCCCTCGCCGCCCGTGCCGCCAGTGCGCTGCTGCCCATTCCGGTTGGGCCATGTCGGCCGGCCCGCACCGTGTGGCCTACACATGTGCGCCGCGTGGCGCCACGTTGGTCGTGCGTGCCACCTCGGCAAGGCTCGCGGTGCGTGCACCCGGTCCATGGTAGACCGGGCCCACATGTCCGAATTTTCAAATTTCAAATTTTGCTGACGTCATAATTGTGATTTTTCAATATAAAAATAAACCAGTAAAATAGCCTTTTCGTTTTCTTCTAATTTAATCTTCCGGGAGCCATAACTTTCTCATTTTAACTCCTAATTGAACCGTTCAAATTTCTAAATTTTTCTAAAATCATAAACTACTCAAATATACACTCTTTTTGAATTTTTTAATATTATTTTAATTTATGTGTATTTATTTGTTTTGTTTGCTTTGTCTTTTCGCGCGTAGAACCCGTCGTCGCCGAAGACTTCTCCGCTCTGCAGCAAGAAGTTCCAGACAGCGTGCAAGAAGGCAAGTCTCCTTTGAACATTTTGAACCTATGTTTGAGAAACGCTTTTACTTAATTTAAATATACTTGCATTGCTATTTACATAGAACATTAGTTTGTATCTTAAGGTATTAGATAATCCAATCTTGTTATGCCCTCGATTGAAGTTGAATGCCATGTAGCTTTGTAACCCTAGGATCACCTTTGTCTCAATAATGAGAGTATTATAATTCTTTGTTACTATTAGAACGGTAGTAAAATGCTTAGTCATGCTATTTAACTTTTGTAACCTTGCAAATGGGAAATTATATTTCATTAAACTAGTCTTTGTATACGGAGATTAATGGCAATGGTGTTGCCACTGTTCTTTTAAAATAAATTAAAATGTGAAAATTGTTTTAGACCAGGGCGGATGGTTAGATTGGATTGGTGCAGTTAGCACGAGATTTTGTAAAGTGTATGTTCCGCCCTAGTCGATTAAGGACCGACTCTTGTGATTGTCTAGACTGAGCATTACCGTGCAACCCCAAGTCTATATGGGTACGCTCTAGCTGATTAAATTACGATAGTCTAGTTTAGGTGCCACCAATGGAAAGTGGTTGCCAGGGATTTACTGGTTATTCACAGTGAGGGACAAGGATTTACTATACTCATATGGCGCAAGAGGGGGCTTCTGACTGGGTGGATTCAACCCTTCAGTGGTTGGTGTCTAGCTAGATTAGAGTGAGGTAAAGGCTTTGTGATATTTTATCTGGGTCTCATGCCAAAGAAAGCATGGTGACTGTTAGGATAATTTATCTCTTGGGGGTAAGGTTGTACATCCTCTACAGAGTGTTAAACTATTCGAATAGCCGTGCCCACGGTCAAGGGCAAGCAAGGAATGCATTCACATGGTAGATTTTTGGTTTTGGTTTTAATAACAAAGTTCTGGTATTACGAGAGTGGAGGGAACTCTCGGAAGGGTATCCTGGCGGTTGGAGCCAGTGTGGGTGGATGGAACCCGTAGTTTTGGACTTTAGCAGTTAGAGCTAGTTATTTAGTGTTGTTGGATAGAACCTTCACTATAAAATGTTTATTAGTTTTAGTTAAAATAATTACTTTGATAAACTAATGCCTTCAAAAATATTTAATAGCATTTGAAATAAAACCTTGCTTTGTGCAAAAGAACCATATAGCCTTCCTTTGTTAAGCCTTGCATCTACTGCATTTCTTTCCCAAGACTTGCGGAGTATTTTATGTACTCACCTGCTGCACTAAAATCAACTCAGAGGAATATGAAGCTCAAGAAGGAGACTACGACTACTCGTGGGTGGATTCGACGAAGGATTCCCGGAGTACTAGGTTGCGCTTCCCTGACATGCGTCATATTTGCATATATTTACATGCCATTTTACCCTCATATTCTTCGCATTTTGGGACCATTTATCACTATTTACACGCTTTCCTATATTTAATTGCTCGAAATGGACCACTTTACATTTTTTGTGCTTTTTCCACAGGCCGGCGCGATCGAGGCGCATAAATGACAATTCTGGACTTTCAGGACTGCTCCGTACAGATGTGCGCGTTGTCACGGATGCGTAGGATCAAACCGCGCTGAAATTGGACTCCCGGAGGGCCAGAACAGAAGAAATCAATTCGGGAAGGACTTGGTTGCAAATGTCAGAAACTACGAGGGCTAAAATGCAAAATAACCAATTCCCCACTCGGTCCTAAACCCTAGCCGCCGCCTGGAATCGATTGAGCCCGGCATTTTCTCTGTGTCTCCCCTGCGCCTCCTTCTCCTTCCCCCATTCCCCATCCTCATCTCCGGCCGCCAGCGAGGCCGGGCCGACTCTCCGGCGTGCCACCCGTGCGTCTCCCTTCTCCACCAGTCATCTCACATCTCCGCCACGCCACCCGCACCACACCACCACCTCTCCTCCTTCTCCACACCCGGCCACCGCTTCTCCTGTCTCCACCACGCAGTCCACATCCCTGCCGCCTCTCCCTGCGCCGCCGCACCTCTCCGCTCTCCCTCCATTGCGCCTCCTCCTTTGCGCCGCCGCATTCCCCCCTACTGCTTCTCCTCTACTCCGCCGGTCACGGCCACATCTCCCCCCTAATCTTCTCCACCAAGCATCGCCATCTCCCTCCTGCGCCGCCGCCCTGCATCTT
Source organism: Dendrocalamus latiflorus (assembly GCA_017311315.1). NCBI lineage: Eukaryota > Viridiplantae > Streptophyta > Magnoliopsida > Poales > Poaceae > Dendrocalamus > Dendrocalamus latiflorus. Next base: position 10,231,022 of record CM029625.1, on the reverse strand, counting down.
CTTCACCGCCGCAGCTCCACCTCTCCCCGCCTTCTTCACTAGCCCCGACGGCCGCCCCTCTCCTCTTCTTCCACGGCATCCCCGCCTTCTCCTCCTGCTCTCCCTCCGTCGCGCCTCCCTCTTCGCCGCCTTCCTCCCGTGTGCCGCCGTCTTGCTCTCTCTCTCTCCGGCCGCCCTTCTCTGCCTCTTCAACCACCACGCTGCCACCTTCTCCACGTCTCACCACCACCACCATCTCCTCTTCCCTCGACGCCGCCCAAATCCTCCCTGCTCCACTGCGCCGCACCTCCCCTCACCGGGCCTTCTTCAACCCCGGTCGGCCGCCGTCTCTTCTCCACCCGCCGCTCCTCCACAAGGCGCCGCCTCTTCCCGTGCGCCGCCGCTCTACTGCCAACACCGCACCGACCACCCCAGCGCCAGCCGCCTGCATCCTCCTCCACCGACGGCTTCTTCCTCATCGACGGCCTCATCATCTCCACCGAGCCCGGCTTCTTCTTCCTCTTCTACTATTCTACTTGGTTCTTCTCCAGATCCTTTCTCTTTATCCTTTTTGCTTCTCTCAATTACTGTGTACTGGATTGCTAGTAGTGCTTGTTAATTTCTATCGCACTGGCTATGTTAATTTGTGATGTGTGATATGTGTGATGGGAATTATGCATTGTGATGGATGCTTGTGCTCACTGTGAAATGTTATGTGTGATGTATGCACGAGTTCAGTGAATTTGTGGTTAGGCTCTTGTCAGATTTGCTCAATGTTCATATTGTCAGTAGTATAATTTCTAGAATTTGTTTGTGAATCTGTAGAGGTGTGTGGTCTGAGTTATTCAGTGAGTATGGCTAGTTTCTGTGATTTTGGTTGTGTTAGTTTGTGTTAGTTGTCCGTATCCCTCTGTTAGTTGTCCGTGTTAGTATATGTGTTTGTTTGAGAGTCTCGTCGAATTAGCTAGCCAGCTGACCGTTTCCGTTCCCCTTGCTGTCTCAACCCACCTTTGCTTCTAGTTCTCCCTTGTGCTTCTCGTCCTCCCTCTTTGCTTCCCTTAGCGGTCAGTCGGTAGTTAAGTCGTGCCTGCATTCGTAGTTCAGTGCTTGTGTTGTAGTGTGCCGTCGTCGTCTAGTTAGCTGTCGATCGTTACCTCTCTCTTTCTCTCTCGACTCCCTTCGTGCTTCTAGACTCTCTCCAGTGCTTCTCGCGGTCAGTAGTTAGTTAGGTCGTCGGTCGGTAGTAGTGTTCGTTCGTGTAGTCGTTAGTGTCGTTCGTGCGTTGTTCGTTTAGTTTCTCGTCGTGTTGTTCGTTCGGTCGTACGACGTCCATTCGTACGGTCGTTCATTTCGTCATCTTTCGATTGTTTAGTTCACTTGTTGTTTTGATCGTGTGGGTTAGAGTTCGTTCATTCGATTGCTTCAGTAGTCGTTGTAGTTTAGATTCTCCCCCGTTTCGATTGACCTAGCTTTAGCTGAGCACCGGTAGCCTCAGTCTAGTCCCTGTGGAGAACACGACACTCGCCGCTATTTCAATGGCAACCCGTGCACTTGCGGGTGTGCTATTTTTGCACGATCAAGCATTTTGGCGCCGTTGCCGGGGACTAGCTTAGAGCGACAGTGTTAGGCTATAGACTAGGTCGTTTGTTTTCTTTTGCTTGTTTTGTGTTTGTGCTGACCTATCTTTTATTTTGTCATTTTTCATATTTGTGATATCTCGCTAACCCCTAACCCTTTCCCTAGTTATTTCTCTCTTGCGCGATTTTTCGTATCCATTCTCGTAGGTTGATTGATACAGGTACTTATTGAGGCTATGGCTTATTATTCTGATTCTCGTGGTTTTATGAGCACCCCTAGCACTTATGATACTCTTCAAGAACAGGTAAATCTATTGTCTCGCCAGTTAGAATGCTATGCTTTAGAGCGAGGAGTTGTGTTAGAGAGCGGGCACGGTCAGTATGGTTCGTTATCAGGCGCTCGCTCTCCAGTTGTTCCTATCTGCCAGACTTGTGGTTTTCATGGCCATTCACCCGCTGAGTGCCAGCGTGGTTATTTGTCCACTCCAGAGTGTTACGGGATGAGCTTTGCTCAGCCGAGTGGGCCATACCCTGACACTTATCACCCTGGATGGCCTGAGCACTCGAGTCTGTCATATGGAAACAACAACCCTGATATTTCATCATTTTCTTCTAGTACACCATTGCAGGGTTTTAGATTTGGAGATCAGGATATTTCTCATTGGTCACACCAGCACTATCCTATACCTCAGCATCAGATTCCTACTCCTGAGCTCGATCAGTTGACCAGATTTGAGGAGATAATTTCTAGGATTATAGGAGATCATGAGAGTAGAATGAGTAGTTGCTTCGCATTGGATCCGACACCTCCTGCCTGTAGTTTACCTATGCCTTCACCGAGCCAGTTTGTAGTTCCTATGCCTGAGTTAGAGCAGTCTCATGAGCCACCTCCTTCACATGTAGATCAGGCTGCCAGACTTGATGCATTATGCAAGGAACTGATGACTGTGCCTCCTGGTGGTGATCGTGCGATGGCGATTCAGGACGAGATTGAGTCGATTATGAGCACCAGTTCTACTTGTGTGGATAGTTTTACCGTTTCATAGCCTTCCATTAGCACCACAGAGATAGTTCTGGATATAGATGAGTGTCAGCCTACTAGTCTTACACCTGATCTTGCTAGCGAGGGCCTGTTGTTGGAGACACTACATATACACTTAGAGGCACCTCAGTCAGATCCTTCGCCTATTGACTCTGAGAGAGAGATTATTGTGCCAGATGATGACGAGTTCATTATGGATATGCTTTTGAGTTCTGAGGTTCCACATCTTGACGAGGGGGCTGCTTCCGATGTTGAGGAGGAGCACATTTATATTGATCCACCACCAGCTACTTCCTTCATCGACATCGCCCCTCTGGAGGTTTCTACTACCGTATATTCTCTTTCACCTACACTTCAGGTAGTATGGAGACTCTTCCCCGACCACCTCAGGTTTGATTTCATTGGCCTTGACGAGACATCGTCTGATTGTGCTTATCTCACTTATAGTCCTCATGATGTACTTTATCGATATACCTACATGATTGGATATTCTATTGATGACTTAGAGGGCGTCGACCCTATCACACATACTTGCCACGTTTTTGAGATTATTTGTAGGTTTACGCTTGTGTACCATCGACTACGAGTGGACTTGGCTCGAGTCGACATTCCTTGGGATCCGGGTGGATTTCGAGGCATGCTGTTTCATGTGGAGGGCGGACATGTGCCTTTTCCATGTCCCGTCCTTGGCCCTCCTCCCGCTACATCCAAATGAGCATTTTTTTCCTTTTATTTCCATTTTGTTTGTTAGTTTCTCCTCTTTTCTTTTCTTTCTTTTTATTTCAGGTCCCATGCTAGATCTTCATCCTTGTACGTGCGAGAAGTCATGGGATGATTAGTCTACTTCCACTACATCATATATACCCGGTGAGCTGTTTCTTACCCCTTTATGCGCATTCTTGATTCATTGCTCAATTTAAGCTTGGGGGAGGACTTGTATGTGTATGGATGATGTTCTAGCATGTTTGTTTATATTTGTGAGCATTTGAGCTTATTGTCGTGTAGTTGATGATATGTGGTCATTCTTATGCTTCATATGATGCTTATGTTGATGATATATGGCCTTTATTATTGCTCTCATGTTATGCTTGATTGTATATTTTGGTCATGTGAGCCCATGCTATGATTAAACAAGAAAGGTCATGCCGAAATTTCATTGAGCTATATTGTCATTAGTTCCTTGTATGTCTTAAGTCACTTGGCATCATATTAAAGTTTGAGCTTTGGTTATTATCCTTGATGTGCTTAGAAACCTTGTGATCCTATAGCATTTGATTCATTGCGAGTTACGCATGTGTTTTGACCATTTGCGGATTGAATTGGTTCTAGTCATAGCCTCTTGAATGATTATATCTTAGTTTCATGCTTTGGCATATGTTATTTTAGATATTGATACTTTACTTGAGTGTAAAATTTGTGAAAGGGGTAGTCCTATCTTGAGCCAATAACTTGGTTGAATTATCTAGGTATCCATGTCTTAGGACACGTGTTACTTAGCATTAATGAAAACCGGTTAAAGATGCTTAATCTTAAAAAAAGATAAAAGAGAAAAAAAAATGTTTTGCAAGGAGTGAGTGAGTTGAATAAGTGACTTTGTCACATTGGTTTGCAAACGTCTGAATAAGTGGCATTTTTGCCCAATTGAAGTTTGAATGTGTGAATAAGTGGCAAGCTTGCCCAAGGATTGAAATAAGTGGCACTTGTGCCCAATGTGTGTTTTAAATTTGCTAAAAATTAACAAAAATTAGGTATCATGGCTCAAGTGTGGGCTTTTTCATAAATATTATGCAAATATTAGTCTCTTTGTCTCAAATAGCATATGCCTTAGCGTGACCCTTTGCTATGCTCATTCTTGATGTTATACCTAGTTCCAATGCCTTACAATTTTGGTTGGATACATGTGATCACTTGAGTGTATTTTGACACTTTTGTGTGTAACTTGATTTTGTCAAATGTTGTAGCTATCATTTGAGATCTTTGCTTGATTCATTCTCATCTTAGATGGTTCTCAAAACTCAAGTCAGATGATCTCATTTTACATTGTGCAAAAATAGCACACCCGCAAGTGCACGGGTTGCCACTGAAATAGCGGCGAGTGTCGTGTTCTCCACAGGGACTAGACTGAGGCTACCGGTGCTCAGCTAAAGCTAGGTCAATAGAAACGGGGGAGAATCTAAACTACAACGACTACTGAAGCAATCGAATGAACGAACTCTAACCCACACGATCAAAACGACAAGTGAACTAAACAATCGAAAGACGACGAAATGAACGACTGTACGAATGGACGTCGTACGACTGAACGAACAACACGACGAGAAACTAAACGAACAACGCACGAACAACACTAACGACTACACGAACGAACACTACTACCGACCGACGACCTAACTAACTACTGACCGCGAGAAGCACTGGAGAGAGTCTAGAAGCACGGAGGGAGTCGAGAGAGAAAGAGAGAGGTAACGATCGACAGCTAACTAGACGACGACGGCACACTACAACACAAGCACTGAACTACGAACGCAGGCACGACTTAACTACCGACTGACCGCTAAGGGAAGCAAAGAGGGAGGACGAGAAGCACAAGGGAGAACTAGAAGCAAAGGTGGGTTGAGACAGCAAGGGGAACGGAAACGGTCGGCTGGCTAGCTAATTCGACGAGACTCTCAAACAAACACAAATACTAACACGGACAACTAACAGAGGGATACTAACAGCTAACACAACTAACACAACCAAAATCACAGAAACTAGCCATACTCACTGAATAACTCAGACCACACACCTCTACAGATTCACAAACAAATTCTAGAAATTATACTACTGACAATATGAACATTGAGCAAATCTGACAAGAGCCTAACCACAAATTCACTGAACTCGTGCATACATCACACATAACATTTCACAGTGAGCACAAGCATCCATCACAATGCATAATTCCCATCACACATATCACAGATCACAAATTAACATAGCCAGTGCGATAGAAATTAACAAGCACTACTAGCAATCCAGTACACAGTAATTGAGAGAAGCAAAAAGGATAAAGAGAAAGGATCTGGAGAAGAACCAAGTAGAACAGTAGTAGAGGAAGAAGAAGCCGGGCTCGGTGGAGATGATGAGGCCGTCGATGAGGAAGAAGCCGTCGGTGGAGGAGGATGCAGGCGGCCGGCGCTGGGGTGGTCGGTGCGGTGTTGGCAGTAGAGCGGCGGCGCACGGGAAGAGGCGGCGCCTTGTGGAGGAGCGGCGGGTGGAGAAGAGACGGCGGCCGACCGGGGTTGAAGAAGGCCCGGTGAGGGGAGGTGCGGCGCAGTGGAGCAGGGAGGATTTGGGCGGCGCCGAGGGAAGAGGAGATGGTGGTGGTGGTGAGACGTGGAGAAGGTGGCGGCGTGGTGGTTGAAGAGGCAGAGAAGGGCGGCCGGAGAGAGAGAGAGCAAGACGGCGGCGCACGGGAGGAAGGCGGCAAAGAGGGAGGCGCGACGGAGGGAGAGCAGGAGGAGAAGGCGGGGATGCCGTGGAAGAAGAGGAGAGGGGCGGCCGTCGGGGCTGGTGAAGAAGGCGGGGAGAGGTGGAGCTGCGGCGGTGAAGAAGATGCAGGGCGGCGGCGCAGGAGGGAGATGGCGATGCTTGGTGGAGAAGATTAGGGGGAGATGTCGCCGTGACCGGCGGAGTAGAGGAGAAGTACTAGGGGGGAATGATGCGGCGCAAAGGAGGAGGCGCAATGGAGGGAGAGCGGAGAGGTGCGGCGGCGCGGGGAGAGGCGGCGGGGATGTGGACTGCGTGGTGGAGACAGGAGAAGCGATGGCCGGGTGTGGAGAAGGAGGAGAGGTGGCAGTGTGGTGTGGGTGGCGTGGCGGAGATGTGAGACGACTGGTGGAGAAGGGAGACGCACGGGTGGCACGCCGGAGAGTCGGCCCGGCCTCGCCGGCGGCCGGAGATGAGGATGGGGAATGGGGGAAGGAGAAGGAGGCGCAGGGGAGACATAGAGAAAATGCCGGGCTCAATCGATTCCAGGCGGCGGCGGCTAGGGTTTAGGACCGGGTGGGGAATTGGTTATTTTGCATTTTAGCCCTCGTAGTTTCTGACATTTGCAACCAAGTCCTTCCCGAATTGATTTCTTCTGTTCTGGCCCTCCGGGAGTCCAATTTCAGCGCGGTTTGATCCTACGCATCCGTGACAACGCGCACATCTGTACGGAGCAGTCCCGAAAGTCCAGAATTGTCATTTATGCGCCTCGATCGCGCCGGCCTATGGAAAAAGCACAAAAAATGTAAAGTGGTCCATTTCGAGCAATTAAATATAGGAAAGCGTGTAAATAGTGATAAATGGTCCCAAAATGCGAAGAATATGAGGGTAAAATGGCATGTAAATATATGCAAATATGACGCATGTCATTCCCCAATCAATTGCCTGTGGCGTATATGTCTCCGCTGGATTTATCTTTTGCTTCCGCTGTGTTTTGTGAGTGTGTGAAGTCTTGAAACCTCAGTTGTAATAAAGAGGCCTTTCGGTCTGTACTCTCTATTATTGTAATAAGCGTTGTTGGTAATGTAATCAGCACTGTTTGACTGTATGCACTAGCTTGAATCCGGGACTAGTGCTGTAATACACAAAGGGTCCGGATTCGGAAATCCGGGGTCCCGACAGAGATGGTATCAAAGCCAATTTGACTGTAGGATGTGACCTAGATTAGAAATGGCAAAACCTTAAGGACTTATATTTATTATTAAAGAGTATATTAAAAATATATAAGCTTCTTTGCTTCTACTCTTTTCTTACTTAGTATCTCGTTCTTGCCCTATATTCATTTGATAAGTTTCTTTACTAATCTTTCCTATTATTTCAACTTTGTAGATGGCCGGTTCATCCTCCGCTGACTTGTGGGACTATTTCTCTCATGGCGAGAGTGTTGGAGCATTCGCTAGCCTTCTTCGGCAGCTTATGCAGTACCTGGAGTATCACCAGCCACCTATCTTCAGAGGGCAGAAGGTCCGGATTATGGATCGAGATACTTGGTCGATGGAGGTATTCCTGTATGCACGGGATAAGGAATTCGACTCCCACAGATACCCGATCGAACATCCCCGAACTCGCTGCTTTGATGCTATCCAGGACGCAGCTCGTCTGGCCATAGCTGAGTTGTGCCAGATTCACAAGGATACCTTGCAGCAGTCACCCTTCTGTTTCTTTCTCACTACTCGAGCAGGACAGAGCTACCCGGAGCCCTTCGAGATCGCAGCGGACGACCCTCGACTGTCGCATCAGGTGCAGCTCACTCAAGCGATGGCAGTTACCTACGCTAAAGCATTGGAGGAGATTGGACAGCTTCGGATGCTCCTTACTTCTAGCTACCAGCACTTCGACACTCTTCGTGCTCAGCTTCTCCAGAGCCAGGCGGCAGAGTTCGAGCTGGGGCGACTTAGAGCCGCAGCTGACTACACGCCATCTTCGCCCGTACCAGCCGTCGTCCCCAACAACCAGGCGCCGACTCAACGTATGGGACCCCGCACCAGGCTCACGGCACGCAAGAGTGTGCGGCGCCCTAGTCCGCTACCCGTCATCAACATCGGAGATTCTAGCAGAAGACACAGTCTTTCCTGTTCCCGCTCTTGTTCCTGATCGACTGCCTCCAATCGTAACCATTCCCGCTCCCGCGCTTCAGGCATGCGCGCCATGTGTGGTTGTGGGCAGCACCACGTGGGTGAGACCGAGGAGGACCCAAAGGAGGATCCCGAAGAGCGCATCATCTTGGAGGATTAGTAGTTGGTCGAGTCAGTAGTACCCAAATAAATGTCTACGTCCTTAGAACGTTTTATATTATGTTTTGGTGTGCAAGATGGACTGTACCAAGCCCTTGTGCACTTATGGTACAGCCATTCTTAAAACTATTTTGATTTCAATATAAGTTTCTTCTAAGTTGTTGCTTGCTTCTCTCTTGTGAGTTTGGTTTGGGATGTTGTTTAGTTTCCCCTAATCTCTTACATATGCTAATTCCCTCTTATCTTTTTCTAACCCCTGATATCGCTTCAGATGGTGAACACAAGGAACAACCCGGGCAGCAGTCGTGGTGCCAATGCCCAACCGGAAAACAACATTCCACCACCTCCTGCTCAAGCCCCTAAACTTGGAACAGATGATGGCTATGCAACTGCAAATTCTTCAAGCCCTTGCTCAGAATCAGGTTCAACATGTTCCGCAGGCACCCGTTCAAACACCGCAGTCCAAGCTAGGAGAGTTTATGAGGACCAGACCTCCTACTTTTGCCGGTTCGGTAGATCCGTTGGAGGCTGACGATTGGATCAAGGATGTGGAGAAGAAATTGATTCTGGCTTAGTGCAATGACCATGGGAAGGTGTTGTATGCCGCTCATCAGCTAAAAGGAATTGCTACTAATTGGTGGGAAAATTACTGTGCTGCTCATCAAGATGTGCAAACCATCACATGGGCTGAATTTGTTGAAGCTTTTCGCACTGCGCATATTCCTATGGGCATAATGGAGATGAAGAAAAGGGAGTTCCACAAGCTGCAGCAGGGAAACCTTAGTGTTTCTGAGTACCTGAATAGGTTCACTCAACTATCCAAGTATGCCCTAGAGGATGTGGCAACAGAGTCAACAAAGATTTGGCGGTTCATGCAAGGACTTGATCCCAACCTCAAGGTGCAGTTGGTGTCCAATGATTATCCAACATTCCAACACATGGTGAATAAGGCCCTTCTACAAGAGGATGCTCAACGTCAGCTGTATGAGACTCGGAAGAGGAAGTTTCAAGCTCAGCATGGTGCTAGCAGTTCACGTTTTTGTCCTACTCCACCTCAGTTTAGTAGGCCTTCAGAGCCAAGTGTGCCAAAAATGCCATTCGCAGGACCCCCGCCCAATTCCCCAAGCTCCTCGAGCAAACAGTGGTGGCCAACTTCAGTAGAACAAGACTTCAACGGCAGGAGTGCAGTGTTTCAATTGCAAGAACATGGGGCATTATGCTAACAATTGCCCTCAGAAGCGCCCAGCTGTGACCCCCGTTTGTTTCAACCTGGGAACTACACCAGCGCGAGCTCCAACTGCAGGTCAAGGCCGTGGGCCACCTCAAACTCCGAGGACTCCGCAGGCAATGAGCAGAGGACATCTTAATTATGTTACCTCAGAAGCAGCTCAAGATGCGCCCGACGTAGTTCTGGGTAAGTTTCTTGTCAACTCAGTACCTGCATCAGCATTATTTGATTCTGGAGCTTCGCATTCTTTTGTGTCAAAAGATTTTGTTGAAAGATATAATTGGGATGTGTGTTTGCTTAAGAACCCTATGCTAGTCCAATCACCTGGAAAGGAAATGAGGACTAACACGGTTTGCCCTAGAGCAACCGTAGATATAAATGGAGTTAAATTCTTAGCGAATCTCATTATAATAGACTCCAAGAGTCTAGATGTAATACTTGGTATGGATTGGTTAACCAAGTATAAGGCAGATAGATTGTGCCGATTGTGCCATTACTCTTACCAACTCTGAAGGAATTCAAGGTATAAGTCAAACACATCTTCTTAGAATAGGTGTGGATTGAACAATTTGAAGGGAATAACTCTGGAAAAAGTGCCTATAGTAAGTGAGTACCCAGATGTATTTCCTGAAGATTTGCTAGGAATGCCGCCGGACAGAGAAATTGAATTTGTTATCAACTTAGTACCTGGTACAGCTGCGATTTCCAAGAGACCTTATCGTATGTTCGCAAATGATCTGGCTGAAGTTAAGAAGCAAATTCAGGAGATGCAAGATAAAGGTTTTGTTAGACCAAGTTCTTTGCTTTGGGGGAGCACCAGTACTTCTAGTGAAGAAGAAAGATGGCAGTCTTCGCATGTGTGTGGACTATAGATCCTTGAATGACGTGACAATTAAGAACAAGTACCCTTTGCCTCGAATAGATGATTTATTTGATCAGTTAAAAGGATCATGTGTTTTCTCCAAGATTGATATCTGATCAAGTTATCATCAATTGAAGATAAGACCAGAAGATATACCAAAAACAGCATTTGCTACTCGTTATGGACTGTATGAGTTTACAATGATGTCTTTTGGTCTGACCAATGCGCCCGCATATTTTATAAATCTGATGAATAAGGTGTTCATGGAATATTTGGATAAGTTTGTTGTTGTGTTTATTGATGACATTTTGATATACTCCCGGAATGAGGAAGAGCATGCGGAACATCTGAGGATAGTTTTGGAAAAGCTCAGAGAACACCAGTTGTACGCCAAGTTTAACAAGTGTAAGTTCTGGTTGAAGAAAGTAGCTTTCTTGGGTCATGTGTTTCCAGCAGGAGGAGTGTCCGTAGATCCTGAAAAAGTAAATGATGTGCTCAATTGGACACAACCCAAGTCAGTACCAGAGATCAGGAGTTTTCTGGGTTTGGCAGGTTATTATCGTTGCTTCATAGAAGGATTTTCCAAGCTTGCAAGACCTCTCACTCAGTTGCTAAAGAAGAAAAAGAAATTTGAATGGAGTAAATCTTGCGAGGACAGTTTTCAAGAACTAAAAAAGAGGTTAACCTCTGCACCAGTGTTAACGCTTCCAGATATTAGAAAGGATTTTGAAGTTTTCTGTGATGCATCAAGACAAGGACTATGCTGTGTTCTGATGCAAAAAGGAAGGGTAGTAGCCTATGCTTCAAGGCAATTGCGACCCCATGAGGAGAATTATCCAACCCATGATTTAGAACTAGCTGCCGTCGTGCATGCTCTAAAAATATGGAGGCATTATTTGATCGGTAATCGTTGTGAGATTTACACGGATCACAAAAGTTTGAAGTATATATTTACCCAACCCGATCTCAACCTAAGACAAAGAAGGTGGCTCGAATTAATAAAAGATTATGATGTTGGAATCCATTATCATCCAGGGAAGGCAAATGTAGTAGCTAATGCCTTGAGCAGGAAAAGTCACTGCAATTTCAGCGGCTCAATGAGAAACCATGTGGATGTTGGTGATATGCCCTAGAGGCAACATGGAGATGTTGAATATATCACATACTATGTTTATGATACATTGCTTTGTTCCTTGAAATAGACATTATCATTATTGATCAATGAGTATGTGACTTATTCATGAGACTCTTAATGCCAAAATGTTGCTATTTCTAAATGATCCCTGATCATATATCATATGAGGAACATATATGATTCAAAGATCAGCATATGTATTGATTGATGATCATGTCTCATGGATCATGGTATGGAGATACCAAATCAATAATATGGACATGTGTTAGTGAACATATGTTGGATAGACCCGCCATGAGACACTGCAGAGATTCCATGTGTCATTAGTTGGTCTCAAGTAGTGTTTATGTAGAATCGTTAGACTTGAGATCATCATGGTTCCCAACATGCGTAGTAGCCTATTTTGGGACTACTAACCACTACTCCGTAACTGGGTAGTCATAAAAGTAGTCTTCGGGTTTGCTATGAAACATGTAGTGGGATGTGAATGATCAAGATAGAATTTGCCCCTCCTTATGGGAGAGATATCTCTGGGCCCCTCGATGTAATGGATTATGAAAGTGCATGGCCATGCCAATGTGATTGAGGAGTCAATCACAAGTTTATAATCCATCACGGAATCGAGAGAGTGATTGAGCCATTAAGAGGATGACACAGGTCTCGCCTTGAGCTTAATCTATATCGTGAGGCAAAAGGATTCGTACATGAGAACATTACAGGTTCAGCCGATATGATCTTTACGTATACTTTGGGGTTAATATGTCTTGCTAGAGGCCGCTATTAACAGGGTGACCGGAAAGGTGTTTCCGGGTCGCGACCAAGTATACGTGAACCTACAGGGTCGCACACTTAACGGGTTGGAACACTAATTCGAATGTGATTCGGATGTGGGCTCAATTCGGATAGAGATCCGGATAGACTCCTATTGGGCCTCGGTCCACGAGGCCCAAGTGAGGAGGTCTATATATTTGGAGGCGGGGGGGCTGAGGGATGCACGCATATGTTCCTCCCGAACAAAACCCTAGCCGCCACCTCCCGAGCCAAACCCTAGCCGCTCGCGAGTGCTGGTACACTCGCGATCGGAGTTCCAGCCCCGGACGTGTGGATACCGGTGGAGGCGCTGCTCGTTGCGGCGTTGATCGGCATCAACAAACTACAGATTGGATCTGCTCGTGGTGTGGTTGATCGCGTGGAGGAGACGATCTGTTCGGGACGATCGGCTACTTCCACTACTACCTCGACGCGCGTGGTTGGATCGGCTTCTCCAACTCTTCTTCCGCTGCGCTGCGCGTCTAGTGGTAACGATCTATGATCCCTTCTTAGCATGATGTCCTGGTGTGCGCGGTAGAAATTTTTTATTTTCTGCTATCGTAGCCTACGCGCGTTCCTTCAGTGGTATCAGAGCCATCTTGCTTAGTTTGCGATCTGGATCAGCGCATATGATGATATGCGGTTGTAGTAGATTGGATCTATTACAGTCTAGATCAGTCGGTTCATGTGATGAATCGATGGTAGCACGGGTTGATGAGATCAATCGGTGAATAGGGGTTGGATGAGGCGCAGATTGTATCACTACTAGTGCCCTAGAGATTGTCTCGGATCGGCATAAGGTGGTTATGTCGAATACTAGTAGGATACGAATCTGATAGCCTCGGGCCAGTGGGAATACTAGTATCCTAGAGAATGTCTCGGATCGGCATAAGGTGGTTGTGCCGAATAGTTTTTCCATTGCGATTTCATAGATTGGATCTGTAAATTTCGTAGGGTGTTCAGGGCGCTGCCCTGAAACCCGCGGGGGGCGGCCCCCCCCTCGACCCCCCGCCCGCTGACCGGCCAGCGGGACCGCCGTGCGTACCCGCCTTGTATAGCGTCTTGGGTTCACATCGTTAGGTAGAATACGATTCTACGTCTAACTTGTTTTTGCAGAGAATGACGTGAATAGTATGGCCCTATATCTTATTGGAATGTATGAGATGTATGTGATGCATGTAACATTCGTTCATGGCCTGCGTGTCATGATTATTTCAGCTATTGTTAGCTGTCTATATTGTATTTAACGACCTGCGTGTCGACCTTAATGCTTGAATCTATCTTTGTAATCTTCAATTTCTAGCTATTATAGGTAGTAGCCTAGTTTTGAGGTTACAAGCTTTCAAGCATGGTGGCCTAAAGGAGTGATGTGGAGGATGGAGATCGTCTACACCTACATGGAGATGGAGATCACCATTTGTTTGGGCCATACTACTTCACAGTTAAATGTGTTTATCTGTGATATTATCTATCTTATTCTTATGCAATGTTTTTGTCATATGTTGCTTTGGTAGGATAGAATCCCTCATAAAATTAGGTGTTCATGCCCTTCCATATGTTGCACCAAAAGATAATGATCACCGCATGGTAGGTCTACCAAAGTAGAGTGCCGTCGGTTATCATCATTATTTGGGGTAGATGTCGGACATCTACATGCGGAAGCATTTGGTTTACTTAACAAGGTTATCAAAACAGTTTTGGACCTTGGGGCATAGATTGGGGCCGGGGCATGTTGATGTCACCCAACAAGCAAGAGTCACATAGGGATGTGATTAGCAAGGTGTTGCTTACCCATGTCACTAGTTTTCTAGCCGTGATGCCAAAGCTCACTAGGAATTAGTGAAATGAGGTTCTTGACCCACTATGTAACTTAGAGGGAGTTTTGTTGCAAAACACATAGTGGGAGTCTTTTGTTAAATTGTTTAATAAAAGATGAACATAAACATAGTGCTAAACTTTGCATATTCTTTGTTGTAGATCATGTCAACTAATGCCGCATCCAGTTCTTTTAATTTGCGATCTATTCTTGAGAAAGAAAAACTCAATGGAACGAACTTTATGGATTGGTATCGCAACTTGAGAATTGTTCTCAAGCAAGAGCGCAAGGAGTATGTCCTTGAGTCTCATTATCCTGATGACTTGCCTGATAATGCTACTGCGGCTGCACGGAGAGCTTATGAGAAGCAAACGAATGATTACCTTGATGTGAGCTGTCTCATGCTTGCCACAATGTCCTCTGAGCTTCAGAAGCAATATGAGAACACAGATGCCTACAATATCATTGTGGGGTTGCGTGGTATGTTTGAGAACCAAGCAAGGGCTGAGAGGTTCAACACTTCAAAGTCCTTGTTTGCGTGCAGGCTTGCAGAAGGGAATCCCGTCAGCCCTCATGTGATTAAGATGATTGGCTACATTGAGAGTCTGGAAAAGCTTGGTTTTCCCCTTAGCCAAGAGTTGGCTACTGATGTGATTCTCCAGTCGCTCCCCCCGAGCTTTGAGCCATTCATACTGAACTATCACATGAACAACATGGATAAGACCTTGGCAGAGTTGCATGGGATGCTAAAAGCTGCCGAGGAAAGCATTAAGAAAAGCAGCAATCATGTGATGATGATGCAGAAAGGCAAGGGCAAGCCCAATGTCAAGAAAGGCGCGGTCAAAAGAAAGTTAGCTCCCGATGAGATCGCGAGCAGTTCTAAGGCCAAGCAAGTCAAGAAGGGCGCTGCTCCTAATGCAGATTGTTACTACTGTAAGCAATCAGGTCATTGGAAAAGGAACTGCCCAAAGTACTTGGAGGATCTTGAGAAGAAGAAGGGAAGTACGACTTCCTCTCCAGGTATAAATGTTATAGAGATCAATCTTGCTACTTCATCCACTGATTCTTGGGTATTTGATACCGGATCGGTTGCTCACCTTTGCAAATCGTTGCAGGGGCTAAGAAGAAGTAGAAGTTTGAGGAGGAGCGAAGTGGATCTTCGCGTTGGCAATGGAGCAAAAGTTGCTGCGGTCGCTGTTGGCACCATGCCATTGTCTTTACCTTCAGGATTAGTTTTGGAATTGAATAATTGTTATTGTGTTCCATCTCTTTCCAAGAACATTATTTCTGCTTCATGTTTGCAAGCAGAAGGTTATGACTTTAGATCTGTGAACAATGGTTGTTCTCTTTATTTCAAAGATATGTTCTATTGTCATACTCCATTGGTGAATGGGTTATATGTTCTTACTCTTGAAGAGTCACCGGTCTATAACATTAATGCAAAGAGGCAACGTTCGAATGATTTGAATCCCACGTTTATTTGGCACTGTCGCTTAGGTCACATAAATGAGAAACGCATGGAGAAGCTCCATAGAGATGGTATTCTGCACTCATTTGATTTTGAATCATTTGAGACATGCGAATCTTGTTTACTTGGCAAGATGACAAAGGCACCTTTCACCGGTCAAGGTGAACGGGCAAGTGACTTATTGGCACTCGTACATTCTGATGTATGTGGACCAATGAGCTCAACAGCCAGAGGTGGTTTTCAGTACTTCATAACTTTTACTGATGATTTTAGTAGATATGGGTATATCTACCTGATGAAGCATAAGTCCGAATCCTTTGAAAAGTTCAAAGAATTCCAAAATGAAGTGCAAAATCATTTAGGCAAGACAATCAAGTTTCTACGATCTGATCGTGGAGGCGAGTATTTGAGCCATGAGTTTGGCAATCATCTGAAGGATTGTGGAATTGTTCCACAATTGACTCCGCCAGGAACACCTCAATGGAATGAGGTATCTGAACGGAGAAATCGCACCTTATTAGATATGGTGCGCTCCATGATGAGCCAAAGTGATCTTCCGTTGTCTTTTTGGGGGTACGCTCTTGAAACAGCCGCTTTCACACTAAACAGGGTTCCATCAAAATCAGTAGAAAAGACACCATATGAGATGTGGACAGGACAACGTCCTAGCTTGTCTTTTCTTAAGATTTGGGGATGTGAGGCTTATGTAAAACGTTTACAATCTGATAAGCTCAGTCCTAAATCTGATAAATGCTTCTTTATCGGGTATCCTAAGGAAACAAAAGGATATTACTTCTATAATCAAGGAGAAGGCAAAGTGTTTGTCGCCCGGCATGGTGTCTTCTTAGAGAAAGAGTTTCTCTCAAGAAGGGATAGTGGGAGCATGGTGCAACTTGAAGAAATTCGGGAAACACCTGAAAACGTTTCAGCTCCTACAGAACCACAACAGGATGAACAAACTGTTGAAGAACCTGTTGTGGACACACCGGCACCACGTAGGTCAGAGAGGTCACGTCGTGCACCTGAAAGGTACATGTTCTTGACTACTCAACAACGGGACATATTGTTGTTAGACAACGATGAGCCTAAGACCTTTGAAGAAGCGATGGTGGGACCAGACTCTGAGAAATGGCTTGAAGCCATGAGATCCGAAATTGAATCCATGCACAGTAATCATGTTTGGAACTTGGTTGATCCACCTGATGGTGTTAAAACCATTGAGTGCAAATGGATTTTCAAGAAAAAGATAGACATAGATGGAAATGTTCACATCTATAAAGCGCGATTGGTGGCCAAAGGTTTCAAACAAATTCAAGGTGTTGATTATGATGAAACTTTTTCGCCCGTCGCAATGATAAAGTCTATTCGGATCATTCTAGCGATTGCTGCATATTTCGACTATGAAATATGGCAAATGGATGTCAAAACAGCTTTCCTTAATGGAAATCTGAGTGAGGATGTGTACATGACACAGCCCACGGGTTTTGTCGATCCGCAATCAGCTGGAAAGATATGCAAGCTGCAAAGATCCATTTATGGATTAAAGCAGGCATCTCGGAGTTGGAACATTCGTTTTGATGAAGTAATCAAAGGGTTTGGTTTCATCAAGAACGAAGAAGAGCCTTGTGTTTACAAAAAGGCTAGTGGGAGCGCACTCGTGTTTCTGGTCTTATATGTGGATGACATATTACTGATCGGAAATGACATTCCTATGCTCGAATCTGTTAAGTCTTCATTGAAAAATAGTTTCTCTATGAAAGACTTAGGAGAGGCGGCATATATTCTGGGCATCAAGATCTATAGGGATAGATCAAGAAGGCTAATTGGATTAAGCCAAGATACGTACATTGATAAGGTGTTGAAAAGGTTCAACATGCAGGATTCCAAGAAAGGCTTCCTACCTATGTCACATGGTATACATCTTAGCAAGAGTCAGTGTCCTAGTACACCTGATGAGCGGGATAAAATGAATGCGATTCCATATGCTTCGGCTATGGGATCCATTATGTATGCCATGCTTTGTACACGTCCAGATGTCTCGTATGCTTTAAGTGCTACAAGTAGATACCAGTCAGATCCAGGTGAAAGTCACTGGATTGCCGTAAAGAACATCTTGAAGTACTTGAGAAGAACTAAAGATGTGTTCCTCGTCTATGGGGGTGAGGAAGAGCTCGTTGTAAATGGTTACACCGATGCTAGCTTCCAAACTGACAAAGATGATTTTAGATCGCAATCTGGATTTGTGTTCTGCCTGAATGGCGGTGCGGTGAGCTGGAAGAGTTCCAAGCAGGAGACGGTTGCTGATTCTACAACAGAGGCCGAGTACATAGCAGCTTCTGAAGCTGCTAAAGAGGCTGTTTGGATCAAGAAATTTGTTTCTGAGCTTGGTGTGGTGGCTAGTGCCTCCAGCCCAATGGACCTCTACTGTGACAATAGTGGGGCCATTGCGCAAGCCAAGGAGCCTAGATCGCACCAGAAGTCCAAGCACATTCTACGGCGATTTCATCTCATCCGCGAGATTGTGGAGAGAGGCGATGTGAAGATATGCAAAGTACAAACGGATTTGAACATTGCAGATCCGTTGACAAAGCCGCTTCCCCAGCCAAAGCATGAGGCTCACACTAGGGCAATGGGTATTAGATACCTACATGGTTGACTCTAGTGCAAGTGGGAGACTGTTGGTGATATGCCCTAGAGGCAACATGGAGATGTTGAATATATCACATACTATGTTTATGATACATTGCTTTGTTCCTTGAAATAGACATTATCATTATTGATCAATGAGTATGTGACTTATTCATGAGACTCTTAATGCCAAAATGTTGCTATTTCTAAATGATCCCTGATCATATATCATATGAGGAACATATATGATTCAAAGATCAGCATATGTATTGATTGATGATCATGTCTCATGGATCATGGTATGGAGATACCAAATCAATAATATGGACATGTGTTAGTGAACATATGTTGGATAGACCCGCCATGAGACACTGCAGAGATTCCATGTGTCATTAGTTGGTCTCAAGTAGTGTTTATGTAGAATCGTTAGACTTGAGATCATCATGGTTCCCAACATGCGTAGTAGCCTATTTTGGGACTACTAACCACTACTCCGTAACTGGGTAGTCATAAAAGTAGTCTTCGGGTTTGCTATGAAACATGTAGTGGGATGTGAATGATCAAGATAGAATTTGCCCCTCCTTATGGGAGAGATATCTCTGGGCCCCTCGATGTAATGGATTATGAAAGTGCATGGCCATGCCAATGTGATTGAGGAGTCAATCACAAGTTTATAATCCATCACGGAATCGAGAGAGTGATTGAGCCATTAAGAGGATGACACAGGTCTCGCCTTGAGCTTAATCTATATCGTGAGGCAAAAGGATTCGTACATGAGAACATTACAGGTTCAGCCGATATGATCTTTACGTATACTTTGGGGTTAATATGTCTTGCTAGAGGCCGCTATTAACAGGGTGACCGGAAAGGTGTTTCCGGGTCGCGACCAAGTATACGTGAACCTACAGGGTCGCACACTTAACGGGTTGGAACACTAATTCGAATGTGATTCGGATGTGGGCTCAATTCGGATAGAGATCCGGATAGACTCCTATTGGGCCTCGGTCCACGAGGCCCAAGTGAGGAGGTCTATATATTTGGAGGCGGGGGGGCTGAGGGATGCACGCATATGTTCCTCCCGAACAAAACCCTAGCCGCCACCTCCCGAGCCAAACCCTAGCCGCTCGCGAGTGCTGGTACACTCGCGATCGGAGTTCCAGCCCCGGACGTGTGGATACCGGTGGAGGCGCTGCTCGTTGCGGCGTTGATCGGCATCAACAAACTACAGATTGGATCTGCTCGTGGTGTGGTTGATCGCGTGGAGGAGACGATCTGTTCGGGACGATCGGCTACTTCCACTACTACCTCGACGCGCGTGGTTGGATCGGCTTCTCCAACTCTTCTTCCGCTGCGCTGCGCGTCTAGTGGTAACGATCTATGATCCCTTCTTAGCATGATGTCCTGGTGTGCGCGGTAGAAATTTTTTATTTTCTGCTATCGTAGCCTACGCGCGTTCCTTCAGTGGAGGTGACCACATGTTTATGATGAGTAATTGACAAGTATGTTGCAAAGATTGAGTTTGGTTTGAGTGATTTGTGCCAGGTTGGCATTTGGCGTAGTCGGGTATGGTTGGACGGTCTTATTGCATATTCGTCTTCCCGATTGGTCGTTTGGGTGATTTCATGCTTCATTGATGCTATTTATGCTTTCATGTATCGAGCGGTGCTATGTGATGTGTTTCTTGTCTGTGATGGCTGCAGGACGTCGAGGCGGAGTCGTGGCGAGACACGAGGTGACCGGAGTAGACACAGGCGGTGTTGAGGTCAGAACGGTCGGAGGTGTCGAAGACGGCGGAGACTCGAGGTGGTTGCGAGGCTTGGACGACAAGGAATGTGGAAGCTTCCCGGATGGTGCAGAAGGGGCGAATTGGTAATTTCGCGAGGCTGCACAAGCGAGAGCGGGTTCCGTTTGGGTTCTAGCGGGCGTAACGGGTTGGAGACCCGTTAGCCGGAGCCTATATAAGGAGGGGATGTATTCTTATGGCTGTAGGGAATTCCATGGATTCAAGGGGCTTTTAGGGTTTGCTTAGTCAAAAGAAGCTTTGGAGAGTTGGTTTTGCTTTGAGGCTTTAGTTGGTATGGGTTGTTGAGAGCAAGTGAGGAGGCTTCATTGTGTGGTTGTTGTCTCCCGTAGCTCTCTGTGTCTTCTTCTCAAGCATGTAGTGTGTGTGCTCTTGAGGGTTGATGAGAGGGAGAGGAGATGGGTTGAGCCACCATGTAATCATTCCTCTATATTCAATCATGTATCGGGACTCCTCTGTGATCCTTGTGCTTGGGAATGAATTTATTTCAGTTCAGATGCTCCTGCCTCTTATGTTTTCCTTCGATGCTCTCTATGCTTGATTTTTGAGTTTTTGTGTTTTGGCTCATTTCTTGTTGTGAAGGGCCAAAATGGATTGCTCTATGTTGGGATGATGCCTCAAGATCATTTGATCAGTTAAAATCCCAGAAGCACATTCTTGATTCTAGATTTTGGCTTTTGGACTCCTCTGTTCATCCTTTCTTTTCTAGGGTTTTGTTGTGAATCTTGTTTCCCTTCATGTGATGGCATGAAACTTGGCATGATAAGTCATGTGGCTATTAAGTAGCTATCCTCAAAGTTTCATGATCAAAGATTCAAAGATTGGAGAGGAATTTGGGTTTTTGTTGCTGCTCTCTGTAGTTTTCAGATTTTGCCCCAAATCTGAAATTCTAGGTCATGAGTTGGATTTCTTTGGTCTTCTAGGTTCCTCTGGCGATTGTGGTCATTTCCTTGCTGTTCTTGACCAAAAGGATCAAGGAGAAACTCCGAATTGCTCTGGTGTTCGAAGTTTGAAAAACCTGCACTCTTGTTGTCTGGTTTTCGGGCCCTGCTGCTCTCTGAATTTGCTGGCCGGTCAGACCGGAAGAGAGAGGGTGGTCAGACCGCTCGGTTGCCTGCGGTCTGACCGGTGGCTAACCGGCGGTCCAACAGGCGTTATGAGTGCGGTCAGACCGCCCGGTCCTTTGCGGTCTGACCGCCCGTTCGTCTCTTGAGTGTTGTTTCTTCTGTTTTTGTTTGCTGCTGTTCTTTCTTGGTTTCTTTCCTGTTTTGGTTTAGTGTCTTGTCCAGAGGGCCTCTTAATCTACCTCATAGCTTTCCATAGCTATCGAAGGAGATTTTCTATTGTGGGAATTTTTTTAGATCGACATTCACCCCCCCTCTGTCGCCATTTCGGTCCAACAATTGGTATCAGAGCCGGTTAGCTCTTTTCTATAGATCTTAACTGGTCTCTAGAGCCATGGCGACAGACAAGTACTCGACCAAGCCCCCGGTCTTCGATGGGATCGACTATCCCTTCTGGAAGAGCCGGATGGAGACCTACATCCAGGCTCAGGGCTACGCCATCTGGCGTAAGGTCAAAGTACAGTATGTTGTTCCTGCCGATCAGAACATCAACGCTGGAAACATGCTTGATGTTGAGGCGAATACAAAGGCAAGGAACATCATAATCCAGGGGTTGAGCAGAAGCGAGTTTGATCGCATCTCTCATCTGTCGTCGGCCTTTGACATCTGGGAGACCCTCGATGCATACCATGAGGGCACCACCCAGATTAAGACGGTTCGACAGGACCAGTTCAAGCGAGATTACAACAGGTTTGAAATGCTCGCTGGCAAGTCCTTAGATGAGTGCTTTGTGCATTTTCACATACCCCGACTTGAACAACGCTCGCCAAATGCTTTCTGCTCTTGATTTGCGTGTTTGGGAGATGAAGGTGACCACGATTAAAGACACGACCGACCTCTCGACCCTGACTCTTGACGCGTTGTACTCATGCCTCAAGACTCACGAGATTGACATAGTCTCTCGTAGGTCGAAGTCGCAGTCGATGGCCTTAGTCACCGATCCCGCTTCTGGATCTTCTTCCGAGTCGCTTTGTGGTTTCTCTCTTGCTGCTCTCTTTGACATAACTGATGATCAGTTAGAGCAGCTTGCAGATGAGCAGTTAGCCCTCTTAGATAGAAAGTTTTCTCATGCTTACAAGAAAAGGAGGGACAGAAAGAGAGGACATGTGATCTGCTTCGAGTGTGGTGACCCCAACCACATTCGGGCAAACTGTCCCAAGTTGGAGAAGGGCAATGGTGACTTCGGCGGTGTGAGCAAGAACGACTACATCGACAAGAACCGCAATAAGAAGCCTCTTGCTCACGCTCAAGGCAAGAAGAAGTTCCGCGACCTTGGCAAAGCCAAGAAGCTTTTCCACCGCGTCCTCACCGCCTTCGATGACCTCGACCTCAGCGAGGTGGAGGGGTGGAGCGACGACGATGGGACGGACGAGCAAGATCCCAAGGGTGGCGACGACTTCTCCGGCATGTGCTTCATGGTCCTTGAGGGTAAGATCAGCGACAACGAGCTGTACTCCGACTCCGACGAGGTATACCCTTCATACGACCAGCTTAATAATGCTTTTCTTAAGCTAGGCAAATTCCATGCTAGATCTAGAGCTAGGGTTAGCGAGTTGGAGAAGGAAGTAGAGAGCTTATCACGGGAGCTTACTTCACTTAGATCTGCTCCCTCCCGTGACGATTGTGATGTATGTACTGCTTTGCTGGATGACATAGAGAAGTTAAGGACCTTACATGATAGTGTGTCCTCTGAGCTCGACATGATTAAGGTGGAGAATATTAGTCTTCTTGCTGAACTTGAGATGAGTAGGGTAGTTCCTCTTTCATCTACTACTGTTGATACTATATCTTGCACCTCATGTGAGGATAAGGACAATGCTTTTAGAGGTTTGTATACCATGCTTCTCGATCTGCCCGAGACTTGTGAAAATTGCAATAATTTGAAGATGAACCTAAAACGGGCAGATCATAAAATTGCTGAATTACAAGCTTTTCTTCTTGAGCCTATTGCTTCATGTGTGAATTGTCCTAAGCTTACTGCTGAACTTGAATCTATCTCCAAACAGTTTCAAGAACTAGTTGATGATAACAATAGATTGGCTCAATTTGCTTCTAAGGATCATGTTAGCTCACCGTGCATTAATTGTAACAAGCTAAAATCTGATTTGATTGCATTGGATGAAAAATGTGTGAAGCTAACTAAGGACCTTCTAGAGAAGCCACCTTCTGTTTGTAATGTGTGTGCTGCTGAGGGGGAGAAGCCCAAGGGTAAGGTAGAGACACCTAGCGACATGAACCAATTGGCTAGCAGTAGGACTATCCATTCTGAGTTGGCTGTGCGTGTACAAGCCATTCGTTCCTCTGCTGTTGGTTCTTCTTCTTCTACTCCCTTACCTTCTACTGTTCTTTCTTCCCCCAACTCTTCTTGCACCTCTCTCTTTCGGGAGTGTCAGATTTGTAGGAGGCAAGAAGAAGCTTAATCTTATTCTAGACCAATATAAGATTTGCAGATTTAATCAGGGTCTAGGATATGATTTCTATGAGGACTTGAGGAAGCATCCACTTGCCATGTTTAGACCCATAGCCGCAGGTGTGATCGAGATTGAGTCCAGGACCGAGAAAGTCCAATTTAAGTCAGCGGGCTTTGTCCAAGGGATTTCTGACAGCAAGGTGAGTCCACCTGCAGCTTCGGCCTCTCAGAAGGTGAAGCCTCATCATGCTACTTCTACCTCTCAGAAGTTGAAGTATCATTGCACTTTTTGTCAGAAGGATGGACACTTGATCGATCAATGCTTCAGGCGCGCCAAGATCGCGCGTAGAGATCGTGTTGAGGCTCTTAGGCGTATTCAGGGTCAGCCCCAGACCTTGAGTGCACCTAAGACCAACACGAGGTCTAGGTTTGCTTCAGGTGTTTCTGATGAGTTTGGGCAGCATCGAGGACTTGGTTTTTTCGAGTTTTCTGGTTTTCGTCCTCATGCTCCCTTTGGTCGTGACTTTCGCCGTTCTGAGGGTAGATCTCGTTTCCCCCGTCAAGATGGCTACCTGCGGTGAGATCAACATGTTGCCGGTGCTCCGACTCGCTCTCCCGTAGCAGTCGGACCCAGCAACAACTTCAGGTCTGCTCACAGACCTTCTGCTTCCTTGAGCGACAGAGAGCGTAGGGTAGTTAGAGGTCAGTCGTGTTTGACTACTTCTGCTGCTCGACGTGTTACTCAGTATTGGGTGCCAAAATCACTCTTGATTTATCCTAGTACTGAGCCTTTACTCTCTATTTGACTCAGGTTCACCGGGCTGGGAAGAGAAAGGTTTGGCTTGTAGACTCCGGTTGTTCTCGTCATATGACTGGAGACTCCCGTTGGTTCTCTTCCCTAGTCCGCGCTCCAGGTGATGAGACGATCACCTTTGGAGATGCTTCGTCTGGGCGCGCCATCGCCAAAGGTACAGTGCGTGTTAATGAGTTGTTTATTTTAAAAAATGTTGCCTTGGTTAGTAAGCTGCGATATAATTTGCTTTATGTTTCTCAGCTTACCGATGACGGCTTTGAGGTGAGCTTTAAGAAAAACGCTTGCAAAATTCTTGATTCTTCGGGTAGTCTGGTTTTCGGGATTTCTCGTTATGGGAGGATCTTTCGTGCTGATTTTTCTGAGTCTTCTGGTGATCCTCTCCGGTGTTTAGTCGCTTCAGAGTCCCGTGATCTTACCTTCTGGCATAGGAGACTTCGTCATATTGGATTTGACCATTTGGCCCGAGTTAGCGGCCACGATCTCATTTGTGGTCTGCCGAAACTCAAGATGGTCAAAGATATTGTTTGTGCTCCGTGCTGGCACGGTAAGATGGTTGCCGCTTCTCACCCTCCTGTCACAGTGACTATGACCGATGCACCAGGACAGCTGCTCCACATGGACATAGTTGGACCAGCTCGAGTGAAGTTAGCAGGAGGGAAGTGGTATGTCCTTGTCGTGGTCGATGACTGCTCGAGGTTTTCTTGGGTGTTTTTCTTAGCCACGAAGGACGAGACGTTTACACATTTTCGAGGTCTTTTCAGAAGGCTTTCTGTTGAGCTCCCGGGTGCCTTACGAGCGATCCGTAGTGACATTGGCACGGAGTTCAAGAATTCCTACTTCGAGGGGTTCTGTGATGAGACAGGTGTAGAGCACCAGTTCTCTTCTCCGCACGTCCCACAGCAAAATGGCGTCGTGGAGAGGAAGAACCGTACCTTGGTCGAGATAGCCAGGACAATGCTCAATGAGTACTCTACACCGCGGAAGTTTTGGGCTGAGGCTATAGCTACCGCGTGCCATGTTTCAAATCGAGTTTTTCTTCGGGCACACTTGCACCGCACTTCTTATGAGTTGAGATATGGGCAAAAGCCCAGTGTATCTCATTTTCGTGTGTTTGGTTACAAGTGCTTTATTCTGAAGTTTGGGAACCTAGACAAGTTCGAGTCACGTTCTTGTGATGGGATCTTTCTAGGTTACTCGACTTCATCGTGGGCTTATCAGGTTTGGAACTGCGAGTCTAGCAAAATGGTAGAGACCTGTGAGGTGACCTTTGACGAGGCCAGTCCGGGGACTAGGCCCGATATCTCAGGTTCTTTAGAGCAGTCCGAGCCCATCTTTGTGGATGATTAGGAGGATGGAGATGAGGGTTGTCTACCCGATCCAGTTCCTCATCCTTCACCTCAGGTGCCTTCCTCCACTGCACCTCCAGGCGATCAGCCCATGCCTTCTGCTTCTTCTGGAGCTAGTGGTTCTGTTCCTACCTCTTCAGCTCATGAGGTAGAGGCCACTTCTTCTTCTCATCCAGGACCTCCCCGACACATCCAAAAAGACCATCCTTCTGAGCAGATTATTGGAGACCTTTTTGAGCAAGTCACCCGCTCAAGATCCGGCATGTCTCATTTCTGTCTCCATTCTAACTTTGTTGCCTCCTTTGAGCCCAAGGATGTTTGTCATGCTCTTTCTGATGAGTCTTGAGTCAATGCCATGCATGAGGAGTTAGAAAATTTTGAGAGAAACAAGGTCTGGTCGCTTGTTGAGCCCCCTCGAGGTCACAATGTCATTGGGACTAAGTGGGTGTTCAAGAACAAGCAGAGTGAGGATGGGGTTGTCAATCGGAACAAGGCTAGACTGGTAGCTCAGGGGTTCTCCCAGGTTGAGGGTCTAGATTGCAAGGAGACCTTTGCCCTTGTAGCTAGACTTGAAGCCATTAGAATCCTGCTTGCTTTTGCGGCTTCTAAGGGTTTCAAGCTTTACTAGATGGATGTCAAGAGTGCCTTCCTCAATGGCTTTATTGAGGAAGAAGTCTATGTGAGACAGCCTCCAGGTTTCAAGAACCCCAAATACCCAAACCATGTCTTCAAGCTTTCCAAAGCATTGTATGGACTTAAGCAGGCCCCTAGAGCTTGGTATGAGAGGCTTAAGTCCTATTTGTTGAGTCATGGTTTCGAGATGGGTAAGGTGGATAAGACCTTGTTCATTCGCCGGTATGGCACCGACCTCTTGCTCGTCCAGATTTATGTGGATGACATCATCTTTGGCGGCTCTTCTCATGCTCTCGTTTCAAAGTTCTCGGATGTCATGAGCACCGAGTTTGAGATGAGCATGATGGGTGAGTTGACCTTCTTCCTTGGCTTCCAGATCAAGCAGACTCGGGAGGGTACTTTCTTGCATCAGGGCAAGTACACTCGCGACCTCCTGAGACGCTTTGACATGAGTGATGGTAACCTCGTGTCAACTCCCATGGCATCTTCCGCCACACTTGACCCAGATGAAGACGGCGAGCCAGTTGATCAGAAAGAGTATCGGAGCATGATTGGCTTCCTCTTGTACCTCACTGCCTCGAGACCGGATATACACTTTGCTGTGTGTCTTTGTGCTCGGTTTTAGGCTTCTCCTCGCGTATCTCACCACCAGGCGGTGAAGCGCATTCTTCGATACCTTCGAGCTACCATTGACTATAGTATCTAGTACTCTTCCTCGTCCTGTCTTTCCTTGAGAGCCTACTCGGATGCAGACTTTGCTGGCTGTAGGATAGATAGGAAGAGCACTTCTAGCACCTGCCAATTCATTGGCACTTCTCTAGTTTCCTGGTCCTCGAGTAAGCAGTCCGGTGTTGCACAGTCCACCGCAGAGGCCGAGTACGTTGCTGCCGCCAGTTGCTGCAGCCAGGTACTTTGGATGGTCTCTACCCTGTGGAACTTTGGGTTAGTTATCGACAGTGTTCCACTCTTTTGTGATAACACTTCTGCGATTAACAATGCTAAGAACCCAGTGTAGCATTCTCGGACCAAGGACATTGATATCCGATATCACTTCCTTCGAGACCATGTAGAGAAGGGTGACATAGTGCTCCAGTTTGTGGAGAGTGACCACCAGATAGCTGATATCTAGCTCTAGGTTTTCAGCTCTACGGGGAGAGCTTGAGGTGGTTTGTCCTTATGGACTGTTGTGAGGGGGAGCTTTGTGCTTTACTACTTTATTATATTGATTATACTCTTACTCCTTTCGGCTGCATTGCATATGGGTGCATTGGGTTAGTCCTCCTAGCATAGATTAGAGTGCTTCTCTTGTCTAGCTGTTTATACTTCTTACTCTTATCTTGTGATTCTAGGATGATGTTTATTAGATGTTTCTCTTCTCACTAGGTTGAGCTCACTCACTGCTTATAGGTTCTAGCGAGGGTCGGGCCACCCTCGGGTAGACAGGGTACGTGTTTGCTCCTTAGTGTGTTAGATGATCAGTTGATAGTCTTAGAGTCATATGGGGTAGATGGGAGTCAGTCTGAGCCACAGTATCCTCTATATCTTATCTATGCTTTAAGGACTGCCCTTTTCTGCTTTTCTTGCCAGCTTCTCGTTTTTATTGCTTTGGTTCAGGGGGAGTTCTTTTGGGAGCTTCTAGATCTTAATATTGATATAACTCAACTTGAACTAAAAGTTGCATCACATGTTGAGGGGGAGCTAGATTTTCTTGCATATCATTCTACATTGAAATAACTACATGGAGCCTTGATTATTATCCTTTCAGGACATGATTACAATGCATTACATCTTGCCATGACTTGTGCTTATTTGCTAGATTTATCATGACTTTATATGTGTAGTCAAGTCTTTGCCATGATGAGTTAATTAAAAATGCTCAACTTGAATTAATTCATGTCATGTTAATTTTTGAGACTAGTCTGCCGTTAGTTATCCAATTATGATTCATGCCATGTCAAATAGGCTGCGTTGAGCTTTGAATCTTTGTTGAGCTTTAGATTGAGCTATTCTAGTTTCTTGATGACACATGAGTTAGTACAAAGTCTTATGTTCATGAAAATGCAAAAAGATCTCTTTTGTGCAAAAAAAAACTGATCTCACCAATTCTTTCTCATGAGACAGCTTGCAATTGCACAAGGCATGAACTCAGGGGGAGTTTTGGATGACCAAGATCATCTTCTTAAGCTTCTTGCTTGGAGTGGTCGCATAAGGCTTGAGATCTAGCACATGACTAAAACAAAAATCTGGTTGGAAACAATCATGAGTTTTCTAAAGAAAAACATGTCAATTGTGCTCACATTGCCAAAAATTACAAGACTTACAAGTACATGAAAAAATGTCTCATACTTGAACTTGTAGCACTCTAAATTGACTCAATACTAGCTTCTTGGTTCCACTTAGCTTATTGACATGGCCTGCATCATCTTTGGATACCTTTAGCTAGACTAGAATCATGGTTGACTTGACATGCTAAGAAATTCGATCAAATTTCAGATTATGACTTATTTGGCTTAGCTTGTCTCTACATACATTACCATGATCTTGATAACATGTTATGGCTTGATGTAATTCTCATATAGTCATTTTGGATAATTCTCATGGCTCTACATGCTTAGAATAAACCTACTTCAACCATTTCATCCTTCATCATTATGCCTTATTCTCTCTTTTACTTCCTTGATGTGTTTATTGCCAAAAGGGGGAGAATAGCGGAGAAAACGCCAATGTGGGAACCTTCTTGAGCTTTGGAGAACAATTTGCTCTTTCTTTTGGAGCTCTAGTGTTCCTTCGTCGACATGGTCATAGCTTTGATTTCTCTTGGACCATGTTTGACTCTTGTCTCTTTTCAAACTCAACTTTGTGCTTTTTCTGGGTTTGTCAATATACTCATCAAGGGGGAGATTGAGAGACCATGTGGAGGTGACCACATGTTTATGATGAGTAATTAACAAGTATGTTGCAAAGATTG
Organism: Dendrocalamus latiflorus; assembly: GCA_017311315.1. NCBI lineage: Eukaryota > Viridiplantae > Streptophyta > Magnoliopsida > Poales > Poaceae > Dendrocalamus > Dendrocalamus latiflorus. The sequence continues at coordinate 10,201,616 of CM029625.1, read as the reverse complement.
AGTTTGGTTTGAGTGATTTGTGCCAAGTCGGCATTTGGCGTAGTCGGGTATGGTTGGATGGTCTTATTGCATATTCGTCTTCCCGATTGGTCGTTTGGGCGATTTCATGCTTCATTGATGCTATTTATGCTTTCATGTATCGAGCGGTGCTTTGTGATGTGTTTCTTGTCTGTGATGGCTGCAGGACGTCGAGGCGGAGTCGTGGCGAGACACGAGGTGACCGGACTAAACACAGGCGGTGTTGAGGTCAGAACGATCGGAGGTGTCGAAGACGGCGGGGACTCAAGGTGGTTGTGAGGCTTGGACGACAAGGAACGTGGAAGCTTCCCGGAAGGTGCAGGAGGGGCAAATTGCTAATTTCGCGAGGCTGCACAAGCGGGAGCGAGTTCCGTTCGGGTTCTAGCGGGCGTAACGGGTTGAAGACCCATTAGCCGGAGCCTATATAAGGAGGGGATGTCTCCTTATGGCTGTAGGGGATTCCATGTATTCAAGGGGCTTTTAGGGCTTGCGTAGTCAAAAGAAGCTTTGGAGAGTTGGTTTTACTTTGAGGCTTTAGATGGTATGGGTTGTTGAGAGTAGGTGAGGTGGCTTCGTTGTGTGGTTGTTGTCTCCCGTAGCTCTCTGTGTCTTCTTCTCAAGCATGTAGTGTGTGTGCTCTTCAGGGTTGAGGAGAGGGAGAGGAGATGGGTTGAGCCACCATGTAATCATTCCTCTATATTCAATCATGTATCGGGACTCCTCTGTGATCCTTGTGCTTGGGAATGAATTTATTTCAGTTCAGATGCTCCTGCCTCTTATGTTTTGCTTCGATGCTCTCTATGCTTGATTTTTGAGTTTTTGTGTTTTGGCTCATTTCTTGTTGTGAAGGGCCAAAATGGATTGCTCTATGTTGGGATGATGCCTCAAGATCATTTGATCAGTTAAAATCCCAGAAGCACATTCTTGATTCTAGATTTTGGCTTTTGGACTCCTCTGTTCATCCTTTCTTTTCTAGGGTTTTGTTGTGAATCTTGTTTCCCTTCATGTGATGGCATGAAACTTGGCATGATAAGTCATGTGGCTATTAAGTAGCTATCCTCAAAGTTTCATGATCAAAGATTCAAAGATTGGAGGGGAATTTGGGTTTTTGTTGCTGCTCTCTGTAGTTTTCAGATTTTGCCCCAAATCTGAAATTCTAGGTCATGAGTTGGATTTCTTTGGTCTTCTAGGTTCCTCTGGCTATTGTGGTCATTTCCTTGCTGTTCCTGACCAAAAGGATCATGGAGAAACTCCGAATTGCTCTGGTGTTCGAAGTTTGAAAAACCTGCACTCTTGTTGTCTGGTTTTCGGGCCCTGCTGCTCTCTGAATTTGCTGGCCGGTCAGACTGGAAGAGAGAGGGTGGTCAGACCGCTCGGTTGCCTACGGTCTGATCGGTGGCTAACCACCGGTCCAACCAGCGTTATGAGTGCGGTCAGACCGCCCGGTCCTTTGCGGTCTGACCGCCCGTTTGTCTCTTGAGTGTTGTTTCTTCTGTTTTTGTTTGCTGCTATTCTTTCTTGGTTTCTTTCCTGTTTTGGTTTAGTGTCTTGTCCAGAGGGCCTCTTAATCTACCTCATAGCTTTCCATAGCTATCGAAGGAGATTTTCTATTGTGGGAATTTTTTTAGATCGATATTCACCTCCGCTCTGTCGCCATTTCGGTCCAACACTCAATTTAGAAGTAGTAGAGGAAGGATTTCTAACTACTTTGGAGGTTCAACCAACTTTAGAGGACCAGATCAAGTCAGCGCAAAAAGAGGACAAGTATGTCAAGGAAATCAAAGATAATATGAAGAAAGGTAAAGCACCAGGATTTTCAGAAGATGAAGAAGGTATCCTTTGGTTTGGGAAAAGAATTCTTGTACCCGAGAAGAAAGAAATAAAGGAGTTAATTTTGAAGGAAGCTCATGAATCCGGATATTCAATTCACCTTGAAAGTACTAAGATGTACCAAGATTTCAAAGAAAGGTATTGGTGGTCAAGTATGAAAAGAGAAATTGCGGAGTATGTAGCTTTGTGTGATGTGTGCCAGCGGATTAAAGCTGAACATCAGAGACTTGCTGGACTTTTGCAACCTTTGCGGATACCTGAGTGGAAATGGGAAGAAATTGGTATGGATTTTATAACTGGATTGCCGAGAACAAAATCAGGGTATGATTCAATTTGGGTTATTGTAGATCATCTGACAAAAGTCGCGCATTTCATTCTAGTAAAGACCACGTACTCGGGAGATAGACTCGCAGAGCTATATATGTTAAGAATCGTGTGTTTGCATGGAGTTCCAAAGAAGATTGTGTCAGATCGAGGATCTCAATTTACTTCAAGATTTTGGTAGAAGCTACATGGATTTTTGGGCACAAATCTAAGTTTCAGCACAGCATATCATCAACAGACAGATGGACAAACGGAAAGAGTAAATCAAATTTTGGAAGACATGTTGAGAGCTTGTGTCTTAGTGAATAAGACTAATTGGGATCAAAGTTTGCCCTATGCAGAATTTTCCTATAATAACAGTTATCAGTCCAGCTTGCAAATGTCTCCGTTTGAGGACACTGTTGTATTGGAATGAAACAGGAGAAGGGCAAGTGTTAAAAACAGCACAAACAAGACAGAAAAGCTATGCGAACAATCGTCGAAGAGCGTTAGAATTTATACCTGGAGATCATGTGTATTTGAAAGTTTCGCCTCTCAAGGGAATGCGTCGTTTCGGAGTCAGTGGGAAGCTTGCCCCTAGATTCATGGAACCATTTCCTGTCCTAGCAAAAAGGGGAGAAATTGCTTACCAGTTAAAGCTTCCGCCTCAGTTGTCAAATGTGCACGACATCTTCCATGTGTCTCAGTTAAGAAAGTGTATTAGAGTGCCAGAAGAAGAGATGCCACTAGATGAAGTGAATTTGAAAGAGGATTTAACATATCCAGAGTATCCAGTCAAAATTTTGGATGAAGCAGAGCGTCATACAAGAAACAAGATCATCAAATTCTGTAAAGTGCAGTGGAGCAATCATTCCGAATCAGAAGCAACTTGGGAGCGTGAAGAAGATCTAAGAGCAGAGTTCCCTAGCCTTTTTCCTAGTCCGTCCGAATCTCGGGGGCGAGATTCTTTCTAAGGGGGGTAGGTTTGTAACATCCCAAAAATTCACTTTCTGAAAAAAATTTAATTTCAAATTAATTATTTAAACTTTATTTGGATTTATCTACATTTTATTTAAAAATCTAAATCAAGAAAATGTATTTCAAATATTTTATTAAAGCCAAAAAAGTTCATTTTATTTTTCCCAACCTTCCCTGAATTTATAAATAATTTTTGAGAATTTTCTGGAATTAAAAATCAATTTTAGAAGTTAAAAAGTATTTTATAAAAATGTTAAAGGCAAATTTGAAATTAAAAATATTTTTCCTAAGTCTAAAATAGCTCCAGGAATATTCTATGAATTTTCTGGAATTTTTAGACATTAATTATTATTTTCTAAGTATTTTTAATGTTTCTAGTATTTTCTGAAAAGTAATCCGAAAATAGAAAACAATTTAATCCCAGGCTGCCACATGTCGCTCTCAGATTGAATCCATCTCTTTCTTTGATTTAATCCTAGCCATCCATAGCCACTTACCCCTTCATTTAAATCCAACGGCATTGATTTATTCCCTCGCCACGTGTCATCAATCCGACGGCCCATACCCCTTCATCTCTCCCTCTCTCACCAACGCGCGGGCCCCACCCGTCATATCCTTCTTCTACCTCCCCTTTCTTCTTCCTCTAGCTCTCTCTCTCCTCCTCCTCCATTGATGCTGCACCAAACCTCTTAAATCCGGTCGTTCCTTCCTCATTAACTCCCGTTTAAGTGTGTGTTTGAATGTCCTAATCACACCCCACTAACCACCAGCCGTTTCCCATCTTTACTCCCCACTACACCGCCACCCACCGCCATTACCTTGCCTTCATTCCGGCGAGCCAAACCGCCGGCCTCTCCCCTTCCTCCCGGCTATAAAAACCCTTCCCCCGAGCCGGCCATCTCTCCTTTCTCCTTCCCCGTGCGCCCAAGCTTCTTTTTCTCCTCTCTACCGCGCTCTAGCCTCACCGCACCGCATTCTCTCTCTGCTCCACCGAGCCGTGCTCCGGCGAGCAATTCCCGGCGTCCCGGACCGTTTCGGCCCTCGTCGCCGCCTTCTCCGCCACCCCGAGCACCGGCGACCACCCGCCGCACCTCGGCCGAGCTCCTCGCTCCCTCCCTCGCCGCCGCGCCGAACGCCATCGCTGCCGCCCTCTTTTCCCTCGCCGCGGCTCCCCTCCGGCCACCTCGAGCCCCGCTGCTGGTAAGCGCCGCCGCCTCCTCTCTCTCCGCCGCCTCCCGCCGGGCGCCCGTTCCGGTTGGGCCACGTTGGTCGGCCCGCACCGCGTGGCCTCCACGTGTGCGCCACGTCGGCCGTGCGTGCCACCTCGGCAAGGCTCGCGGTGCGTGGACCCGGTCCACGGTAGACCGGGCCCACATGTCCGAATTTTCAAATTTCAAATTTTGCTGACGTCATAATTATGATTTTTCAATATAAAAATAAACCAGCAAAATAGTTTTTTCTTTTTCTTCTAATTTAATCTTCCAGGAGCCATAAATTTCTCATTTTAACTCCAATTGAACCGTTCAAATTTCTAAACTTTTCTAAAATCATAAACTACTCAAAATATAGACTCTTTTTGAATTTTATTTGAATTTATGTGTATTTATTTGTTTTGTTTGCTTTGTCTTTTCGCGCGTAGAACCCGTCGTCACCGAAGACTTCTCCGCTTTGCAGCAAGAAGATCCAGACATCGTGCAAGAAGGCAAGTCTCCTTTGAACATTTTGAACCTATATTTGAGAAATGCTTTTACTTAATTTAAATATACTTGCATTGCTATTTACATAGAACATTAGTCTCTATCTTAAGGTATTAGATAATCCGATCTTGTTATGCCCTTGATTGATGTTGAATGCCATGTACCTTTGTAACCCTAGGATCACCTTTGTCTCAATAATGAGAGTATTATAATTTTTTGTTAATATTAAAACAGTAGTAAAATGCTTAGTCATGCTATTGACTTTTGTAACCTTGGAAATGGGAAATTATATTTCATTAAACTACTCTTTGTATACGGAGATTAGTGGCGATTGGTGTTGCCACTGTTCTTTTAAAATAAATTAAAATGTGAAAATTGTTTTAGACCAGGGCGGATGGTTAGATTGGATTGGTGCGGCTAGCACGAGATTTTGTAAAGTGTATGTTCCGCCCTAGTCGATTAAGGACCGACTCTTGTGATTGTCCAGACTGAGCATTACCGTGCAACTCCAAGTCTATATGGGTACGACCTAGCTGATTAACTTACGATAGTCTAGTTTAGGTGCCACCAGTGGAAAGTGGTTGCTAGGGATTTACTGGTTATTCACAGTGAGGGACAGGGATTTACTGTACTCATATGGCGCAACAGGGGGCTTCTGACTGTGTGGATTTAACCCTTCAGCGGTGAAACCTCAACGGGTGGTGTCTAGCTAGATTAGAGTGGGGTAAAGGCTTTGTGATATTTTATCTAGGTCTCATGCCAAAAGAAGCATGGTGACTGTTAGGATAATTTATCTCTTGGGGGTAAAGTTGTACATCCTCTGCAGAGTGTTAGACTATTCGAATAGCCATGCCCACGGTCAAGGGCGAGCAAGGAATGCATTCACATGGTAGATTTTTGGTTTTGGTTTTAATAACAAAGTTCTGGTATTACGAGAGTGGAGGGAACTCTCGGAAGGGTATCCTGGCGGTTGGAGCCAGTGTGGGTGGATGGAACCTGTAGTTTTGAACTTTAGCAGTTAGAGCTGGTTATTTAGTGTTGGTGGATAGAACCTTCACTATAAAATGTTTATTAGTTTCAGTTAAAATAATTATTTTAATAAACTAATGCCTTCGAAAATATTTAATAGCATTTGAAATAAAACCTTGCTTTGTGCAAAAGAACCATATAGCCTTCCTTTGTTAAGCCTTGCATCTACTGCATTTTTTTCCCAAGACTTGCGGAGTACTTTATGTACACACCTGCTGCACTAAAATCAACTCAGAGGAATATGAAGCTCAAGAAGGATACTACGATTACTTCACGGATGTATTCGACGAAGGATTCCCGGAGTACTAGGTTGCGCTTCCCTAGTCAATTGCCTGTGGCGTATTAATGGGTCTTCGTTGGATTCATCTTTTACTTCCGCTGTGTTTTGTGAGTGTGTGAGGTCTTGAAACCTCAGTTGTAATAAAGAGACCTTTCGGTCTATACTCTCTATTATTGTAATAAGCGTTGTTGGTAATGTAATCATCATTGTTTGACTGTGTGCACTAGCTTCGATCCGGGACTAGTGTTGTAATACACAAAGGGTCCGGATTTGGAAATCCGGGGTCCCGACACCACGGCGGCGCCCTTTCGGTCGACGGCGAGCTTCGCCACCAGGGCAAGGGAGCGGTGCATTCGGCCAGTGGGGTCCACCATCATGTTCAGGGAGCAGAGAAGAGTAAGTTAGCGAATGCAATCGAAGTTTAAAGGGGAAATGAGAGAAAGGGGCTCGGGAGTTCACCGGCGACGGAGGAGCTGATCGACGGCGATGCAGGGGCTCCGAACTCAATCAGCTGCTTGTGAAGTGTCTTGGGAGCTTGGGGAAGACAATGCCGGGGCTGGGTTGGCTTAAGAAGGCATGGAGAGGGCTGGCGTCGAGGGAGCAGGTTGGGGCAGCTCAGGGGAGTAATGGCGCGGCGTGGGTGGGGCTACGGAGCTGCAGGCGGCCTGGGGAAGCTGCGGGGGTGGGCGAGGAGTCGAATCCGAGCGTCGAAGCTGCGTCACCGCGAGTTAATGCGAGGGGTAGTGCGGAAGCAGGTGAACGGCAGTGACGGGCGCCGACGCAACGCGCGGAGGAGGGAGAAGCTGGGGTTGACGGGTGGGCCACGGGTGGCAGAGGGAAGGGCCGGGTCGGGCACAGCCGGGGACGGCCGGCGGCGGCAAGCCGGAGCGAAGCGTGGCGCGGCGAGGCTTGGCGCGCAGCGTAGGCGCGTGCGCGAGGGGAAGGCGGAAAAAGAGAAGGCGCCAACGGGGAGCGGAAAGCGGATGGCCGAGAGAGGAAAGCGCATTTCCGCCGGGACTTTCCAAAAAGGGAAAGGGCTTAAAAATCACTCAAAATTTCAGGAAAATTCATAGGAAAAATTTGGTTTGAAAATTTGGGGGATTTCATTGATATAGCGGTGATGACCATGATGCCACGGCACGAAGGGCATGCGGGTAATGCCATCTGAAAGCTAGCATCAGAGAGGATGCAAATGTACTTGCATGCATAGCCCAAACATGCATGTGTACTACTGCATGTCTCCCTTCTTCGCATCTGGCTGGGAGTTCGCGATGGACCCAGTGACCTTGGCAGCGGGTACGGCAGACCAGCAGCTCGGTAGGTAACAGTGATGTCCCTGGCGCGGCTTGCGGACAACACGCCAGACACAACAACCTAAACTGTAGGCATAGGAACGAAATTAGAACGAAATTGATTGGGTTCACCATTTCACCGTATATATAAGATATGTTTTTTTTTGTTTTTTGGTTTTTGACTTCTCCGAAAATCAAAAGGCTAAACGTCGAAACGGGGCAGCCTCTTGAAGCGGATTCACCAAACTACTTCACAAGCACAAAACTGTATGTGTCATCTGCATCGACATCTCTACCGTCCGCTGTCATGACCGGTGGCATAGCTATTCAAATAGATTTGAAATCTACTATGTAGAGGATATGCAGTTTTACCTAACCAACTCATTGTGTCAGCGTAGTTTCACTCAACAAGATAGAGTGCGACTGAGATGTTATAACGAGGCTTTTACAAATATCTTACTATAACAATAAACCATTATATGAGCTATCTCCTCAAGGTATGGAGGTCCTTTACCATGATCAAGAGAGCCCATAGTTGTGTAGATAAGCTTTACGCTACAACGTAAGAACCCCTTGGAACATGGAGATCCATTACCTTGCCCGCACAGCCTATTGTCTATCACTTGTAGTTTAAAGTTAGCTCATGACAAAATTATTTAGCCAAGTCATTCACATTCAGGAACTGATTCTCCTTGCAATTTACCAAGTGGTTGTTAAGTAGATGGAATGAAACGGGTGCCAGTTTGGCAAACTGGTGGTATTAAGGACGTGTAATTCAAGAAACTGCAGCGCCTAGGGAATGGGCAATTGCAGCTTTTTATTGCCTATATAATATAGTCTGTGTGTGGTTACCATGCTTTTATTTCAACTGTGCAATGACATTTCTTCCAGGTGAAATATTGCATTAGATTAGCTGCCTCATCTGTGTAAGTTAGCGGGTGAGAAGCAGCAATTATTTACTCTGCCAACTTTGCATCCTGTGGAAGGGTGGTTTTCCAGCCAAGTAGCCAACACAGCGTATATTATTAAGCCTTTATTTGTGAATCTAACCAATGCAAGCTAATCAAGCAAAGCAAGCTTCCTCTATCAACCGGGTGACGTATACGACTGCACATGCCTTATGTGTATAGCTCGTTGATGAGCCGACGGTATGTACTTGGGGATCATGAATGGAACTGAAATGGAGTAGTATTCAATTGGAACTTCAACATACAAGCCTGAGGAGGGATCTTAACTAGGAATTTTTGGTTTTTCATTAGACTGGTTAATCAGCGTTGGGCTTATTTATAATACATTTTCCGAAGACTAATTTGATCTGCCACACAATTTACTCATCGAGAAAATGAAACTGTAGTCATTAAGCTGATACACACTAACACAACTAATTAACTACGCATGATGATCCATCACAATCCCAATCTTTGTTTACAACAACGCAGCAAGAACTAAATCTGCACAAGGTTACTTTGTTGTACACAATGACAAATTGACAACATACATCATATCACCATCAAAATATATATAGTCCGTACATAATAACATATAAAACTTCGATCAGTTAGCCTTGGTACGTAGAGCGGTTCTTCTTACTAAGTTGTGGCTTGTGCGCTGCACAAGTAGCAATGTAGCTAGTATATGGCGGTATGTGCGACTTGAAAACTAGGACCTTAAATCTCCCTTGACATTTAACGCTCCCAAACAAAACATCATATAATGTGATGTTAGGAACTACGCCGTTAGCAAAACTTGTCCGGTACAAATCATAAAGCACAAACTCGGCATTGTTATCCATTCTGCAAAAACATATAGGATGTTTTTTCTTCACAAGATCATGTGGATGCTCACCAAATAAAGAGCGATTTCTTTGTGCACATACCCTAGTACATGTAAGAACCATGCACCAATGTTGAGCATTAACAGTGTTTCTTAGCAAGTCAGAGAAAAAATTTGCACCGTCGAACGATCCGTTCATCTCTCTTGCAATCTTCAGGGCGATTGATTCTAATTTTGGTTGATCCTGCGGATCTGTGCCCCCAAATGTAAGCACCTTGAAGAAATACCAGTATGCTTCTGGTGGTAGATCATTTAGTATAAGAGCTTGTGTAGTACCAAAATATGCAATTCTGTTGGATCTACTTGTGATTATGATTTTGGCGCCGCTTGCAAGGCAATCAGCAGAAGCCAAAGACAGCCTATTCCATGCAACCTCATCAGCTTCCCCTGATAATTCAATGATAACTAGCAATCTCTCATTTTCTTTCAAGGCGTTGTTTCGGTGGATGGTCACACATCCATCTTTTAGAGTGATTTGCTTGTCTTGAAGATCTTCCTCAGTAATGAGCAAAATTCGAGAAAAGTGGTTGCGCACTCTTTCGCTATTATAGACATGTGCAACAAGGGTGCTTTTTCCGACTCCATTTGTACCAATAATTGGTAAAACACCTACATTGCCCGTATTAGGAGGCTCTATTTGCATCAAGAAAGTCATGATCCTTTCCGTTTCCATTTGGCGACCAAACATGCACTTGTCAAGAAACAGGTGCATGCTGTATGGTTGCCGGTACAGCGGAGGATAGTTCTTCAGAAATGCAACAAACTCGCTCATATCAATGATCATGTTATTTAAGTTTTCGATCACTTGACGCAGTTCATTCACATTGCGCGTACCACCATTGGAGGAGAGGAAGAGACGCTTGGCAGGATTGAACTTGGAGAGGGCAAAAGATTGACTCACTTCATGATCTCTAGCCTTGTGTTCTTCACTGGCCTGGTTTCTGAAGTTGTCCAGGACGTAGTAGCCTCTGTACATCTCCTTCCTCAGTATGTTCAGTTGGTGCACCATTGCTTGGTTTCTGATATGCCGTTCTTCCGCCTCCTCGACGATGACCCGAACCCGTAGAAGCAGCCGGTTCAGGCTGTGTAGCCTCTCTTCCATTGTCGCCGTTGTGTCCTTCGAGTATTTGCCAATCAAGAAAGATGCAGATCTATTGGCAATTTCACCCATAATTGCAGTGAATATGATCTCCATTGAGAAATCTCGCCTTGTGAGAGATGTGGTGGTGCAATGAATCACGAAGAGCACAGATTGTAGTGTGTGATTTATGTAACGGAAGCGTAACAAGATCCGTCTAGCCTAGAGTTTATTATAGTCACGGTTTAAACAACAATGAATTTTGTTTTATGTAGAAGGTACCACATTGGATTAATCGTCACATATATATATAGTTTTGTACGCTAATGGTGATGGAAGTAACTTCCAAGGAGTTGAAGATAGCAGATGCGTCATAATAGCCTTCGATGTTGCTGACGATGCTCTCAAGTTGAGGATAAATTACTATGCTAGGTCCGTCCGGTTGCCAATTGCTTACAAAATGAATGACAAGGACTAAGTAAACTAGTCCTATACTTGATTGTTTTACATATGCGAGAGCAGCGTAGTTGGAATTGTATCCTCAACTGTTGTGTAGTAAGGGCATGCACAGTGCTACAGTGACGTGCCAGTACGTTACATCTAAGGATCGGAAATGTACTGCTCCGTCCGGCGTATTTTTTGAACGGTCTTATCCTATATTCTATAAATATAAAACGTATTTTATATTACAATGTAAAATTAGTGTGATGTTCTCTTATACCTCTAATAAATATACAGCTTTATTTGCTATTCTCTATATTCATGCATTGAATATAATGCTTAGAAATAATAATTAAGGGTAATTTAGCCATTTTCATTCTCTCCTTGGTTTATATGACAAGAAAAAATACATCTTATAAACTTGAATAGATGGAGTACATTTTGAATTAGAATTCGACCAGTAGCCCTTTCTTTATATACAGGAGGTTCCATACATCCTAAGAATAGGAAAGAACTAATCTGATCTATTAACCCACTGTAACACCCCTCTCATCTTTTGAGCCCAGAATGCTACCACCATTGCATACTTTTACCATTCTATCAATTACTAGAAAATTTTAAGCCAACACTAATTTATTTATGTTGCAGCGACCAGATACATTATAGCATTTTTAGCGATTACTCTAGTATACTAGTAGAATCTAAAATATACTGACAAAAGTTGGTATAAGGAGTGCTGCTGGTTTGTGAAATTATTCATGTGTTACTCCCACCCGTGCATGACGTCCTCAATGGTCACCTAAAAAACAACAAAGTAAGAGTGAGTCCAAAAACTCAACAAACAAAGCAAAACAGTAAATAACAGGTTTACAAATCTGTCCATAACCATCACAGTTTCATTAATCACTTGTTTCCATTTAATCTCTTCAAGTTTTTATCAACCATTCATTATGCATATGCACATGCACTTCTCTCTTATCTCTTTAGCCTAAACCGATATAGCAGAGTGAGCACCCGTCGATACTCACTCAGACCCGCCCTGTTTCCATGCAAGGATCACAAGCCCGTCCTTTTTCATACGGGGACCACAGTACCTGTCATTTTCATACTAGGACCTCAACCTCCACTCCCGTGGAGCGTCCACTCAAAGTGGACCAATGATACCACACGCTATCTCTTTTCATGACATGCATGCAGTGCAAGTTCTCCATTTATACATATCAACATGTCATGTCTCAACAATCGTCATTCATCATTCCTCATCATGCATCCAGAAATAGTTAACTTACCACAACATGGTAAGCAATGCACCATCATTCATCTAATACTAAACACTACCTGAATTTACTACTTTACCATGCACTTGCATGATTAGTCTCGGGGACGATGCGTGGACGGCTCCAACCTGGGACCTCCACCTGTACAAACGTCAACCCGACTTAACACATCATATCAAAATCAGTGCTTAAGCGAGCGACGACAACTCTACGCGCATCTCCCGACTCTGGCATAAAATGCCTGGGTTAAGGACCCATCGCGCAGGTACCAAACCCCCCATTTTTCTTTTCTTTCTTTCTTTCTTTCTTTTTTCATTCATTTTCTTCTCACTTCTTTTTTTCCTTTTCTTTCTTTTTTTCTTATCCCTCTCCTTCATTTGGTTCGGCCGAACCAACCTCTCTCCTCTTCCTCCTCATTTCTCTCGGCTGATTGGCCTGGCGATTCCTAGGCGGCGTGGCTGCTCATGGCAGAGCTCGGGCTCGCCAGCCCCGGGCTCACCACAGACCGACCTCCGCACGCCCCCGCCTTCCCCCTTCCTCCCACTTTCTTTTCCTATCTCTTACTCCCAGATCCAGCTAGCCATGAATAGATCCGGCGCCGTCCCGCTGTCGTCTTCCCTCGGGCTCACCGACCACAGCACGCCACCGGCCGGGAGCCCAGTGCCGCTCCTACCTTCGGCCACTCCGCCTCCTTTCTCTGTCCGGTGTGACCCAACTGGCACTGCCGTCTTTGGGGGCTTCGGCCACACCATCCCCGGGCTTCCCTCTAGTGGCGCCCCTAATGCTGGATCTGCCAGTGCCGTGGCTCGGCCTTCCCCGACCTTCCGGCCGTCGGCCTGCCCCCATGGATGACACCGCCAGCTATCGGTGCCTAGCACCGACCACAACCCCAACACGTCTTCCCCCCATGGGTTCGAGCTCGCCGGCCACGACGTGCAGCCGGCTGGCCAACTCTCCTACTACGGGGACAGTTTGCTACTCTTCGTCCCTACTCTTACGGTTTCGATTTTTCTTCTATTTTTGTTTGCTTTACTCTTCAATATGCATGGTTGGGGAAGGAAAACCTCACTTGGCTCGGGTTGGATGGGAATGAGCAGGCGATGACGATGGCCGTGGTGGCGACAGTGCTCTCCACGCATTTCCGTTGGCCCTTCTCGCCTCCTCCTTGTCCCAGCCTGGTTCGGCGTGGCTCCGATGGCTTGCAGTCGCCATGGGCTCCGCCCTCAGGCCGTTAGTCTTCCCTAACTTCCCAAGCTCCTCTCCTCCGCTGATCTCTCCCTCACTTCCTCTCTGTGTTGCTCTGGCTGGTTTAGTCGTGCTTGGCTATGGGGTTTGCTCTCGGTTGGGAGGAAGGAAGAGCAGGGATGGGGAATGGAAGGTTGGCTCGTGGCTTGCTCTCCTGGCTTCGTTTTGCCTTGACTGAGGGCTCTCAGTTGAGGGAAGAAAAGTGGAATGGGTGCTTTGGCTGTGTTCTCAGTTGACTGAGCAAAATGAATGAAGTGAGACCTCCTCTGGGAGTTGGCTGGTTTACAAAGGAGAGGGCATTCGACTGCCTCCCCTCCTGGCTTTGTGCAATGACCAGGCTGCCCCTCCCTTATCCCAACTCCTAATCAGGTCTCTGTGGGCTTTATGGACCTCTGGTCCAACAAGTGGGCTCTGCCCTCTTTGATGGCTTTGTCTACTATAGACGGTAAGATGGTAAAAAGGGTGCTGGCTAAATTTTTTGCCGGTTGATGAAAACTCGAAGCACAAGATGGTGCCGACCGGCCGGGGACGGTCTGGGAACCTCTGTGAGTGCTTAATTCATTCGGCATTTCTAAAGCCGAATGGGTTCTGACGGCAAATCTCTACTTTATTTCTTTTATTCTCCCTTGGATTGGTTTATTTCTCGCATTTCTTCTCTTTTGCACTTTAGTGGCATTACACCCACCCGAGTTTCGCTTGATCACAATGTTTGTTGACCGCATTGTTCCGCTCGATCTTAGTGTTTCGCTTGACTACATCGTTCCTTCTCTCGCTGCCAACTCCTCGGGCAATCGTGATGCTCGCCTGGGATTATGAGGGAAGGGTGGTTTGTTGCAAATAATATGGTATAACCAGATATTTCAATTTAATTCCAGCATAATAAAGTATAATTAAAGCATATTTCCAGCAAGATATAAATGACAAAAATTGCATATAAACATATAATTCTTCAATGTCATTTATACAAGAGCTTATACTCAAAGCATGAAACATGATAATTTGCTAAAATGAGCATATAATTTAGTTTCATGACTAGAGAATCAATTATAACAACCTAAAGCTCAGTTTAATTGATATTTTTGCTCTTAGATGTAGAGTTACTTAAGATTTGAACTTGGCCTTCTCAATACTTATTTAAACTCTTCACAAACTAGATACGATTACTAGTTTTAAGAAATTTGAGCTCTAACATATGCTTTACTGAACACCACTTACATAATGTACCGTTCACTGCCCAACAACAAAGCCATAACAGATGGACTGATCTCAATTAAACAGTACTCAACAAGGTCTTAAGAACTTGAACATAATGAAAATGACCAGAAGCTTAAGCATATCAAGTTCTTCTAGATAGCCAAAAGAATACAAGCTACAGAGCACTGAAACTAATAGAGATCACAGACTAGAATGGACCAGCACAGCCACCAGTGAACTACCAAGATCCAACGGATCAAGTGATAGCAACAAGCAATATAATTAGAGCCCAAAATCTATACGAGTTCTAATCGAATCCAATCTCAGTAATAAACAAGTTCATCATAGAGCATACATCCCACAGTCGATCAACATTACTTTGCAATTTCCATCTAGTGACAGACAGATATTCAACAGTAGATCAAGCAAATTGCAAAGATTGAATAGCCAGTATAGTCACAATGCTGGAGATACACAAAATCATCGAGAAGAAACCAGATAGGGCAAGGCATGTGCTCGGCGTTGTCCCAGAAAATCAAATGCCTCGCTTTACTGTGCAAGGAGATGAGTAGACGGATATACAATGCCGCACTTCAAACCTCGAGTCAACGGTAGGAAGTCAAGGGTTGGGGTAGATGCCGCACAAGACCAACAAGCGCTCCAGCCAAGAGCACCCATGAACAAGCAACTAGACTTCTCTTCCTCAACGTGATCCAGAGCCAACCGGATTTGGACCTCTAGGGCAAAATTCCCAAATCCCCCTAGAGATAGAGCACAAGGAAACCGCACGAGATATGCCAAAGAAATCAAATCTGGACCACACTGCCACCGGTGCTGGTGAGGAACACCGTGACACCACAGCACCAAGACCCAAATCGGAACATAACCGAGAGAAGGAGATCAAGTAATGGGGAACTCACTTTCTTCGGTCATGGAAAGGAGGAGAAGAGGGCCAGCTTAAATAGAGCTATGAGGAGGCGACTGGCGGGGTTGTAGCCAACGGCCGGCGCCAAAAAGTCTGGGCCGGTGGTGCCTCCACCGCTGCCGCCGTCATCGCCTAACTCGATCGCTCATAAGAGCCGGTCACCCGTGCTGCGCGAGATGGGCTGGAGACGCTATCTCCAGCCTTATCTCTTCATGCATCCCACCGACAGGTGGGACCCCCTTCTCTTCTCTTTTTCTTTTCCTCAAAATGGGAAATTACCGAAACACCCTCAAAACACAACATGGTTAAGACATCTTGTTGTGATATGACTTCGTCGTCTACCTCGGGGCAACAAGAATCGCAATCACCGCAGCGGCAGCATGACTGGCAATGTGTGGTGGGCGATGGCAAGCAGATCGATTGATTTGGGAGACATATTAGTACCTTCTTCTCTCTCTCAGTCTCTCAACGTCTTCTTATATCTATTAGACATAAACACATCAAAATTAAATTAGCTAGCAACGAGGCCATCCAGTTCACAGATGATGTTTTTTGTTCTCTTCTTGACGCTGATTCCCCCATCTTTTGTGGTTTCGAGTTAGGTAGAAAATTACATTATACCCTTCAAGCGTTTGGTACCTCCACCCTCTGGCTTACGATGGATGAGGCAGTATCACAAGGTTTCTTGTATTTTCGGTCGTTAAATCTCAGCGCAATAGACGGCTATAATGCTTGTTGGAATAGTAACAATAGGACGATCATAGCAGTATACAACACCACCGCCATGGACTAGCATGCCACAACGGCAAAAAAAATTTGTCGTCTCGCCGGATTTGGCCCATTAGGAAGATAGGTTTAGATAAGATGAGGTACAAAATTACTACCATACGTACCCATCCACACATGGTACCTCTATGTTTTAGCTGGTGATGGATGATGCAGTACCCACTACTACAGAAAGGCTAATAGTAGACGGCAAATCACAGACGGTTTTGTGAAACCGTCTGTAATGTAAACTATTACAGACAGTTTTAATTTGAAGGCCGTCTGTGGTATTTGTGGCGGGAAAAAGGATTATCACAGACGGTTCTTACTGCTGAACCGTCTGTGATACTGATAATCTGGGATTATCACAGACGGTTTTTTATTAAAAACCGTCTGTGTTGTGTCGACTATCACAGCCGGTTGTTGTTAAGAACCGTCTGGGAATGTTCACAGACGGTTTTTCACAAGAATCGGCTGTGATGTCCCTTTGTCTGTCATATTCTAGATCAGAGGTTAATATATAAGTACACATTGCTTCTAATAACTTAACTACAGAACTACTGAGACAAGAGGTCACAAATTAAAGGCAAATTTATTAATTTCAATTAGAGGCAAATTTATTACAAAAGTCGCACAGGTAAAGAGTTTCCCAGATTGTATTCTTTTGGGCTTCGTAAGCTTCTTCTTCAACTTGGGGACTTGGAGGATCAGCCGCTAAATTCTCGAACGCCGTTAAGATTGCCCTTGTCCTCAGCACTTCCTCGTGCAACCTGGGCAAATGATCAGCAGCATCCATAATGTCGTACAGGATAGCATGAAAAGATTCCTCAGAATCTGCCGTTTCTGCTTGATCGGCAAGGCTATCCATCAGTCTCTGCAATGCGTGTAGAGCTTCTTCCGCATTGCGCACATTGTGGAGAAGAACTAGGGTGAGGGCTGTTTCCCTTTCTTGAGCGGCAGCGAGACGCCTCCGTCGACGGCGGAGGATCAGGTCAAGCTGACGGATGCAAGAAAGTCGGGGAAGGAGAGCAGGGCGGGTGCGGAGAAGCTGCTCCTGATGCAAATTGCTGGCCGCCTGTGTAAGGTTCCGGCCGAACAATTCGTGATGAACAGATGAGAGGAAGGAGATGATCACAAGAACAGTAGTAGAAGCCATGTTGTATTGTATATTGTATTGTACGTACGTAGAAGAGACCTAGATTAGTAGCGCATATTTAACCTTTAGCACAAACGGTTTGTACACCCAAACATTAATGATATAGACGCTTCGTATAATGATCGAGAGACGTTAATTAGACGATCGAAACACGAAGCGTTCTGGCATCGAAACACGCGCGAAGCGTTCTGGAACGAAGCTTATCACAGACGGTTTTTTATAAAAAACCGTCTGTGATAATTTATTATCACAGACGGTTTTTAGTTAAATGACTACGGCATTTATTGCGCTGCTCAGACCGCATCGTCTTCATTTCGATCCAGATCTAGCCACTGCTGCGCACTTTTTCACTCGGGAGGAAGCTAGAGCGATTTCAGGCCAGTTAATTTGGTGGGAAGAGGCAGAGATTGAGCTTTGAATTAAGATTCAGACTTTCCTGGTTGCTGTAGATATGGTTAGTAATGAAATTTATTTATTTTTAATTGCATTACAATTTAGGTGTAAGTAATCCATGAGAGGTTATTGAAGATGGTTAATTAATTTGCAAAATTGTTGGTTGTATAATAGCTATTGTGTTTGTAATATGAATTGAGCTAGGAAATTAAGTCTCAATATAATAAATGTGGCCGGTATATATGTAGTTATAATTAGTTATTCTAGATTTTAATACTAAGTTGTTATATATGTACGTAACGTAGGACCGAAGTTGGATGTATGCCGCGAGCCGTGTGAGTGAAGAGTACATTAATGGCGTTTCTGCTTTTATAAGAGCCGCCGAGGAGGATATGTTGAATAAGGGGGTGGAATATATGTGCTGTCCATGCACTGACTGCGAGAATTTGAAGATGTTTAAGAACCGAGGGCAAATTGAAGCGCACTTGATTCGGAGGGGTTTCAAAAAGGATTATACGTGTTGGACCAGTCATGGCGAAGTGAATGATCATATGCCGCCGGATGACATCGCCGGTGAAGTGAATGATATGCCCCCGGATGACATCGCAGGTGAAGTGAATGACATGCCGCCGGCTGATGTCGATTGTGGCTCGGATTCGGATAGGTTGCACGATGATAATCTGGATCAGATGCTTCGCGATGTAGAAGAAAACTATGATGAGAGAGAGTATGTTAAATTCCGTGGCTTGATGGAGGACTCAGAGAAACCTTTGTACACGGGCTGCAAGTACACGAGGTTGTCGGGCGTGCTTGAACTGTTGAAATTGAAGGCAAGCAACGGTTGGTCCGACAAGAGTTTCACGGCGCTGCTAGGTCTTTTAGCGGATATGCTTCCGGAGGGAAATGGGTTGCCTAAAACCACGTATAAAGCCAAGAAGGTTCTTTGTCCGTTGGGAATGGAAGTAGAAAGAATACATGCATGCCCGAACGACTGTATCCTCTACCGTAAAGAGTATGCAAACATGCATGTATGTCCGGTGTGCAACACATCCCGATACAAACGTAACAATCAATCAGATGATGGCGAGGGAACAGAGGCGAAGAAAGGACCTCCTGCTAAGGTGGCATGGTATTTTCCTATAATTCCCCATTTGAAAAGGTTTTATGCAAATCCAAAGGAGGCAAAACTGCTGCGTTGGCACTCGGAGGAGCGCAAGAAGGATGGAATGCTAAGACACCTTGCTGATTCCGCGCAGTGGAGAAACATCGATAGGAGTTTTGCAGAGTTCGGTGCAGAACCAAGGAATATAAGGTTTGGACTGAGTACAGATGGAATGAATCCATTCAGTAGCATGAGCAGTCGACATAGCACATGGCCCGTGACTCTCTGCATCTATAACCTTCCTCCTTGGTTGTGTATGAAGCGAAAGTACATTTTGCTGTCGATACTTATCCAAGGGCCAAAACAACCTGGGAATGATATCGATGTGTTCCTAGCACCGTTGGTGGAAGATCTAAAAGTACTGTGGAACGAAGGGGTACAGGTATGGGATGCATACAAACGAGAGAACTTCACTCTGCGCTCCTTATTGTTCTGCACCATAAATGATTATCCTGCCCTTGGTAACCTATCGGGCCATAGTATAAAAGGTGCCAAAGCTTGTACTCACTGTTTAGATGGTACCGAGAGTGTGTGGCTGAGACACTCACGCAAAACCGTCTACATGCGTCACCGCCGGTTCCTTCGGAGGGCTCACCCATACCGCAATATGAAGAAACAATTTGACGGAGAGAAGGAAGACGGTTCAACTCCAAGGCATTTAAGGGGACGCGAGGTTTATGATATGGTTAAGGATTTAGATGTTGTCCTCGGAAAGGGACGTAAATTGAGGGCTCATGAGAAGAACACCTGGAAGAAGAGATCAATATTTTGGGACTTACCTTATTGGGAGTACCTAGATGTGCGGCACTGCATCGACGTCATGCACGCAGAAAAGAATGTGTGCGACAGCTTGATTGGTCTCTTACTGAACATCCGTGATAAAACAAAGGACGGCGTCAACGCACGGCTTGACTTGGCTGATATGCACATCAGGCCTGAGTTAGCACCGACATGCACTGATAATGCACGAACGTACCTTCCCCCTGCGTGTTACACTCTGTCCAAGGCTGAGAAAACAGAACTGTGCCAGTGCTTGCATGGTGTCAAAGTTCCGTCTGGTTACTCCGGCAACGTGAAAAACTTGTTTCGATGCAAGATTTGAAGTTAAATGGCATGAAGTCTCATGATTGTCATGTGCTGATGACACAGATGCTCCCTATTGCAATTAGAAATATTTTGCCGATCAAAGTCCGAGAGACAATTATGAGGCTATGTTATTTCTTTAACACAATTGCTCAGAAGGTCATCGATCCCGAAGGACTAGATGCTCTGCAGGACGAGGTGGTGATGACTCTATGTCACCTTGAAATGTATTTCCCTCCATCGTTTTTCGATATCATGGTCCATCTCATTGTTCACGTTGTGTGGGAGATAAAAATGTGCGGGCCCGTATTCCTACGTAGCATGTACCCATTTGAGAGGTTCATGGGAATTCTCAAGTCCTACGTACGAAATCGTTCTCGGCCGGAGGGCAGCATCGTCGAAGGTTATGCAAGCGAAGAGGTCATTGAGTTTTGTGTCGATTATATGGCTCAGATTCAGCCGATAGGTGTCCCTCAATCTCGTCATGAGGGGAGGCTGAAGGGTCTCGGAACTATCGGAAGGAAAGCAATCACTCCAGATATGGACATGTATACTCAAGCCCATTTCACGGTGTTGCAACACATGACTGAAGTGGCGCCTTATGTGGACCAGCACAAGGGTGTGCTTCGGCAACAGAATCCGGAGCGGCCGGATGTTTGGATCATGAGGCAACACAACCGTCGGTTCAACCAATGGTTGAAGGAGCAAATCGCTAGGAGCTCGCCGAGTGAGACGCTGACATGGTTGGCAAAAGGGCCGACATTTACAGTTGTGACATGGCAAGGATATGACATAAATGGGTACACATTCTGTACGCAGTCTCAGGATGTCAAGAGCACTAACCAGAACAGCGGTGTCCGCATAGATGCATTCAGTACCGATGGGTCGAGAAACTCGTACTATGGCTTCATAGAAGAGATTTGGGAGCTCGACTATGTGGTTTTCAAGATCCCCTTATTTCGCTGCCGTTGGGTGCATCTCCCACAGGTGAAGGTTGACAAGTACGGTGTCACGACCGTGGACCTCCAACGTGTCGGGTACAAAGATGAACCATTCGTACTCGTCAATCAAGTTGTTCAAGTTTTCTATGTAACCGACCCGGCAAATAAGAAACGCCATGTAGTTCTTCATGGAAAAAGGAGAATTGTCGGAGTGGACAATGTAGTGGACGAGGAGGAATACAATCAATTTGACAAGTTACCTCCTTTTGGAAATGGCATAAGGGTCGACGATGAACAACGTGACGAAACTAGTTACGTACGCATTGATCATGATGAAGGGCTAATTTTTAAAGGAAATAAGCAAGTACAATAAGAATGTATATGTGAAAATGTGTGACAATTTTGAGATGTATATGTGAAAATGTGTGATGTAGTCAATTTTGAGATGTATATGTGGAAATGTGTGATGTAGTCAATTTTGAGATGTATATGTGAAAATGTGTGATGTAGTCAATTTTGAGATGTATATGTGGAAATGTGTGATGTAGTCAATTTTGAGATGTATATGTGGAAATGTGTGATGTAGTCAATTTTGAGATGTATATGTGGAAATGTGTGATATAGTCAATTTTGAGATGTATATGTGAAAATGTGTGATGTAGTCAATTTTGAGATGTATATGTGAAAATGTGTGATGTATTTGAGAATGACAAAATGTATCAAGAAATACACTGTGTGAATGCAGCTGGTTGGTGTTGTATATGAATGCAGCTGTTTGGTAGTTGATATGAATGCAGCTGTGTAGTTATTGGTGGTCTTAATTGCAACAGCCGGCAAAGGCTTATCACAGACGGTTCTAAATTTAGAACCGTCTGTGATAACATATCACAGACGGTTCTAAGTTTAGAACCGTCTGTGATAGTAAACTATCACAGACGGTTTTTAACTTAAAACCGTCTGTGATATGTTATCACAGACGGTTCTATGTTTAGAACCGTCTGTGATAATCTTCCTACATATACCCTCTCGCTAGGGTTTTCCGTGTGCGCTGCAGTTATTCGATTAGATCTAAATCCCGAGCCCGTCGCCGCCGCCGCCTCCCCGAGCCCTCGTCGGCTGCCTCCCCCAGCCCTCGCCGGCCGCCTCCCCGGACGAAGACGTCGCCGTAGCCTCCTCCTCCTCCATCGCCGCCTCCCCGAGCCCGTCGCCTCCTCCTCCGTCGCCGCCTCCCCGAGCCCATCGCCTCCTCCTCCTCCGTCGCCTCCCCGAGCCCGTCGCCTCCTCCTCCTCTGTCGTCGTCGCCGCCTCCTCCTCCTCTTCCTCCTCCGTCGCCGCCGCCTCCTCCTCCTGCGTCCCTAAGGTCACCAAAACCGTAAGGTCATCAAATCCCTCCCCAAGCTTCATGCTTACTGTTAGTGTTTAGGGTTGATGCTTGATGCTTCATACTGTTATGGTTAGTTGCTTAGTACATATTTAGGGTTGATGCTTCATGCTTACTGTTAGTGTTTAGGGTTGATGCTTAATGCTTCATACTGTTATGGTTAGTTGCTTAGTACATATTTAGGGTTGATGCTTCATGCTTACTGTTAGTGTTTAGGGTTGATGCTTGGTACATATTACATTGGTACATTGTTTACTGCAGTAGCTTAATTAGTTTGCTATTTGGTACATATTATATTGTTACATTGTTTACTGCAGTAGCTTAATTAGTTTGCTATTTGGTACATACTACATTGGTACATTGTTTACTGCAGTTGCTTAGTTTACATTGGTACATATTGCTTGTTGTGTTAGTATATAGTATATAGTATATAGTATATAGTATATAGTATATAGTACATAGTATATAGTTTGAAATCATTTGGGTCCCCCTTCCCTCTACTCCTCTCCTCCCTTCTCCCCCTTCCCTCTACTCCTCTCCTGATATCTTTCTAGTGTATCTGGATAAAGAAATCTTGCGATTATTGCAAAAGATACATTGACCATTTGGGTGGAAAGAAATACATTGTGTCGTCAGGCTCATGACTGCCAATTTGAAGCATAGCGTAGCATCCGAGGCACATCCAAGGCCTGCAGCTGTGTCTTAAAAAATGCCAAGAGCTGGTCTTCAGATGTGGCATTCCTCAAACTGTAAATTATGAATCTTATTCTCATAACCCATCTGAATACCATGATGGGAACGGGGTCCCGATCTTCCAACAGGTTCTGGGTAAGTTCGATTTGGTGGAGGCGCGACACAAATCGATCCGGCTTCCGAACGACACGTTCCGAACCCCGCAATCGCAGCACCACGTCTCCTCAGGTTATCAACCGTGCGCAGCCCGGTTGACCTCGCCAAGAAGGCTAATCCTCGCCTGCGAATCGAAGAACACAAGCAAGAACAAGGAAGAACACAACTGAATTGCAGATGGATAGATTTAGCACTCGAAAGTTGGGGTCTCACAAACCGATGAACGGCGAATGTGTTCAAAGACAAATCAATCTAAGCAAAACCCGAAACAAAACACGATCTAAACCAGCAACACAACTCGACTAAGGACACAAACTCAACACTACGGACTCTGGAATCAAATTGTGCAAAGGCTAAACGAGATCTAGGACAGGAAACAACCTATAACTACAATTTTTTTGTAGGGCTTTTTCATGGACTCTAGGATGAAACCGAAAACAACAAAGGAGGGTAACGTGAACCTGAAGGAACACCTAAAGCTCTGATACCACTTGATGGGAACGGGGTCCCGATCTTCCAACAGGTTCTGGGTAAGTTCGATTTGGTGGAGGCGCGACACAAATCGATCCGGCTTCCGAACGACACGTTCCGAACCCCGCAATCGCAGCACCACGTCTCCTCAGGTTATCAACCGTGCGCAGCCCGGTTGACCTCGCCAAGAAGGCTAATCCTCGCCTGCGAATCGAAGAACACAAGCAAGAACAAGGAAGAACACAACTGAATTGCAGATGGATAGATTTAGCACTCGAAAGTTGGGGTCTCACAAACCGATGAACGGCGAATGTGTTCAAAGACAAATCAATCTAAGCAAAACCCGAAACAAAACACGATCTAAACCAGCAACACAACTCGACTAAGGACACAAACTCAACACTACGGACTCTGGAATCAAATTGTGCAAAGGCTAAACGAGATCTAGGACAGGAAACAACCTATAACTACAATTTTTTTGTAGGGCTTTTTCATGGACTCTAGGATGAAACCGAAAACAACAAAGGAGGGTAACGTGAACCTGAAGGAACACCTAAAGCTCTGATACCACTTGATGGGAACGGGGTCCCGATCTTCCAACAGGTTCTGGGTAAGTTCGATTTGGTGGAGGCGCGACACAAATCGATCCGGCTTCCGAACGACACGTTCCGAACCCCGCAATCGCAGCACCACGTCTCCTCAGGTTATCAACCGTGCGCAGCCCGGTTGACCTCGCCAAGAAGGCTAATCCTCGCCTGCGAATCGAAGAACACAAGCAAGAACAAGGAAGAACACAACTGAATTGCAGATGGATAGATTTAGCACTCGAAAGTTGGGGTCTCACAAACCGATGAACGGCGAATGTGTTCAAAGACAAATCAATCTAAGCAAAACCCAAACCCTAATGGTGGGGGTGGCGGCTGGATATAGAGGAGTTAGGGGCGTGCAAAACCCCTGGACGCGCCCCTAATGGGCTCCAACACGATACAAAGCCGATCGGCCCAAAAGACGGTGGCGCAGCACCCTGACAGATTCTGAACGCCCACTTGTTTCGACGATTCCTGTTGACTCAGAAGGAATTTTGACATGGGACCAAAGCCATTGGAAAGGTGGTCTTCTCAGCTTTCCATACATATGTGGAACGTCCAAAACGGAGTCCGGATGCGATCTGGGCGTCCGTTTTAGTGCGGTCTGGTCCTGGACTCCGAATTGGATTCGAAGTCGGTTTGAGTTGGGCCTCCAACATGATTCGACCGCCCTTGCTGGACTTGTGCGCCTTGTAGCCCTTCTCCAAGTATTTCCAGGTCCTCTCCATGGTTCCTAATCATAATTAAATCATTAGGTAGCAATCTATTCTCAAATGAACAAAAGAAAGTACTTAAGAACGAGCTCACCTGTAAATTCAATTGTCGGGCGCGAGCTCTAGTGATTGGTCCTTGAATGTCAAGTGGAGGAGTGTTGTATGTATCCGAAGAAGTGATGTCCTCATCATACCAGCTCTTGGCATTCCTCAAGACACAGCAGCAGGCCTCGGATGTGCCTCGGATGCTATGCTATGCTTCGAATTGGCAGTCATGCGCCTGACGAAACTGTTGATCTTTCCACCCAAATGCTCCATGTATCTAGACTAAAGTAGGTGCTAGGATAGGCACTTTGTTTAGAGACCTTGTAGTAATAGTATTACAAAATTCAAGGAAATTTTAGTACAGAAGTTCAAAAAAAAAACAAATTCCCAGATTCTTCGGTGAGCAGCCGATATAGCCGACTTCTTCGGTGAGCGACTATCCATCTGCTTCTTCCCACTCCTTCTCTTCATCTATGATCTCTGGATCACGTACGCCAGTAGCGATGATTCAGTTAGATGAATCATCGCTACTGGCGTACGTGATCCGGAGACCAGAGATGAAGAGAAGGAGTGGGAAGAAGCAGATGCATAGTCGCTCACCGAAGAAGTCGGCTATGTCGGTTGCTCACCGAAGAATCTGGAATGTCTTTTTTTTGCACTTTTGTAATAAAATTGACTTGAATTTTGCGGGAAAAAGAAGGACTTGATACATTGGTACATTGGTAAGATAGGCACATCACCCCCTCTCTATGTCCATATCACCCCCTCCCTTCTCCCCCTCCCCTCTACTCCTCTCTTGTCTTGCAATTCAATATGATTACTTTCTCATCTTATCTTAATAGACCCACAAAATGAGCAACATGCCACCCATGCATTCTTCAACATCATCGCCGGACGCGTCCGCTCCAACATCAAGACGCCAAGGAAGAGGGCTATCAAAGAAGCCTGAGTGCCGACAGATCATCACAGCGGTGAATGCATCTGGGGTCCCTATCCTTCCTCAAAAAGCAGTAAACGCATTCCGAACCATGGTCGGAGTAGTTGCACGAGAACGAATTGAGATCACATACAATTCGTGGAAGAACGTGCCTGACACTCGGAAACGTGAGCTGTGGACCGAAATTGTGGCATCGTTCGAGTTCCCAGAAGAACACCTGGACGCTGTGCAACAACAAACCTACAAAGCGGCGTGCAAAGCATGGAAGAACTTCAAGAGCACGCTTGTCAAGAAATACGTGGAGACAGACGAAACGCCTGTTCATAAATACCCATTCCTGGAACCACAATGGGAAGAGTTCAAGGCGATGAAAACGACCGAAGATTTCAAAAGTACAAGTGTGGCGCACAAGGCCCTCCAGGCAAAAAATACACACCCTCACAGACTTGGCACAGCTGGGTATGCGGGTAAAATCGCGCAGTGGATGAAGGAGGATGAGCTGGCAGCTGCACAGGACATCGCCCCGCCGTTTTCCAATATCCCGGACGACCGCGCTCGAAATTGGATTAGAGCAAGGTCATCTACAACGACATCAGGGGACATCACCTTTCGAAACCCTTCAGACCAACAAGTGGCCGAGCGCCTGGTAAGATATCGATCGAACTACGTAGCTTGTAATTACTCCACAACTTCGTACGAATTGAAATGACATGTCGTGCTCTTGCAGGAAGAGCTGAGTTTTCAATCTACCCTGGGATCATTCCAGGGAACAAGGGAGAATGATATGCTCTCTGTGGCCCTGGGAAACAAGGAGCACCCGGGCCGTACGAGAGGCCTTGGGCTTTACGTTCCTTGGAAACATGGTTTCCAAGATGACTCCGACATGTATCGGCGCAGGAAGAGAAACAAAGCCGAGCGTGATGCACAGCTACGAGAAGAGCTCAAGGCATCTCTTAAAGAGGAGATATTGGATTCGATGGCTGATATAATCAGAGATGAGGTGCGGAAACAGACAGAAAGTCAGCAGGCCGCCACCGCCGCTCCTGTGCTAGCTAGCCCGCACAACCATCCGAGTAGCTGCGCGTCCAATCCGACCCAAACCCAGTCCAAATTTCCTGTGGACGACATCCTGGTAATAATTATTACCTCTCGACTGCTTGCTCCATTGGTAGGCCTATTCGAGTAGCTAATTTTGTAT
The DNA here is from genome assembly GCA_017311315.1 of Dendrocalamus latiflorus. Classification (NCBI taxonomy): domain Eukaryota; kingdom Viridiplantae; phylum Streptophyta; class Magnoliopsida; order Poales; family Poaceae; genus Dendrocalamus; species Dendrocalamus latiflorus. The sequence goes on along the minus strand of CM029625.1, from coordinate 10,174,515 downwards.
CGTTATGTAGGAGCCTACGACATGCAGGCTCCAAGTGAGATATGGCTCCATTCCCTTGTACGCTGCTTGGGGCCAGGCATATTCGTCTGGTATCGGGGCCATGGTGCACGGTCAAGCTTTAGCGCCAGGCTTCGCAAAAGTTAATGTGGATGGTGTGTATGCCAATTTTGAGGTGGTCCCGCTACCGAAGCCCCCCAACGACGAGATCGTGAATCTAGGACAGGCCATTGGAACATTCATCCAGTGGCCCAAAAGCGACATCTCCCTGGAGGCTTCTTCACCGGTGGCAGGACCAGAAGTGCAGTGCGAACCACAGCAACTTGCACTGCTGCCATCTCCACACGGGTAGTGCGAACCACAGCTACCTGCACCGGTGCTATCTCCACGGGTGCTATTCTCGCCAGAGCAACTTGCACCGTCTATACCATTACAGTCGACTAGCATAAAGTCGACCCACAATCGAGGCAGTGGCCAGGGCAAATCAAAGACGAAGGATGATGACGAATTCCCGTCCATGCCATTGGCCCGCAAATTCGTGCTAGCTCAGCCGATGGTAGTCCAGGAAGAGCTCCAAAAACTAGAACTTGGTTGCCAAAGATTCCACCTTTGGTATATGGAAGTGTCCAATAAGCCAGAGGCATAACGGCGCTCAGGTATAGCTGTCAAATTCAAGCCGGAACATTTCTTGCACGAAGCTCAGGACTGTGTCTTCACGGTGACCTTTGACGATATATTTGAACTTTTCACGCTCAACGCTCTCGACGCCTCACTCGTTCGATGCTGGACGCTATAAGTCTGTACAATCAAAGTCTCTGTTCACGTAATACCGATATATGTCACAATTTGTTGCTTTCCTATGTTATATATAGATTCATGCTGATCGAAGCTAGATCATCGAAATCACAAATTGGTTTCCTGGACCCACGCTTGGTCGCCATTGATACCATCATCGAGAATGCATCCTTCGTCGAGGACTATATTACAAAAGCACTGCTGGCTCACCAAGATAAGGAATTTGTTCTTATGCCATACAATGAGAATTTCCATTGGATTTTAATTGTAATTATACCAAAATGGAACAAGGCTATATACCTTGATTCTCTAAGTAAGAACAAATCCAAGTACACAGCTATCGCCCGAATACTCGATAGGTACGTACATTGTACATTGTACTCTTTCTTTCCTTCCGAATAACTAATCTAACTTTTTCGAATAACGAAGGTCGTTCGCCACATACGTTCAACAAACACGTGACTCGACGACAGGGGCCAAGGCCTTGAAACATGATCGCAAGTTTTGGGTATTCGCTAGCTACACATTAATTAATCATATACAACACATAGTAGTAATGGCACTTGATTTAACACATTATATTTTTTGCAGTGCCACCAGCAGGAGCCGGGCAACACGTGTGGATACTACGTGTGCCACCATATGAGACTACTCCTCGATTCCACCAAGATCACTAATTCTAAGGTTTGTCAATCTTCCCACATTTATTTCATACATGTCAGTTTTATATATGCGCGCGTTGATATTCCTATCGACAGGCTGCGTCCATCTCTACATCTGCATTGACACAGCCGGATTTTGCAAAAATTCGAGGAGAGCTCATTTGGTTTTTGTGGTCAAAAGTCGTAAGATCAGATGGAGAGTTCCACTGCCCAGAATGATTTTTATTGTAATTCTAAGTGCAAATACAGTGTAGATCTTTTACAATTGTGTATTTGTTAATGGATATTTTATTTCAACTCAATGAATTGATTTGCGAAATGGATGCTTTATGTTTGTGAAATGAAGTGCGTTGTCAATTGGATGTTTTATGTCTGTGAAATGAATTGAGATGTGAAATGTATCTTAAATGAAATGAGATGTGTGAATTGTATATGTTTATGTCTGTGATTATCTGCTTGTTTCAGAGGGCATGGCTAGCATTTCCTGAGGCTAGCTATAAACAGAAATAGATTCTGCTGGGGGGAGGAGTATCACAGACGGTTTTTCATTAAAAACCGTCTGTGATAACTTGGATTATCACTGACCCATAATTTCAAACGGTTCAGAAAACCGTCTGTGATGACGTTTCTTAACCGTCTGTAATGTGGATTTCTGTAGTAGTGACCATCAGTTACAGAGATGTCTCAACCGTTGGATTTACGTGATTTGGACGGTTCTAATAGATTCCAAGGACGGTAAACTTCCTCAATTGGTAAAACACCTATATTACCCGTATTAGGAGGCTCTATTTGCATAAAGAAATTCATGATCCTTTCCGTTTCCATTTGGTGACCAAACATGCACTTGTCAAGAAACAGGTGCATGCTATAAGGTTGCCGGTACAGCGGAGGATAATTCTTCATAAATGCAACAAAGTCACTCATATCAATTGTAACGCCCTCATTTTCAAGGGTGCCAGGACTCGGCATTCCGCAACTACCCAAGCTTGGCCAGTTACGGAACGTCGAGCAAGAGAATATCATCACAGAACACGCTTACAGCGAAAGGGCCAACTTATATTACATCATAAGGTTTATCAACCAGGTTTCACTGCAGCGGGCATGCAAGCCTGAAATATAATACATTACATAAATACCAGGAAGCTCGAGCGTGACTGAGACCTAGAACCACAAACCCTCATTGAAGAACGGCTCTTCTGGGGCATCCTCGACTAGCAGACCTTCATCCGCTCCTTGATACTCTGAAGGGGGGCTTTAGCAAGCCGTGAGCCATACAGCTCAGCAAGTCACAAGCGAAACTCTGATTTAGCTAATTGCATGGGTCACTAAGGGACGGGAGTATACTTGTTTTATTAACTTGGGTGGGTCCACTTTTATTTGCAAACATCTTTGAAAATCCAAAACCAAAGACTACTCCTTAAGATTAAGGAGGTTCTTTCAAAGTTGGTTATCCAACTATTCAAATTAAGACATTTGTGAAAACTACTTATGCTACTGGAATCACCCAATAGACACAGCTCTATTAACCGGGGGCACGGCGTATTCAAATACCATTTAATTGACTCTGCAGAGTTGCCCAACTTTACACACAAGCATTCTTAACCCTCATGACTAAGTTAAGGAACCGGGTCGTTTCACTGCTCAACCCTTTGTTTACACTCTACCCGATAGGTTGGGGACTTGCACAACTTCGGGTATCCGCGGGCCCACATGGAACGCCAAGCCTGAGTTGTGGAGACCTATCATTGCTAAGTATAGATTTGCCGATCCAGATACCAACTCCCAATGTAGGGTTTCACTCGAATTGAGCAGCTACTAAACCAGGGTTGACGAGTCAATACCTGTGGTTGAGCAATCAGTATGTCATCTGCTCGGCGCAAGGGTCTAGTCCTTACATTTTCCATGAGGCAACTAACCTCCACCCTAGGGTAAAGTGGTGGGAGAAGACCGTCTCGCGGTGCTCCACAGCTTCTTTACCCTAATACCCAATTTTCTAAATATGCCGGCCTAAGGCCACAAGCTTAGTAGTATGAAACTTTGCATGAGATGTACTACCGTTATTTATACAATATTTAGATATTTCTAGGGTTATCAAGGGTATGGCTACAATTTGACATGGCATTTATTGGTGGTAGGAAGTATCTAATTTAACATGTCATTCTAAGCATTTTGTTTTAAGTAATTAACAGTTCACAATTAGTGATAATGCAAATACCATAAATACATAATTTAGACGACATGAGATTCCAAAATGATCAAAGATTTGCGACTTGTCTTGGTACTCGACGAGTTCAACGACCTCATAAACTGCAGTTCCTTGGTCTTGTCCCTAAACCGTCGCATCCAAAAACTCCAGTGCTAGTGTAAACACACAAAAACAAAATAAGTCCGGCTTGAGCCTAATCAAGCGAGGAGAAATTAATCTACTAAAAAGGAATAAAATGCAATAAATTCAAAAGGAGGGGTTTTTGAATTTTTCTAGAAAGAATTTGGTGGATTGGAGGTCAAAATGGGTTCAGGGTATCGAAACGATCAAAATGGTGTAATTTGGGAATTTTTGGGATTTTCTGGAATTTTTTGGGATTTTATTTGATTTTCTGGATTTTTGGAAATTGGAAAATATTATGAACAGTGTCGGGCTGGCCCACCACTACAGTGAGATCCGGCGCAAGAATCGGCCCACACGCAAGGCGGCCGGCGCAGCCGAGTAGGCCGACGGCTTCAGCCCAAGCACGCGCGCCTACCCAAGACGGATGACTGACATGTGGCCAGCACGAGCAGCGACGATGCGGAAGCTGTGAACGGATCAAATCAACAGAGTTAAGTGAGATTGGACGGTCACGAAGCAAGGCTATCCGAAGGCTGAGGTTAGATGGCAACAAAAATGTGGACGGCCACGATGAGTCCACGTCGTCATCGTCAACCTCTCGCCTGTCGTTCTCGCCACGAGGTAGAGAACGATGGTGCGAGTGGAACGGCGCTGGCGGCGCCTTCCGGAGGAATCCGAGGGTGGCACTACGCGCCTCAGAAGATGAGGAATCCGTTTTGGGGCTTTGGGAGGGACGACGAGGCTCAACGGCGGCGAACGGCCGGAGGGAAGTCCGACGGCAATTTTCTGGCACCAGAGGCCATTAACGGCACTCCGAGCAAATTGATGGTGTTTTCAGCATCTCTGGGGAAATGTGAATACAATGGTGGCGATGGCTTGAGCTGGGAAGCTCTCTGTCGAGCTATCCACGACGGCCTCCCTTCGGTCGACGGCAAGCTTTGCCGCCAGGGCAGGGGAGAGACGCTCTCGGCCAACGGAGTTCACCAGCGTGATCAAGAAGCAAAGGGGATCATGTCAATGAAAGCAATTGGATTTTAAAGAAGAAACGAAGGAGTGAGGCTCGGGGATCACTGGAGCTAGGGAAGCTCACCGGCGGTGATGCAGCTGCTTAGACTTCAATCGGCTGCTCTGGAATAGTCTAGGGAGTGGAGCGAAGCTTTTGGTGGGGGTACGGGGCTTAAGAAGCAAGGAAGGGAGCTGGCGACGAGCTGAGGGGAGTAATGGCGTGGAGTGGGCGAGCTACAACACTGCAGGGTGGCATGAGCGAGCTGAGGGGGTGGGCAGGGAGTCAAGTCCGAGTGACGGGTAGTGATACAACGAGTAATGGCACAGGAGGAAGTGCAGGAGCAGTTCACCTACTCAGATGGGTGGTGGCACGAAGTGCCAGGAGGAGAGGAAAGCTGAGGTTAGTGGGTGGGGCCAAGGGAACAGGGGGAAGAGGTGGCGAGGTTGGCGTGACCGGGAACGGCGACGATGGCGAGCTGGCGTGGCGCACAGTGAGGCGGGGCTGCGTGCGTGGCGTGGGCGCGATCGAGAGGAGAAGGCGGAAAAACAGAAGGCGCCAACAAACTAAGAAAGCGAAATACCGAGAAAGGAAAGAGGATTTTGCTGGGAATTTCTGAATTGGGAAATATTTCAAAATTCACTCAAAAATTTAGGAAAAATCACAAAAAAATTTGAAATTTTTGGGGCCTTTCATCAATGATCATGTTATTTAAGTTTTCGATCACTTGATGCAGTTCATTCACATTGTGTGTACCACCATAGGAGGAGAGGAAGAGAGGCTTGGTAGGATTGAATTTGGAGAGTACAATATGAATAATAGATTAGAAATGACATTATAAAGCAATAAGTAAATAATACAATTGTAAAAACTGAAAATAATAACAAGTAATCATATCATAAACTTCATAGTGTTGGTCTCCAATACCTATACCAACAAAGATAGCACCTACCATCAAACTTTCATCATGACAACATTTCACATGGCCCAACCATTTCCAAAATGCTTTCTAAAACCAAAGTCTAACCAAGTGGTATTACCAAGCTCGCCCATGACCGGTGGCACAGCTATTCGAATAGATTTGAGATTTCACTCTACAAAGGATGTGCAACTTTACCCCCACATGATATAACCAACTCATTGTGTCAATGTAGTTTCACTCAACAAGATAGAGTGCAACTAAAATGTTATAATGAGGTCTTTACAAATATCTTGCTCTAACATATGAGCAATCTCCTCAAGCTATGGCGGTCTTTTACCATGATCAAGAGAGCCCATAGTTGTGTAGGTAAGCTTTACGCTACAACATGACAGACCCTTCAAACATGGAGATCCATTACCATGCCCACATAGCCTGTTGTCTACAACTTGTGGTTTAAAGCTATCTCATGAAAAAATTATTTAGCCAAGTCCTTTACATACAAGATTTGCTTGGATCAATGAGACTAAAGTTTGGTCCTTACTGACCCGGGTGAGACTACCACAAATCGAGATCTCGTGCAAATTGCATCGATCTCAAGAAACAACTTGCCCAAGTCCAAACCATTTTTATTTTTATATTTTTAACCAAAACATCAAAGATAACACCTCTATCCAAAATTTGCTAAATCATTTCTCAAAGTGTTCAAAATTGAGTTTTATCCATTTCTATAATTTTACAATTATTAATCTATGCATGGCTAAGCATGTTCTACAAATTGCTACTACCCCATTAAAATTAGCCTAAACTAGTGGGTAAATATTAAGGTGTCAAGGATAGAGACATTCATGTTCAAGTAACACTTCATTGCAACATAGGATATAACTAATTTTCCAAAGACAAGTACATTAGTTTAATCAAAGTAAGCAAGTGTAACAAACATAACATAGTATTCGAAAACATAGGATCAACATGGTCAAGGGGGTTTGCTTACCTTGCTCGTTGAATACTTGCTCTCACTCTGGACCAACTTTATACAATTCCGACCCATCGGTATCTAATCAATATATACCATGAAAACCAAATAAATACCAAAAAATTCATACAGAGGAAAAATTCACAAAAGTGGCACTGGAAGAAAAAGATTGATTTTATAAAAATTTAGAGACAAAAAGAAAGTTAACTGGAGTTCATATGAGGGAGAATGGTCACCGGAAGTTTTGCTGAGAAGAAAATCCTAGAAAATGAAGAAGGAAAACATTGTTCATCTAGGGTTCGAATTTTGATTTTAATTTCTATTTTTCCAAGGAAATCCTGGTTTATTGCGAGGTTAGACTGATAGGTAGGGTATGGTCTACAGTGGACCGGGTTCACAAAGGCTTGGATTGTTCTGTGGGGCCTACATGCCAGTGACGCAAAAATAAAATTTGGTTTTAAATAGAAATCTAATTAACTAATCACTTGGGCCCAAATGTAAGTGCTACATTTAAACTTAATAGAGATTAATTAGATTAATATAATATTAATCACATCATTAGCGCTAATCTTCGTGGGACCCACTATTAGAGAGAAACACAAAGACAGAGCAAAGGAAGCCTTGGCCGAGCTCACTGATGAGCTTGCCAGAGGTGAATAGAGGGTAGAGTGGCAAGGGCAAGGTCTGAAATAGGTTAAGGAGTTAACGAGGAGTATGATGGTGGTGGTGGCCACCAGAGAGGCGGACGGAGGCGGTGGTACAACGGCGTGGAGCAATGAGGCTGGCTCGGTTGTGCGATGGTTTTAACGTTGAAGCGAAAGGTAGAGGGAATAGGGCATAGAGTGAGATAGAGTGAGTCCTAGCGATACTACAGGTACAGACACGGGACCAATGGTCAACGGAGCGGCGCCGACGATGAGTTCCATGGCAGCGGTGACATGGCTGTAGGGCAACGTCAAACCTAATGGTTTCTAGCAAAAAGAAGGGGTGTAGAGGGATCCTAGGAGGTCAAGGGAGCTAACCGAGGGAGTTAACAGTGTCGGAGGAGGTCTCAGGCCGTCGAAATAGGAGAGACTAGAGGCACCAACAGAGTTCAACGTCGATGGGGTACACCGGAGGCTTAGGAACTGAAATTGACTGAGGTAAAAGGTTTAGGAGAGGGAGGCGATGCTCAAGGACTTGAATATGGGCAAAGCGCAGGAGCTCACTCGAGGGGGCTAATGGCGATAGCGATGGGGAGACCAGAGTTAGGGAAGACGGCGCAGGATCTGGCTATTGGCTGCACATCTAGAGCAATGAGGTAAGGGAATGTTGGGATTTGCCCCTAGGATCGAATACATGTGAGCACGTGGACGCAACTTACACACGCACTCCAAACTCTGATCACAGTAGTCGTAACCTATTTATGACTGCTCAGCTCTTATACCAAGTGTTGGAACACAGCACCAGATTACCCGTGGACACACACTATACAGGGAAGTCGAACAAACACAGAGACATGGAGAAAATTTTTTCTGACATGAACTCAACTTGCGTTGCATGATCACAGCCATTGGCTTCAACCACAGCTTGTCATTCAATGATTTCGACCACGACATTGACCATGCCTTCGGCCATGGCTTCGACCATGGCTTGTCTTCGACCGCTTCACCAACCACACAGGTCTTCAACCGCATCTCTGACCACAGCTTGTCTTCGACCGTGTCTCTAACCACACATGTCTTCGACCTTGTCTCCGACCATGCAGGTCATTCGAGCACTGACCGTGGCACTGTAGCTAGGACCACTGTAGCAACTGACATTGTAGTTGCGACCACGCACACACAGGCACCACGATCACAGTGCTACAACCACGCACACGCAGGCACCACGACCATGACACTTACGAACACGGCGCTTACGACTACATAGACAGGTCTTATTGATCACACACTGGTCATAACGACCACACAGACTGGTCCTAATGACCACATAGTACTCGAACACCGATCACACGACGCATTAACTCGAAGCTTCGACCATGTCGCATTATCTCGATATTTCGACCACGGCTTCTTGTGTACTCAGAGTCTTCGACTATGACTACCGCAGCTTCGACTACTGCTTCAACCATAGCTTTGGGCACTACTTCAACCGTGCTTTCGAGCGTGGCTTCAACCATAGCTTCTACGACCACACACAAATTATCAAGATTAATTCTAACAGGGAACACTTCAGAATCACAGATAGCACCACATGACATGCACGTCACAGGAAGAAGCTCACTAGAGTGAAGGCGGAGCGCGCGTGGTGGAGCTTGGGATGACGGTGCGTTCCGATTGAACCATTGGACAAAACGGACGGTAAAGCGATGAAATGGAGACAGTGTGCACAGGATGAGAAGATGACACAGTCTACAAGGGTTTAAATAGAGAGGGGGGATTGGATCATATACCCTCCCTAAAATTGGAGATTTCAGGATTTACCCTCCCACCTCAATGACATGTGGGGTCATCATAAGTCACTGACGCGTAGGTCAGGAGGGTAAATCCTGAATTTCCATCTAAGGGAAGGGTATATGATGAATAAAACCTTCTTCGATCGGGTCCTCGAGGTGGGTGCGTGGGATTCATGGGCTTCGACTGTCTTGCTCGACGGGTCGAAACAACGGCTTTTGCAGGCGCGCGCAGCTATAGTGAGCTCGACCTGTGCCAATGGCGACAGACGGAGGTGGAAGGAGGGGCCTGTAGGCGGGCCCGGCTTGTCAGTGAGAGAAGAAGAGGGAAAAGAGAGTTGGCTTATTCGGCGAAATACGGTTCCGTGTGCAGGAGAGGACAAGACCAGAGGGGAAAGCGGCTTTGGCCGTGAAAGGTGCAAGGGCTGTAGATGGTCCTAAAGTGGGAACAGTAACAAGCCTTAGCTGGGTTTCGGCAGAAAATGCTTCGGGATTTTTAATTGATTTTTGAATATCAATAAATGAAGAAAATGTAATTCAGGAAGGAAAAATAACAAATGAACTCCAAAAAATATAAAACAAATTATATATGCACTCTGAATTATATTGAAATCAAATAAAATATTTTTAAACACTGGATCACTTTTATTAATTCTACAGAATTCGTTTTCTGTTGGAAAAGTAGGAAAAGCTTTTAAAATTCTAGAAATTGTATCTGAGCTCAGACAATTAATAAACTTGCTCAAAAAAATTTGAAAACTTTTTGTAGGCACTTTAGATTATTTATATCTCAAATAAATTAGTTCTAAATTTTAATCAAGTTTTATCAAATTGCGATATTTCATTGTTAGCAGGAGAAAATTAGAAAAGCTTAAAGGAAAGCTAAAATATTTTGAAAATTCTCAAACTATATAAACAAGTACTATGAAGTTATTTATACAGATTTATAAAAGGTGAATAGGCAAGACAAATTTGACAACCTATGCACACAGCTAAGATGGGAGGGGAAATAGGTCCCACTGAGAGTGCTATTTTGTTTGACACGAGAAGTTGATATAGGATTTCTTCGTGTGGGAATTAATATTATGAGTGTGCTAGTGTACCAAAGTAACAAAAATAAATAAAACACAAAAAGGTAGGAAAACATGTGTTTCATTAATTCTCTAAAGAATAACAAAATTACAAGTCTTTTATTATTATATGTGCTTCATAGCCCACCGATGAGGTGAGCTTGACTTGTGAAAGATCAAGCTCCGATTAAGTTGGTTAAGGGGGAGATTGAATGATCAAGATCTGCTTAAGTTGGTTTTGGTGTTAATGACAAATACCATTATGAGGTCTTGGTAATAATGACAAATACTTTTATAATGTTTTGGTGATAATGAAAAATGCATATATGAGACTAATATGATTGTTTAAGTACATTACAGCTTAGTTTCATTTGGATGGAAAGGTGAAATCAAAGAGGTATGCATTCGAAATCACTTTCTCATATACCAATGCATCCCTTAGATCTAAAATATAGATTGAACTCCTCGATTAGTCCAAAATGAATATGTGCATATGTCTTCATTATATACACTTGTATGAATACATTTAGGGGGATCTCTCTCTATATTTTGGAGTTTCATAAGTATTGATCCATGCTTCTTTTAATATGCATATGTGGGATCTTTACTTTAAAATACATTCTTGAGTATATATAGCTTGAGTAGTTCATATATACTCATGTGCAATCGGGTTATCATCTAATTTCTCCATCATGTGTTAATGGTTGAATGATTAATGATAATCGGATAAGTAATCTTTGTCTAAAGCTTATCTTAGAGTATACATTTGTTGTGTACAAGTTGTATACTCGCAAATCAATTTTTATATATCATTATTTGTTGAGATTGTCATGAATTACCAAAAAAGGAAGATTGTCGAATCTAGTACCTCCATTATGTGTTAATGGTGAAGTTTGGTAATTGATGACAATTGTTTTGTGGACTAACATTTTCCATGAGTTGGATGAATAGGTTAGGTTCCACAAGAAAGGATGACTTGGGATGACTTCATGTGTTGAAGATCATCAAGTCAAGATTGAGAAGAAGATAGCTTCATGAGTTGAAGGCTATCAAAGAAGAAGATAGCTTCATGTGTTGAAGGCCATCAAGAAGAAGATGTATCATGGGTTGATGCATGATCATGTGTTGATCAAGTCGAGAGAAGACCATCATGTGTTGATGGCGTTGAAGTGAAGGATGCATCTTGTGTAGATGCATGTCTAGACAATGACCCGAACTTAAAGCTGTGATATGTGTTATCAAGCTTCAAGAGGATACCCAAGGCAAAGGTATGACTAGTTAGGGCTAAGGATGTGTTACTAGTCTTTTACCGGTCTTGGTGTTTGGTTGGAAGACCGAATTGCTAGTATATGTTGCCGTACTATTAAGAGGGGTTATGTCTAATAGTTTGAGTCTCATCATGTGTTGATAGCTCAAACCTCACTTGCTCTAGCTCATCTTGATATGATGCTTGCATTTGCGAATGTGTTTTGCAAATGGTTGAAGCTCATATATAATCCTTGTGGCATGTGACTTAGGTTTGCGAATATGTTTTGCAAACGTGAGAACTCCATGTACCAATTCCTTGTATCATGATTTCAAAAGTATGTGAATATGTTTTGCAACTTGTCGGAAATCATGTGTGATCCTTATGTGCATGATATCGTAGTTTGCAAATGTGTTTTGCAAAGTCTGTTGAGATATCTGCACTTCTTAGAAAAATTGAAACTACCGCTGTGTGCGTAGCGGTAGTACTGGAGGACGGAAGTATCGGCTCTATGTGAGCGGTACTACCGCACATCGGAAGTACCGGCATGTGTTGCGCGGTACTACTGGATGCGAGTGGTCTGAGCGGCTTTGCGTGAGTGGCTCATCCAGCCATCGAAAGTACCAGCTTTGTGTGAGCGATACTACTAGATCTGGCGGTCAGATCGGCATTGTGTATGCAGTCTGACTGACGAGCGGTCAGACTGGCTCAATCCTAGCGGTCAGACCGGTAAGTGACCAGCGATCAGACCGGCCTGACAATGGCGGTCAGACCGGCCTAAAAGTGGCGATCAGACTGGCCTTGAGGTGGCGGTTTGATGGGCGTGCTCCGAGCAGTCTGACTGGAGTGCTGAGAGCAGTCTGACCGGCCAGCGGAAGTTCCGCTCCTCTCGCGGAACCGTTTTTCCAGAGAGCGACTACGCTAATTTTTTTCTTAGAACGGTCTGACCGGTGTGGTAGTGGTCTGACCGGTGGTGGAAGTCTGACCGGTTTTCTAGCCCAACGGCTAGTTTTTGTAGCCGTGTAACGGCGGTAATTCCAGCCCTCGAGCTGATTTCAGCCCTCTCTCTTCTCTAACAGCTAGTTTTTGAGGGAGACGTATAAATACCTCCTCAAGGGCTGTTGGGAGTAGGGATGGCAATCGGGCATGGCGGGTACGGGTAGTGCTCGCCCATACCCATACCTGCGACCCCAATTTACACCCACGGGTATACCCGCGAAAGATGACGGGCGAAAAACCTCGCCCATACCCGTCGCCCGCGGGTACCCGTCGCCCGTGGGCATACCCGTTTACCCGCGAACTGAGTCACTATATGAGAGTTAAACTAATGACACAAATATATATAAGCATCAGTTGTTGCTAGTAATTGGGTGTGTAAACGAAGAACAGATAGATATAACTCATATAAGCATCACATTCACATCAAATATATATGTCCTTAATAAAGTAATTTTCATAATAGTGCATTACATTCACACACCACCAGTGCATCACACATAACACATTCAACAACTACAATGGAAATACAAATTGACAGTTCCTCACACATAAACAAATTAAGTTTACAGCAAAAGTGGAACATACGAAAATAATTCAATTTTGACAGTTCAACAAATAGATGAAAGACATGTTGCTAATCAGAGTCGACAATTGTGATTGAACAACAATCTTTAAGCTCCTCTTCAATGTCTTCAAGGCATGTCCATAAAGCTTCAACTCCTCCTTTACCTAAGAAGTAAATATTGCATTACATTTACATCACTAGCTTCGAATCACACATAAATTTTGAAATATTTACATCACTAGTTGCATACCTTTAAGGTCATTTCGAAGCCAGCTTTGTATGCACATCAATGCCTCCAATATAGCTAGAGTGAGACGACTGCGATGTTCTCTTAGCACTCTACCACTAGTGCTAAAAGCTTATTCATAAGCTACTATTGTTATTGGAATAGCCAAGATATCACGGGCAATCATCCGCAATGTAGGATAACATATCCCAGCTACCTTCCACCAATCTAGTATATCAAATTCCTCATCTATGCAAGGAAGAGTTTCTTCTTCCAAATAGCGATCCAACTCACTTTTGGTCTTCACTACACCAATATTTTTCTTACTAGCAGCTAGTGTTTTAAATATAGAAAGCACCTCATTAGCACCAATTGAAGCAGTAGTAGTAGATGATGTAGCCATACCCTCTTGTTCACTATGCACTTGGTACTCATTCATCAATTCACACAAGCAATTATAACTATCTGTAACCTTCTCTTCAGAGTTTTCTTCACCAAAGAGGGCAATATAGCATGCATGTAATATTGTCATTTTTCCACGTGGATCAAGAATAACAGCAATAACCATCAAACCATGAATATCAGACCAATATTTGTCAAACTTTTTATCATCTCAATAGACATAGCCTCAATTATTGGATCTCCACATCCTAGCCATTTATTCATATGCAATTTGACCTCACATATCTTTGGAAAGAAGATGTTAGCTATTACGTATTTAGTTCCAGAAAACATTTCGGTGAGCTCATAGAAGAGGCTTAATTTTTTACAAACAATTGAGGCAAAATTTCAATCAGTAGTAGTTGGTGCACAATTAAACTGCATATCAATTTGCTTCAACCTTTCAAAGACTTTGTTATAGGGAATAGTAGTACTAAGCATAACATAGGTTGAATTCCATCTAGTTTTGCAATCAAGAGCAATCTTTTTAGTTATTTCAACCTTAACAAACCGAGCTTCTTTCACAAATTTTTCGTACCTCTTTGGTGTAGCTGTCCAATAAGAAACACTATCATGGACTCTTTTGATGTCATGCTCTATGACACTCAAGCCATTTTTCACAATTAAGTTAAGAATATGTGCACAACAGCGCATATGTAGCAGCTTTCCACCCAATAAAAGATTAGATGTACCAAACTTCGTCTCTATTGCTTCAACTAATTTATCATTTGTTGAGCAGTTGTCCATAGTCAAAGTAGATAGCTTGCAATCAAGATTCCAACTTTGCAGGCTTTTATATAGTGCTTCACAAATAACCTCTGATGTGTGTGGGCATGGCACATATACAAACCTACATGAGTTTAGCATAGCAAGATGATTAGTGTTTGAACATAACAATAAGATTAATAGTATTCAGCATAGCAATCACCTCAAAATGCAACTTCTAAGCTTCCAAGAGTCATCAATAAAATGTCCTATCACTGCCATGTAGCCTCTCTTTTGATTATCAGCTGTCCAAAGATCAGTTGTAACAACAACACGACAACTGCTTTTATCCAAGTAACTGAGAGCTCTCTTTCTCTCTGAATCATAATAATCCAAGATATCATTTCTAATAGTATTTCGAGTGACCATTTTAAATAAAGGTTGTAGTGCACTAACAAATGAACGAAAGCCATGGTGATCAACAATGGACAATGGGTACTCATGCAGAATAATCATGGAATAGAGAGCTTTCCTAGTAATTTCTTGATCAAAGACATAGTTCTCTACAGTTACTTGCCCATGCTCAGTAGATCCATACCTCAAACTGGTTTGTATCTTTCCTTGTCTCTTCTGATAGATGCAAACCTTTATATGTTCATGCAGATGTTTAGTACCATTCTTTGTTTCAGCCGAAAGGTACTTATTGTACCAAATACACTTTGCCTTCCAAGCACCATTAACTTTCAATCTTGTAAATTCGTTCCAAACGGGTGAAGTGAGTTTCCTCTTTGTGCCACGAGAGTCTTCCTCTTCTGCTTGTGCATCTTCGACATGTTCTTCAACTTAAGGTTCAGACTCAGATCATACTTGCTGATCACGGCGTATTGAACTTTGAGAAGATGGCCCATGTTGGCTACTATTTCCCGGAGTTGCCATCTAAGAGTTAAACACAAAAATGTGAGAGACCATGTGGAGGTATCCCCATGTTGGTGATGAGTAATTGACGGTTGGTTTAGTGAGTTTGAGTTTGTTACGGGTATTCTAGGGTTGAGTACCTTTACTTGTGCTAATATGGATTATGCTGTTTCGTGCGGTGCTATGTGATGGTTTGCTTGTCTGTGTGACTGCAGGACTTCGGAGCTAGGTCATGCTGAGGCGAGGAGGACCGGGACTAGGCACAGGAGATGTTGAGGTCCAGACGGTCGGTGATGCCGAAGTTGATCGAGGCTGGTGAGGTGGTTGCGGTCGTGCGCGACGGAACAGACCCGGACTAGACTCAGGTGGAGTCGGAGGTCTCGGTCGGTGTCGGGTGGACACGACGGGCAGCGGCGAGAGGATCGGGACTAGACTCAGGGAGGAGTCGGAGGTCCAGACGGTCAGGAAGCCGGGTGCGGTCGTGTGCAGCGGAGTGGACCGGACTAGACTCAGGGAGGAGTCGAGGTCCAGTCGGTCAAAGGTGCCGGTTGCGGGAAGCTTCCGGGAAGGTGCTTGAGGGGCAAAATGGTATTTTGACTCAAGCAATGGAGGTGGAGGCAGATTTCCCTCCAAAAATCTGGTTTGACCACTTTTCCTCATTTGTGGTGTGAGGTTTGAGTGGGTGGAGTATGACTCTTTTTGATTTCCTCCTTTGGTGTGCGCTGGATAAATCATGACAAGGCCTTTACAATGTTCAATTTCAACCTAGTTCCGCCTCGCTAAGGTTTCGCTGACGAATAGGCTACCACCTAGTCGATAATTGCCCCCTCTTGCATCAATGTAGATCCATGGCTCCGACCACACCACACTCATCCCAATGACGGAACCGGAATTGAAACATCACAAATTAATCAGCTAGGTCCATCCCATACTGGACATGTGGTTGTACGGTATGGCTCAGATCAATGGCGCACAAAGTTAAGTCATTAAGTATTACCCAAACGAAACATCCACATCCCAATATGCCAACAACACCCCCTTTACTGCAAGATCATTCGCCTAGGTGAAAACTAATTTTGTATAACCAATACCAATGACACAACCCATGTCATGGCACACAAAATTTATCACTGTGGTTACCACCACGTTCCAATATATCATTAAGTCAAAATTAATTAACTGATCACATGTGATGATAACCTAACGTACTAGTAGTAAGCATGGCTCAGCAAATTAAACATACAACCCATGTGACAACTAATATTGCATCACTAAATAATTACCCATCCTATGGTGACAATAGAATCATGGCAACCAAGTTATCAAGGAGGGATTAATCAATTTGGACATAATACTCACAGCCTACCGACATAATACTTTTCAAAAAGTAATTCTCGGATGTTGTTATCATTTCATGTGATGTCCAAAACTTCTAGATATCCGTTCTCCCTCATACAAACTCCGAATCCATTGCTTCTTTCTCCTAAATTCATCTAAAATCATAATCTATCTGCTAGTATATATTTTATAATTTTTAGATTTTATTTGAATTTATTTTGTTTGGTTCTTCACGTGTAGACTATGACTTTTTCGGAGAGTTCGATTTTGACGATTCGCGGCATCAAGTCTTTGAGCAAGGCAAGTTACACCTTTGATCATGTTGCTCCCAGTAATTTTAATTAATTATGTTGTTTTTTAAAAATTATTATGCATGCGTACTTTTATTCAAACCTAGTTTAAATTCGATTTAAATTCTAGTTATACCCAATTCCTTTGTTTATGGCCAGATTTGACATTGACCTTCCTGTGCCTTGTCACCATAGAGAAAAACCTAGTTAATACATTAGTATTAACTGGACATTTTATATCAAAGCTTAGCCATGCTTAGAATAATCATAGGTTGGAATACCTTTTCACATAAAATGATAAGTTTTTGAAATGTATTCTTGACTTTGGTGAGTCAAGAATGATTATGAAATATTTCCAAACAAAATATAAAAACTTGGTTTAGACTTAGGCAAATGGTTAGAGTGGTGGGTGCTTGCTGGCATGCATTGTTGTTTGGTGACACAGTATTGATTGTCAGGCACAAGGGGTGCACCAGGTGCCCCTCCTCACTCCCTTCCTTCTCTCCGCAATCGCCATTTTTCTTTCGTCAACCGAGCACCGTTCCTCAGCCGTTTGCGCATTCTACAGTGGAGTTCTGCCACTTTTGACCACATCACCGGCTTTGCATTCGTGCGTTCATACGCGGTGCTTCCCTCGCCTTCGCCGGAGTATCGCCAGAGCACCGTGGCCAAACCGTGACGTCACTTCTCTCCTCGCTGCGGGAAGACTATGCATGTTCCACCATAACCGAGGTGAGCATTGTGTTCCCCGTGTTCAACTCTTCGTTTTGCCATAAACCTCGCCCGCTAACTCCTCTCCGTTTGCCCGGAATATCGATGTCAACCCACTGGTCGCTAAATGTCTTCTCGGTCGCATTCCGCCACTATCTGATATCCTTTGGCCAAGCCATTTGCACCGTTGAGATTGTCTCAACGCGTTCTACATCGTGCTTCCATTGCCATCACCTAAAGATTGTCCGAGTCCTTATCGACCTTGTCGAGCCAGACACTAAAACCGTGCCTTCGCGCGTACACCCCTTTTTCGGTGAGCGCTTTGATTTTTGTTCGTGTCATATCGTGTCCTAGCCTCTATGAAATGTTTCTACCATTTTGTTTAATTTTTCGTGGTGCCAATTGTCAAGAATTGAGCTTTCCGCAAAAATGGCCGTTTTTTGACTCCCGACATCGATTCGTCACCTCCGGTAAGCTTTAGCCCATGCCGTAATTTTTCTTAAACTTGTCTCGCCACGTTCTACGCCGTATTTTCGCCTCCGACACCTCGCCATAGCCGCCAATGGCATCTCATGTCCCCATCTATCCGTTGGTGTTTTCCCTAATCCATTCGCGTCATATCATGCCAACCATCACAGGTAGCTATCTTCCAAATGGATTTAGATTCACTTCACCGAGCACCAAAATATCAAGTTTTTCCTCTTTTTTTCCTCTATCGTCGTTGTTCAAACGTCGATTGTATCACCTCCGATGAGTTTTCAGCTTAGCTGATAATTTTCCTAGCTTCACCATACCGTGTTCTGCCCCGTGCTCACCCTACGTCTCCACATTACATACCCGGTACTATCTCTCTCCAACCTGCCGTTGTCGCTACCGTGCCGTCGGTCCCTTTTTCTCTCACCGCTGGTGATTGCCGCCGTTCCTCGCCGCCATACCCATGTCAGATTAACCAAGGTAGCACATTTCCTCCCAATCAAGCAGACTTATGGAAAGGATAAGTTGGTAGAGTTATATTTAATAAAAATTGTGGTGTTTCATGGAGTACCAAAGAAAATTGTTTCAGATAGAGGAGCTCAGTTCACTTCAAAGTTTTGGGAGAAATTACATGATGCTATGAGTACAGATTTAACTTTCAGCACAGCTTATCATCTGCAAACAGGAGGACAAACAGAAAGAACAAATCAAATTTTAGAAGACATGTTAAGAGCATGTGCCATTGTATACGGAGCAGCATGGAATACTTGTCTACCGTTTGCACAATTCTCATATAACAACAGTTATTAAGCCAGTATTCAGATGGCACCATTTGAAGCATTATATGGAATAGAATATAGAACTCCTTTAAATTGGACAGAAGCAGGAGAACGCCAATTTCTCGGACCTCAAATTGTCCAGGATGCAGAAGCCCATGTGAAGATTATTAGGGACAAAATGAGAATTGCTCAAGATCGTCAGAATAGTTATGCAGATAGCCGCAGAAAAGATTTGAGCTTTGAAGTAGGAGATTTTGTGTACCTCAAGGTCACTCCATTCAAAATTGTTAAGAGATTTCAAATTAAAGGGAAGTTGGCACCAAGATATGTAGGCCTATTTCAAATCACAAAGAGAGTGGGTGAAGTGGCATATGAAGTACAACTAACGCCAAGCCTATCCAGGATACACAATGTATTTCATGTGTCCCAACTCAGGAAATGCTTGAGACAGCCCACTAATGAGGTTTCAACAGAAGAAATTGAACTCCAAGAAGACTTCACATATCCAGAAGAGCCTTTACAGATACTTGAGACAACGGAACGACAACTCAGAAACAAGAACATCAGATTTTGCAGAGTTCAATGGAAAACCACACAGTAGCAGAATCCACTTGGGAAAAGGAGTCAAATTTACAGCGGGATTTTCCTAACTTACTCCCTAGACCAAGTTAATCTCGGGGTCGAGATTCTTTTTAAGGGGGTAGGTTGAAACAACTCAAAATTTTAAAATTTTGAATTTTAATGGATTTTTGCTTGAATTTTCCTCTCCTTTCCCAATTTGGTAAGTTTTCTCGAAAATGTGTTTTCCTCTTTCGCCTTTTCCGCCTCCTCCTCACGCTGGTGCCCCCGTGCATCGCCGCCATCCCGAACCGCCTCCCTGTTCATCGCCTCCATGCACTGCTCCCTCGTTTCACTGTTTTGCGGCCGTCGCTTCCTGTGCGTTCCCACCGGGCTGTCATTGCGGTCCCACTGGTCAGCCTCGCACTCCTGCTCTTTCCTCTCTTGGTGCGCCGCCGCTCGCACGCTCGCTTCTCTCACCGCGGCATAGCGCGCTCGCTTGCTGCTCAAGCTATGCCCTCGGTCAAACCATTGTCAGCTTCTGCAGAGGAGACAGTGCCACCTCGCCCTGTTCACTGTGTGGCAGCAGCTCACTCCCTATCTCCTCGTTTCCGTGCAAGAGACACACTCCCGGACCACCTCTCCGTGGCCACCGATTTTCGCGAGGTTTAAAGCCCAATGGCCACTGTAGAACGCTTCTTGTTGCTCCCTCATACCCTCCCAAACCACCTATTTGAGGTCAAGTTGACCGTGACGCCGCCGATAGCCTCCCCTGCGCCCGATGAACCCTAACGGTAAGCTCACATTTCCGCCAATTACATTTCGATTCCTTGCAACATCATGGTATCCTTCGCTTGCTGATTACGTTGGTACACTCCCCTGAGCTTGAGCTTTCACCGGAGCCCTAGCGGCTAAAGCCACCACCGGCCGAAAGGCCTCTTCCGTGGCCAGCTCGCCTAAGTCTTTCCTGACCCAAACCACCACCACCATCATAACCCTAATGCTCCCTAGATGGTTAAATAGCCCTCAATTTTGCCGGAGAACCCTTAGAGAACCACGGCGCTGCCGTAAAGGCCGTCGTTTTCTCTCCAACCACCAGCTACCGCTGTTCATCCCCACACCATCCAGAACCCCAAAATGGAACCCCCCAAGCTTAGACCGCTTCCCCCTGTACAACCCATTCCTTCTGGGATACTCTGACGGTGCCGCTTCACCAGGGCCGCCAAGCTCTATTTTTCCGTCGGGAGAGACTCCGGAGGTTGAAGACGACCTCCCGAGGACGACGTGGTCACATCGTGACTGTCGGCACCGTTTCTTTCGTTCCATCCAAATGTTTGCGCTCGTTCAAATTTGAGCCGTTCGCTCCATCTGCGCGTCGTCCATCGGTCGCGGATGCACGTGCGTGCTGGGCCGCAGGCCGCGTGTAGCATGGGCCACAGGCCGACCAGCCTGCTTGGCCGCGCGGGCGTGAATCCGGTCGGGCCGCACTGTGCGATTGGGCCGGCCTGTTACTGTTCAACCGAGAAAAATTTTAAAAATCAATTAAAAATCCCAGAAAATTTTAGAAATTTTTGAAAATCCCAAAAATACACCATTTTGGTCAGCTCGACACCAAGAGTTCATTTTTAACCTCCATTCCACCAAATTCAACTCTAATAAATTTGAATTCTTCCATTTGAATTTTATGCAATTTTCTCCTTTTTAATAGAATTATTTTTCCTAGCTTGATTAGATTCAAGTATGGACTTATTGTGATTTTATGTGTTTGCGCTAGCTTCCGATCTCTTTGAAGCGACAGTTCAAGGACCGGATCCCGGCACCGAAGTGTACGAGCTCGTAGAGGTTTCCGATCAGCAAGGCAAGTTAAAAGTTTTTGATGATTTTGAATCCCATGAAATTTAAATTATTTAATTTCTGTATTTCCATTATTGTTATTTGTAAAATGTTAATTGATCAAAATAATTGTTTAGAATGATATGATAATTAGTTAAATCCTACCACTGATAAATGTCATGTTTAATTTGAGGCCATATTCACCTTGACAACCTTAGTGATATTTAAATTATTGTATAAATATCCATAAATCACTTCATTCAACGTTTTATACTACATCATGAAGATACGTACATGGCAACCCTCGCAGACGATGCGATCAATATGACAGCCTAGTGGGCACATGTAACATCCTAAATTTTCTAAAATATTTCTATTGATTGTCAAATACCTCATTTCTAAATTTTAGTGGATTTTTAAAATTTTATAGCAGTTATGAAAGCTTCTTATAGAAGCTGGAAATATATTTTCAAAAATCTATCTACAAGTTTAGCAGATCTTGGAAATAATTTAATTAATTTCTAAATATTAAAAAAAATCTCTGCAAGAATATTTAGGATTTTTGGAGCTAGTATTTTTCCCGGGCTCAAAACTCTGTTCAAGAATTTCAAATCCATTTCCCAATTCTTAGCAGCCCAAAATGAATTTCATAGCTTTACTAAAAGTGTATAAGAGTTTTTAACTATTTTAATTGAGTTCTCTATGCATGAAAAAAATTTATCTTTATTTTGAACCTTCTTTGCAATTCTTGAACAATTAAAAAAATACTACCTAAAGGCTGTAGCAACCAATTTATTTTCAAGAAAAACTGGGAGTTGTAAATAGTGGAATTAAATTTTATTAAAATGAGACTAATCCAGGAGCCTTCCCAAAAAGTTTCACAATTTTTGAAACTCCTTTCCTATATTTAAAAATTCCCCAAAGTCTTAGTGTAGATAAAAATTATCCAAACTCAAATTAGTGCAAAACAGGCAACCCTCGCAGACGATGCGATCAATATGACAGCCTAGTGGGCACATGTAACATCCTAAATTTTCTAAAATATTTCTATTGATTGTCAAATACCTCATTTCTAAATTTTAGTGGATTTTTAAAAATTTATAGCAGTTATGAAAGCTTCTTATAGAAGCTGGAAATATATTTTCAAAAATCTATCTACAAGTTTAGCAGATCTTGGAAATAATTTAATTAATTTCTAAATATTAAAAAAAATCTCTGCAAGAATATTTAGGATTTTTGGAGCTAGTATTTTTCCCGGGCTCAAAACTCTGTTCAAGAATTTCAAATCCATTTCCCAATTCTTAGCAGCCCAAAATGAATTTCATAGCTTTACTAAAAGTGTATAAGAGTTTTTAACTATTTTAATTGAGTTCTCTATGCATGAAAAAATTTTATCTTTATTTTGAACCTTCTTTGCAATTCTTGAACAATTAAAAAAATACTACCTAAAGGCTGTAGCAACCAATTTATTTTCAAGAAAAACTGGGAGTTGTAAATAGTGGAATTAAATTTTATTAAAATGAGACTAATCCAGGAGCCTTCCCAAAAAGTTTCACAATTTTTGAAACTCCTTTCCTATATTTAAAAATTCCCCAAAGTCTTAGTGTAGATAAAAATTCTCCAAACTCAAATTAGTGCAAAACAGTGACATTTACGGAATTTTTGAGGAAAATAAAAGGCAGATAAAATTCTGAAACAATCACACAATAATTTAAACGATGTCATAAGCCTTCAACAAAAATTCCATAATTTTTGAAGCCCATTTGCTATGTCTAAAAATTTCTTAATGCTCTCAGCTCACCCATCACTCTCCCTCACCCTCTCTCACTGTCGTGTGGAGCCCGATTGTAGGGAGTTTCTTCCACCTCCAGCAAACTCTATGGAAACCTTGGTAGAGCTGGAGATGGCTACCTATCACCTCGAAACGACGCATCAACCCCCCCCCCCCCCCCCCCCCCGGGGGCCTCCTCCCGTGTGAGTCCTCGAGCTCGGTCATGAGAGGGCGACGAGCTATGTACCACAATGTCGCTCCTTAAGCCCCATCCGACCACGTCACTAGCTTCTCCTCTCCAAGCCATTTCGATTTTGCCCCCGCGTTTATCCTCCACAGATGCACCTAGAATGCCCTTATTGTTCCTGCCTCTGTGCGCGCACTCCACCATGGCCGCCTCTGTCCCCTGTGTCATCGCGTTCCTCTAAGTCCTTTCTATGTTCTCGTAGCTGGTTGCCAGATTGAGCATTGTCTTCCCTAGCTCCGGCGAGCTTGGCCACGGAATGCCACCCACACCACTACGGCTCTGGTTATTTCCTCCAAAAACCTATCGCATCATATTGCGTCCCATGTCATGCAATGTGTTCCCCTCAATTTATTTCGTGATTCATGCAAGTGTTATTGAAATGAAGTTATGAAATATGAGAGTACGACATATAGGGCCCATATGTAAGAATGCTAATTAGCACTAATGACAGATTTTCACCTAATGAGTTTATGACAAGTAGGCCTAGTTAAAATCAATTAAGGAATTTTAATTAAAAAATATGTGACACCAACATGTTGAACCCAATCGGTAAATTAATAAATAAAATATGATTTAAACCATGTAAGACTGATATAGATAACACACATGTAAGGATCTTCATAAAAATGAATAAAATGGGAAAAAACCGCTTTTAGTTATGAGAAAGTTCACTTTCTCTGTTGGAAAGCATGTTTTGAGAAAGAACATATGCCAGAATTCGCTTTCTCTGTTAGAAAGCGTATTTTTGGGAAGTACACCTTCAGTGCCATCACTTTTAGTATTTTTCAAAACTTATAAACTGAATAAAATTCAAATAGCCATAACTTTTCCATATGAACTCCAAATTAAGTGATTTTTATCTCTAAATTTTTATAAAGTCATGCTCTATCCAAATATATAAAAATATTAAAATTTTATCTCTATTTAAATTTATTTAGCTTTTATTTATGTATATTTCAATTTTATTGGATAGATACCGTCGCGTTGGACAATTTCAAGAACACTTCCGAGTAATTCTCTAAGCAACAACATCAAGGCAAATACCGCCTTTGACTATGTTGATCCTACTATTTTAATTATTGTATATTGTTTGTAAAAACGATTATGCATTCGTGTATGTCTCATTAAAAATTGTTATATTGTAGGTAACAGCAGCTATATCCACTTGTATACGTTGAACCTCTTTGCATATTTGATATCATTATTGTTGTAACATTTATGATATGGTTTAGACAATAGTTAATGTCATTTTGAGTATATTACATTGAGTATATAGTCTAGATGCTTAGCCACGCAATAATTTTCACTAAATTCGATAATTCAGAAGAAAAAAACTTGAGTGTGGATATGGGTGATGTTGAAATGTTGGACCAGAGGGGGTACCTCTGTTAGTTTGATATAAAATAAAATAAAAACCTAAATTTAGACGCGAGTGAGTTATAATATGAACTGAAAAATGTAAGAGAGTATCTCGTATGTAGATAAAAGGAGATTCTCATGTTGGGTTACCTGCAGATCATTGGCCTTCCATACTGCAACAAGAGCTGGAGAATGGGAATAAGGAGATTGCAGATGGGACTGTGCTTGAGACTAGCGGAGGTGTCATGGTTTGCCACCATTGCTCTTCACTCTGACAAAGTAATGCGAATCATCGATCACTCCATGTTTATTCCTAAATATATATTTAATTAGGTGAACTCGATCGACTGCTTAATTTATATATTTAATTACTAGTTGGTTAAATCTGTTGATCTATTAAGCAATTTGGAACTTAGGATGATAAGGGCTAGTGGCAAGTGAAGCTGACCTGTGGCGGTGACTACCCACGCACGAAGCCATCCGGAGAAATCCTTGAACCAATTCGCAAAGAGAAAGAAGGTACTCATGTCCTAATAAATAATATACTTTCGACTGTATGGAAGGTTGGCATAAAGCCTTAATGTATTCTGTTGTCCAAATAAGGAAAAGGTATTAGCCTGCAGTATACCTAGAAAGAATACACCTACTTGAGATTAACTATGTGGTCGCAGTTCACGAGAACGGGGCATTCTCTAGAAAGCTCATGAGCAGATAAGGGAGCATGACCATATAACGCTCCGTTTAGGCGAGGTTCATTAGCAGCTTAGTACTAGTTGAGATTTCAAGTGAAATCTGATCACGAAAAGCTGTGAATTAAGGTATAGTCCATTCATCAGCTGTGAGAAGGTGAATCTTGTCATTCTAGGTGCAAGTTCAACCCGTACGGTTTAGTACCATATTGCTAAGGCAGGGTGAGGAAGACCGATTTATAAGGTGGAGTTCTCCCCACTCCTTGAATATGGAAAGAGATGGTATGAGGATGGTTCTATCTAGTCACACACGCGCGCACGCACGCGTGCACGTATTCGCGTATTTTCGCGTGAAAATCGCGTGACTTGTGACTTGTGACGCGCGACCGTGCCATGACGTGGCGCGCCACTTGGCAAACCAAGTCCATCATTATTTTTGCTGAACCATGCACCTCACTCTCTCTGTTTAAATGAGATTTTAACTTTTGAATGAAGCAGTTACAAGTGAATTTACACTGCTTAATTTGTGATTTGATGAGGCAGTTACCAGTGCATAATTCTGTTTAAAACGCAGCAGTTACTAGTGAGTAGTAACTGCAGCGCTCATAAAAGGGCCTGGAGATGTCCAGGAAACGAGAGAGAATTTTGCACCTCCATTCTTCCCTTACTTTCTGTTCTGTTGTACTGTTGTGCTGTGCTGTCTGAACTTCGTCGACCTTTCTTCCCGGCGTGCACCTGGAAGGAAGAAGAGCGGCTATCTCCGAACCGTTGCCGCAGAGAGTACCTGCACGGGGCGGCAATAAGGTTTCTGGGCAGCGCATCTGCGCGACCGCTCACTGCACTGCTACACCTACGTTCTGCACTGCATCAAGCCTGCACGGCTTCCTGTTCTTCATCAGGCTAACAAGTAAGTCGTTCGTGCGCACGATTCGACTTTGTTACTATATTGTTTTTCTTTCTGAAGTATGATGAGTAGCTTGCTGTTAGTTGTGAGTTTTGCATCATTAGTTTATTATTTATGTCTCCTAATAAAACTTGGAATTAAAATATTGCCCACATTTGTAACACCACCAAGGCCTAGGCTGAATTCTAATGACAAAAGCTTACACCAAATATACCAATGGAAGGCATAACAAAAAAAAGTCTAGCAGAAATACATACCAAGCTAATCTCTCATTTCCCCCTCTCATAGATCATGCGTGCCTAGAAATTTCAATAGTTCAACTTTCCTAGAACATGGGAGATTGCCAATGCATATGAGATTGCATAGTAGATGCACGAAAACATCATCTAAAATATTGCTAGTCAGGAATTTCTTGTCAATTTAACACTATTAATGATAAATCAATGCTATCCAACAGCTGAAGTCATGATCATAGGTTCATAGTAATATACATCCAAAAAAATCACAATAGCATAATTGGGTTTTTCTATAAACAGCAGATTGGAAAAAGTAGAGTAGATGTTATGTACCATGTAAGACCAAGAGCAATGGGAGAGATCGATGGCAGTGTTGTTGGCGTCGACCAGCTTAACTAGTCCTCCAACAATGCCAGTGGGCATTAGCTCAAACAGAGCTTCATAGTTCTGTTTGACAAATGAGGAACATATACATCTTTCAGTGTACATGGTAGGAAAGAAAGAGATGGATTTCTTTGCTCTGATGAAGCTGTCAACATTGGAACCTTCAGGCCAATGGTGATGCTCAGGAGAGAACGGTAGTTCTTGCCAATTGCCATCGTGAAGCTTTACCGGAGTCTCGAGTTGGAAGATGAAAGCTCCGTTAGGAGAATGGTGTTGCCCTGTCAAGCACGTTATTTTCAAACAAACATTACCTTCATCAAATCGATGCACAAAGTGAGAGACCATGTGGAGGTCATCCCGTGTGTATGATGAGTAATTGACATCGATTTAGGAAAGTCGAGTTTGGTTTGGGGTGGTTCGAACCTTGACGTTGCTTGGTGCAACGGGCTCGGTCGGACTTGGTCAAACTTGGTCGTATGGGTTTAGGATGTATATTCTAATGTTTCGACAGGTTTGGACTTCTTCATGGGTAAGTATAATGCTATTTATGCTTTCATGTGTCGAGCGGTGCTATTTGACGTGTTTCTTGTCTGTGTGGCTGCAGGACATCGAGTGGAGTCGTGGCGAGACACGGAGGACCGGACTAGGCGCAGGTGGCGCTGAGGTCAGAACGGTCGGGATGTGTCGAAGACGACGTGGACTCGAGGTGGAGTCGTGGCGAGGCACGATGGACCGAACTAGGCGCAGGTGGCGCTGAGGTCAGAACGGTCGAGGTGTGCTGAAGACGGCGAAGCTGCGTGGCTTGCGAGGCAAGGGATGAGGAAGCTTCCTGGAAGGTGGTGCGCGAGGGGCGTTTCGGTAAAAACGCAGGGCTGCACTAAAGGAAGCGGGTTTGGATAAAGCATCGAGTAGGTGGTGCCCTAATGGGTAAAGTGGTTTGTGAACCCATTAGTGGAGGCTATAAATAGAGAGGGAGATGGTGTGCTGAAATTTGAGAGAGTGAATGTAAAAGTTAGGGTTTCATTTGGGTCTCTCCATGTGTGTATGTGTGTGTTCCTCCCAAGAAGCATGTGTGTCTCTTGGTGTTCTTGAGGATTAAGAGGAAGAGGATGGATTGAGATTTCTTGTAATCATTCCTCCGAATGTCCATGCGTATGGGGACGTAGTTCTTTGTATCTCGTGTTTCGTGGAATGAAAATCTGAAGTTTATCTTCTCTGTTCTTGTCCTCCTTGGTATTTGGTTTTTAGCTCTAATCTTTCCGTGTGTTAAATTCCATTCGTATTCATGTCCTTTCTGGCCTCTGGTTTGCCGTGAGAAATTCATGTTCTTAGGCCTTCTCGAGAAGATGGTTTTCTGGAGATTGATTTAAGCCGTGCTCGTCTGGGTTTATGTCCCATTTTTTTTGTGCTTGTGACTTGTGCTGCTCTCGGACAGCAAGTTGGTAGCTTTCGGCCAGGCAGCAGTGCTTGAATTTTTTTGTGTGCCATCCGAAAAGTAAGCTTGATCTCTTCCTTTTGCCATCCAAGAGGAAATGCTGAATTTTTGTGCCATCCAATTTTGTGCCATCCGAGAGAAGTACTTGGGTCTCTCTTTCTTGTGATTGGCCAGCAAGTGGAAGATCTTTTTATTCCCAGCCGATCAAAATAGCTAGCATTTTCAGTTGGTAGCTTTGATCCTTTTGGCAGCCTGCTACTTCTTTTTCTTTTGGTCCTTCTCTTCTTTTGGCAGCTTAGCAGCTGTACTCTGCATCTTCTTTTTTTTTTGTCATGGGCAGCAAGCTCTTCATGCACTGTTTGAGCTTCTTTTGGATATTTCAGATTTCCTCTGTCAAGTCCTCTGTAGTTTATGTGCTTGGTAGGACTGATCTCTTGTGTTAAGTTCTTGGTCAAGTGATGCTACAGGTTCATTGCTCTTATCCGATTTCAGTAGGTTTGAGGGTTGAGTTATTCCAAGTTTTTTTTTATATTCTCTATTTTGATTTCGCTTTCCCTTCATAGCTCTTTAGATATTGGAGAGAAGTCTTTTGTGGATACTTGTTGGGGGACGAATTTTTAGTGATCGACATTCACCCCCCCTGTCGCCGTTTCGGTCCTACACAAAGTATATAGAACAAAAATGTTAAATCTTATCAGTGAGTGAGTCAGTGACAAGAAGTAATTATAATCAATTTATACCACTTCTTTGAATTTCTTGTGTTACTAGACAAGTGAATGCATGGAATTACAAGAGGCAGTTGCTCACCTGAAAGAACGATCTATCATGCACGAGCCATCAGTGACCACTAACCAGCAATGTGGGATTGTGGGGAACATGCCAAACCCATCAGCTAAACAGAGCTTCGAGATCATTTTTATTCCAATCTGGACATCAATTCTCTCCTCCTAAACCGATGCATCCCCTGAACATTTTCCATTTTTTTCATATGCTCTCATCACTCAGCAGTATGCTCCACCATAATCTTGAAAACCATTTTCAAATAAGGTGCAACTTTTTTATGCTGCATCACCTACATGTAGAGTAACAATTATCAAAGGAGAATCACCACATATCCATATCCTTTACCTGAATGGCTGAATCAAAAGGTTTGAAAAAACTAAGCCAGAAGGTTGAATCAATTGGTGCCAGTGGGCAGTGGCGGACCATGGGAGGGGTGGCGCTAGTGGGTGCTGGCCAAGAGGGGTGGGCGGGCTGCACTGGTCGGGAGGAGGCGGCACTGGGTCGACTGGGAGGGGGTAGCGTTGGGAGGAGGGCGAGCGGGCGACGCTGGTCAAGAGGGGGGCGGCGCCGGGAGGGGGCAGGCGCGCGGTGCAGGTCAGGAGAGGGGCGCACAAAATCAAATCTAAAGTAGGAAGATATACCATACGGTTTCTAAATTTTATAACTCACACTATCCCATAGTTTTTTATTCTTATGAGAGATCATCCACCCACAGTTATGCATCACATAAGAAAACCAAGAGAGAGGCAGTGCATGCTAATGCTTCATTCCTTGTAGTAATAAAATTGTTCTTTGCCATGAAAATTTTGCTAATTTGGAGCCAAGTTGGCTTCATGCGTTTCAACTTACATGCCAAGCAAGAAGCTATAGTAAAGCTTACATAGTCCGAGAAGAGCTTCGGAAATGAATACTAATTGTCCCTAATTTGAGCATTCCTTGTCAATTTACATATGATCCATATCAGCATTGTGGTTCTGTATAGTCAAGCCTCGATCATGGATCCTGCCCCTTCGGGGCTCCTCCAATGTCTGTGAATGCTTCAATGGATCATGTGTTTCTTATTTAGTTTGTATGCTAATAGAATTTAACTCCATAATGAGGCATTGGTTCAGCTTCATAATTGCATTTTATACTTGCATTTGCTCTTCTAGCCTGAATTGTAGAACTAATTTGAAAAACTAAAACTAGGAGGTATATATTCAATATCTTTCTTCTTTGGCCATATGATCCAAAAGATCATGTGTTTCTTAATGGTGGAAGCTGGATTTGTTTTGATCACAAAATTCTAACTAGAAACCGGCTTTTTCATGACAGGATCAAATTATTTTGCACATCTACTATGTAAAGGGAGGAGCATGGCGTCTATTTGAACCAATGGAATGAGGTGACATAATGGAAGTGGCATTTCACACTCAATTACTATTTCTTTAGAGTTTTCCCTCTTAATGAGAGCTTGCGAGTTTTTCCTTTTCTTTTCCATCGTGTCCTATTTCTATTTGAGAAGGAAGGTATCTCGACATGTCTTTCCTTTCCTTTTCCATTCATGTCCTATTTCTATTTGATATGGAAGGATTTTGACATGCCTCATTGACTTTTGAATCTATATAATGTGGAGTTGGAATCTATATACCAGCGCTTGCATGTGCTTATTATTCGCTTACATGTGCTTATTATTACAGATTACTCATTTTCTATCTTGCATTCCTAATGTATGCCCAAAGACTAATCAAATTATCATAAATATCTAATGCAAAAATCTAATGGTGCTTGTTCTTTCAGTTATGATTTGATTTTTGTCTATACAAAATAATCTTACATGTTTCTTTTGCATGCCATGCTTTCAGGTACAAATCAAGGATTACACATGGATGTATGGAGCACCTGTACCTCACATGAAAGATTGGTCTTAGTGTTGTTAGATCGTTAAGGTCGATCTCCTACTAGTGTCTTTACTGTCATTGGTCGTTCAAGCCCAAATCCTGCTTGCAGACTGAGATATACACGTGACACATATTTCTGAGACATATCTTTGCACATTGCGATGTTTAGGGTTTGATAATTTAGTTGAGTTGAACCTTGTAAATATTTTAGTTCCTTGAATTGAACCATGTAAGATATTGCTTTTAGAGAAACAAAATAATGAAGTAAATTTAACATTTGTTTCTTCCATGTTATTGTTCTATGCACTAAAAAATAACTACAAAGTCAAGAGCATTTGGTTTGATCTAGAATTATGGTCACTAGCTTTCCAGCTTTCAAATGAACAAAAAAAATAATTGTGTATGCATCCCATATGCTAGTAATAACAAACTATTTTGGTAGTTATAAATTACTCTAAGAAACGTTTATGGATTTACATTTTTGGATTCAATAGCATCTCATGAGCACTTTGTATTCTTGCTCATTTAGAAAGCTTCAATGTACACTTGCCTTTTCCTTTGGGGAGATATCACACATTGAGCTCCAATCTCGGAATTGCCTTTTCTGTATTTTCCCTACTGACATGATATGCTTTAATAATATTCTTCTACTGATGATTGAAATTCTTACATCTATTTTTATTCAAGGTCTAAATATTTTTTTTAAGTTTGCAAACATATTACCACTTCTTTTCCAACAAGGCGCTGATGTCATCACAAGAACTACTCTAAAAAGGATCAAGTAAGTTTTTTTTAAAGTACTTCTATTCTTTTATAGTTTCATATGTCAGATCTCTTCTATAACTCTTGCTTTTCCTTCTCTTTTAGGTGGAGCAGCTACAAAATTAATTGGCAGTAGGATAGGATCGGTGTCCTTGTGAGTATTGTAAGTACAAAGATATACCTTTTAATGGAACCAGAAAGGAGTGCATTGGGGATGATATAACCGAGATGTCATCTGTTGTTAAGGTATATTCATAATTTACCTTATGAACTTTCTCTGCATGATCATCTAATATTGATCCTCCTGCACCTTTATTCAGCCCTTAGGTAGTGTTGTCTTCAACTGAGGTCAAAGGTAGTGAGGAAACTTCATGATTGATCGGCAAGATAGGAAAAGGAACCTGAACAGGTAATATCTCTACCAAAAAGTCCATACTGGGATGTTCTTCTGGGATTTGTTATCATAGAGGTTAGGTTGTTTGTATTTTGCTATGGTTATTATTTTGAATCAATAAATTTGCTAGACCACAGATTCCATAATGTTTGAATGTTGATGTTGGTCAATACGTGGTGCCGTTATTGAGATTTAGGCTCACATTAGAAACTTTGGGAACTAAATTTGCCTTTTCTTAATACTTAGCAAGCTTCATATTATGAAAGGCCAAACTGAGACTCATAATTATTCAGACTGATTTCTGATAATATATATATATATATATATATATATATATATATATATGCTTTGTCATACTAACCAAATGCTCTTGAATTACGTATTATCTTCTCTTATTTTAATGATTTCTTTGCAGATACATTATTGATGTTGCAAGACAATTATGTTTCAGTAGATGTTACATTAGATGTACATGATGATAAGGAAATTCAAGCTTTTAGGTTGTTTTCCTTAATATTTTTGGACTCAAGTCAGTGCGAATGAAATTTGTTCTCCTTTCGCTGCATGTAACGTGTTCAATGTGTTTCTGGCCAAATTTATTGTGCGCTGGCTTGGAGAGAACAGTGGTATTGTCTCCGAACTTTTATCTTTTCTGGAATTTAGTTTTTCTTTTTGAGTTGTATTTGCATCAAGTTTTGGCGTCTTCCATCTCATCATACGACATATTTGTGGTATCGTTTACACGAATGTATAGGGGATGTATCAAGTGCAAACTGAGCTAGGTAGTATCACATGAACATGACAAATTCTAATAAATATTGAGATAGTCTATGGATGCATCCCCCAAAAAATATTAAACTTTAAAGTTAAAACACAAAAGGTCATAGGAGAAGCAATAAAGAAAAATAGATGTGAAAAGAACACATTCTTTCACACGTATAGATCTAAATTTGTAATGTCTCTTCGTTTGGTGGTTGGCGGGATAGGTCCTCTTTGCATTAAGAAAGAAAAATCAACTATGATTTCTATGTCCTAAAGAATATACTGTTTACTGATATGTATCATTTTTAAAAAACTTTATTGTAATATACGGACATGTGACTAACCAAGGAGATACATGTATCAACATCTAGAACACAAAAAACGAGCGCATGAAGGATGGAACGGCCTGTGTAAGAATTTGACAGATGCGGTCTGCTTTCCACGGTATTCCTACAAAACTCCACGTATCTTCAAGTTCTCGAATGTTTCTCGAGTGAATGAAGAAAGCAGTTTTCCCGCCTGTACATGTACCACATGCACTATCCCCACCGTTCAACATGCTCTGAGACTCGTGTTCCATTCCCTCTCCCTCTCCCGTCTCCCTCAGCACGAATCTCAAAGCATAAATGGTTGCTCCACAACCGACAAATTACAAATTATCCAACAGTAACTCTAAATGATTTCTACTTACAATCACCAAAGAAGTTACCCTTCAACTACTTTCTTTATGCATCCAACTCAAAAATTTTAAGCATCATTACTGCTATGACCGTTCTGCTTTGCCCAAACCATGTTCGAAGAAAGAAAAGAACCAACCTACAGCAGAGTATTCAAAGAAGAGAACCAACCTACAGCAGAGTATTCCGGAAAGCGGAAATTAGCCTTGGCGACAACAGCAAGACGAACGCCAAGATTGAGCCAAAAAACATTTTGCTGAGGTAATGCATCAGGTCCATGTCAGAATCGGAGTCGTTAGCCTTTCTGGTTACAATCGCAGATGCAGAGGGCAGGGCATCGACAACAGCATCAGCAAGGTCAGAAATGAACGATGACGTGCAGCCAAGAGCTGGAACCCTGCCCCAGTTCTCAATGCCTGATTCTAGAGCCAAGTGCTTGTACTCCATGTCGATTTCTTCCAAGGTCTCAATGTGCTCGCTCACAAAGCTGATTTATAACAAACTGGTTATGAATAGAGGTAATCGATCATAATGGTTGTGTTAAAAAAAATGCAAAACTAAAAGTCAGTCTTGTCTGGTTAATGAAGTGAAACCAGATATTGCAGCTTCAAGTCAGACCCTTGGAAGTTCATAATGAAATGAGCAAAACAATTAGCCATCCACTAAGAATAGGAAAATGAGGCCAAATATTGTGGTGTAGGTGTGTTATGTTCTTGATGTGCCAATTTTATCATGCAAAACATCCATTTAGGAGGAACATCCAAAATTCACAATTTGTGCGAAAGCATGGCCAACGAGAGACATTGCGATTAACCAGATTGTGCTAGTGATACCAATGCAATAAACACAAACAGCATCACCATACTCACAGTGCTAACACATATGTGCTTTACAGGAAGCTCATATAGAACACACAAGCCAATGAAGACCATAATGCGACTAATTTGCTAGATTGATAATGATCTGATGCCAGGAAATATTGCTAGAGAACTCTAATATATGTACATGCAATTAGTTCAACTGTTCAATGCACGCAGAAGATCAAGTAATCATAAAGAGATACAGGTTTATAGAATTCCCTTGTTCTTACAGAAATAACCAAATGTGGAAAATACTGAATGGCTGGAAAATGACAAATGTGTAACTTGATGATTACCTTACTGGAACAGCCAGGAGGCTCTTCACTCCCTTTTGACCAAGTTCAACTATAACTTCATCAGTATATGGCTTCAGCCATTGAACTGGCCCCACTCGACTCTGCCATGTGTGCAGAAAGGTTAGTACTGCCGTAAACACTAAAACAAAGGATCAGATAATACAAAATTGTACAAACTCAGATTTCCTCCTCCCTGCAGATTTGAAGATAAGATTGTCAGAGTTTGGTTTCGAGCTTCTAAATGCAAAGGATCGCTTTATATCCTTGGAATTTCCTCAAAGATAGTTTTCACATAACTCTGCACGTAGTGGTTAATAAGATAACTATTATTTGCGTATACCTGGTAAGCCAGAGTGTGGCTGTTTAAGATTCCTCTGGATCTCAACTCTCCCATAATCAAAGCAATGCAGTCCTCCATCTGATCTCTGTAGGGATCTCCAGCATCCTCAACATAGGAAAGTGGTACTCCATGTGCACTGAAGAATATCATAACCTGCCATTTAGATTTCACAATCATGAGATATAATGTCAGAATGACATTACTGTCTATGCAATTTCCATCATAAATTATCCAACAAATGTATTAAGAAAAAAACTGGTACTCCCTGTGTTACCAAGATGCTATTTTGGGTATTAACATACTCTTCAATGTACATCTTTGATTATTAATTTTTACACTAAGTAAAGGTTACAAAAATATATATTATTACAGAAGTGTTTTTATGAAAAAGATACTAATAATTTTCATGTGGTCAACCTAAATACATTTTGTGTATATTACTGGTCAAAGTATAGAATGTCTGACTGCACCCATTCTAGGACATCTATTCGGGTGATAACTACATCAAAATATTGATGCTGTAAACTAGCTGTACGCTTGTAGCTTCCTCTTTAAAGGTCATTTCTAAGGTGCACAAGGTACTCAAATTTTCACTTTTGTAAAAAAAAAAGTGTAATGTAGTTGAGCAATCTGCACTCTTTACTAAGAACACATAGTTATATTCCTCATTTCCACCCAACATCTATTCAGGTCATGATTATGGTATCATCTAAAACGGGGGGTAATGCTTATGATAAGATTTTCAGGATACAGATTTATCTAATGACAATTTTTATCCAGAAGTAGGTACCAGAAAAATGTCAAACCACAGGCCTAAGGAAATTCTTGCAAGAAAGAAATGCTACAACTGACCGAATGGCTATGTTGCAAGTTTGCAACATGTAGATGGGAAAAGTTTAGAAGAAAGACAGAAGCAAAAGAAAAGGGAATGAGCTGACCTCTTCAGGACTGGAAAAAATTGATAGCTCTTTCTCAATTAAGTCAGCCATCGATTTCACATAGCCATCACGTTGGTACCATGATTCAACAATGGAAATTGGCAAGCCAGCAAAATATGAATCTTCCCTGCAATGATGCCATCATATTAGAATTTCAGGTTCTACAGTGTCTGAAAGATGAGATTTCATATGAGATGGCAACTGCCTACTTGACAATGTTTTGGAGAACACGGATGCTTGACCCGCTTGTTGATATGGAGTACTGAGGGTACAGGGGAAGAACAACAAGCTTGGTAATCTTATCCTTTTTAATCTGTCATAAGCAATTGAAAACAGTAGAAAACCATTTATTATCAGTTAGAGTCAAGTGGACAAAACCAAAGTACAATAAAAATGACCATGGAAATGCAATAGATGTTGCGGAATACTCGAGCATATGAAAAAATTACTTATATAAGATAGAATAAAAATAATCATATCTAAACAAAAATTAGGATAATAATAACAATCAGATTTCAAAAATAGAATAATGCAATGTGCTAATTGTCACGGAAGAAGAGTTAAACAAAAAAAAGAAAAGGCAAGAAACTATTGCTGAGACTTAAAAGGAACGAACTTGATCAATGGCTTCTTCGGTGAAAGGGTGCCAATACCGCATTCCGACATATATATCTGCATGCAAATTCTTCTTCTTCAGTGCAACCTTCAAAGCATTTGCCTGAAAAATATGGCTAATTCAGTTAGGAATGTGAAGGATAATTTTTCACATTACAAGTACACTGAAATGATATCCAGGTGTAATGAAAGTTCCAGAATTTAATGAGCTATGACAAAGCTGCTAAATCACAATTTATAGCAGGAGTTAAGTAATGCTGAATAACACAATAATTTTGGAGCGTGGTTAGACTTGTGAACTTTTACCTGCTCATCAGTAATTTTCCGCAAAGGTGATCCGCCACCAATTGAAGCATACCCCTCTTTACTCTTAGGAGCTCTAAAGGTAGAGATAAGTTTGGCCAGTGGTCTTTGAAGAAACCTGAACAGCCTAGGCAGTCTAATGATATCCTGAGTAGTCGAAATAGAAGTGACAAGTCAAAAGAAAACATTGCTGTACGATAATGTAAACTACTGAAAATTAACAATGATACAAAATAATTAAGAATGGATAGGGGAGAAATACCTCTAGATGAGACATTCATACCATAATGACATAATATGATGGTCAAGATGGATTCACAAAATGGTTAATTTCTTTGTTAGATGACATACATAATAAAATATTAAAATCAAATTGGCATTGCAACTTCTAGTTTTGGCTTGGGTGGGGTCCTTTATCTGAATTGCATAAATATTGTTGTAAGTCCTAATAGTTGATACAATTTCAATGGAAAGTATAGGTCAAACATGCAAATTGGGCTTTTGCTATTAACATTTTTTATGTGCTCAAGAGTTACTAGACTATTTCAGTCAATCTTATGGGACTATAATACGATATACTACAAGGAATCATTCCATACAAATATACAATCATTGAAAGTTGTCAGATAGCATTGAATAAATTGGCTACATATAATTAGCAAACAAGTGAAAATGCACAGGCAATCAAAAATATAACCATGTGGTATAAAGACTTACTGGATCAGCAAACAGGTTGAATAAAAATGGTTGAACGTCATCCAGGGTCTCTGGGCCACCAAGATTTAATAAGAGTACTCCAACCTTTTCTTCAACAGCATGTGAGGATACACCTTTGACATTTTCATCAAAAGTAGTACATACATCTGTAGAGGTAGACCTCACAGCAAGATTCTGCTGCTGTTTAAGCACTGGACTTCTGTGGACCAAACAAGAGGATCCACTTACTGCTAATTGCCAGGGTTTAACATTCCAATCC
The DNA here is from genome assembly GCA_017311315.1 of Dendrocalamus latiflorus. NCBI lineage: Eukaryota > Viridiplantae > Streptophyta > Magnoliopsida > Poales > Poaceae > Dendrocalamus > Dendrocalamus latiflorus. Next base: position 10,136,639 of record CM029625.1, on the reverse strand, counting down.
AATTTCTGCTTATATTTGGTAGAACCAGTAAGATTTGTAGAACTGGCTTTACCACAGGACCTGTCAATGGCAGAGAATAATCAACAAAGGTACAAAAAAAGATATACCGTTTGATGGATAAAAAAATTAAGGTTATTCTGTCCATTTCCAGTGGGAACATCATCCAAATGTAGCTTCAACACATCACAGAAAGCTATGCTAAGCTAGCAAAGCGGATGGATCAAGTTATCAACAACATTATGACCAAATTTGTTGTGAATTCACGTCAAAGTATGTACTGACAGCAAATTTCTTTTAGAAATATAACTTAATTGTTGACATATATATACAAGAAATCATGCATTTCAATTCATGAGCTTCAGAGCCTTCTGTGCTCTACACAATCAACACAATACTGGATACTTTCACAATTGACTTACTTCCAGACCATTTGAATCCGAATCTTAGGCATTCCTTCCAACCATATGATCCATAAATCCATAATACTGAATACTGTGGCATCTTATCTCTACATTACATCACCTCAAATAACAAATTTTGATTTTAGTTTTATAAACATTGATCTTATTCCAGTATTAACTTCCTTAAATGTGTGCTGCTCGACAGATGTTCACTAGCGAAAAACTATTTTTATTACTAGATCCAGGAGCTCCAAACAATTCATCAATTCAAGGATCCATACACACTAGCAAGCGCATAAAACTTTTATATTATGTTGATTACAGGAAACATATGAAGGTGGTATGACATGGCACACTAATTCGATTATGGTGCTATTTTTTTCTACCGTAGTAAATTCCTACCGAATAATTATTAACATTTTGGTGATTGCAACAGCGCACCAGGATAAAACCCCACCAGAATCTAGCTTGCGCCAAACCCTCCATCCAGATCACTCCTCGTAAGAAAAAAAAAAGAGCAGTGCATAAATGACAAGGAGCGAGCGGTGGTACTCACGTCGTCGGAGCACTCTTCCCCAAGAATTGCCCCGAGCACTTCAGATCAAGAACCCCGGAGCGGACGCACTCCATGATCCTGCAGAGAGGAAAAACCAAGAAACTTCATCTCACGGAAAACCGCGCAATCAAAGCGATCTCATAATCCAAGAACTCGCCCACAACACGATCCATCAAGAATCTTGGGAGCGCACGGCCACCCATTAAGCATCAAGAAACCCACGCACGAAAAGGAAAAGAAGGCGAAGAGAACAAACCAGGGGGCCAAGGGAAGGGCTGGAGGCGGCTGTTCGCGACGTCACAGAGAGTAGGGAGATCTACAGCAGGTTGCCCTTGCTTTCTTGTTGGGGAGAAAGGGGAGCACAAGAGGAAGAATTTTCTCGCATGGATCTCTGTCTTCACCTCTCCTCTCCCTTTCTGGCATAAATTTCTTCTTTCTGGTCAAATGTGGCAGCGCGCTAACCGCGAATCGGCAACTACCCCCGCGTCCGTCCTTCCTGACTTCTCTCCCGTTCTTCCGCGGAGGCGGTTGAGCCCGAACTGAGCGCTGGATCGCACCGTGCACTAATCTTGAAGCACCTCCCTTCTATTTTCCATCTTTTTCGTGGCATTTCCAAATTCCAATGCAAGAGACGCCCCAACAGATGCTTGAAAAAACGTAATGATCCAGTCATAAATCATCTACGCCAGAGGCACGACCCACATAGAAGCAACTGCTACAAAAGCATATGAAAATATGTCATTGTAGACGTCGGCGTAGTCTCCAAATATAACTTTAATCACCGATTACTATTATAATATATTTAGTGGCAGATCCACCAGTGGGTCAAGAGGGGTTGGCGACCCCCTACCTCCATACTCCAGCCGAAGTGTAGGTACTTTAGCACCCTAGCAGAGCGCAACCGAAGCCTAGTAGCAGCCCAACTCCCCCCCCCCCTCGCTTGCTTTCATTGACGAATGAGCCCTGGCCCCACTTGTCAGCACAAAGAGAGAGAAAGGGGGCACTTTTTCATTCTCCTCACGCCATCTCTCTCCCACCCATATGCACGCGTGTCGCACAAGTCAGATGCCGCGTCAACTCCTTCACCTCGAGCCCTATAGCAAGCACCGTGTCCTTATCAAATTGGAGCACATCCCATCATGCCAAGTTCGCGCGCTGCTCATGAGATCTCGCTCCCGAGCCCATCTCCATGTCGCCACACTCATCATCCTTCTCTCTCTATTTAAGGACAGGCCGAGCATGTCACCATGCTCGCCCACTCCTCCTATGCATTTGCCCCAACATTGCACCTCTTCTCCACCCCGCGGGGAGAGGAATTTAGTCGAGCGAGCCATCTTCTTCAACTTCGATCGTCAGCATTCGCCTGTCGATTCTGACCGTTGTAGTGAGCCTTTGCCTCCGTTGTCTTGCACATCGTGTTCGCCACAACCTCCCCTCCATAGTGCACACCTTTCCCTTGCTTGTTTCTCCATAGGGAGGATAGAACACCACCGTCGTCCACAAAACTAACCGGAGCACACCCACGTCATCGCCACCATGTTTCGCTCATTCTCGTGAGCTTCGACAATGAAGCCCATGTCCATCTTTTCATCTTGTTCCCCTCTGTCTAATCCCTCCATTCTTTTTTGTCGTCGTGACCCAGAGTGGCCGAAACACACCCTTCCTCCCCGTCACCGGCCCATAGCACGCCCCAACCCACTGCCACCATTAGTCTCCTTCCTTGCCATAGCACTGCCACCTTAGTGCATCTTTCACCACGTTGTTGTCGCTGTTAGGGTTGCCATGGTCCCCATGTCCCATTTTGCTAGACACTGAGGTCATTGGAGCTTCCTTCACTGACATCATGCTTGACTCGAGCCAGCCATGATTGTCCTATGAGTTCCTCTATTTTGAATGGAAAAGATGCATAATACATTGACATGTGGACCCATGGAGGTGGAACGCAAGGCGGCTGCCGCATAGTGAGACCTGGACATGGCCCATGAGACAATCGCCAAGCTGACCCATAAGCTTACCGAGTAAGAGGCTGATGTGGAGCACCTTTGCCACGGCTTGTCTCAACCCACTGATGAATGGGACAGGATGGCCACCGCTGCCATCTCCACCTTTGAGACGATGCATAGCCTTGCATAAGACTTAGACATTGTCGGAACCCGGAGCAACGACTCCTGGATTCTCTGTGTAAATCGCACTAGTCCAGGATCAGCTAGTGCACACAGTGAACAATAAAGATAAATATCAACCATAATGACATTTATTAACTAAATATGGGCAGAATTGCCAAAGTTTACATCCACGGCACATAAGCCAAAATTAAACATAAGCAGCGGAAGAAAAATCGAAGCGGAAGAAGCCCACTGAGCCTGCCCACAGGCAAACGACAGTAAGACGCGGCCTACTCGTCCAAGTCTTCACCGTAGTCAAAGTCGTCTTCCTCTGTGTGGAGATAGCAAGGTGAGTACAAACTTGTACTCCGCAAGTCACACGGGAAAATGCAATATAATGATTAAGGCCACAAGGGAAGGCATATAGGGTTAGTTTGCATAAAACAACACTTAATGAAATACAGTAATTAGATTGAAATTGCTGAATTTAATACAGTAAGTAAAACAATACTTGCATTTGAAAATAATACCGTCAGTGCAGGCTCCGACCAAACACCAACCTATCCACGGGCATCCCACCCGGACCATCTTTTCCAAAAAGATCACGTATGGATTCCATCCATCCACACGCTTTCACTGCACAACTCTGATGGATTCCATCCATCCACCAGGTTTCAATCTCTCACGGATTCCATCCATCCGCAAGGTTTTCATCTCTCGTGGATTCCATCCATCCACAAGGTTTTTCGAAAATAATTTTGAAAAATAAAGTCTAATCCATGAAAAACTTTTACTCAGCATGCCCATGACCGTGGGCACGGCTATCCAGGATAGATTATACACTCTGCAGAGGTTATACAGCTTTACCCACAAGACACGATCATCCCTTTTCGCCACCGGATTACACACTTCCTTAGGTGTGCGGCGAGGAGATCATGACAAGGCCTTTACAATGCAAAGCCTTCAACCTGGCCAAACCAACACTAAGATTTCACCCCAGTAAGGAATCCACCAGACCGGGACCCCCTCTTGAGCCGAGTGAGACTTCTCATGGCCTACGCCACGCTCACTTTCAACCTACGAAATGGCTCAGGTTGGGACTCGCAAATTATTCAGCCAGGGCTGTCCCACACCAGCCTTGTGGTAGTACGATAGGGCTTTGCAACAGTAGCTCACAGACCGGTCCTTAACTGACTTATGCCCAACCACATACCCCCTGTGCACGACAATCAACCACTGCGGCTCCGACCAACAGGGCATGCCTGCACCCACCAATCTAACCATGTGCCTAAGTCTAAACCAGGTTTTATATTTTGTTTTCAAAATAATTCATAAACCTCCTTGACTCACCAAAGTCAAGAGTACATATCAAAAGCTTATCATTTTATGCGAAAGGTTCGTCCTTTTATGTGAAAGATATCCCAAAACAAAATTATATGACTATGCAGGGTTAAGCATTTGATTAAACTCTCTAGCCAACACTAATGTATTAACTAGAGTTTGATTCTAGGGTTACAAGGTATCAAGATATTTCAAGGTCAATGGAGATAATAACAAGTAGGTAATAGCTCAATTCAAAAATGAATTGAAATAATTGAATAAAAGTACGCATGCAGAATAATTTAAAAACAACATAATTTTATTTTGAAATCTGGGATCAACATGATCAAGGAGTGTGACTTGCCTTGCCCTTCAACTTGGCTAGAATCTTCGTCGAAGAAATTTCCCGAATCGTTGAAGTCTACACGTCAAAATAACTCAAATAAAACCCAAATAGAATTCAAATTGACTTCAAAATTTTGAATTAAGGCCAGAAATGGATAGAGGGAAATTTTTGATGAATTTAGAAATTTGAATGGGCTAAACCGGAGTTAGGAAGAGGAAGAACGGGCTCCGGGAAGTTTGAAAAGAGGGAAAAAAGGAAAAACATGATTTTTGGAATTATTTTTCTAAAGGAAAATCTGAATTATTGCGTTAGCGAGGAATTTCTTTTCCAGCCGAATTGTTTTTCTACTGAAAAATGGGCTTTACTGCGTCAGCAATGCGTCAGCCCTGGGGAGGTTTGACTGGCAGGTGGGCCTGGGTCCATGTGGACCGAGTCCATGGACTCGGGCGGGGGCTGAGGAGGCGCAGGGGGCGGCGTGGAAGCCGGTGCCCGCGTGGCGCCCGGGTGGCGCTAACGTCGGCACGTCGGCACCGAGGCAGCGCCGACCGGAGGCGCACGGGGGCGGCGTGCTCGCCGGCGTTCTGGCGGGCGGCGGGCGGCGGCTACGGGGAGAGGAGGCCGAGGGGAGGCGGCTCACCTTGTCACGGGGCTCGGCGGGCGCGGGAGATGGCCGGCGGTGAGCAAAGGGCGGCGGAGGCGCTCGGGCTTCGGCGCGGCGGCGGTGGGGCGGCCGAGAGGGAGAGGGAAGTGAAGGGGGAGGTGGTGCGGAGTGAGGGAAGGCCGAGGCGGGTTTTATAGGGGTCGAGGAGGGGAGGCCCGGCGGGAATTGCTCGCCGTAGTTAGCGCGGGGTGGCGGAAATCACGGTGGAATTAGGGGAGGGCGAGGCGTGGGGAGACGGGATTCGGGCGCGAGGATGGCAGGAGTCGATCGGGGAAGAAGGGAGAGTGGAAAGGAAGGAGATTCGGGCGGCCGAGGGGGCGGCGGAAATGGCGGCGGTGAACGCGCGGCCGAGCGGGAGGAGGAAGGAAGGGCGCGGGGAAGAAGAAGGGCGTGCTGACAAGCGGGCCCGAGCGGCAGCGAGAGAGGGAGGAGGGGGCGGCTGACGAGTGGGCCGGGGTGAGGAGAGAGAGGAGCGGGGCTCGGGTGGCTGGGATGTGGCCGCGTGGCCGAGGGCGGGGATCGGGCGGCCAGGGGGGTTAGGCGGGGTGGAGGGGCCAGATGGGCCGAGGGGGAGGACGCGGCGCAATCTGGGCCGGCCAGGTGGCGAGCAGGGGAAGGGGAGAGGCGGGATCGGTCGGGCGACGTGGACCGATCCTGGCCGTCCACGTGGCGGCCGGAGGGGAGGGGAGAGGGTTTTGAATTTTTATTTTATTTTCTTGATTTTCAGAAAACCCGAGAAATTGCAATAAAGCTCAGAAAAATATGAAAATACTTCCAACAATTCCAGAAAAATTCACAAAAGCTCCTGGTGATATTTTGGACTTAATAAAAATATTTTCAACTAATGTTGGTATTTAATTTTTATACTTTAAAATACTTTTTAATTTCAAAAATAGACTTTTAAACTCCAGAAAATCCAGGAAACCAAATAAAAGCCAAATAACTCCAAATAATTAATTTCACATAAGATTTTTATGGAAAATCAAAATATCATTTTATTTAATAATTTTAGGATTTTCTGAAAATGCTTTTCAACTCCAGCTTTTTCAAAAACAGAAATTCAAGGCAAAACCAAATTTAAACTTTAGGCACAAATAGACTTATTTTAATTTATGATTTTATTTAATTGATTTTTAATTATTTATTTATTTATTTTTATTTTAATAAAAACCTGGGCTGTTACAGACATCTCCGCGGAGCTCCCCTCCAGCTCGTTAGAGGTCACCGCTGAGACTTAGCAAGGCTGGCTGAGTACGATTGGTGAGACGGCCAGGGAGTCGATGATGGGCTTTCGATGTTACTACACAAAGGCTTTCACTAAGCTCCTACTTACCTCTCTCCGGCTAGTGGGCTGCCAGCACATCATGACCTTTGGGACACCTTCCTACGAGGCATCAAGCTCTGTCGACTTGGAGGGGGCCGGAAGGCCATCATTGACCAAGTTTGTTCCTTCTTCTCACAGGTTGGAGTTCGCGTGGGCTGAGCTACCTTGACAGGCTCATCCGTCGAGCCCACGCCCACCCATCTAAGGGAGGCTCCTTCGATGTGCGAGAGGGAGGGCTCGAGAAACCGAGCCCATCCCAGGTGTTAGGCTTATTATTAGTATGTCAATGCTATTTGATTAGCTCTTTTTTACTCCAACTCACCAGAGTGCCATTTCGGCGCTGGACTTTGATGTACCCTTTTGTACTTCCCAGGAGCTGACCCTTTTTGTAGCTTTGGTGCAATTTATGGAATTGTGTCCTTTGGTCTGTTGTTCTTAGATGAGCTTGTGTGGTGGAATGTTTACAACAACTACTTGCCTTTGAAGACGGCAGTGTGGCACACTAAAATAACCACTAGTAGCTTAGGAACTAAACCCTTTCGGGCTTTGGTCTGTTGTTCTTAGATGAGCTTGTGTGGTGGAATGTTTACAACAACTACTTGCCTTTGAAGACGGCAGTGTGGCACACTAAAATAACCACTAGTAGCTTAGGAACTAAACCCTTTCGGGCTGAGTCGATCAAGCAGACACAAAGTGCCTAAGTATGAGCGACAGCCAGGGGCCAAGGCACGGTCGTGATTTTGAGCGCCGTCATGCAGAGCGTCCAGGGATAGACTATTTGTGCCCAATATTGGGACTTATCTTCATGCGAGGAGTAATGCTGGCTCATGTGCCAATTGGTGTGGAGCAAAGCCGGGATACCCGAAGCTTATCCTACGACCACCTGGCCATCTCTGGAAAGAATGTAACTACCATTGTTCCTTTCACATGGCTTGCACCATTGTTGCTTGCCTAATGTCAGAATAAAGTTCTCTTATTGCTCTTTACTAGGGGTATCCCGCTACCCCGCCCCCCATTGGAAAAAAACTTGACACTTGGGATGAAGTTCAGAGTGGCTATTTCATGTAGGAAGGCAAGAACATCACCGTCTCCCATTGGAAAAGCTTGGTGCTCAAGACAAGGCTCACGAGCAGAACTTTGCTTTGGGGAGGCGAGAACATCACTGTTGTAGGGGTGGCCCCCACCTAAGCCCAGCCGGCCTGTTAGAAGGTTATAAGGCCCAAAATGGGACATGATAATGACATAAATGCCCTTGAGAGAGATACTTGAGTGTAAGGGCATAATTGTAAAACACTCCCCATGTGAATATATATATGCCATCTAGGCCATGGGGAGACCCTAAGCATTGCTCACCTAACTCTCCACTACCATACTCTGTCTCTCTATTTGGCCTGTAACCACAACAATCACCATCTCCCATCAAAAAAATTTGGCACTCAGGACGAAACTCATGAGTGGCACTTCGCTTGGGGAGGCGAGTATGTCGCTATCCCCCATCGAGTGGCAAAGCCCACGAGCGGCACTTCGCTTGGGAGGTGAGAACGTTGTCATCTCCCATCGTAAAAAACTTGGTACTCAGGACAAAGCTCGTGAGTGGCTACTTCACGTGGGTAGGCAAGAATGTCGTTATCTCTTATTGAAAAAATTTGGCACTCGAGACAAAGCTCATGAGTGGCACTTTGCTTGGGGAGGCGAGAACGTTGTCGTCTCCCATCGGAACAAACTTGGTGCTCAATACGAAGCTCATGAGCAGCACTTGTATTGTTTCCCCAGGGATGGTTGTAGGGTGACTCGATCCTGTAGGGTGAGCTATCGTAGGCTCGACCCCAGAGGGGTGTGTTAGGCGACTCGACCCTAAAGGGCGAGTTATCGCAAACTCAATTCCAAAGGAGGAGTGTTAGGTGACTCGACCTCAGAGGGCAAGTTGTCGCAAGCTCGACCCAGAGGAGGAGTGATAAGCGACTCAATCTCGAAGGGTGAGTTATCGCAAGCTCAACCTAGAGAGGGAGTGTTAGGTGACTTGACCTCAGAGGGTGAATTGTTGCAAGCTCGACCCAGAGGGAGAGTGCTAGGTGACTCAACCCCAGAGGGCGAGTTATCGCAAGCTCGACCCCAGAGAGGAAATGTTAGGCGACTCAACCCCGAAGGGTGAGTTGTCCCAGGCTCGATCCCAAGGGGAGTGTTAGGTAACTCGATCCCAGAGGGCGAGTTGTTGTAGACTTGACCCTAGGGGGAGTGTTAGGTGACTCGACCCTAGAGAGCGAGTTGTCATAGGCTCAATCCCAGGGGGAGTGATAGGCGACTCAACCTCGAAGGGTGAGTTGTCGTAGGCTTGACCCTAGTAGGGAGTGTTTGGTGACTTGACCCTGGAGGGAAAGATGTCATAGGCTCGACCCTAGTGGGGAGTGTTAGGTGACTCGACCCTAGAGGGTGAGTTATCATAGGCTCGACCCTAGAGGGAGGAGTGTGTCCACGCCAAGGCCAAGCCATCGAGGCGTGTTGAAGTTCATCGAGGTGAATCTGTCGAGCTAGGGGGAGACTAGTCGAGAAGACATCATCAATGCAAAGAGAAGTTCGGTCTAAGCAAGAGCTGTTGAGGACAAAGTGAACCACACTGAGGCCAAGCCCTTGATGCGTGTTAGAGCTTGCTGAGGTGGATCCATCACACTAGGGGGAACCCCTAGTCAAGAAGACACCATCAAGGCGAAGTGAAGCTCGACCGAGGCAAGATCCATCTAGGCCTAAGTGAACCACGCCAAGGCCAAGCCCTCGAGGCATGTTAGAGCTCGCTGAGGTGGATCCATCGCACTAGGGGGAGCCCTAGTAAAGGAGATGCAGTCGAGGCGAAGCCATCGAGGCTGAGTTGAACCACGCCGAGGCTGAGCCAACAAGGCATGCTAGAATTCACCGAGGTAAATGCGTCGCCCTAGGGGGAGCCCCTAGTCGAGAAGACACCATCGAGACAAAGTGAAGCCCAACTGAGGCGAAGCTGCTGAGGCTAAGTTGAACCACACCGAGGCTAAGTCATCAAGGCTTGTTGGAGCTCGCCGAGATGGATCCATTGCATAAGGGAAGCCCCTATTCAAGGAGACGTTGTTGAGGCAAAGTGAAGACTGGCCGAGGCGAAACTATTAAGGCCGAGTTGAACCATACCGAGGTTGAGCCATTGAGGTGTGTTGGAGTTCACCGAGGTGAATGCGTTGCCCTAGGGGAAGCTCCTAGTCGAGGAGACACCATTGAGGCAAAGCAAAGCCTAGTCAAGGTGAAGTCGTCAATGTCGAGTTGAACCACATCGAGGCTGAGCCATCGAGGCATGTTAGAGTTCACTGAGGTGAATTCGTAGAGCTTAGGGGAGCTCCTAGTTGAGACACCATCGAGATGAAGCAAAGTTCAACCGAGACAAGAGGCATTGAGGCCGAAGTGAATCACACCGAGGCTAGGCCCTCAAGGCATGTTAAGAGCTCATCGAGCTGGATCCATCACACTAGAGGAAGCCCCTAGTTAAGGAGATGCCATCAAGGAGAAGTGAAGCTCGGTCGAGGCAAGAGCCATCGAGGCCGAGTTGAACCACGTCGATGCTCAGCCATCAAGGCGTCAATGAGTTCACCGAGGTGAATCTGTCATCGTAAGGGGAGCCCCTAGTCAAGGATATGCCATCGAGGTGAAGCGAAACCCAATAGAGGCGAAGCCATCAAGGTTGAGTTGAACCACGCTGAGGCTAAGCCATCAAGGCGTGTTGGAGCTCGCTGAGGTGGATCTGTCACACTAGCGGGAGCCTCTAGTCTAGGAGATGCCATCGAGGTGAACTGAAGCTCGACTGAGGCGAAGCCAATGAGGTTGAGTTGAACCACATCAAGGCTAAGACATCGAGGCGTGTTGGGGGCCCAGAGGAGGCCGGACGTGCGACCTGGAGGGGGTCTAGGACATGGAGCAAGGCCAAACCTGGGGGGTCTAGGCTGCCTTGTAGTGGAATCCCAGAGGGGTTCGGGCCTCTAAGTGATAAAATCCCAGAGCGGGTTTGAGGTTCCGAGTCCCTATGCCAAGGCACTGTAGGCGAGGGCATGTACCACATGCTACCAAATCCCTGAAATAAAAGGGGGCTTGAGCATTTACATGACAGGGCAGTCCTATTCCTGCCAGCGGTGCTCTAGATAGTGCAACGTGCCATGCTCTCCACAGCGACCTATGATGGTGTGGCAAAGTGCTACAGCGTAGTAGTATTACAGTCATCTATCTGCATGATTGGCTAGCCTAACAGGTTTGTGATAAGTTGGAATGCAAGAAAATGGAAGGGCTCACTTGAAACCCAAGCGGGGAAGGAGATCGGTGGTGATGGCAGGTCAGGACATGCTATGGGCCGGCGATGGGGAAGGAGGACACGTTATGGTGACTCTGGGCCATGATGATAGAAAAGAGTGGAGGGGTTTGAGGGAAAGGAGGCGAACAAGGTGGACATGGGCTTCGAGGTAAAAGCGCACCCGAACAAGCAGAGTGAGGTGGCAACAGTGTGGGCATGCTCTTGCTTGCCCTTTGGACGACGGCAGCATTTCGTCCTTCCTGTGGGGAAACAAGCAAGGGCAAGGTGAGGATGAGGAAGAGGGGAGTGAGGCGACCACGATGCACAAGAAAACAGAGGCAGAGGCTACCCCAATGGTCGGAATCAACAAGTGGACACCAACGGGCAGAGTTAGAGAAGATGGCTCATGGGCAAGAGTCTTCTCCACCCGAGGTTGAGAGGAGGGGAAAAGCTGGGCGAGCAAAATGACACACTTGGGCAAGGACTAAATAGAGGGGGAGGAGTATGATTTCGGTGACATGGAGATGGGCTCAGGCATGAGATCTCATGAATGGCATGCATAAACTTGGCTTGACGGGATGGCCTGTGACTTGACAAGGCCGCGCTGGGTGTGCTCGAGGTCGAGGAGCTGACGCAACATTTGCTCTGACTCGCATGGCGCACATGCGTACAAGCGGCAATAAGCAAGAGAGATAGTATGAGGAGACAGGCATACAATGTCTGCTCCTCTTGGCCTAACAGGTGATGGTTGGGCCGGCTCGAGCTGGAGAGAAAGAGACAGAAGGAGGGCAGAGCCGGGCTAGCCGGCTAGGTTTCAGCCCAAACGAGAGGGGGAAGAAATAAGGTTTGGAATTTTATTTGCATTACAAAATTTGATTTGGGCTTGAATTTGAATTTTGAAATGGTTTTGCAACATATGTTTTAAATTATTTTTGGTTTGCACACAAATCATATTTTTAAGTTTTTTGCAAATCTAATTTTTGAGCAAAGGGAATTATTTTAAATTTAAATTACAAGGTAAATTTTTTTTGGAAATTTTTTATATGCAACCAAAAGCTTTTGAATCCATGAAATCATGCACTTTCAAATTGGAACTAAATTCGAGATGTTACACCTTCTGAACTCATGAGGTTGAAAAAAGAATGCATTTCGAGAGCTAAAGTGGGGGAACATGACAGTGCATAAGTATCTCACCAAGTTCAACAAAATGTCTTGCTATGCCCCCGCTGATATAGAAGATGATGAGGAGAAGCAAGAAAGAATCTTGGAGGGTTGTGAGAAGGGATAGTGTTGTAACCATGCTCTCATGACTTCACGGACTTCTAGCACCCTGTGGACAAGGCTCTTGTAGTTGAGAACAAGGGAACAAGCGCAAGATCTGAGAACAATCGCAAACACCAGATAGCACACTAGGGAGTTCACTAGGGTAGCTCCCAAAGGGCCCAAGAAAGATATTACACCCTTGGTAGATTCATCCTTGATGCACTGCCCAGGGCACTAATCGCAACACCACTCCATGCCAATCCCGTCTTCCACACCCCCAGGGAGGCCATCAGTAGGCAAGCAATAACTCAACCACCAGAGTCACTTGTTACCACTGCAGTAACCAGAGGCATTATGCCAATGGATGCCCCCAGAAACAGCAAACCCCAATTGGAACCAACATGGTACCACTTGGCTAGAGCACAAATGACCCCTGCAGCAGGCTGAGGAGCGCCTTAAACACCTCAGACAGCCAGATCAGCACCAACCTTTAGTAGAGGACATGTCAACCGCATCACCATTGAGGAAGTCCAGGAGGTTTCAAATGACATATTGGGTATGTTCCCTATCAACTTAGCACCTACTACCATTCTATTGTATTATGGAGTTTCGCATTATTTATTTCCAATGGTTTCATCAAGAGGCACCAAATGCCTATTTTTCTGCTTAGGAACCCCAAATAGTACTGTCATCTGGGGATAAGCTGAGAACCTAGTTAATAAGCTCAAGAACAAAGATTCAGGTTGAGGGAGTGGAATTCGTAGCAAACTTGATAGTATTGGATTCCCAAGTCTTGGATGTAATCCTAGGGATGGATTGGTTGTCCAAGCATCAGGGTCTTGTGCCATCAGAGTAGTGATCTTGGTCAATACCTGAGGGATTCAGGTGGAGTTCATAGTAGCACTTCACCCTGGGATGTTGTTGTGGTGAATAGCTTGAAGAGTGTTGTAGTAGAGGATGTACCAGTAGTAGGAGAGTATCTCAACATCTTCGAAAAGGATTTACCTAGCACTCTTCTAGATAGAGACCTAGAGTTTGTCATTGAACTGGCATCTGGTACTGCACCTATATCCAAGAGGCTATATCGTATCCCTACTAACAAGCTAATGGAATTGAAAAGGCATATTAAAGAATTGCAAGATAAGGAATTTGTGAGACTAAGCTCGTAGCCCTAGGGATCGCCAGTACTCTTTGTCAAGAAGAAGGATAGTAGCATGCGGATGTGTGTGTGGCCTATTGTGCCCTCAATGAGGTCACCATAAAAAATAAGTACTCTCCTCCTAGGATATATGATCTGTTTGACCAACTCAAGGGAACCTATGTGTTCTCCAAGATTGATCTACGATTAGTCTACTATCGGTTCAAAAATTAGGCAGGAAGATATTCCTAAGATAGCCTTCTCAACCAGATACGGATTATACAAGTTCACTGTTATATCGTTTGGACTTATAACACTCCATCGTACTTCATAAACCTGATGAAAGATATTTATGAAGTATCTAGACAAATAGGTGGTAGTCTTCATTGATGACATCCTCATCTACTCCAAAATTGAGGGACATGAGAAGCAACTGAGACTAGTTTTGGAGAAGTTTAGAGAACATCTGCTTTATGCTAAATTCAGCAAGTATGAATTCTTGCTAAAAGAAGTTGCTTTCCTAAGACATGTCATGTCTGTCGAAGGAGTTGCTGTAGATCCATCTAAAGTCTCAACTGGAGGCAACCCACATTCGTGGCCGAGGTTAGGAGTTTCCTTGGTTTGGCTGGTTACTACCATCATTTCATCAAGAGTTTCTCCAAAATTGCAAGACCTCCTCAACTACTAAAAAAGGAGAAAAAGTTCGTTTGGATTGAGAATTGTGAACAGAATTTTCCAGAGCTGAAGAAGAGGTTAACCTCTACCCTAGTAATAGTACTACTAGACATCTACAAGAGCTTTGACATTTATTGTGATGCATCCTAACAAGGACTTGGATGTGTACTGATGTTGGAGAGTAAAGTAGTGGCCTACACTTCCAGGTAATTGAGGCCGCATGAGGAGAATTATCCGACCCATGACTTAGAGTTAGCATCAGTTGTTCATACCTTAAAAATATGGTAGATTAACTCATCAGTAACCAATGTGAGATCTATACCAATCACAAGAGTTTGAGATACATCTTCACCTAGTCGGACTTGAACTTAAGACAAAAGAGATGATTAGAATTGATCAAAGACTATAATCTTGGTATTCACTACCACCCTGGTAAGGCTAATGTGGTAGGAGATGCCCTAAGCAAGAAGGCTTATTGCAACGCCATCATGATCAGAGAATACCAGCTAAAGCTTCGTGAGGAGTTCAGTCGACTCAATCTGGAAATGGTGGACCAATTATACATTGCCATGATGGAAGTACAACCTTCACTGGTAGAGCAAATCAGGGCAACTTAGGCAAATGACAAACACATTATAAAATCAAGGAGGACATGAAGAAGGTAAGGCCCCAGAATTTACCATAGATGAGAATGGCACACATTGATTTGGGAAGCTCATATGTGTGCCAGACAACCAAGACATCAAGGCATTGATTCTTAAGGAAGCACACGAGTCTACTTACTCGATCCACCCTGGAAGCACCAACATGTACCAAAATCTGAAGGAAAGGTACTGGTGGTCCAGAATGAAAAAGGATAGTCAGGTATGTGGCCATATGCGGCGTATGCCATAGAGTTATGGCCGAGCATCAGAGGCCAGCAATACTACTTCAACTATTGAAGATTCCAGAATGGAAATGGGAGGAAATTGACATGGATTTTATCATCGGATTGCCAAGAACACAGGAAGGATATGATTCCATATGGGTTATATTGGATAGACTGGCCAAGGTGGCTCACTTTATTCTAATCAAGGCCACATATAGAGGAGGCAAATTGGCCATATTATACATGCTCCACAGTCTACCTGCATTGAGTTCCTAAATGGATTGTGTTGAATCGTGAAACCCAATTCACTTAGTGATTTTAGGCCAGTCTTCATGAAGCCTTAGGGACATACCTAGCCATTAGCACTACATATCATCCTCTGACTAACGAGCAGACTGAACAAACAAATCAAATTCTAGAGGACATGCTACATGCTTGTGCGCTTACCTTTAGTACCAACTAGGAAAAGAGTTTACCCTATGCAGAGTTCTCTTACAATAATAGCTATAAGACTAGTCTACAGATGTCACCATTTGTGGCTCTCTAAGACAGAAGAGCGGTCCATCTTTGGACCAGCAATGTGAGAGAAGTAGAAGAGCAGGTTCAGCTGATCCAAAAAAGGCTCAAGGTAACCCAATCTAGACACAAGACCTATGCAGACCATTGCTGGAGAATTGAGTCTCAAGATTGGGGATTTTATCTACCTCAAGGTTTCGCCCCTGAAGGGCATGAAGCGATTCAAAGTTCGAGGAAAGTTGGCACCACAATACATTAGACCCTTCCAGATCACCGACAAGTGAGGAGGGGTAGCTTCTCAGCTAGAGCTACCATTAGAGATGGCCAACATCCACAATGTTTATCATGTATTGTAGTTGAAGAAATGTCTCTGACTTCCTGATGAACAAACACCAGTGGAGATCATCAAACACGAGATAGATCTCACCTACTAGAACTACCCAATGTAGATTCTTCAAGTAGCTGAAAGCCAAATTCAGAGTCAAGCAATTCACTTTTGAAAAGTCCTATGGAGCAATCACAATGAGAAAGAAACTACTTAGGAGCCAAAAGAAGCCCTAAAGGCCGAGTCTCCATACCTCGTCACTGACCAGCCTAAATCTCGAGGTCGAGATTCATTTTAAGTGGGTAGGTTTGTAAGATCCCAATTTTGGCTCCAATTTTAGTGTGCATAATTTTCATGGGTTTCAAAAACTTTTAGTGTATTCCAAAAATTTCCAAAAGCATTTGCCTTGAAATTAAAATTTAAAACAATTTGCGTTAACTCAAAAGGTGATTTTGCAAAAACCTAAAATTAAATTATGTGCAAACCAAAAACTATTAAAACTTGATTATTGCAAAACCATTTCAAAATTCCAATTCAAACCGAAAACAATTTTTGAAATGCAAATTAAATTTCAAATCCTTTTGCCTTTCCTCTCTTCCCCTTGGGCTGAAACCTAGTTGTTGGGCCTCCTCTCTCTTCCTTTCTTCCCAATTCTTTCCAGCTCGAACAGCTCAAGCAAGCACAACAATTGTAGCCCATCTTCTGCTTTCTCTTCTCTTGCGGCCTGTGAGCACAGTCGAAGCCCAATAGTAGCCTAACTCCCTCCCCTCTCTTCCTTTCACTAACGAACGGGCCATGGCCCCATTTGTCAGTGTGGAGAGAAAGGGAGGCCCTATTTTTCTTCCTCATAATGCCGCCTCTCTCGCTCACTCCCACCTTTACGCACATGCACCACGACTTGTCAAATTGGAGCACATCCCATCAAGCCGAGTTTGCGTGCATCACCATGAGATATCACTCCTGAGCCTATATCCATGTCGCCACGCTCGTCCACCTTATCTTCTCTATTTAAGGCCAAGACGAGTGTGTCACCTTGCACACCTGCTCCTCCTCTGCATTTCCCCCAACAATCCCCTCTTCTCTACCTCACTTGCCTATTGATTCTAACCATTAGGGTGAGCCTCTGCCTATGGTTTTTTGCGCATCATGTTTGCCTCAACCTCCTCTCCATGATGCTCACCTTGCCCTTGATTGTTTCCCCATAGGAAAGATGAAGTGCTGCTGCCATCCGTAGTGCTAGCCACACCGTCGTCGCCCCATTTCAATCATTCTAGTGAGCTTCAACCTCGAAGCCCATGCCCATCTTGTTCGCCTTGTTCCCCTCTATCTAACCCATCCATTCTTTTCTGTTGTCATGGCCCAAAGTCACAGGGATGTGCCCTCCTTCCCTGTCACTGGCCCAGAGCACGCCGCAACCCACCGCCACCACCGATTTCCTTCCTTGCTTGGTTTCCTGGTAAGCCATTGCGTTCCCATGCACTCTAGCTTATTAAAACCTGTTAGGCTAGCCAATCGTGTGGGCAGATGACCATAGCGCTACCGCACCATAGCACCTTACCGTGTCACCGTAGGCCATCGTGGAGAGCAGGGCACGCTGCACCATCTAGAGTACCATTGGCAGGGATAGGATCACCTAGTGGTGTAGATGCTCAAGCCATGCTCTATTTCAAGGATTGCATAGCAATTTATGGTAGGCTTAGTGCACAGTGTCGTCGTCACCATCCTTGCCGTAGTGCCACCACCCCAGTGCATCTTCTGTCATGCTGTCCCCATCGTTAGGATCACCATGGTCCCTACGTCCCATTTTGCTAGTCTCTAGAGGTTGCCAGAGCTTCCTTCGCCGGTGTCATGCTTGACTTGAGCCGGCCATGGCAGTTCCATGGGCTCCTCTGTTTTGAATAGAGAAGATGCATAGTAGCACTAGCATGTGGACCCATAGTGATTAGATTAAGTTAACTTGGAGATTAGTTAGTGCTAAGTATAGATTAGTGTTAGTATGACATGTGGGCACGTGGTAATTAGAAAATCTAATTAAGAGCTAGTTTAGTGTCCAAGTGTATGACATGCAGGGCTCACTACTTAAAACATCGTGTAGACTTTGTCCCTAGACCATAGCCACTAACATGTGGGCCCTTGACATCGTGACCCATCGCATGGACTCATGCTTGACCTGAGCCGGCCATGGCAATCCCATGGGCTCCTCTGTTTTTAATAGAGAAGATGCACAGTAGTGCTAGCATGTGGACCCCACGATAATTAGATTAACATGGAGATTAGTTAGTGCTAATTATAGGTTAGTGTTAGCATAACATATGGGCCCATGGTAAGTAGAAAATCTAATTAAGAGCTAGTTTAGTGTCTGGGTGTATGACATGCAGGCCCCACCACTTAAAACACCGTGTAGACTTTGTCCCTAGACCATAGCCGCTGACATGTGGCTCCCTGACATCGTGACCTGTCGCATGGACCGAGTCCATGTGGACCGTAGTCCCACCTATCAGTCTCTTAGGTTTCCATTAGAAAAAAATTAAAATCCGATTGGGCCCCACCGGATTTTCTGGAATTTCCTCTCGGGTCAAACTTTGGAGAGCTCGTTCTCCCTCAACAAATGACTTGATTTTTGTTTCTATATTCATCAAAATTCAAAACCTTTCCATCAGTGCCAAAATCATACTTTTTAGATTTTATTTGAATTTGTGTTGAATTTGGCTGCTTTTCTCGATTACAGACTTTGATACTTTGCATGCCCCCATTGCTATCGATCAAGAACCACCCTATCCACTGTTGAGCAAGGCAAGTTCTTATGATTGATCATGTTGCTCCTAGTTTTCAAATGTGATTGCTTTCAAATAATACTTGCGTGCTTATGCTTATTTATTAAATTCTATATTAAAGGTTGATGCTTAGGTATACCATAAGATTGATACCTGTTATTCCCCTCCTTGATTTTTGATATTACATCTACCTTGTCACCATAGGCTACATGTCATAATAATTTGCCCTTGGTTAATCACTATGAACAAAGGATATGCTTAGAGATGCTTGGTAGTTGATTTGAATATGACACAAACATTGCCATTGCAAAACATGGGACAATGTATGGTACTGGATGTGGTAGCGTGGGTTATCACTAGAAATAGGAAAATGTTTTACAAAATGGTGTGGAGACTTGGGCAAGTGTATGGTACGAGATCGCTGCAGGGATTGCACGAGAGTTGGGTTTGTGGATTGTCTTGTCCAAGTCGATTAAGGACCAAATCGTGTGATATATTTCTAAACTATTAGTCGTGCAACCATAAGTCAAGTATGAGCATGACCTAGCCAAGTATTTTAGTTACTCCCATGCATAGTAGTAGGTTGGAATTGTATGGTCAAAAAGGGATGTTGATTTCCCTCACAATAGCGGGTCCCTCATTGAAAATGTAAACTGTTGAATGAAGTATTCTGGGTGTGCCCCATAATGGTCATGGTCCCAGTGTTGAGGTGTTTCACCTTTCGAGTGAGAAAAGTGTTGGGACTAGGTATGGTAAAGGTCTTGTGATGACCTTCTTAGCCGCTCTCGCCAACAGAAGTGTGAACGGCAACATGAGCTAGACATCTCTTGTGGGTAAAGTTGTACAAACTCTATAGTGCATAATCTATTTGAATAGCCGTGCCCCCGGTTATGGGCATTGTGAAGAAATTCTCACTTGGTTAGTTTTCATAAAACAATGGGTAATGGTGGTCTTGGACTAGTGTAGGCGGAGGGATTCCACTAGCGTCGATGGAGAGATTCCACGAGTGTAGGTGGAGGGATTCCACTCTCACGTTAAATTTAACTAAACTGGATACTTTTGTTTTATGTTATAAAGTCTAAGTTATAGGCTTGAAAAATAAATATGGTATTT
This sequence comes from Dendrocalamus latiflorus, assembly GCA_017311315.1. Lineage (NCBI taxonomy): Eukaryota > Viridiplantae > Streptophyta > Magnoliopsida > Poales > Poaceae > Dendrocalamus > Dendrocalamus latiflorus. The sequence continues at coordinate 10,116,957 of CM029625.1, read as the reverse complement.
AAGATAAAGAGTAAAATGTATAAGGGTCACTAAACTTGTTTAGGAATGTCATATAGGTAAATGTACTTTCAAAATGCACATCTAGGTCACTAATCTAACATAAGTGGGTCATTGGTCCATCATAGCTGCCCATGCTTGCATATTTCGTATGTGTGGCATGCCACATTGGATTCCATGCAGTTGACGAAACATTTGTAGAAAACACACTATGTATCATTAGCCCCTTAATTGAATCCTACTTAACCTATCTATTCCAAATCCTAATTAACCGAATCCAACCAGAACAATGTATTCCATCTCAAATCGTATTAGTAGGAATCAAGTTTAGGGCATCGCCACCAAGATTCATGCATGCTTGGATTGGAACTGTTTAGTGTGATGCCTTTTCATCATCGAGATTTGCATAAGCAACAACCTCTCCACCCCCCCCCCCCGGGTAACCAACCTGCCGTCATGGGCACATGCAAGAGGGCCATCATCAATGGTAGCAACAGCACAGTGTGTTGTCATCGAACGCTATCCGATGCATCGACAAGGAGGCGCATATCTCGTGCGCATGAACGCATGTGAGATAGAACATGGAAGCGCATGCCCATGCTTGGCTAGGATGCTTGCAGGAAGAAGAAGAAGAAGAACTAACAGATACATATGTTGGTTTCTTTTTTGGACCTTCTTGAACAATAGGATTTTGTAGGTCTACTTAGTATGCTACTTATTTTGCTATTGGTAATCATGGACCTGCAAGTAAGGATGCTGAAAACATATGCACAGATGTGGCCTGAAATGCATGCATGTGTCTTTAGGCTCGAAAGATTGAAAGATGATCTTTGTTGTTAGGATATTGCAATAAAATGAAAGAAAACATCAACCAAATGGATGACGACTCCAAACTCCACTACAACAAGGCACGCCTTAGCAAGTACCCAAGCGTGACGAGGACTCGAGGAGCTCTAGCTGTGAGGGCCCGAGCGCGACAAGGAGACCCAACGGTGCTAGCTAGAGCATGACGACTCCTGCAAGGATGAAGTCATACTCCGTCACCGCCGGCACCGGCGTGGTGCCTCAAAAGTTTCATCTAAAGAGTATACAGATGGAAGAAGAGGAGAAAGACTTGAGTGACTGTTGTGAACAAGTTTGGCCTGATTTGACCATATCAGGATAAGAGATACCGCAGGAATAGGGTTAAAAGGACAAATTGTACTATTTTAGGTGTTTTGTGTTAATTTCAAAGCATTTAATCTGACGTGGCATGCCATACGTACAAAATATTCCAATATGGACAGCTAGGATGGACTAATGACCCACTTATACCACATTAGTGACCTAGACGTGTATTTTCAAAGTAAGTGATCTAGATGACACACCCAAATAAGTTTAATGACCCTCTATGCATTTTACTCTAAGATAAAACTTGCTTCCTGCTAAAATAATCCCTAAGACTTGACGTGGCATGCAAGTCTTGCATCTATACTCTTACATTTGATATCAGGGCTTGTTGAGTACTATTGTACTTACGGTTGCTTATACATGTGGATTCAGACTATGGAAGCAAAGATCTGGTGTAAGGATATTTCTATGAATCTAGCTTGGTGATGAAGATGACGGTGAGAACTAGGTCATAGCCCCAGTCAATTGCCTGTGTTAAATCATGGAGGTTATTTTGGTTTATTTTTCCTTCCACTGCTACTTCTGAACAAACTCATTTGGCTTGTTAGCCTATTATGTAAAATCCAGCCATAAGGCCTATTTATGATTGTTTACGTAATATCAAGTACCCCTTTTATTTATGCGTATGTATAGGTGTAATATTCACCAATGTTATACCGTGTAAGCCAGCCAGCAACTGGTCATGAGGCTAGCTCGGTATATAGTCTAGATGCAAATCCGGATCCCCACAGATTTTGGCCCAAGCGCCGGCCAGGTAAGCCCGTTGGAGATGGCCTTAGAAGGCTGGATTGGTCGAGTTCATACGACTAACTTGTTTTAGTGGCCATCATATTCCCATGCCTTTGTAGTTTCCTAAAACATGGCATAACGAACAATAGGTGCCTTGATGCTCTTCCGAGAGGTGAAAACTGAAAACCCTATCTTGAAATTAGGTGCGCTCGATCTGTCACCACCAACCATGGTGAAATTAAGCCATGGTAGCGGTTTCTGCAAGTTGCAACGCAGTCTATAGCGGTAGTGTGGTCTACGAACTACCAAGTACTAACAAGACATTTTCTTTTTTGAGACAAAAAAAAAGTTACTGACATGCTATATAGAATACCGCGGACTGGTTGACATAGCGATGGTAGCTGTGTTGTAAGTTGTATCTGTCAAATCGTAACATGTTAAAAGGTCATGTTCTTTTCAGCTTCTAAAAGCTGTTTTTTAGCTTTTATACAGTAACTAGCTTTTAAACGGAATATTTTTCAAGATCAAATCTACTAGTTAATTGTAATACATATTTTACTAACTTCATTTATATCGGCAAAAACCGCACGTGAGTTTCTGTTACTCCATAATCTCTCGTACAAACAGCTCAAAAGCCACAAGCCGCAGGCAAAAAGAACAGGCCCAAAATTCATTTAGAGGCATACACAAACATGGTATAGAGAAACAAAAAGGCTCTGCAAGAACAGTGCAAGGAGTTCAGAGCCAGTACAGGACAAGCTACAGCTAGTTGAAAGCAGAATTGAGTACATAGGCAGTGGATATGTAGGTCCAACACCAGGTCAAATACTGTGGCCCATCACCAGGAATTTACCAAGAAAACAGCTGTTTTGACACCATGTTTTGCATCAAAAAATGCCAAAAAAAATTTGTTAAAAGAACTATCCAATTGTTTTCAGACTATTGGGACATCAAAACAAAGCAACACGTATAGCAGGATTTTGCATTTCTTCTTCCCCTTCGAGCCTGGGGGCAGGCATCAATATACCGATCATTTACACTAATATTATTGCCGGCAGTTTTTCTCTTTACCATGGCAAGCACAAGCAGTCAACGATTAACTTAATAACTGATGCTGTCTGAGGCAGCAATTTCTTTGGTTGTTTTCTCCTACATAAGGAGCTTCTTGCGCTCATCATACCTAAAGGCAGAGCAACGTCTCCAACACCGGTATGAAGGTTTTGCAGAGTACTCAGAAATGCAAATAGCTGCACTTCAATCCCTTTGTTCGGTGACGATTATTTGCCATGATTTAGTTGGAGCCCGAAATCTGATGTTTTTAGTTAGGCCCTCTTCGACAGAGATGAAGTCTGCAGTTAACCATTGCCTTTAGTCACCAGCAGAGCTTTTCAAAATAGTTTGTTTGATAAAAAAAAAAGCAAGTACTAAATGTAGACTTCATTTTGAAAATGGACTAGAGAAAAAGGGTGCAAGACATCCGCTTAACCTCCACGTGGAAATTAGAACAGGGTTGACAATTGACTGCTCTTTGCGATCAAATTAATCATTTACCAAATAATATGGTGCTGCAACATCTAATGCAAATCTTGAATAGTTAATGCATACTTTCACCATGGAAGGCTGCAGGGTCCCTCTTGTGGTGAGACCCTTGTAAAAACAAAAGTATCCCCAAAAAGTTTCAAAAATCTTTACATGGTGTAGACCAGGGTTCGAAATCCTGAAGGTAACCGGTTCAACCGGTAGAATAAAAACCGGCAGTTTTTTTATTTAATTTAAATTTGAAATTTTAAATGTAAAAGCTAGTTTCCCTAATGATGTTTACATTATTTAACACTAATAAAATGTATTAGGAAGATGCATGGTTCGAAATCCCGGTGGTAACCGGTTCTACTGGTGGCAATCGGTAGAATAAAAACCGACGGTTTTTTTATTTAATTCAAATTTAAAAGGCTGCCTAGAAAATCTCCTTCCCCAGACCCCACATAGTGTGAGAGCTTGGGCACTGGGTACGCCCTTTTTTTTAAAAAAAGTTAGTTTCTTTAATGATGTTTACATTGTTTAACACTAATGGAATGTATTAGGAAGATGCATGCACCTCCCGTGCTTATCAAAAATTCCCAATTTTTGCCATGAATGTATCAAAAATTCCCAATTTTTGAATGTAAAAATTAGTTTCATAATAATGTTTATATTATTTAACACTAATAGAATGTATTAGAAAAATACATGCCAGTTACTATGAATATGTTAGGAATTTTCAATTTAGCAATTTTCTCTTATTTTTTGGGCGCTAACCGGCCAGTTTTTCCAGTTACCGGTTTCAAATTCAAAATTTGACGTTTGAAATTTGACCATTTTTCAGTTACAGGCCATCCGGCAGTATTCCCCCTGGTTCTAGGTTTTGGAACTTTCGGAAGATGCATGCACCTTCCGGGCTTGACTTCATATTTTTTGCCATGAATGTGTTAGGAATTTTCAATTTTTGAATGTAAAAGTTACCTAATGATGTTTATATTATTTAACACTAATGGGATGTATTAGAAAAATGCATGCACCTCCCGTTCTTGACTTCATGCTTTTTGCCAAGAATGTGTTATGAATTTCCAATTTCAAATTTGAAATCTTGTGTTTAGTGGTTTTTCTGGTTTTTAGCGGTTTTTCTCGTGTTTTTTGGACAGTAACCGGCACCGGCCGTCTGGCGGTATTCCCCCCGGTTCTAGGTTTTGAAACCTTGGCGTAGACTACACTGAAATTTTTCCTTTTTGCACATAGAGTTAGATCTCGGATTTTTGCAAAATTGTGATTTTTAAGTTCTTTTTTCAAACATTTTAAAGATCATTTTAGATGTTTTAAATGATGGTCATTAAACATGATATATATCTATAAATGTATATGTGTATATGTATGTGGATGTGGATGTGTATGTATATGTATATACATGTGTGTATGTCAGTATATGCATATACATATATGTTTGTGTACATGTATATATATGTGTGTGTATATATGGTCTGTTCTTTTTGGTTGCGGCTTGTGGTTTTTGGCTGTGGCTTTTGACTTTTGAGCTGTTTGTACGAGAGATTACAGAGTAACAGAAACTCACGTACGGTTTTTGCCGATATAAATAAAGTCAGTAAAGTATGTACTACAATTAACTAGTAGACTCTATCTTGAAAACAATACTCCGTTTAAAAGTTAGTTACTGTAGAAAAGCCAAAAAACAGTTTTTAGAAGCTGAAAAGAACAAGGTCATATATACATATATGTATGTGGGGGGTGGGTGGGTGTATTAACTGGGACACCATGGTGCCCTAACACCATGATTTAAAATATATGTTTTCCTTATGTATCGTATGTGAAAAGTTTTGAAATTATTTAGATATCAAGTTTAACTAGTTTACTAACCGATTCAATGCAATCAACCAATCTGGGGCGTTGGATGCAATCAACCCATCTCGCGCGCTGGTCTGCAATTGGGTAGCTGTGCAGGGCTGATTGCATGATTGACACTAAGCCTGATTCCACCTGATACATCCTCTATACATAATGTAATGTTAATTGTACACAAGTTTACTACATGCAGTTGAAAGATTTAACTAAAGAAAATCTGTCACAATGATTAAATCAAGAGTAAATAGGTCCACAAACTTGCATAATTATGACTCAAATGACAGGTTGGATAAAACCAAAAGTTGCCATGTCATTTCATTGTGCCAACTAAAACCCACCTTGACTAACTTATATAAGCTTAGGGACCTATGGTATATTTTACTCTTAGATCAGTCAGCTGCACTCACCAGTCACCATGTGCCGATAAGCTGCATTCAACATGAAATTTGGAGCTTTGCAACAAGTTAATCAATCACCGGAAAAAATACATAATTTTAAAAGAATAGTAGTTCAAATAGTCATGGCAGCTTAAAAGTTATCCAACCAATACCATGATTAAACCTCGGCTGTACCATGGTTAAAAAACGTTGACTCCTTGTAAAGAGGTCAAAATTTTCAAAGATTATGCTGATGGCAACTGGCAGCGCTCATTTGAGATTTTAGCTTCTTAATTTCGACTTTTTCTGGCTTTTTGATTTATTTTTTTACTTTTTTGCCTCTTCTTTTTTTTCCCGTGTTCCTTTGCATTATTCGTGATGAGAGAACATGCTTTTCTATTTTTAATTTTTTTTAATTTTAATTACGCCAAAAAAACTTACATCAGCTACAGTGCAAAAAAGGCCTCAAATAGTGCAAAGAAACTTTAAGCTTAAGCTAAAAGCTCAAATGAGCACTACATCGTTGGCAAGCATGACAATTGCAGTTCAATGTAGCTCAGTCCTAAGAATCACTTTCATATTACTAATAAATGAACATTACTAAAGTAAATGTTAACAAAAGCACCATAACATGAACATATTTCTTTTGAAAGATCGTAACATAAACATATTAAAGAAAGAGAACAGAACAAACCTTTTCCTATGTTGTAAAAGTAGTTACCAGGGAAGGGAAGCACCAGAAGCATATGATGTAATTCATATGTTCGGCATTACAGGCTTAAAGCGCATGCCTCTACAATGGCAAACAAAGAAACATGAATTTATCTCTTGTGGCTAAGAGCACTACTAGTAATTATAAATTTATAATTGAATCAAGTACAAGAAATAATAGCATTTTGCATAAATGAACAATCAATTCAAACAATACATCTGGACAAAAAGCTCGCGGCTATAGCAAGCAACCGTAGATCATATTGTCTTTTGCTCGGTTGGGCCAAAAACAAGAACCCAAAAGTCTTTTGGCTTGAGTGATTTGAGTTTAACGAGGTTAAGATCAATATGGTTATATTTGTGTTTGTGTACTTAAAATAATTAGTACTGCTATCTAAGAATATAGACCTAGCCAAAACCCTCTGACCAGAGTCCAGAGCTTTTGCTTACAAGCTATAGCTTTTCTCAGACCCCTATTTTTGTTCTGTTTCTATTGAGCATGGAACCTTCTAAACAAGACTTGAGTCACTCAGTGTCATGGAGAATCCAGCCCTACACAGAGGGAAGCTCTAAACCGGAGAATCCAACAGTCGGTGACATCAGGAAAAATCATAGATGAGGAAATCACACTAATTGTTCAAGCCCAGCCACTCAATTTTAGTTTGTGCCAGGCTACCAGCCAAATATCATCTTTGGTAGAGGTCGCCCGTCCTTTGTTTCTTGGAAAAGTTCCTTCTGTAAAGAGGCTAGTCTTCAGGCTCACAGATTTAGTGAGGAAAAACGCCCTGTCTTCCTAGCTTGTATAGATGCTCTAGTCTAGTCTACGTCTTGTAACCCTCCTCGGGTTGCTCCCTGGTGTTTCTTTGTGGTCCTTCTGTTCAGTTTTATTTTCCTTTTTTTTTAATATATTTTACAGTGGGGGCCTCCCCTGCTGTATTTTCTGCTGCTCAAAAAAAAAAAAACCAGCCAAATATCCCACAAAATCAAATTAGCATGCACTGGTTATACCAACCAAATAGTAAACTGGAATCCTCGCCAAGGTAGGATACAATAGAACACTAACTAAATTGCTTGAACCTAGTTGATCAAGACCCCACGCAAGGTAACACCCAGATTTTATACATATGCTGGAAAAGGCTAAAACAAAAGCTGATTATGCCTATGTGTCCAATCAAGCACATCAAGACCTAAAAATAAAAAATGGGAAAGTGCTACCTCACGCAAATTTCGCCCAATAAAGAAATTCAGCCTCATGCTTGCAGCATCTGCACCATCATGTTGAAGAATTCTGAGCTTCCCTTCCTGTAGTTCACGATAAGCATCAGCAATGCAAATATTCGTTCCACCTTGGTTGTTGATCTCACTTGTTACTCACCTTAGTCCCATAAACAAGACCTGCTCCAGGGGAAGGATGAAAACATGCCACATTGACTTCATCTTCAGCGCTAGGAAGAACTCTTACAAGCTCCATGTCTGAAACTCTATACACCTATGGTAGTGGACAAAACAATGATATTAGCTCATAGACTTAGATTCTAAAGTACAAGGTCATCCTGAACTGTAAATTATAGCAAGTAAATTGCATCGTGAGAGAAGCCTTGCCAGACTTTCTGTAAAATAGTTATTAATTCATATAGCTGTTGGTTAGTAATTGAGAAATAGTTTAGGGAAAGTTAATCATATTTACCTCTAAGACAGTGTACACAGGAATCGTGGTCTCCCCATCCATGACAATGCTCCTAAGCAGTGAGTTATGACGACGACCATATGCCAATAGTATATGTTCTGATGTAGGTGAAAACTGCAGCAAATGAAAAAAATATCATATGCAGAACAAAATTTCCCAGCACGTCAGTCCAAAATTAAATGATCAGAAATGCACTTCAGCAGATTGTTTCTCCTCAATTCAGCCTATATCACCTTGTTGCCCAAGTCTTCTGAGGCTGCGGAAATCAAAGATTACCGACCTATAAGCCTAGTGCACAGTTTTGCTAAGCTTGTCACTAAATTATTAGCAAACAGATTGGCCCCCAAGCTTAAGGATTTGGTGTCCCCCAATCAAAGTGCTTTTGTCAAAGGAAGATACATACATGACAATTTCATTTGGGTGCAACAAACAGCCAAGCTGCTGCACAGACAAAAGGAACCAAGAATTCTTCTCAAATTGGACATATCGAAGGCCTTTGATTCGGTGTCTTGGCCTTTCTTGCTGCAAGTTTTGAGTTTTTTGGGTTTTGGGCCGGTTTGGTGCAACATTTTATCTAGTTTGTTGAGATCTTCCACAACTCGAGTTTTGGTAAATGGGGTGCCAGGAGATCTGATTCAGCATCAGCGGGGGCTAAGGCAAGGAGACCCTCTTTCTCCAATGCTTTTCATTATAGTCATGGATGTGCTCAATGCTCTCATCAATAAAGCAAGTGACAGTGGACTATTGCAGCCCCTTCTTTCTCGAGGATCTAGTCAGCGAGTTTCTCTTTTTGCTGATGATGTAATTCTCTTTTTAAGGCCTTATTTGGATGAATTGGCTTTAATCAAGGAGATTCTAAGGGTCTTTGGTGAGGCGTCTGGATTGGTCACCAACATCTCTAAATGCTCGGTGAGCCCGATACAATGCCACAACCATGTTATTGAAGCTGTGCAAACCTCCTTTCCTTGCAAGGTGCAAGAGTTCCCTTGTAAGTATCTGGGGCTTCCTTTGTCGATCAAGGCACTTTCTAGGGCTGACTTCTTTGCAATAATTGACAAGATTGCTGCTAAGTTACCAGGCTGGAAGGCAACCATGTTGAACCTGGCTGGGAGGGTCACCCTCATTCGTGCAGTGCTTACGGCTATGCCCATCTATCAGCTTATAGCACTAGACTTTCCTAAGTGGGTTTTTAAAGCTATTGACAAGATAAGGAGAGTTTTCCTTTGGAAAGGTCGCAAAGATGTAATTGGAGGCCATTGCCTTGTTGCTTGGGATCGGGTCAAGAGGCCAATTCAGCTAGGAGGCTTGAGAATTCTTGATTTAGAGGTGCTTGGATGGTCTCTCCGAATGAGGTGGCTGTGGCTTAAAAAGACTCAACCCGACCGTCCCTGGCTGGTCTTGATATTCAAGTGCATCCTCATTCACTGGCTTTGTTCTCCGTCTCAGTCTCTTCTATTGTGGGGGATGGCAGCAGAACATTCTTTTGGAAGGACAAATGGCTGCATGGAAAATCCTTGCTTACCCTTGCACCTGCTCTTTGTTTATTTGTTCCACAAAGAATTGCTAATCGCAGAACAGTTCAAGAGGCACTAATTGATGACACTTGGATTCGAGATATTAGAGGTAGCCTTCCTAGTGAGGCACTGTTAGAGTATCTCCGCATTTGGGACCTCTTATCCGAGTTTGTGCTCACTCCAGACACGGAGGATCAGCATGTTTGGACGCCATCTCCCTCTGGTGAATTCTCAACAAGATCAGCCTACCGTCGTTTTCTAGAGGGATATGTGGAATTTGAGCCGTGGAAGGCAATTTGGAAAACCTGGGCCCCTCCTCGTTGCAAACTCTTTGTTTGGTTGGCTGCTTTAAACCGTTGTTGGACAGCGGATCGCTTGGCCCGTCGCGGACTGGATCACCCGGAGCATTGCCCTTTCTGTGATCAAGAGGAAGAGACTGTGCAAGCGTGTTGTCTTCGGTGTTATCTCGGATTGGTCTGCAGCATCTAGCTCTGGGGGTGAATGACTGCATTTTTACAGATTGGTGGCGTCAAGTTTGAGCCGTGGAAGGCAATTTGGAAAACCTGGGCCCCTCCTCGTTGCAAACTCTTTGTTTGGTTGGCTGCTTTAAACCGTTGTTGGACAGCGGATCGCTTGGCCCGTCGCGGACTGGATCACCCGGAGCATTGCCCTTTCTGTGATCAAGAGGAAGAGACTGTGCAAGCGTGTTGTCTTCGGTGTTATCTCGGATTGGTCTGCAGCATCTAGCTCTGGGGGCGAATGACTGCATTTTTACAGATTGGTGGCGTCAAGCTTCACAAGGGGTTCCCAAGGTTATTCGTAAGGGTTTCAATTCCTTGGTCGTGTTGGTGGCTTGGTTGATTTGGAAGCATAGGAATAGTTGTGTGTTTGAAGGCGCTTCTCCTACCCATAATGTTATCATGCGGGACATTAGTGAGGAGGCCAGTGTGTGGTGTATGGCGGGAGCTAAGGGGCTCCGTAGATTTTGGCATTGATGCCTCCTTGTTTTTGTTTTTTCCCCTAGGGGGGTCGAGTCGTCTAGACTCTTTTGTAATTATTACTTCTTCTTCTTCTTCTTCTTCTTAATTCAATGATACGCAGTTCTCCTGCGGGTTCGAGAAAAAAAAAGAACTACACTTCAGAAAGCACTTTAAAAAGAAACATAGAGGCTTAGGAGTCTCACCTTTGTTAGATATGTATATAGCCTACGGTGTTCTTTGCATATTGACATCCTGCACATGTTATATATTGGCATTTGGTTCATTGGAATTGATAAAGCATCATTCCAACATGGTATCATAGCAAGGTTAGGGTTAGGGTTATGCTACTGTCACAGCTGCCGCCGCTGGCGCCACCTCCCCGTGTCCTCCTCAATTTCTTTCTTTTTCTTTCCGCCGCTATCATCTCCCTGCCGTGCACTCATCTCCCACTACGATCCAGGACGCCGCCAGCGGATCCTACCACTGGACCTTCCCCGCCGCCGGATCCGGGCCGTCAGTCGCCGGACCCCAGCTCCTTTGCTTCCCCACCGCCGGACCCACCAAAACTTCCTATCGCCGCACCTACTGGGTTATGCCGCCCGCGGCTCCTCCATCGCCCCAGCAAGCCTCCCTCGACGCCATCGCCGCCACCAAACGCCGTCCCCGACGACACCAGCCTCAGCCCCCGCCGCTGTCGACTGCAACCGAAGCAGACCAACAGACCTTTGATCTATGCTTGGATGAAGCCGCCAGCTTCAACTTCACTCTGGATCCAATGATCTACGTGCAGCTAGTGATTTCGGCTTCACCCTAGCTCCGCCTTCTCAAGCTTCTCTCTAGCTCCTGATCCAACTAGAGCCCCTGCCTGTGGCTTCCGCTCCTAAGCACATCGACTCCGAACTTCGGATCCAGTCAAGTCATCACTAATGGCTTCTGCCAAAGGCACCTTCACCATCCTGCTCCCCGCAGTTTGGTTCGACGGAACGAACTTCCGGGTGTGGGCTGTCTACCTGAGGATTCACCTCAACAGCCAGCGTCTCTGGGGCCATCTCACCGGCGAGCACCATGTCCGCCTCGCCCTACACTACCAGCTCTTCCTGCTAGTGCAGATTAGGCGGCTCTGGAGGCCGCCAATGCTACACTGGAGGCCCTAGAGCGCTAACAATCTGAGTTGCACGCCTACGAGCGATGGCAGGGTGACGAGGCTCGTGCTACCGCCATCCTGGTGGGTAGCATGCATGTGGCCATCTCCATGGATGTGGTGCAACTGCCAACGACACAGCTTATGTGAGAGCGCCTTCGAGCTCACTACCAACCGATGAGAGATGCTATGTATCTCTCAGTTGTGCACCAGGCGCAATCTCTTGAGCAGCTCAATGCCACTGTGGAAGACTTCTACAGCAGATGTCTAAGGTGTGGTGTCAGTTTGACTCTTTGGGGCCAGATGTCTGCCAGACCTATCCCTGTTGTGTGGTTCTGCGCTCACCAGGAGACTCACCATCTCTACAACTTCCTGACGCGTCTCCGGCCTGAGTTCAAGACTGTGCGTGCTCAGCTCCTGACTCGCCACCCGCGCCCAAGCTTGGTGGAGGCCCTTGGGTGTGCGTGCTGAGGAGACTTGTCACCGTGGCGCGTTTAGATGCAAGTTGTCTTATCTGCTTCAGCACCTACTACTTCGCCTATTTCTTCAACATCGATCGTGATACCTCCCCCCACCCCCCCCCCCACCCCCCGCGCTCCCAGCGCACCAATGGTTGCTACTTCTACTGCGGGTCTCCACTGCACCTATTACCAGCGTGACGGCCACAGGTATCAAGACTGCTACAAGTGAAGGAGGGACCAAGGTCGCAGGGGTGGACGTCCCCCAAAGGGCTCTGGAGCTTCCTCCCACTTAGGAGCTGGCGCCTCTCGCTAGGGCTCCTCTGGTGATGCCACCCAGCAACTCCTCTCACTCCAACACCTCAGTGTCAGCTCATCTTCAGACTCCCCAGGTTCTACTCGCCTGGCTCTTGCTTCTCAGCAATCTTCCATGCCTCCACCTTCTCCCTCGTCAGGTGTCCTGTCTCTGTGGATCTTGGACTCTGGTGCTTCCTTTCACATGACACCAGATTCTACACACCTCACTTCCGTGCATCCCACAGTTTTTTCTTCCACTGTTCAAACGGTAGATGGTACCTCTCTTCCTGTTGCAGGTCTAAGGCAACCTTTCCAGTTCCTTTTCATGTTCCTGCAGTCTCTCATATTCCTCAGCTTACTATGCAGCTTATGTCGGCTGGTCAGATCACCGATCACGACTGTCGTGTTGTTCTTGAGTCTGACTCTTATTCTGTTCAGGACCACCACACGAGGACTCTACACGGTACTAGCCCTCGACGCCATGATTCGCAGCATCTTTGAAAGCTTGACTGGCCACTACCACTACCTCTAGTTTTGTGGTGTCCTCCACTACCTCCTTTGCTCAGTGGCGCCATCGTCTCGGTCATCTTTATGGATCGCGCCTATCGTCACTAGTCGGTCGTGGCATTCTTGGGTCTATTTCTAGGGACATCCCTTTACATTGTATGGGTTGCAAGCTTGGCAAGCAGCTGTAGCTCCCCTATCCCTCTAGCGATTCTATTTCTACTAGTCCTTTTGACCTTATTCACTCTGATGTTTGGGGCTGATTCCCTTTGTTTCAAAAGGGGTCATCGATACTATGTGATCTTTATTGATGATTATTCTCGTCATACTTGGATCTACTTCATGTCCTCTCACAGTCAGGTCCTCTCTAGTCTCTATTTACCAGATGTTCACCACCATGATTCGCACTCAGTTCGATTAGGCCATTCGTGTGTTTCGTGCCGACTCTGCTGATGAGTATCTATTTGCTACTTTGCATCGCTTTCTCGCTTAGCAGGGTACTTTTCCCCAGTACTTTTGTCCTGGTGCTCATGCTCAGAATAGTCTCTGAACGTAAGCATCAGCATTGCTTGAGATCCTGTGAAGCATAAACTCACCAAGCACATCGGAGTGGATGTTTCGTACATACAATTGCAGGTGTAAGACCAAGTTATTGATTTTCAGTATATACCTCCGAAATTTCAGTTAGCTGGATTCCTCACCAATACCAATACACTGACTAGGGTTCAACATAACTTCTACCTTTCCAAACTTATTGTTGTTGATCCATCATAGGTTTGAGGGGGGTGTTACATATGTATATAGCCTAGGGTGTTCTTTGCATATTGACATCCCTGTACATGTTATATATTGGCATTTGGCCCATTGGAATTGATAAAGCCTCGTTCCAACAAACTTACCGGACAGAAAATAAATGTTGTTACAGAAATTCATTCACAAATTCTCAAATTTGGCATCCCTTGGGTTATGTTTCTTCGGCAAAAATACCATGCTAACTCAGTCCCAAGTTCCAACTGGAACTGGTTCAAAAGGGTCTTTTTGGTGACAAGATGTTCTTAATCAATTTGATCTTTTCAAATCGTTGCGCGGCCACTACAACAAATTCAGCCTTTTATGACAAATGGCCATGTGACAAAAACAAAAGGCGTCGCGTATAGTGAATCATTTGTGACGATCCTAGTAGTTCTGTCATAAAGTTGGGGCAGGAATAAGTCGGGACACATAATTGACTCTTTAAACAAGCAACGACCCCACAAAAACCTTAATGCCCAGACCCTGACCAAAAAATGGAAAGAAAATAACCTGAATGGAAGTTAAGCAATGAGCTGCCCTTATTGCTCTGGACACAAGAACAGTCCCAAACCTACAAGGAAAACATAGAAACAATTCTGAATTAACTAGTCCATTTACAAACAATAGCCATATAAAGTTCAAATGGTAATAATATAGCATTAAGAAAACATACGTTGCCTCCTCAAGAGAATAAACCCGAAGCTCAAATATAACTCGGTGAGAGGGAAGTGGGTGGCGAGTTGGTGATGTTCCAGCCCCGGTAGAATCATACTGCCCAGGTAATTGGCTTCCATAGTCACCTTCTGTTTGAGGCAGCAAGCACGCCACACAAGCTACCAAAAATCGTCCACAAGGGGAAAAATGGGTGCCCATTTCACTGCAGTAATTAATAACTTCAGATTAAGTAAATAAGTCTCAAATCTCAACTGCATCACAGAATTCATCAAACATGGTAAAAGTGCAACTTAGATGCACCAACTCCTATAAAAACTGCATTTGTGCGTTAAGCATTTTATTTGTTACTGCTTTGTAGCATAACCAAACACATAGCTGTTGCTGGTTACTACTAGCTATGTACCAGTTCAGAAATAGCACGAGAAGAAAGTAAAGAACTTGTCTTTGTGAGTAGTACATCAAAGACATTAGCAAACAAGACGAAAAGATTTAACAGGATTGTGTTACACAGGAGAGCATAGGAAGAAAAGGAAACCAAAAGCACAATGGAGCACCTGCATAGTACAGCATGAGAAATTGTCAAGCGGCATGCCTCAGGTTCTAGTGTAACACATGGATCCTTAATATTGTGCCGCCATATTTTAAGTTTCACTGTACAAGGTAATTCAGCAGCACCAGGGGCAAGCAGAGAGGTAGTAACTTCAGACCCAATACCTAATGAGACAGCATGAACACCAGCTTCACCAATTTGAGTACCTAGAAGCGAACTCCCAACCCCAGGCACAGAGGCCATCAGATGACGCTGTGAGGTATATTGTCGACTTGGCCCTCCAAGACTGCCATTAGTAATTGGAACTGATGATGAAGCACCCACATGTTCGAAATTATACATGTATGGTAATTCACTAGTCAAGTAATCAGCCTCAGCACTGCCACCAAGAGGTAGGTCTCTGAGGGTATCATTGTTCAGAAGTGCTGGACGCAATCCTGTATGGCTTTGTGCCATCAACCAACCCTGAAAAAAGGGCAGCTCCGAGATACATGAGCCACCAATGCAATTATGATGGTGATGTCCAGCCTCTGCATGTCTTAGAAACACTAGAGCATCTAACCCACTAGATGCGGTGAATGAATCCATTGGCATACCACTTGGGACATCAGGTCTTGCATGGACAGTCATCTCTGGATTTCGATTACTGCTGCTCAGGTAAGACTGCCCTCTGATTGTATTCGTTTCAATTCCAGTTGATGAAGATGCAGAAATTGTATTATCATCACTAGTCACACCTGGTTCTCCGGGGCACACATCCATAGGTGTAACCAACTGGCCAGCCTGTTCATTTTCAGCATCTGATGCCAATAAATTTCGATCTAAAGATGACAATCTCTGCTGCACATTGGTTGAACCACTAGCCCAGTCATTGCGAAGCAGACATATGCTTCCATCATCCCGGAGATATGCATGCCAGATAAAGCAAGGCGATGATAACTTAGACTCAAGATGTGGACAGCGACAGCATGTGGAGTTAATGTTTGCAAAAAATACAGCTGAATTACAGTTTGAATAGCCAGAAGATGTTGCAAGGGTCAGATCTGAATCTGCAGAACCAAGATTGTTAACCTGCAAGTGAACCTCTGGATGAGTTTTAACAGCAAACATAGGACTGGAAAAGCGTAAATGCACAGGACACATAATTCTACCTCAGCAGTCAATAGATATGGAGCACCATGGGGATGAAACTGAACAGCTCTCAGTGAACGACGGGTTCTTAGTATCATTGGTGGGTCCGAAGCTTCACCTCGCTTATTGTAGTCCCAAATGAACAACTGACACATAAGTTCACATTTTGAACATTAGTACATATTGTTTTAAGAACTAATAATGAAACAAGTCATATTATTTTGAATAATGGAATAAGTACAAAGAAGACTGATTCTTTTGTAAGTTCATCCCTGAAGGTCTCACTTTGTGACCTGATGCAACTGCCAGAAGCTCCCCCTTTGCATGAAATGCGATGGACGCAATTGGCCTATCTGCCAAAGGAATGCAATAAAATGTTACAGTGTTGCTTTAGAAATACCCACGAATAGAAAAATATAGCAATGAGTCTGTCAAGAGAGGTTACAAAAGTAATGTGACCCAATGCAGTGTGAGGTTTTAGCATCCCAGAGACAAACTTCATGGTCCAAACTTCCGCTAGCAACGGTATCAGAATACAATGGATGGTATCTAACCTGCAATAGAACAGCACCTTAATACATAAGTTCTCAGAATAATACTGGCAAGTAACAAATAAACTGAAAAAAAAACTTTTACCGCTCTTTTAGTAAAACATCTTTATAATGCTTTCCTGAACTTATAAGTTTGTGGGCAACAGGCAAATATGCCGACATGGACACATGCATGACAAACTGATATCATTTAACCCAGACCCAATGATCATTAAAGAAACATTAAGAACCACACTACTATTAGGGCTATTTATTTAGAAGAGCTTCAAGCACATACTCAGAAAATGAAATACACCAAGAAAAATGAAGCCATTGTTAACAGGCATACCACCCATGGAGTGCGTCGATGTCCACTCAACACTTTCAAACATTTCCCAGTTTGGCAGTCAATTATTTTGACAGTATGGTCACCACTGGGAGAAAAGAGCAGTTAGTATAAATGTTCTTCAGTTTAGGTCATATTCTCAGCAAGTCGATTAACTTACTGCGTGGACGCAAGTGTTCTCCCATCTGTACTGAAGGCAGCTGCAATAGTTGACCTCGGAGCAGGCAGAAGAGGGCAATATTTGGCGGACCAGCGATGCAAGGACTGTGATTCAGCCCTGTAAAAAGTAGGTTTAAAAAGCTTACAAAATCAAATGGTAGAAGACAAACAAATCGAGCTTTAATCTCAATATAGATATAAAATACCACTAATGACTAATCGTTTTAAAATATTCATATTGGTTAAAAGAAAGCTCCTTTACCAAGAAAAGAGATCATGTCTCGCATCTGTAGCCCAAAATCTTAACTCAATAGAACCAGCATCACACTTTGCAAGTTTGGTCCAAAGCTTTTTAGCTTGGTGTTTTGTCCGAGGAGAGACCTCCCGCTGAGCTAATAGATGAAAAATGTTTCTGATGGTAATAAAGAAAACAAAAGTTAACAGTTAGCAGGTGATTGCATTACAGTAACATTATAGAAATGGACCCACACAATTTATTTCAACAAAATGGATCATGGGGTTAATACCACGGTGTGGAATGTTAAGAGTAGCATAGCCCATAGCATCATTAGGCCCATGAGGCCCATATCCTTGTATATACTGTGTATTCTCTCTTTTGCAAATTGTGAAGGAAATCTGAGTTCTCTCGACATGATATCAGAGCCAGCGCTGTTGCGGCCGCCGAATCCCCAGTGACCGGAGCATCGCCATTGCGTCGCCGGCGCATTCTCGCTGGTCGGCGGTCTCCTCACCCAGCCCGTTGCCGTCCCCGCCGTTGCCAACGCATCTTCTTCCGCGGTGCGACCAGCGCGTCGCCTGTGCCTTCCCGCCGTCACCCGCCCATCACCGATGCATATTCTTCCACGGCGCGAACGGCACGTCGCCTACCCCTTCCCACTGTCACCGATACATCTTACGCGGCGCGACCGGCGTGTCGCCTGCATCTTCTTCCACCCGTTGCCTAGCGGCCTCTTCCGTGTCACCGGTGCTTCGCGTCGTCGGCTGCGGCTCTTCATCTCATCCGTCACCGCCGGTCAACATGCGCGTTGCGCGTCGCCTGCTTTGTCGCCGTGTGACTTCATCATCCCGTCAGTGCGGCTCGGTTTCTTCACCCGGCCGACGGCTTCACCCTGGGTGACGATTTCCGCTGGTGCGTTTTCCTCACCCCCCATCATCGCTGCATCTTCGTCGTTGCCAACGTCGTCGAGTAGAGGAAATGTTGCGTTGCAGGTAGCTTCTTGGTTGTCGTCGAGCAGAGGGAGCAGGTGTTGCTGCTAGTTTCCTCTCCATTACCGGAGTAGGTGTTACGGCTAGCCCCTACCTCTCCTCTGTTCACGCTGCATCGCCGGCGAGTTGTCAGGTCCTCCAGTCGCAATGGGCCTCTTCGTCGGCCTCTTCTCCGCTATCATGGCAAAGGATGACTCCCTCTTGACCATTAACATCAAGCTAGATGGTTCCAACTACAGGGAGTGGACCTTTTCGGCCATAACAGTTGTAAGGGCAGCTGGTCTTGAGGATCGATGATCCTCCTGATTTAAGGACTGATGATGCCATCAAGAAGGCTTGGAAAAGGGTTGATGCTAAGGTGATGAGAGTTCTGGCTCTGAGTGTTATTCCTGTAAAGGAGATAGACAATTCACTTATACTTCAACACTCCCCCTCACGTGTAGGCTCCCTTAGGCCTAATACGTGGAATAGAAGTGGACTGCAATTAATTTATTTTAATTGCGTCAGCCAGGTCTTGAACTTGAGACCTCTTGGTTCTGATACCATATTAAGTTTCATTCACCAACCAGTTCACCCAAAAGCTTAAGCTTTTGAGGGAGTGGGAGACAGGAGAGAGGGTGCGGGGTTTGAGGGAGTGGGAGAGAGAGGTGAGGGGTTTTGAGGGAGTGGGATTTTCTGCGGCTGATTTCTTTTAGTCAGTCTTCGGTTATTTTTCGTGAGTCTTCCGCTGCGTCCATTCAAGTCCGTAGTTTCCTTTTTTTTTTAGTTCGTCTAAGTCGTGCGAGTCCATAAATTTATTGTCAGTCATAAAAGTCTAGGAATTTTCTTTTGTGTGGTAGCAGCCGCCGCTCTACTCTCTGAGCCGCTACAGATCTCTATGATGCCGCCACTTCTCTTTAAGTCGCCGCCCCGAGTTTCTAAAGCCGCCGCGCTTCTTTTGCACCGCGCCTCTGTTGCGTTTCTTGTGCATTGCGCCGCCGCCTTCTCGGGCTTCGATCTGTGACGCTATACTTCTATTTATTCCTCTTCGGCTTGATTTGACAGTTTATTCAAAAGTTGCACGCAACGACAACATCATCAAGACTCGGACTTCGGATTTTTCTTGTTTTAGTGTTAACTCCTTTTTCAAATGTAATGCTATTGCATACGCCTTGCATTTGAGGGGGGGTGTAAAGGAGATAGAGTTGTATTAGGATTCTATTCCATATATGCCTTATCTCTATATGGCATATCCTCTTGTACTCTCCTATATATATGGCCCTTTGGGTCTCATATCAACACACACAATATTCATAACAATTCCTTCACTTCGGATGAGCCTTGAGCATCATCACTCCGCCAAAGAGATATGGAAGTATCTTGATGTAAGTCACATGGTATCAGAGCTAAGGATTAGGGTTAGGTTAGGATTAATCTAATCCTCCGCCCACGATCCAAATCTTCCAGTCGTCATGTGCATCGCGCGTCATGCGTGATCTTCTTCACATGCGTCGCATCACGCGTGATCTTCACGCGCATTGCGCGTTCCGCCCGTCGCGGCTTCCCTCAGCCACCGTCCGCCCGTCGCAACTTCTCTCGGCCGTCGTCCGCCCGTCGCAGTCGGTCGCCGTTCGCCTGTCACGGTCCCCGCAGGCATCTTCATCCTCGTCGACTCCGCCGCTCGGTGCCTCATCAGATCCGTCCGGATCTCCACCGCCCGGGGACGGAGCTCTGACCTCGCGCCGCTCGGGGCCGCCGCTTCCTCAAGGTCGCGCCACTTGGAGGCCTTGTCCACCCGGGGCTCCCGCACCGCTGCCTGGGGTCCTTGTCCGCCTGGGGCTCCCGCGCAGTCGCCTAGGGTTGTTGTACGCCCGGGACCGCCGCTTGGAGCTCGTCCGCCTCATCAGATCCGCCCGGGGCTGCTCCGATCCCGCCGACGAAGAGACCTCTGTTGGGTGCTGCTCTGCCTTGCTGTCTCGGATCACCGCCCGTGGATTCTTCGTCTGCTGACCGTGATATCTCTGCACAGTCAACACTTCCACTGTGGTAATTGCTATCTGTCCTCTGTTATGCTATTTTGCCTGCTGTTGGTCAAGCCCTAGCACTTCTCAACATGTCTCAGATAAATGAATAGTTATCAATCTCACCCTAAATGGTCAGAATTATCCAGAGTGGGCTTTCTGTGTGTAGAGACTGCATTGAAGGGCTATGGTTTACTTTTTCACTTAACTGAAACTCCACCTGTGCTTAAGGATGATGGTAGTAATGCTGCTGCAGTAAAAGAATGGCATATTAATGATGGGAAAGTAATGGCTGCCATGGTGAATAGCACTAAGCAATCCATGATTATGAGTCTTTCTAAGTTCAAGACTGCAAAGGGCATATGGGACAACTTGAAGAAGCGCTATGTTCAGGATAGTGGTGCTCTTTTGCATAATCTCATGCAGCAAACTCATGAAATTGAGCAGAATGATATGTCCATTGATGAGTACTACTCTGCTTTTGATCGTCTGATGGGATCATTGACTTCCATGATACCTGAGTGTACAGCTGTTCCCTGTCCAGCACATAAGTTTATTGAAAAGTTTTTTACTTACAGATTTGTCATGGGAGTCCGGGCTGAGTATGATTCCATCCGTACACGATTGCTTCACAATTCTTCTGCTCTCACCATGTCACAGGCATTGTCTGATTTACTTGCAGAAGAAACACGTCTTAAGTCTATGTCTTCTTTTGCATCTGTTCCAAATAGTGTGTTGGCAGCTTCTCAGAGGATCAGTGCACCAAAAAGTTCCTCTTCAGCACTCCGTAAGCATTGTTGCAAGTCTGGTCATCTTCCAGAGAATTGTTTTTCTCATTATCCAGAGAAGTTGGCTGACTATCGTGCACGACGTGCTGCTCGTGGTCGTGGTACTGGTTCCACTCCTAGAGGTTCAGTGTCTGTTGCTGCTGCTTCGCCTGTTAATGCTTCTTCTTCGTCTTGGGTGCTTGATTCAGGAGCTTCTTTTCATGTGACATCTGATCAGTCCCAGTTGGTTGCTTGCAAGCCAGTTACTGATGGTGCTTCTGTTCAGACAGCTGATGGTACATCTTGTCATATCACTCACCAGGGTTCACTTTGCAATCCTCATTTTTCTGTACCTGATGTTTCTTTTGTACCTCAGTTGTCTATGAATCTTCTTTCGGTTGGTCAAGTTACCGACCAACATTGTTTTGTTGGATTTGATGACTAATCTTGTTTTATTCAGGACCGTCGAAGCGGACAAGTGATTGGGACTGGCCATCGCCGTAAAGGTGCTCCTAGCCTCTACATCCTCGACACCTTGCGTCTTCCTTCTTCCATTGAGTCTCCAGCTCGTGTGTCATCCGCTGCTTCGTCTTCCACCCCTTCCTTCGCCCAGTGGCATCATCGTCTTGGTCATCTTTGTGGGTCCCGGTTGTCCACAATAATAAATATAGGTTGTTTAGGTCATACACCTATTGAGTCTAGTTTTCATTGTAAGGGTTGCAAACTTGGAAAACAGATACAACTACCATATTCATCTAGTGTTTCTCATTTAGCTAGACCTTTTGATCTCCCTCTACTCAGCCCTCATATTCTCCCACAGAACCCACATCGTTCCTGTGTCTTCCTCCTATTTCACCCAATATTGATGTCACTACACCTTCATATATTACGCCTATTCCTGCTCCTTCTATTTCCATTACTCCACCTTCACAGGAGACTACACCTCCTCCTGCACCACCTCCTTTTCATTCTAAACCACCTATCACACGTGTTTTCCATTGTCGTCCTACAAACCCCACAGTGCCTCCACCCAGTTCTACCACCACGGCCAGTCCTGATACGACCGCTATTGATGCTTCTAATAATATTGATGAGTCTCATACTATTTCTAATGAGTTACAGGTTGGTCCAAGATATAATCTACGAGATCGTACTGCTATTGGTCCTGCTGACAAGTATGGTTTTCCACGTGTGAATGATGTTGTTGATGAGCCCTCCACTTACCAGGAAGCATCTAATATTCCGGAATAGCAGCTTGCTATGTCTGAGGAGCTTGCTGCCCTTGATCGTACAAGAACATGGGATCTTGTTCCATTACCGTCACATGCAGTGCCTATTACATCTAAATGGGTATACAAAATTAAGACCAAGTCTGATGGTTCTATCGAGAGATATAAAGCCCGTCTTGTTGCTAGAGGCTTTCAGCAAACTCAGGGTCGAGATTATGATGAGACTTTTGCACCAGTTGCTCATATGACTACTGTTCGTACTCTCATTGTAGTGGCTGCTAGTTCTTCTTGGACCATCTCTCAAATGGATGTTAAGAATGCTTTTCTTCATGGTGATTTGCATGAAGTTTATATGCAACCACCTCCAGGTGTTGATGCTCCTCCTGGTCATGTTTGTCGCCTTCGTCGTGCTCTATATGGTCTTAAACAGGCTCCTCGTGCTTGGTTTGAGCGTTTCGTTTCGGTGATACGGGCTGCTGGGTTTTCACCTAGTGATCATGACCCTGCTCTATTTATTCATCTCTCTCCACTTGAACGTACTTTGCTTCTTTTATATGTTGATGATATGCTGATTACGGGAGATGATGTGGAACACATTTCTCATGTGAAGAAGCAACTTGCTGAGCAATTTCAGATGTCTGATTTGGGTCCTCTCAGTTATTTCTTAGGAATTAAGGTGTTGCATTCTGCAAAGGGCTACTATCTCTCTCAGTCTAAATACATACAAGACCTTATTACTCGTTCTGGCATTACAGATAGTCAAACGGCTACAACACTTATGGATCTTCATTTACAACTTCGTCCTACCGATGGTACACCTCTTGAGGATCCCTCTCGATATCGGCATATTGTGGGCAACCTTGTTTATCTCACTGTTACTAGACCTAATATTGCTCATGCGGTTCATATTCTGAGTCAGTTTGTGAGTGCTCCTACTTCCATTCATTTTGGACATTTGCTTCGTGTACTACGGTACTTAAGGGGGACATCTTCTCAGTGTTTGTTTTATGCTCATGAAAGTCCGCTTCAGCTTCATGCTTACTCAGACTCCACCTGGGCGAGTGATCCAACAGATCGTCGTTCTATCACAGGTTATTGCATTCTTCTTGGTTCTTCTCTTGCATGGAAGTCTAAGAAGCAGGCGGCTGTATCTCGTTCTAGTACAGAGGCAGAACTTCGAGCACTTGCCACTATCACTTCAGAGATTGTATGGCTTCGATGGTTGTTAGCAGATTTTGGTATTTCTTGTGATGCTCCTACACCTCTTCTATGTGATAATGCTGGAGCCATACAAATTGCCAATGATCCTGTGAAGCATGAACTTACAAAACATATTGGCGTTGATGCTTTCTTTACTCGGTCTCATTGTCAGCAGAAAACAATTGCTCTTCAATATGTGCCCTCAGAACTGCAAGTGGCAGATTTTTTCACTAAAGCACAAACTCGAGAGCAACATCGCCTTCACTTGCTCAAACTCAATGCTTCAAAACCTTCGTTTCCACCTTGAGTTTGAAGGGGGTGTTAAGTATATCAAGGCCCATATACTATAGGCCCATGTGGCCCATGTGGTTATCTATATATTGGCATCTCCACTATTGGAGTTCTTGTCTTCTCAATTCCTTAATGTAAGTCACAGCAATGAGGGTTTTGTCTGGTCCGGAGACGCCAACACGGCATTTGCCACCCTCAAGGAAGCACTCACATCAACACCCATGCTCCAACTGCCTAACTTTGACACGGTTTTCATCGTCAAGTGCGACATTTCAGGGACCGGGTTCAACGCCGTACTTCATCAAGGCACTGGTGCCATTGCTTTTTATAGCAGGCCGATTGCCACTCGACACACCAAACTAGCAGCCTATGATTAGGAATTAATCGGTCTTGTTCAAACCGTCCAACATTGGCGTCCATACTTGTGGGGGAGCTCTTTCATAGTCCGTACAGATCATTACGCCCTCAAGTTCCTCCTCGACCAACGCTTGTCCACGATACCTAAGCACCAATGGGTGAGCAAATTGTTTGGCTTTGATTTTGTGGTGGAATTTAAGCCAGGACATCTCGATGTGGTAGCCGACACACTTTGAAGGAGAGAAGCTGAGCCAGTGGCCGCCTGCGCCATTACCGGTCCCCGGTTTGCATTCTTCGACGACCTCTGTGATGTGGCACGCAGGGAGCCGGATCTGTCCTGCATGCGCAGCCACATTGAGGCCGGTAAGCTCGTTGCCCCGTGGTCTTTGGTGGACGGCATCGTCTATTTTGACAAGCGCGCCCACATTCCGGTCTCATCATCGCTTCTCTCCACTGTATTAGCAGCAATCCATGATGGGTCCCATGAGGGTATTCAGAAGACTCTTCATCGCTTAGCTAGAACTTCCATATCCTCCAGGACCGGCAGGTGGTGAAGGAATTTGTACATTCGTGCATAGTGTGCCAACGCAACAAGACAGAGCAATTACAACTCGCTGGATTGTTATTTCCCTTGGACTTTATTTCCGTCCAGTGTTCAGTCACACATCTCTATGGACTTTATTAAGGGGTTACCTAAGGTCAGCGAGAAGTCTGTCATCTTGATAGTCGTGGATCGCTTCTCAAAGTATGCTCATTTCCTTCCACTGGCTCATCCATACTCCGCGTCATCGGTTGCCCATGCCTTCTTTGTCGAGATTGTTCGTCTGCACGGGTTGCCAGTGTCCATCGTGTCTGACCGGGATCCAGTGTTCACATTTTTGGCAAGATCTTTTCTCCTAGGGCGGTACCAAGGTCAACATGAGTACGGCTTTCCATCCTCAATCAGATGGACAGTTTGAGGCAGTCAATAAGGTTATTACTATGTACCTTTGTTGCATGACAAGTGATCGGCCCCGCCAGTGGATCCGTTGGTTACCATGGGCCAAGTTTATCTACAATACATCCTACCACACGGCCTTGTGTACTACTCCGTTCCGCGTGGTCTACGGGCGTGACACTCCGGCTTTCCGAGACTATGAGCCAACTACCGCTCACACCACTGTAGTGGATCAAGAACTATAAGATCGCGACTTGTTTTTGGTTGATGCTCGGAATCGTCTGCAGCAGGCTCAAGACTCTTACAAAAAGTTTTACGATCAGAAACATCGGCCCATCCAGTTGGCCGAAGGCGACTAGGTCTGGCTCCGCCTTCATCACCAGGAGGCTGCTACCTTATCAGGTGCCACACACGGGAAGCTAGGTCCTAAATTCTTTGGCCCCTACCGTATTCTCTCCAAGGTGAACGATGTCGCCTACCGATTGGACCTACCCAAGACGGCATGCATCCATGACGTGTTCCATGCCAATCTTCTTAAGAAGTTTACCGTCCTTCCACCCGCCCTCACACCACCGTTGCCACCGCTTCTTCACGGTCGCGTCATCACAACACCGGCCAGAGTCCTTCGTGCACGCATGGCGCAGGATAGGTGGCAAGTTCTTGTCCAATGGGAGGGCCTCTCCGACACTGATGCTTCCTGGGAGGACGTTGCCGCATTTAAGGATTCTTATCCCTCTTTTCAGCTCGCGGATGAGCTGTTCGTCGAGGGAGGGAGAGCTGTTCGTCGAGTGGGGTAATGTCTACAGCCGGCGGCACAAGGCCACAGACCCAGTCGGCCTGTGAGCTGTTCAGTCCCATGCTTGCGCAATTAGGAATAGTCAGTTAAGATCCTTAAGATCAGGATTTTATGGATCCTTAAGATCCTTCCCTTTTAATAGATTGGTTGTTAGGCCATCCCTCTGTATAAGGGATGAGAATTGATGGAATAAAGTAAGCAGGGATTTGGTATCAAACTGAGTCTCCCTACGCCTCATCCCAATCTCTACCTCCTCTCGTGGCAGCTGGGGGAACTCCCTGGCTGCAGCCTGCTACCACGGCTCCAAGGCACCACGCACATCCGACAAGCCTAGTTCTGCCCTACCGCCTCCGCTCGGAACGCCCGTCACCTAACAGTTAGATCCACTTTAAGTTTGAGGGGGGTGTTAAGAGTAGCATAGCTAAGAGTAGCATAGGCCATAGCGGCATTAGGCCCATGAGGCTCATATCCTTGTATGTACTGTGTATTCTCTCTTTTGCACATTGTGAAGGAAATCAGTTCTCTCGACATGGGACGCTACCGTCCTCAATTAAAACTAACAGCGTGTTTCTCAGCCGAAAACGCAAGTAGAAAATAATGATATATTATCATTTATTTACCTTTGCCTTAATCTTCTTGGTGATGATGTTTGACATCTAGACACGGAACAAGAAACTAATTCTGGAACTGAAGCATGCTTTGAGCCTTCTATCCAACTTTCAGTCATTTCAAGCATTTAACATATCCCACCTAAAATTAATTTAAAAGAACAACATATAAAATAGTTACAAATGTTATGTGTAAATTACTTCTTTTTAACGTTATGGCATGTAAAGTAAAGTGAACAATTTTCAGAGTGATGCACAGGCAAAAGCAACTTTAACCCGATACAGAGAATGCGAGCCCAAACATCAGAAAATGTGACACCTCAGGAAGTTGTATGGCTTAACAATTCCTAGTGTAGCAGCAGTGACAAACATCATGTCCTGATTTGCAACAATCATTTCCTATGCAAAATTAGTGTGATAGAGGTCAAGTTGCCACTGCAGATTAGAGCACCATGTAACAGTAAATAAGTTTTTGTAAGATTCTTCCATTTGAGAAATTCCTAGAATTGTAGAGCAAAGATCCAATAGTGTGAAAATAATTCTTTGTTTTTCTTGGCAACTTGCTGATGATGAGTCTGGCCCAACTTGCTGTGTTCAGATGATTTGTTATACCAGTATACTTTTCTAGTATTTATTATTCTACAAGCTTATAACAACAAGTTTTCTCATGGAGATCACAGACAGATTGAACTACACATTTCATTTCCACAGTTCCACAGGATGTGTGCAGACAAAGCATATGAACACTGCAAACAGAAAACATTCAAATTGCATTCCTTTATTACATGCCACATCCATATAAAGTTTAACTTATTAAATGCAATGTTCTAAAATAGTGGTTAGCGAGTGCCCAACCCACTTTGTAGCGCTATTACAGTATGTGGCCTTGAAAGTGGTTTAACAATTTAAAAATATAAATATGTAATTATGTATATCTACAATATGAATTATAAGAAAAGCAAGCAACTAAACAATTGAGTTCCAAAAACGTCAGATACTGTTTCATATGAGGACATGCTGCTAGGAGTTGAGTTACTACTAGTTTAAACTTTCGAAGGATGAAAGAGATTTAAGCGGCCAAGGGCTATGTGACAAAAACAGCAAAAAGAAACATCCAAGCACCATACCAAAAAGGAGCAATGGCACGTAAGTTAGTATCTATACTCCATTCAATTCCACAAAATGTAAGACTCATAAGGTTCTAGTTGCGTCCTAACCACACCAATTTAATTTATAGCTACGAACTTCTAAACTAAAAACAGTTCCTAGATTCTAGCCTTCTAATCATCTCTCTCGCTTACAATATAGCTAACACCGGCAAGAGTCCTCTTTCATTTGAACCAAATAAAAGAACAGGTTTTTTATGGGCCGCTGTAAAGGCTGTTTTAGCATTTCAAGGCCCACTGCTAAATCACTAATTTTTACCGCTATGCATAGATAATCAAGTTAGACATAGCAGTTCGTTGATATCGACCATCATCAAGGTCATAGAGGCCGCTATTTAAAACAGTGATAAGATGTGTTCCAAAATTACCTAGATTGAGATCTCATCGTTTACAACAAAAATGTGCTAACCAGGCAAGAATTAATAGCTCAGTGGGGGAAATCTAAGAGACATAACTTAGCAGCAAATCAGATGGCATGTACTTGTGAGAATGCTGAAACAACTGGATGCATTGCTACAGGGAGATTCATGTTGGATGCATAGTTATAGGGAGAAAGAGTACACCCCAACAGTTTTCACAAGTGACTATGCACCCCAACAGTTTTCACAAGCTACTCAACCCCTACTTGTGTATCAGAATTCAAAAGAGCCAAGATGCCAAAAAAAAAACCAAACTCCAAACATTTCCACCACAATCCATCATCGCTTGACTATACCTCAAACTTTCTTTTTTTTCTCGAACTCGCAAGAGAGCTGCGTATCTTTGTATTAAGAAAAGAAAGAGCATACAGCAGAAACCTTACAGACCCAACAAACAAAAAACGCACCCAAAACCACACACCACAAAAGGTCTAGGGAACTAGCCTATGGTACAGCCTACCTCAAACTTTCCTTCTCCCAACAACTAAAAGCTTGAACACGGTAAACCAAATTTACAGCCGACTTGTCAAAAATGGTTCCCAAGTAAGTTCTTGACAAATCAACCACTTCTCTGAAATTGCCCAATCAATCAAGAGTTATGAAGCACAAATAGACAGGGTCCAAGGATTTACTCATCTACCAGGAAATAATAGATTGAGAAATCACTTCAACATCAAAGTTCAAAAAATCTCAATTGAATCAACAACCGGATTAGGCCAGGACAGCCAACTTCAAGACCTGTCCACGTCACCATATACCAGCTTATACCCCAAAATATTGAAACTTCTATAAATCCTTCTCACAGACCCAATTCAACCAAGACTTAATCAAATCAATAACCATGTCAAAAGCAAGATGTACTACAGAGACAAAGATGTACCTGTTGTAGTGCTGTGTAATTAGAGGAAGAGGAGACAGCAAACCTTTGCCAATCAGACCTGATGCAAAAATAGTTCGATTCAATTAGAGGAAGAAGAGGAGGCAGCAGGCCTTCGCCAATCAGGACGAGGAAGAGGGCGCAGGAGGAAGGAGTAGCACAGGTGGATGTTGAATGTTTTCGGTGTGTAAGGGAGTTTACAGAATTCAGTTGGGGTCTTGGCCCAAATTAGAATAGGGGTTCCTCCTCCATTTGGACTAGCAACCTCTAGATTTATTCCTTCACGGATGGCTCCTCTTTCTGTGTGTCATGAGACATGAAAATATGTTAGTTTGTCAACTCAAAGGTTAGTTAACAGGTATGAGGAGTTAAATCAGGAGATGTAAATTAGTTGGATGAGAGTGGTTTTGAGCGTGTTTGATTCTGGGGAAGTTGGCATGTTGGGCTTTAAATGATTCAGGATGAAGGGGGCATAGTGAGGCGGATTTTAGTTTTATTACTGCCTTAATTGTGTTGGTACATGAGAGGTGATATAAATATTCCAAAAGTATGAATGTGAACGGTAAATACTCTCCGTAAAAAATTAAAGCAGAAATTTATAAGTGAAATCATATTCCATCTCTTAATTGCAATGTGTATTCTTTGTGTGGTTCCTTTTTCCCTTCTAAAATTGTCTGTTTTTCCATATAATTGTACATTTGATCACTTGAAATAATGAGACCCATATGTGGCTTATTTCTCTGAGATTGCAATTGTATACAAATTTGGCACAAAACAAAAGTACAGCTAAGAGATTTATTGTCCCTCAAATCAGTCAACTTCTGCACATCATGTACCTTCAGTCATCAGCTTGTGGGGTAAAATAGTATTTTTACTCCTTACATGCAGAGAACCAAGAAAAGTGGAAAAATCTCAACATCACCTGATATGATTACATAATTACGCCTAAGGTAGAAATGAACCTATTGCAATTTAGAGAACATAGGAGGAGATACATTCATAAAAAATATTGTGTACATGAAAATGAAGAATGACTGAAAAGTAAGTGTTTCAAATTATATAAGTAATACACCTTTAGCTACTTTTTTCAGAATAGTTTTGGGCAACTTTTGGTATTTTTCAAACATCACCTATACACCTTTTAGCTACTTTTTTCAGTATATTTGGCACCTTTTGGTCTTTTTCAAACATCGCCAAAAATGGTGGATAACAGGATAAGGTGACCTATGATCCGTTTTGATCTCTTTTACTTTCTAAATGAGTGCATGTTTAAATTGCTTTTCAAGGTATTTGCTATTTAATCACAACTTTTTTAACAAGATCACACTGATGTCTTACTAAATATATGGGCTACAACATGTTGGCTTCATTTTTGGGCTTGGAATAGTATTTAAAAGTTAGTCATCTAAGTGAAATATATCAGTATTTGAGCATCCACATAATAAACCTTGGTAGTTTTTACAATGTTTTAATCTAATTCGTGGGTGAACAATGTATTGTAAACTAGCTTTGAGCCTGTTCATTGCTGCAGGGCCAACTGGAAAATCTTCAATCAAAAGAATAAATAGGGAGGAAATCGTTTTACGCTCAAAGGGATGCAGGTCCTGACAGAACAAAGAAGTAACTATTCTGAATTCATAACATATGCATGTTTGGAATAGGAAAAAGTCCATATTACCCCGTCTATTTTCACAACAATCCAGATAACCAATTCAACTTTAAAACAGGATATTCAACCCCCTAAACTTGTAATACCAAACCAACTTCAACCTTCAACCTGGTTTTAATGGTTTTTTTGCCATGCTGACATCTGACAAGAATGTTACCTTTAGTTGTGGTGGCATAGGCATCTTCATGTGATGACAAAGCAAATGAAGTACAAGGGGGAAAAAGTGATGGATAAGTCTCTGTGTTGGCTTTTGCTGCCCTTCAAGGACAGCATCCTTGACTGGCTGTTAGCATCTCTTTAGGACAGCATCTTAAGACAAGCATCTTAGGACAGCATCTAGGACAGCATCTTAGACTAGCATATGCTTAGAACAAGCATCTTAGGACTACATCTTGACTAGCATCTTAGCGTATGCTTGGCTGGTTAACAGCCTATAAATTTGTATCCCCAACCCCTCAGGTTGGAATGGCATTGTGTGAGAAATAAACCTAGAAAATTGCCCCATCTCTAAGTGTCATCCTCTCAATGAGAGTAAGGATCTTGCTATCACCAAGAGCAAGAATCCAGCGACTAACAAGTGGTATCAGAGCCGTACTATCCTGTAACCTGAGCATCTCCTGCTCAATTCCTTCTCCAGCCTCGCTTCCAGCCCCGCAGCAGCCCCAACCAGCAGCAGCAGCATCTCCGGTTGCCTCTGCTCACTCCTCCCCCCTGTTCAGACGAGCAACAGCTCATCAGAGGCAGCTCTCTCTCCACGCAGCAGTTCCCCGGTGGCGCGCCATGTCCGCAGGACAGTCTCAGCGCTCGGTCGCCTCGAGCACGCGGCGGCGGCAGGAAACCGAACTCGCTGTGGCAGAGGAACGCGAGCGAGCGGCGGCACAGGCCGCTGCGGCGGCGGAAAGGGCGTCAAGGCTGGCAGCGGCGGAGCTGGCAGCAGCCAGAGCGGAGGTGGAGGCAGCGGCGGAGCTGGCAGCAGCCAGAGCGGAGGTGGAGGCAGCGGCGGCGGCAGATGCAGCGCGTGCGGCAGCAGCGAAGGTCGAGGTTCTGCGCGCAGCAACAGCAGCTCCATCTCTGCTGATGACAGCGCCGACGCGGACCTTGAGCTGCTGGAGAGGGAGGCAGCGCGAGGGCGAGCGGCGCAGTGGGCAGCCGCGCACGCCCACGAGCGCGGCGGCAGCCCAGACAGGCGCGGACGCGCCGGCGGCGCTCCTGGAGGAGGCACGCACGGCGGCGGCGTACGGGTCGACGGAGAGCGCGGCCTTCACAGGCGACGCGGCTCTCTCTCCCCGGTTCGGTACCGTGGTCACCACGAGTACCAGGCTGTCGTCAGGGACGTCGGCCCCGGCGGCGGGTGGCCTACCCTCACCAAGACCAACTACGTCGAGTGGGCTGCGGTGATGAGGGTAAAGCTCCAGGTGCGGCATATGTGGGATGCAGTCCGGTACGGCGATGTCGACTACGACCAGGATCGACGGGCGCTGGATGCTCTCATCGCTGCAGTCCCGCCCGAGATGCAGTTCTCGCTTACCAACAAGCGGACTGCCAAAGAGGCTTGGGACGCCATCGCTGCAGCACGCATCGGCAGCGACCGCGCCCGCAAGTCTACCTTGCAGGCACTACGCAAGGAGTGGGAGAACCTGGCCTTCAAGCCGGGTGAGGACGTTGATGACTTTGCTCTCCGTCTCAACACTCTGTTGCAGAAGATGGTGCAGTTCGGCGACGACACCTACGGCGAGGAGAGAGCTGTGGAGAAGCTCTTCCGCTGCGTCCCCGAGAAGTACAAGCAGATGGCTCGCTCGATCGAGTCTCTGCTGGACCTCTCCACGATGACGATCGAGGCGTTGGGTCGCCTCAAGGTCGTTGACAGCGATGAGCCACAGCGTCTCTCGGGACCCGTCACCATTGGCGGGAAGCTCCTCCTCACTCGGGAGCAGTGGGCTGCCGGCCAAGGTGACAGGAAGAAGGGGGAGCCTTCTTCCACGACAGGCGGCCGCAAGCGTGGCAAGCGCGGCAAGCCGCGCAAAGACGCCCAGGCAGGGGCGCGAGGACGTGCCGAGGGTGATGACCGTGGAGGCGCCCAGGGTGGCGCCGCTGGCAAGCAAAAGCCGGCACGAGACGACTCTTGCCACAACTGCGGCAAGCCTGGTCATTGGGCCAAGGATTGTCGACAGCCACGACGCGGCCAGGCCCACGTCGCGCAGGCGGAGGAGGAGCAGCCGGCTCTGTTCATTGCTCATGCGAGCATCAAACTACCTCCAGCGGCACCGACCGCAGCGGCTCTCCACCTTGACGAGCCAAAAGCACACGCCCTCCTCGGCGACAATTCCGGCAATGACAAGACCGACGGGTGGTGCCTCGACACCGGCGCCACCCACCACATGACCGGGCGGCGGGAGTTCTTCTCCGAGCTCGACTCAGGCGTTCGAGGCACCGTCAAGTTCGGCGACGCCTCCGCCGTGGAGATCAAGGGCGTCGAATCTGTCGTCTTCGTCGCCAAGACTGGCGAGCACCGGCTGCTCACCGGTGTCTACTACATCCCCGCGTTGAGGAACTCCATCATCAGCTTGGGACAGCTGGATGAGAACGGATCGCGCGTGGAGATCGAGCACGGGGTGCTGCGCATCTGGTATCATCGCCGCCGGCTCCTCGTCAAGGTCAACAGGAGCAACCGCCTCTACGTCCTTCACGCGCAGGTGGCGCAACCTCTTTGTCTTGCAGCCCGCCGCGACGACGACGCTTGGAGGTGGCACGAGCGCTTTGGGCACCTCAACTTTGAGGCCCTGAGACAGCTCGGCAGCAAGGAGATGGTGCGGGGCATGCCGCACGTCTACCACGTGGAGCAGTTCTGCGACACCTGCGTCCTCACCAAGCTGCGGCGGCTCCCCTTCCCTCGCCAGGCGAGCTTCCGCGCCAAGGAGAAGCTGGAGCTCGTACACGGTGACCTCTGTGGCCCCGTGACACCGGCTACACCTGGAGGCCGGCGCTACTTCCTCCTCGTCGACGACGTGTCCCGCTGCATGTGGGCTGTCCTGCTCGACATCAAGGCAGCCGCGGCGGACGCCATCAAGCGCCTTCAAGCTGCTGCGGAGTGCGGCCGCAAGCTTCGGGTCCTACGCACGGACAACGGCGGTGAATTCACGGCGGCCGAGTTCGCGGCGTACTGCGCCAACGAGGGGATCCATCGTCACTTCTCCGCGCCGTACACCCCGCAACAGAACGGCATCGTCGAGCGCCGCAACCAGACGGTGATGGCCACCGCCCGCGCCCTCCTCAAGCAGAGAGGGATGCCGGCATTCTACTGGGGTGAGGCGGTGATGACTGCCGTTCACTTGCTTAACCGCTCCCCCACCAAGGCCCTCGACGGCAAGACGCCATACGAGGCCTGGCATGGGCGCAAGCCCGCGGTGAGCCACCTCCGTGTCTTCGGCTGCCTGGCCTTCAAGGAGCTCAACCACGTCGGCAAGCTCGACGACCGGAGCACGCCAGGAGTCTTCATCGGCTACGCGGAGGGCGCCAAGGCCTACCGCGTCCTCGACCCTACGACACGGCGCGTGCGCATCACGCGTGACGTCGTGTTCGACGAAGGGCGAGGCTGGACGTGGGGCAAGATGGTGGATGACGGCTCGACTCCGACGACCAGCGATTTCGTCGTCGACTACGTCCACTTCGAGGAGGCGGGGGGAGCCAACAGCTCGTCTTCACCGAGCTCGCCTACCCCACCACCTCGTTCGCCACCACCTCCGGCGAGTCCTTCACCACCGCCACCACCAGCTCCGGCAAGCCCACAGGCTCCGGCGAGTCCACCGCCGGCCACGCCTCGCTCTCCCACACCGGCGCCTACTCCTTCAGGCTCGGCACCGGCAGCTTCGGCCCACGACGAGTGATGAATAAGTCCCTGTACTGTGGTCTTTGTGGGGCTGTGGTAGTTTTTGTTTTTTGACTGCTTTAGGACAGCATCTGCTTTTGCTTTAGGACAACATCTGCTTTTAGGACAGCATCTGCTTTTGCTTTAGGACAGCATCTGCTTTTAGGACAGCATCTACTTTTAGGACAGCATCTGCTTTTAGGACAGCATCTGCTTTTGCTTTAGGACAGCATATTGACCGCTTTAGGACAGCATCTACGATAGCATCTTAGCATATGCTTGGCTGGTTCTCAGCCTATAAATATGTATCTCCAACCCCTCAGGTTGGCATGGCATTGTGTGAGCAATAAACAAGAAAACTTGCCCCATCTCCTAGTGTCATCCTCTCCATGAGAGTAAGGATCTTGCTATCACCAAGAGCAAGAGTCCAGCGACTAACAAGTGGTATCAGAGCCTTAGTATCCTGTAGCCTGAGCATCTCCTGCTTATCTCCTTCTCCGGCCTCGCAGCAGCCCCGGCCGGTAGCAGCAGCAGCTCCGGCTGTCCCCGCTCACTCCTCTCCGGAGACGGGCGGCAGCTCGTCAGAAGCAGCCCTCTCTCCACGCAACAGCCCCCCAGTAGCGCGCCATGTCCGCAGGGCAGTCTCAGCGCTCGGTCGCCTCGAGCATGCGGCGTCAGCAAACGGCCGAGCTCGTCGCGGCAGAGCAGCGCGAGCGAGCGGCGGCAGAGACCGCTGCGGCGGCGGAAAGGGCGTCAAGGCTGGCAGCGGCGGAGCTGGCAGCAGCCAGGGCGGAGGTGGAAGCAGCGGCGGCGGCAGATGCAGCGCGTGCGGCAGCAGCAGAGGTCAAGGCTCTGCGCGGCAGCAACAGCAGCTCCGGCTCTGTTGATGGCGGCGTCGACGCGGAACCTCAGCTGCTGGAGAGGGAGGCAGCACAAGGGCGAGCGGCGCAATGGGTAGCCGCGCACGCCCACGAGCGCGGCGGCAGCCCAGACAGGAGCGGACGCGCCGGCGGCGCTCCTGGAGGAGGCACGCACGGCGGCGGCGTACGGGTCGACGGAGAGCGCGGCCCTCACAGGCAACGTGGCTCTCTCTCCCCGGTTCGGTACCGTGGTCACCACGAGTACCAGGCTGTCGTCAGGGACGTCGGCCCCGGCGGCGGGTGGCCTACCCTCACCAAGACCAACTACGTCGAGTGGGCTGCGGTGATGAGGGTGAAGCTCCAGGTGCGGCATATGTGGGATGCAGTCCGGTACGGCGACGTCGACTACGACCAGGATCGACGGGCGCTGGATGCTCTCATCGCCGCAGTCCCGCCTGAGATGCAGTTCTCGCTTACCAACAAGCGGACTGCCAAAGAGGCTTGGGACGCCATCGCTGCAGCACGCATCGGCAGCGACCGCGCCCGCAAGTCTACATTGCAGGCACTACGCACGGAGTGGGAACACCTGGCCTTCAAGCCAGGTGAGGACGTTGATGACTTTGCTCTCCGTCTCAACACTCTGTTGCAGAAGTTGGTGCAGTTCGGTGACGACACCTACGGCGAGGAGAGAGCTGTGGAAAAGCTCTTCCGCTGCGTCCCCGAGAAGTACAAGCAGATGGTTCGCTCGATCGAGTCTCTGCTGGACCTCTCCACGATGACGATCGAGGAGGCGTTGGGTCGCCTCAAGGTCGTTGACAGCGATGAGCCACAGCGCCCCTCGGGACCCGTCACCAATGGCGGGAAGCTCCTCCTCACTCGGGAGCAGTGGGAAGCCGGCCAAGGTGACAAGAAGGGGGAGCCTTCTTCCACGACAGGCGGCCGCAAGAGTGGCAAGCGCGGCAAGCCGCGCAAAGGCGCCAGGGCGGCGATGCTGGCAAGCAAAAGTCGGCACGAGACGACTCTTGCCACAACTGCGGCAAGCTTGGTCACTGGGCCAAGGAGTGTCGACAGCCACGACGCGGCCAGGCCCACGTCGCGCAAGCGGAGGAGGAGCAGCCGGTCCTGTTCATTGCTCTTGCGAGCATCGAACTACCTCCAGCGGCACCGGCCGCAGTGGCTCTCCTCCACCTTGACGAGCCAAAAGCACACGCCCTCCTCGGCGACAGTTCCGGCAATGACAAGACCGACGGGTGGTGCCTCGACACCGGCGCCACCCACCACATGACCGGGCGGCGGGAGTTCTTCTCCGAGCTCGACTCAGGCGTTCGAGGCACCGTCAAGTTCGGCGATGCCTCCGCCGTGGAGATCAAGGGCGTCGGCTCTGTCGTCTTCGTCGCCAAGACTGGCGAGCACCGGCTGCTCACCGGCGTCTACTACATCCCCGTTCTGCGGAACTCCATCATCAGCTTGGGACAGCTGGATGAGAACGGCTCGCGTGTCGAGATCGAGCACGGGGTGCTGCGGATTTGGGATCTTCGACGCCGCCTCCTTGCCAAGGTAACCAGAGGCGCAAATCGACTCTACACTCTTCACGTGCAGGTGGCACAACCCATCTGTCTCGCAGCTCGTCGGGACGACGAGGCGTGGCAATGGCACGAGCGCTTTGGGCACCTTCACTTCGAGGCCCTGAAGCGGCTCAGTGTCACGGAAATGGTGCGAGGCCTGCCGTGCCTTGACCATGTGGAGCAGCTCTGCGACGTCTGCGTGTTGACGAAGCAGAGGCGACTCCCCTTTCCCCAGCAGGCGAGTTTCCGAGCCAAGGAGAGGCTCGAGCTCGTGCACGGGGACTTGTGTGGCCCGGTGACACCGGCCACACCAGGAGGACGACGCTACTTCCTGCTGCTCGTCGACGACCTCTCCCGCTACATGTGGGTGATGGTCCTCGGCAGCAAGGGAGAGGCTGCGGACGCCATCAGGCGCACGCAGGCTGTTGCGGAGGCGGAGTGCGGCCGCAAGCTGCGCGTGCTGCGCACAGACAACGGCGGCGAATTCACGGCGGCTGAATTCGCGTCGTACTGCGCTGATGAGGGCATTCAGCGCCACTACTCCGCGCCGTACAGCCCGCAGCAGAACGGCGTCGTCGAGCGGCGCAACCAGACGGTTGTGGGGATGGCTCGGGCCCTCCTCAAGCAGAGGGGGATGCCGGCTGTCTTCTGGGGAGAGGCGGTGGTGACGGCCGTCTACATCCTCAACCGCTCGCCTACCAAGGCGCTCGACGGCAGGACGCCGTACGAGGCTTGGCATGGGCGCAAGCCGGCGGTCTCCCACTTGCGGGTCTTCGGCTCCCTCGCGTTCGCCAAGGAGCTTGGCCACATCGGTAAGCTCGACGACAGGAGCACTCCGGGAGTGTTCATCGGCTACGCGGAGGGCTCGAAGGCCTACCGCAACCTCGACCCTGACACACAGCGAGTCCGCATCTCGCGTGACGTTGTGTTCGACGAAGGGCGAGGCTGGACGTGGGACAAGGCGGTGGACGACGGTTCGACTTCGACTCTCAGGGACTTTGTTATCGACTACGTCCACTTCGAGAGAGCCGGGGGAGCTAGCAGCTCGTCTTCACCGAGCTCGTCCACCTCGACACCTTGCTCGCCACCAGCTCCGGCGAGTGCTCCACCACATTCGGCACCGGCTACGCCCCACTCTTCACCACCGGCTCACCACTCTCCTGCACCGGCGGCCACACCACCGGGATCGCCCCCAACAGCTTCGGTCCACGACGAGCAGCGCATGGTGGAGTTCGCTACTCCGCTATCTCACGACGAGGACCGCGTCGACGTCTACCACGACGACGAACCTCTGCGCTATCGTACCATGGACAACATCCTCGGCGAGTTGCCCGTCCCTGGACTGGCGCAGCGCGACTTCGAGGCGGAGCTGCACTTGGCGTGCGACGACGGCGAGCCTCGCTCCTTCGCTGAGGCGGAGGGAGACGCGGCGTGGCGTGTCGCGATGAAGCAGGAGATGGACGCCGTCGAGCGGAACCGGACGTGGGAGCTGGCGGATCTTCCTGCCGGTCACCACGCGATCACCCTTAAGTGGGTGTTCAAGCTGAAGCGGGATGAAGCCGACGCCATCGTCAAGCACAAGGCTCGCTTGGTAGCACGAGGCTTCGTGCAGCAGGAGGGGGTCGACTTCGATGACGCCTTCGTACCCGTCGCGCGCATGGAGTCCGTTCGTCTTCTCCTCGCACTTGCAGCCCAGGAGGATTGGCGCGTCCATCACATGGACGTCAAGTCCGCCTTCCTCAACGGCGATTTAAAGGAGGAGGTCTACGTCCGTCAGCCGCCGGGATTCGTCATCTCCGGCAAGGAGGGCAAGGTTCTCCGCCTGCGCAAGGCCCTCTACGGCTTGCGGCAGGCACCACGAGCCTGGAACGCTAAGCTGGACTCCACCCTCAAGCAAATGGGGTTCCAGCAGAGCGCACACGAGGCTGCGGTCTACCGGCGGGGCAAAGGCGGCAATGCTCTGCTGGTAGGCGTCTACGTCGACGACCTGGTGATCACCGGCTCCAAGGAGGCCGAGGTCGAGGCGTTCAAGGCGGAGATGAAGACCGCCTTCCAGATGAGCGACTTGGGGCTCCTCTCCTTCTACCTGGGGATCGAGGTCCACCAGGACAGCTCCGGTATCTCCCTTCGTCAGACCGCCTACGCCAAGCGCACCGTCGAGCTGGGCGGGCTCACCGACTGCAACCCAGCCCACACTCCTATGGAGGAAAGGCTGAAGCTGAGCCGCGACAGCACGGCGGAGGAGGTGGACGCGACGCAGTACCGGCGCATCGTGGGCAGCCTTCGCTACCTCGTCCACACGCGTCCGGATTTGGCGTTCGCCGTCGGCTACGTCAGTCGGTTCATGCAGCGACCGACGACGGAGCATCAGCAGGCCGTAAAGAGGATCCTCCGCTATGTTGCGGGCACCTCCGACTACGGCTTGCACTACCCGAGGTGTCCCGGCGCAGCACACTTCATCGGGTACAGCGACAGCGACCACGCAGGCGACATTGACACCAGCAAGAGCACAAGCGGGATTCTCTTCTTCCTCGGCAAGTGCCTCGTTAGCTGGCAGTCAGTCAAGCAGCAGGTGGTGGCCCTGTCTAGCTGTGAGGCCGAGTACATAGCGGCTTCCACCGCTTCGACTCAGGTGCTCTGGCTCGCTCGACTGCTTGGTGATCTCCTCGGCAGGGACACTGAAGCAGTGGAGCTCAGGGTGGACAGCAAGTCCGCTCTAGCCCTGGCAAAGAACCCCGTTTTTCATGAACGGAGCAAGCACATCCGGGTGAAGTACCATTTCATCCGAGGCTGCTTGGATGAAGGAAGCATCAAGGCAAGCTACATCAACACCACGGATTAGCTTGCGGATCTGCTCACCAAGCCTCTTGGAAGGATCAAGTTCCTTGAGCTCTGCTCCAAGATCAGGATGGTTCGATCCTCCCACAAGACAACGCACAAGACTTAGGGGGAGAATGATGAATAAGTCCCTGTACTGTGGTCTTTGTGGGGCTGTGGTAGTTTTTGTTTTTTGACTGCTTTAGGACAGCATCTGCTTTTGCTTTAGGACAGCATCTGCTTTTAGGACAGCATCTGCTTTTGCTTTAGGACAGCATCTGCTTTTAGGACAGCATCTACTTTTAGGACAGCATCTGCTTTTAGGACAGCATCTGCTTTTGCTTTAGGACAGCATATTGACCGCTTTAGGACAGCATCTAGGATAGCATCTTAGCATATGCTTGGCTGGTTCTCAGCCTATAAATATGTATCTCCAACCCCTCAGGTTGGCATGGCATTGTGTGAGCAATAAACAAGAAAACTTGCCCCATCTCCTAGTGTCATCCTCTCCATGAGAGTAAGGATCTTGCTATCACCAAGAGCAAGAGTCCAGCGACTAACAACGAGCAGCGCACGGTGGAGTTCGCCACTCCGCTGTCCAACGACGAGGATCGCATCGACGCCTACCACGGCGGCGAGCCTCTGCGCTACCATACCGTGGACGACCTCGGCGAGCAGCCGGTCCCTGAACTGGCGCAGCGCGACTTCGAGGCAGAGCTGCACCTCGCACAGGACGGCGGCGAGCCTCGTTCCTTCGCCGAGGCAGAGAGAGACGCGGCATGGCGTGCCGCGATGCAGGAGATGGACGCCGTCGAGCAAAACAAGACGTGGGAGCTGGCCGATCTTCCAGCCGGCCACCACGCCATCTCTCTCAAGTGGGTCTTCAAGCTCAAGAAAGACGAGGCTGGAGAGGTGATCAAGCACAAGGCGCGTCTCGTGGCACGTGGCTTCGTCCAGCAGGAGGGAGTCGACTTCGACGATGCCTTCGCGCCTGTTGCACGGATGGAGTCCGTGCGTCTCCTCCTCGCCCTCGCAGCCCAGGAGGGCTGGTGCGTCCATCACATGGACGTCAAGTTTGCTTTCCTCAACGGCGACTTGAAGGAGGAGGTCTACGTCCGCCAGCCGCCGGGATTCATCATCCCCGGCAAGGAGAGCAAGGTCCTCCACCTGCGCAAGGCCCTCTACGGCTTGCGGCAGGCACCGCGAGCTTGGAACGCCAAGCTGGACTCCACCCTCAAGCAAATGGGATTCCAGCAGAGCGCTCACGAGGCCGCGGTCTACCTGCGGGGCAAGGGAGGCAATGCCCTGCTGATAGGTGTCTACGTCGACGACCTTGTGATC
The DNA here is from genome assembly GCA_017311315.1 of Dendrocalamus latiflorus. NCBI lineage: Eukaryota > Viridiplantae > Streptophyta > Magnoliopsida > Poales > Poaceae > Dendrocalamus > Dendrocalamus latiflorus. The sequence goes on along the minus strand of CM029625.1, from coordinate 10,075,828 downwards.
ACCGGTACCAAGGAGGAGATCGAGGCATTCAAGGCGGAGATGAAGGCCACCTTCCAGATGAGCGACCTCGGGCCCCTCTCCGTCTACCTCGGGATCGAGGTCCACCAGGACAGCTCCGGCATCTCTCTTCGCCAGACTGCCTACGCCAAGCGCATTGTGGAGCTGGGCGGCCTCACCGACTGCAACCCAGCCCACACTCCTATGGAGGAGAGGCTGAAGCTGAGTCGTGAGAGTACGGCGGAGGAGGTGGACGCGACGCAGTACCGGCGCATTGTGGGCAGCCTTCGCTACCTTGTCCACACGCGACCGGACTTGGCGTTCGCCGTCAGCTACGTCAGCCGGTTCATGCAGCGACCGACGACGGAACACCAGCAGGCCGTGAAAAGGATCCTCCGCTACGTCGCGGGCACCTCCGACTACGGCTTGCACTACCCAAGGTGCCCCGGTGCGGCGCACTTCATCGGGTACAGCGACAGCGACCACGCCGGCGACATCGACACGAGCAAGAGCACCAGCGGGACGCTGTACTTCCTCGGCAAGTGTCCGATCAGCTGGCAGTCGGTCAAGCAGCAGGTAGTGGCTTTGTCTAGCTGCGAAGCAGAGTACATTGCAGCCACTACCGCTTCTACTCAGGCTCTGTGGCTGGCATGGCTGCTTGGCGATCTCCTTGGCAGAGACGCGGAGGCAGTGGAGCTCAGGGTGGACAGCAAGTCCGCCTTGGCCTTGGCGAAGAACCCTGTCTTCCATGAGCGCAGCAAGCACATCCGGGTGAGGTATCACTTCATCAGAAGCTGCCTGGATGAAGGGAGTGTCCGGGCCAACTACATCAACACCCAAGACCAGCTCGCCGACTTCCTGACCAAGTCTCTTGGGCGGATCAAGTTCCAGGAGCTTCGCGCTAGGATCGGGATGGCTCAGATTCCTCACAAGGAGACACACAAGACTTAGGGGGAGAGTGATGGATAAGTCTCTGTGTTGGCTTTTGTTGGCTTTTGCTGCCCTTCAAGGACAGCATCCTTGACTGGCTGTTAGCATCTCTTTAGGACAGCATCTTAGGACAAGCATCTTAGGACAGCATCTTGACTAGCATCTAGGACAGCATCTTAGACTAGCATATGCTTAGGACAAGCATCTTAGGACAGCATCTTGACTAGCATCTAGGACAGCATCTTAGACTAGCATCTTAGCATATGCTTGGCTGGTTAACAGCCTATAAATTTGTATCCCCAACCCCTCAGGTTGGAATGGCATTGTGTGAGAAATAAACCTAGAAAATTGCCCCATCTCTAAGTGTCATCCTCTCGATGAGAGTAAGGATCTTGCTATCACCAAGAGCAAGAATCCAGCGACTAACAAAAAGGGGGAACTCTTCACTGTTTTTGTCTTCTTCCCAGATCAACCCCCTTCTCTCCCTTCACAATCCATAATCTCTCAACACTGGGAAGCACTGCAGCAATCCCAGATCTTCTCCAACCTACTTCTATCTCTACAACCCAAAATATCACCATTAAACCCTCATGCAGATCCTGCCCACGAGCCGCTACCTTTGTGCCACTGTGTTTCCGGCCAGCAAATGCAACCCTCATGAAGATGAATCTGGCAGCATGAGCGCTTAGGGCAATGAGGAGGCCACAGGCAGTTGACGTGCTTACCCAGATGTCTATTTTGTCTTGGTTTTTTCTCAGTTTCTGGTCTTGCTCCTCCATGCTATATAGGATGGCGATCTGACTTGAGATACTATATGGAGCTGAATACTGGGAGACTAAAAGACAACATGTACAGAAGATGAGTGTAGCGGATATAATGATGCTATGGTGGATCTGTAGTAACACAAGGTGGAATCGAATCCGCAATAATGATATACGTGATGGGGTGTGGGCAGCACCAATTAAAATGAAGTTTGTCTAACATTGCTTGAGATAGTTTAGACATCTCCAACAGAAACCTTATGAGGCACCGGTACGTAGTAGAATTTTAAGACGTACCGAAAATGTAAAAAGAGGTAGAGGTTGATCAAAAATGACATGAGAGGAAGCAGTTAAAAGAGACTTGAGGAATTTGAATGTATCCAAAGAATTAGCTCTGGATAGGAGCGTATGAAAGTTAACAATCCACGTATCAGAACTATAACATAAGAAGAAGGTTTAGGGACAATGTTTTAGACTCTTAGTTCAAATGGCCGGATGTAGAGCTTAAGATTTTAGCCTTGTAGGTTTTATTACAAGGCTCTCGTTTCTTTGACCTTGAGGAGATTTTATTCCTAACCTACCCCAACTTATTTGGGACAAAAAGATTTGTTGTTCTTGGTCTTGCTCCTCCATGTCTGCCTCTTTCCCATCCTTCTCGGATTCTTCTTGCTCAGGTAGGGGGTGTGAATGGAGATCTTGATACTTTGCAGCTTGAGCACAGAATTTCAACAAATGATTACAACTATACAGGTAAAAAGAGACACTAAAATTGCTAGAACTTTAATTTTTGTTAGTGTGTTGTTAATGTTGGCTGATCTGAACCTGTCAAATTTTCTAATCTGATTTGTGAAACTTGAGTTTACCTTTGCGCCTGTTAGATATGTATATATAGCTGTGTATTTACCCTATTGTATGAGGGGTTTTCTGCATATTTGCCACACCTGTACATGTATATATATTGGCCTATTGGCCTCATAATGAATACAAGCGTTATTCAACATGGTATCAGAGCCGGTTTCGTCATACCTAGGGTTTTGCCTGCTTGCTGCTTGTCGCCGCACTACCATCTATCGTCGCCGTTCGGGCTCCTGTCCAGATCGATCTGATTTGGGCTCCTCCCAGCCGCCGACGTCTCCGCCCAAAACAATATGTCGTCGCTGTTCGGGCTCCTGTCCAGATCGATCGGATCTGGGCTCCTCCCGGCCGCAGACATCTCCGCCCAAAACGATCTGCTTCGCCCGAGTTTGTCGCCGGGATCTTCCTTGCCGGGGCTACCGTCTTCTTCGCCGGTGCGCGGCCTCCTTCGCGGGGGCCTTCTTCGCCGCCACAGCTCGTCTGGTCGCCGACGCCGGGCCGCCGCTCAGATCTGCCGCCAGGGTTCGCCAGCGCGCGCACGGCCTTCTTCACGGTGTCGGGCCGGCACCTTCCTCGCCTGGGCTGCCGCCTTCTTCGCCGGCGCGCGCCCCTCTGGTCGCCCGTTGGTCACCGACACCGGGTCGCCGCTCTCCCGCCCGCTGCACTGCTTCGGCTGGTGCGGTCGTGTGGAGTGAGTGGTAACCGACCGGTTGGTCGGTTTATAGTCTGACCGACCGAGAAAAAAAGCAAAAAGAAAAAAGAAAAAAGAAAGAAAAAATAGAAAGAAAAATTGCCTTCTTCTGCAGGCACCGTTTCTGTTCCTCGTTGCCCGGTGATCTTCGATGGTCTCAATTATCGGGACTGGTTTCAGCACATGCGCATCCACATGCGTGGTCAGCGCCTTTGGGAGTTTCTTACGGGCGAGTTACCTTGCTCGTCTCGTCCTACTCCACCTGTTGAGCCCGTAATCCCGAGGGATGCTTCCGAAGACGCTCGTACAAAGGCTTCTGAGGCTTTTGAGGATGCCATGGAGACTTTTCAGACTCAGTATGCTGCTTACAAGACATGGATTGATGAAGATGCTCGTGCCTCAGCTATTTTGGTTGCTAGCATGGAGGTGCATCTCACTGGTGATGTTGGATTGGCTTCCGCACATGCGATGTGCACGCATCTACGCAGCCGCTACGAGCCATCTGGTGACTCCTTATACCTTGCTGTTGTGCGACAGGAGCAGTCGCTGCAACAGGGAGATGCCACTGTGGATGAGTTCTATGCTCAGTTGTCTGCGATATGGCGTCAGATCGACTCTTTGGGGCCAGATGTTTGCCGCACCTGTCAGTGTTGCCAGCGTCAGCAGTCTCATATGGAGCTTCGTCGCATCTACGATTTTTTCACACGTCTCCGGTCCGAGTTTGAGCAGACTCGTGCTCAGTTGCTGGCTCATCATCCTCGTGTGACTTTGTTGGAAGCCCTTGCAGCTGTTCGTACTGAGATTCGACTTCGTGGAGCGGGTCTGCTATCATCAGCATCATCACTTCCTTCGGTTTTGGTGGCTTCTCCAGCTTCAACACCCGTGTGCCTTTGCCTCCACCAGCTGTGCCTCCACCAGAGACAGCTATTGTTGGTAAGGGCCTTCATTGCATCTATTGTAACAAGGATGGACATGTGGAACAGTTTTGCTACAGGAAGGATCTTCGTAGTGGTGCTCGTCCTCCGAGGGGCACTGGAGGTTCCTCCTCTCAGCAGAGTTCTGGTACCCCTGACACTCAGCAGCTTCTCACATTGCTAGGCCGCATGGTTGCTTCTGCATCGTCTGGCTCTGCTGCTCGGTCTTCCGGTGAGAGACCACCTTCTACTTCTCCTTCCTCAGGTACATCACCTTGGATTCTTGATTCTGGTGCTTCTTTTCATATGGCATTTGATTCTAGTTGTCTTACTTCCATTAGTCCTTTAGCTGCTCCTATTACTGTTCACACAGCAGATAGTACCTCTCTTTCTGTCACAGGACGAGGCATTCTTTCCAATTCCTCTTTTCATGTTCCTGCTGTTTCTCATGTTCCAAAACTAACCATGCAGCTCATATCTGCTGGCCAGCTCACTGGTCATGGCTGTCGTGTTATTTTCGATTCTGATTCTTGTTGTGTTCAGGATCGTCGCACGGGGATTCTGGTTGGTACTGGCCCTCGCCGCCGTGACTCCCAACGGCTCTGGGAGCTTGACTGGCTTCGCCTTCCTTCCGCTGCCCCAGTCAGTCTTCTCGCCTCCACCACTGCCTCTGCAGCTGCTACAGCTTCTACCGCATCGTTTGCTCAATGGCATCATCGCTTAGGACATCTTTGTGGTTCCCGTATGTCTTCCTTACTTCGTCGAGGTCTTTTAGGATCGTGTTTGGTGATACTTCTCTAAATTGTCAGGGTTGTAAGCTTGGTAAACAGCTTCAACTTCCTTATCCTTCTAGTGAGTCAGTGTCTCAGCGTCCTTTTGATCTTGTTCATTCTGATGTATGGGGACCAGCTCCTTTTGTTTCGAAAGGAGGTCATAGATATTATATCATTTTTATTGATGATTTTTCTCGACATACATGGATATATTTTATGTCATCTCGTAATGAGGTTTTATCTATCTACAAGACTTTTGCCACCATGATTCGTACTCAGTTTGACTTTTCTATTCGTGTTTTTCATGCTGATTCCGCTGGAGAGTACTTGTCGGGAGCCCTTCGTGGTTTTCTTGCTGAGCAGGGCACTCTCTCAGTTTTCTTGTCCAGGTGCTCATGCTCAGAATGGTGTGGCTGAACGCAAACATCGTCATCTTCTTGAGACAGCTCGTGCTCTCATGATTGCTTCTACTGTTCCACCACATTTCTGGGCTGAGGCTATTTCTACTGCCACTTTCTTGATCAACATTCAGTCCTCTGCTCTTCAGGGTGGGATCCCAGTTGAGCGTCTGTGGCCAGACTCCTGATTATTCCAGTCTTCGCCTCTTTGGGTGTGTGCTATGTTCTTCTTGCACCTCGTGAGCGCACCAAACTGACCGCTCAGTCAGTTGAGTGCGTTTTTCTGGGCTACAGTGCTGAGCACAAGGGATATCGTTGTTGGGATCCTGTTGGCCGACGGATGCGGATTTCTCGGGATGTTACTTTTGATGAGTCTCGTCCTTTCTATCCTCGTGCTTCTCCTTCCTCTACTTCAGCATCTGTTGTCGAGCCACTTTCATTTCTGACTTTTCCTTCCAGTCCTATAGTCACCACTCCACCACAGCCTTTGGTCTCTCCGGTGCCTCCTTCTCAGTCATCACCTTCCTCACCACCGGTATCCTCTCCCGAGGTTGCTTCTGATCTTGTTCCTTCTTATCCTCTCTACTATACTCGTCGCCCGCGAGTTGAGGTTCCTTCTGAAATGCCCTCTCCTTCTACCGGGTCATCCCCTTCGGTCCCTCCTCGTTATACACTTTGCGATAGCCAGTCTATTCGGCCTCCTGAACATTTTGGTTTTGCTGCCGCTGCTCTTGCCGAACCGACTTCTTATCGTGATGCTGTTGTTCATCAGGAGTGGCAGCATGCGATGGCGGAGATCGCTGCCCTTGAGCGTACTGGCACATGGGATCTTGTTCCTCTTCCTGCGCGTGTTACTCCTATCACGTGTAAGTGGGTCTATAAGGTTAAGACTCGCTCTGATGGTTCTCTTGAGCGTTACAAGGCTCGTCTTGTAGCGCGTGGTTTTCAGCAGGAGCATAGCCGTGACTATGATGAGACTTTTGCTCCTGTCGCTCACATGACCACCGTTCGCACCCTTCTTGCTGTAGCCTCTGTTCGACAGTGGTCTATCTCTCAGTTGGACGTCAAGAATGCCTTTGTCAATGGCGAGTTGCGTGAGGAGGTCTACATGCAGCCACCCCCTGGGTATTCTGTTCCTGAGGGTATGGTTTGTCGTCTTCGTCGATCTCTCTATGGCCTCAAGCAAGCTCCTCGCGCCTGGTTTGATCGTTTCTCCTCTGTTGTCACTGCAGCTGGTTTTTCGACGAGTGCTCATGATCCTGCTCTTTTTATCCACACTTCATCTCGTGGTCGGACGCTTCTCCTTTTGTATGTTGATGATATGATCATTACTGGAGACGATCCTCAGTATATCACTTTTGTCAAGGAGCGGCTTCATGAGCAGTTTCTTATGTCTGATCTGGGTCCTCTTCGCTACTTTCTTGGGATTGAGGTTATTTCTACTCCTGAGGGTTTCTATCTGTCCCAAGAAAAGTATATCCAGGATCTTCTTGATCGTGCCTCTCTTACTGATCAGCGGACAGCTGAGACTCCCATGGAGCTTAATGTTCATCTTCGTCCCACTGATGGTGAGCCTCTTGCTGATTCTACTCGCTATCGTCATCTTGTTGGGAGTCTTGTTTATCTTGGTGTCACTCGTCCTGACATTTCGTACCCTGTGCATATCTTGAATCAGTTTGTTTCCGCTCCCACTCAGCTCCACTATAGTCATCTTCTTTGTGTTCTACGATATCTTCGTGGAACTATCTCTCGTCGTCTCTTTTTCTCTCGCTCCAGCTCTTTACAGCTCCAGGCATATTCTGATGCCACCTGGGCTAGTGATCCCTCTGATCGCCGGTCTCTCTCTGCTTATTGTGTTTTTCTTGGTGGTTCTCTCATTGCTTGGAAGACTAAGAAGCAGACAGCAGTTTCTCGTTCGAGTGCTGAGGTTGAGTTGCGAGCTATGGCTTTGTTGACTGCGTAGGTTACTTGGCTACGGTGGTTACTTGAGGATTTTGGTGTTTCTGTCTCTGCGCCGACTCCTCTTTTGTCTGACAGTACAGATGCTATTAGCATTGCTAAAGATCCGGTAAAGCATGAGCTTACAAAGCATATTGGTGTTGACACAGGTGCAGGACCAGATTGTTGCTCTTCAGTATGTGCCTTCCGAGCTTTAGTTGGTAGATTTTTTCACCAAGACACAAACCAGGGCCCAGCACAGTTTTCATCTCTCCAAACTTCATGTTGTTGATCCACCATAAGTTTGAGGGGGGGTGTTAGATATGTATATATAGCTGTGTATTTACCCTATTGTATGAGAGGTTTTTTGCATATTTGCCATGTTAAGTATATAGATTGTAGAGCCATTAACAACATTACAATACGGTATCGTCATCCTATTCCTAGGCTAGACGACATGCTTGATGAGTTGTGTGGTGCTATAATTTTCACAAAGATTGACTTGCGTAGTGGACAGGGGCGAAGCCAGGGGAGGCTTAGTAAGGCTCGAGCCTCACCTCCCCCCCGGTGGCGGAACCCCCGCAGCGGCGAGCCCCCCCGGCGGCCCCCTCCCGGCGAGCGGCGAGTCAGCAACAACCGACAATCAGTCTCACAGTCACAGAGGCTTTAAGCCCAACAAGGTAACAAGCAACAAACAATAAAAAGCAGCCCATTTCCCACAAAGAGGCCCAGCAGCCCACGAAAACACAGATCGACTATTCCCAGGCGGGCGGCGGCGGCAGACCCAGAGGACTAGCACAGTCGCACAGATTCACTCCCCAGTCGGCAGTTCCCACTTCCCAGATCTGGCGGCACCGCGGCGACTCCGACCGAGCTGCCGAGGAGCCGGGAGCCCGGGAGCGAGGCGGCGAGCGAGGAGCGGAAAAGCCGAGCTGTCGTCTGCCGAGGCCCAAGGAGCTGGGACCCGGGAGTGAGGCGAGGGCCGCGAAGCATCGAGCGGGGAGGAGCGGAGCTGCGGAGGAGCTGCCGTCTGCTGAGGCGAGGAGCCGGGAGCGAGGCGAGGACCGCGAGGCGGCGAGCCGCGAGCGAGGAGCGGAGAAGCGAGCGAGAGAGGAGCTGAGGAGGCGTTGAGGACCGAAGTAAAGGAGGAGCGGGCAGCCGGGCAGTGGGGGACCGAAGTAAGGGACAGGGGGTGGACCGTGGACCGGTGGAGTGGAGGCGCTGCTGCCAGCTGCCGGCCTGCGTGTACGGCGTGTTGTGTTGATTTCATTTTCCTGCCGGCCAGTACTCCAGTCATCCAGTGTGAACAATCGAACATACTCAACACTCAGGTAATTTTTCTATACTTTTTTATATCAATTTAGCATTTTAGAGTTTAGATTTTAGACTAATAATTTATTTATAGTCTTATAGATTTTGCTATAATGAAGAAACGAACTTCTATAAGAGTATAAGACTATATTTGTATCAACTTAGTTTAATCTGACAAATACTTCAGCCCCCCCCCCCCCCTCAATTTTAATCCTGGCTTCGCCACTGGTAGTGGATACCACCAAATAAGAATGAAATTTGGCGATGAATGGAAAACTGCTTTTAAAACTAAGTTCGGCTTGTATGAGTGGTTAGTCATGCCTTTTGGTTTAACTAATGCACCTAGCACTTTCATGAGATTAATGAACGAGGTTTTACGTCCTTTCATTGGCACATTTGTGGTCGTTTACTTTGATGATATCTTGATTTATAGCAAGTCCATGGATGAACATTTGAATCACTTACGTGCTGTTTTTAATGCTTTGAGAGATGCACGTTTGTTTGGTAACCTTGAGAAGTGCACCTTTTGCACAGATCGAGTCTCTTTTCTTGGCTATGTTGTGACTCCACAGGGAATTGAGGTTGATAAAGCCAAGGTGGAGGCGATATGGAGTTGGCCCACGCCCACGACGGTCTCCCAAGTGCGGAGTTTTCTTGGCCTTGCAGGATTTTATCGCCGCTTGGTCAAGGAATTCAGCACCATTGCGACACCGTTGATTGAGTTGACAAAGAAGGGCGTTGTGTTCCATTGGGGGCCATCACAAGAGGAGTCCTTTAATCTTTTGAAGGACAAGCTTACACACGCACCATTGCTCCAACTTCTGGATTTTGGTAAGACTTTTGAGTTTGAATGTGATGCTAGCGGAATTGGTATTGGTGGTGTTTTGATGCAAGAAGGCAAACCTGTTGCCTACTTTAGTGAAAAATTGAATGGTCCTGCTCTTAATTATTCCACGTATGATAAAGAATTGTATGCTCTTGTTCGTTCTTTAGAGACGTGGCAACACTATTTATGGCCTAAAGAATTTGTCATTCATTCCGATCATGAATCACTTAAGCATATTCGTAGTCAAACCAATTTGAATCGTAGACATGCTAAGTGGGTTGAATTTATTGAACAATCTACAATCGTAGACAATCTACAATCTACAATCATCAAGGTCCATATACTAATAGGCCCATGTAGCCCATGTGGTTATCTATATATTGGCATCTCCACTATTGGAGTTTGTGGACTTCTCAAATCCCATTGTAAGTCACATGGTATCAGAGCTTACGGATTAGGGTTAGGTTAGGGTTTGTTTACCTCCACCCACGATCCAAATCCAGCCGTCCCTTCCCGTCGTCACGTGCATCGCACGTCACGCATGCGTTCCGCCCGTTGCGGTCGCATCGTGCGTCACGCCGCCGTCCCCGCCGTCTCTTCGCGTCGCGGCCCCTTCAGTGGTCGTAGTTCCTTCGGCCGCCGTCCCTGCTCTGCAGCCGCGAATCGGCGACTGATCCGGCCCGGCGAGTCGCCGCCTTCGGGCTCATCTGCGCCCCGATCCGGGCGACCGTCGCGGACCTTCATCACCCGGAACCCGGTGGAGGCGCCTCACTGGCTGGCCTCGTCAGATCCGCACGGGATCCGTCGGCCACCGTTCTTCCACAGGACTTCGTCAGTCCGGCCGCCACTCGGGTTCATCACCTCGCCTGTGGCCGCTCGGATCTCCTCCGCTCTGCGCGCCAGGTCAGTCGGCCCTTCGGCAACCGCCACCTCGTCAGATCTGCCCTGTCCGACCGGAGCTCGGATCTCGTCGCCCGGCTGGACATCTCCTCCGCCCGACGCCGCCGCTGAAGACCTCTGTTGGAGCCGCCCGGCTGGACATCTCCTCCGCCCGGCGCCGCCGCTGAAGACCTCTGTTGGAGCCGCCGTCGCCTCGTCAGCTCTGTTGGTTGCTGCTGCTGCGATCAACACCACTACTTATTCTGCTGAGTGCTGCTGCTGCGATCAACACCTTTGTGCTGTTGGTAACAGATATCTGTCCTTTGTGCTGCTTCTGTTGTTTTGATCAAGTCCTAGCATTTCACAACATGTCTCAGATAAATGCAATAGTTATCAATCTCACCCTAGATGGTCAGAATTATCCAGAGTGGGCTTTCTGTGTAGAGACTGCATTAAGGGGCTATGGTTTACTTTTTCACTTAACTGAAACTCCACCTGTGATTAAGGATGATGGTAGTAATGCTGCTGTAGTAAAAGAATGGCATATTAATGATGGAAAAGTGATGGCTGCCATGGTCAATAGTACTAAGCTATCCATGATTATGAGTTTTTCTAAGTTCAAGACTGCAAAGGGCATATGGGACAACTTGAAGAAGTGCTATGTTCAGGATAGTGGTGCTCTTTTGCATAATCTCATGCAGCAAACTCATGAAATTGAGCAGAATGATATGTCCATTGATGAGTACTACTCTGCTTTTGATCGTCTGATGGGATCATTGACTTCCATGATACCTGAGTGTACAATTGTTTCCTGTCCAGCACATAAGTTCATTGAAAAGTTTTTTACTTACAGATTTGTCATGGGAGTCCGGGCTGAGTATGATTCCATCCGTACACGATTGCTTCACAATTCTTCTGCTCTCACCATGTCACAGGCATTGTCTGATTTACTTGCAGAAGAAACACGTCTTAAGTCTATGTCTTCTTTTGCATCTATTCCAAATAGTGTGTTGGCAGCTTCTCAGAGGATCAGTGCACCAAAAAGTTCCTCTTCAGCACTCTGTAAGCATTGTTGCAAGTCTGGTCATCTTCCAGAGAATTGTTTTTCTCATTATCCAGAGAAGTTGGCTGACTATCGTGCACGACGTGCTGCTCGTGGTCGTGGTACTGGTTCCACTCCTAGAGGTTCAGTGTCTGTTGCTGCTGCTTCGCCTGTTAATGCTTCTTCTTCGTCTTGGGTGCTTGATTCAGGAGCTTCTTTTCATGTGACATCTGATCAGTCCCAGTTGGTTGCTTGCAAGCCAGTTACTGATGGTGCTTCTGTTCAGACAGCTGATGGTACATCTTGTCATATCACTCACCAGGGTTCACTTTGCAATCCTCATTTTTCTGTACCTGATGTTTCTTTTGTACCTCAGTTGTCCATGAATCTTCTTTCGGATGGTCAAGTTACCGACCAACATTGTTTTGTTGGATTTGATGGCTCATCTTGTTTTATTCAGGACCGTCGAAGCGGGCAACTGATTGGGACTGGCCATCGCCGTAAAGGTGCTCCTAGCCTCTACATCCTCGACACCTTGCGTCTTCCTTCTTCCATTGAGTCTCCAGCTCGTGTGTCATCTGCTGCTTCGTCTTCCGCCTCTTCCTTCGCCCAGTGGCATCATCGTCTTGGTCATCTTTGTGGGTCCCGGTTGTCCACATTAATAAATAAAGGTTATTTAGGTCATACACCTATTGAGTCTAGTTTTCATTGTAAGGGTTGCAAACTTGGAAAACAAATACAACTACCATATTCATCTAGTGTTTCTCATTCAGCTAGACCTTTTGATCTTATTCATTCAGATGTATGGGGTCCTGCACCTTTTGCTACAAAGGGTGGTCATAAACATTATGTTATTTTTATTGATGATCATTCTCGATATACATGGATTTATTTCATGAAACATCGCTCTCAGTTGTGTTCCATTTACCAGTCTTTTGTTCGCATGGTTCACACACAGTTTTCTACTCCTATTAGAGTTTTTCGCTCTGACTCTGGTGGTGAGTATTTGTCTGATGCTTTTCGCCAGTTTTTGTCCTCTGAGGGCACTCTTGCTCAGTTCTCTTGTCCTGGCGCTCATGCTCAGAATGGTGTTGCTGAACGCAAACATCGTCATCTTATAGAGAATGCTCGCACACTTTTGATTTCATCTTTTGTCCCTTCTCATTTTTGGGGTGAAGCCGTTTCTACTACTGTCTATCTCATCAAAAGACAGCCCTCATCCAAACTGTTTGGCAAATGTCCTGGTGAAGTTCTTTTTGGTACTTCTCCCAGCTATGATCATCTCCGAGTTTTTGGATGTACTTGCTATGTTTTGCTTGCACCCCGTGAGCGAACTAAGTTAACTGCACAATCCGTTGAGTGTGTTTTTCTGGGGTATAGTCCTGAGCATAAAGGTTATCGATGTTATGATCCTTCTTCTCGTCGCATACGTATCTCTCGTGATGTGACCTTTGTTGAGGACCGTCCTTTCTTTTATAACCCCTCTACTCAGCCTTCATACTCTCCCACAGAACCCACATCGTTTCTGTGTCTTCCTCCAATTTCACCCCATGATGATGTTACTACACCTTCTCCATATATTACACCTATTCCTGCTCCTATTTCCATCACGCCACCTTCACAGGAGACTCCTCCTGCACTACCTCCTTTTCATTCTAAACCACCTATCACACATGTTTTCCATCGTCGTCCCACAAACCCCACAGTGCCTTCATCTAGTTCTCCCACCATGGCCAGTCCTGATACGACCGCTGTTGATGCTTCTAATAATATTGATGAGTCTCATACTGTTCCTGATGAGTTACAGGTTGGTCCAAGATATAATCTATGTGATCGTACTGCTATTGGTCCGGCTGACAAGTATGGTTTTCCACGTGTGAATGCCGTTGTTGATGAGCCATCCACTTACCAGGAAGCTTCTAATATTCCGGAATGGCATCTTGCTATGTCTGAGGAGCTTGCTGCCCTTGATCGTACAGGCACTTGGGATCTTGTTCCATTACCATCACATGCAGTGCCTATTACATCTAAATGGGTATTCAAAATTAAGACCAAGTCTGATGGTTCTATTGAGAGATATAAAGCTCGTCTTGTTGCTAGGGGCTTTCAACAAACTCAGGGTCGAGATTATGATGAGACATTTGCACCAGTTGCTCATATGACTACTGTTCGTACTCTCATTGCAGTGGCTGCTACTTCTTCTTGGACCATCTCTCAAATGGATGTTAAGAATGCTTTCCTTCATGGTGATTTGCATGAAGAAGTTTATATGCAACCACCCCCAGGTGTTGATGCTCCTTCTGGTCATGTTTGTCGCCTTCGTCGTGCTCTCTATGGTCTTAAACAGGCTCCTCGTGCTTGGTTTGAGCGCTTCGTATCTGTGATACGAGCTGCTGGATTTTCACCTAGTAATCATGACCCTGCTCTATTTATTCATCTTTCTCCACGTGGACGTACTTTGCTTCTTCTATATGTTGATGATATGTTGATTACGGGAGACGATGTGGAACACATTTCTCGTGTGAAGAAGCAACTTGGTGAGCAATTTCAGATGTCTGACTTGGGTCCGCTCAGTTATTTCTTAGGGATTGAAGTGTTGTATTCTGCAAAAGGCTACTATCTCTCTCAGTCCAAATACATACAAGATCTTATTACTCGTTCTGGCATTACTGATAGTCGACTGGCTAAAACACCTATGGATCTTCATTTACAACTTCGTCCTACTGATGGTACACCTCTTGAGGATCCCTCTCGATATCAGCATATTGTAGGCAGCCTTGTCTATCTCACTGTTACTAGACCTGATATTGCTCATGCGGTTCATATTCTGAGTCAGTTTGTGAGTGCTCCTACTTCCATTCATTTTGGCCATTTGCTTCGTGTACTACGGTACTTAAGGGGGACATCTTCTCAGTGTTTATTCTATGCTCGTGACAGTCCGCTTCAGCTTCATGCTTACTCGGACTCCACCTGGGCGAGTGATCCAACAGATCAACGTTCTGTCACAGGTTATTGCATTCTTCTTGGTTCTTCACCTCTTGCATGGAAGTCTAAGAAGCAAGCGGCTGTATCTCGTTCTAGTACAGAGGCAGAACTTCGAGCACTTGCCACTACCACTTCAGAGATTATATAGCTTCGATGGTTGTTAGCAGATTTTGGTATTTCTTGTGATGCCCCTACACCTCTTCTGTGTGACAATACTGGAGCCATACAGATTGCCAATGATCCTGTGAAGCATGAACTTACAAAGCATATTGGCGTTGATGCCTTCTTTACTCGGTCTCATTGTCATCAGAAAACAATTGCCCTTCAGTATGTTCCTTCAGAACTGCAAGTGGCAGACTTTTTCACTGAAGCACAAACTCGAGAGCAACGTCGGCTTCACTTGCTCAAACTCAATGCTTCAGAACCTCCACTTCCACCTTGAGTTTGAAGGGGGGGTGTTAAGTATATCAAGGTCCATATACTAATAGGCCCATGTAGCCCATATGGTTATCTATATATTGGCATCTCCACTATTGGAGTTGGTGGACTTCTCAAATCCCATTGTAAGTCACATGCCACACCTGTACATGTATATATATTGGCCTATTGGCCTCATAATGAATACAAGCGTTATTCAACAGCGCCGACATACTCCAGCAATACATATTGTTTAGGTCCATGTCGAGGCAGGGTAAAATTGGAAAAGATTGCTTGAAAAAATGTTAAGGCAGGGTAGAAGTGGTGGCGGGGCAGCTCGTGTGCCACCCATAGCTGCCATGAAAGCGTCCTGGAGCCTGACGAGCCTTGCAGGGAGCCTATTGCCACTAGTAGTCGTCCTTGCCGACCTGTGAATGCGGCAGGACAGAATGCTTGGCTGCACGTGCCTACGATCCCAGAAGTTGTATTCTGGATGCCAATGCAACACCATGGCCATGTCACTGAGAGATCTTTTCTCTTTTTTTCATTTGATTTCATTTGCTTACTCATTGGCGAGAACAATCAAAATGTCCATGTCATGGTATAAACAACTTCCTATGCCAGTGTGGAAAAACCACCACAAAAGACAGGATGAGTCTGAAGTTGGTCTGGTTTTAGAAGTTTAGTGGGGAGAAGAGGGTGTTAAGAAGTCCGGTTTAAAAGTTCAGGGGTTTTTCCAGACTTCTGTGGAAGTGGTGGTGGTGAGGGGGTATAAACATTCCCCTTTGGAATATCATCCATACTAAATTTAAAACTTGCATGTTCGCAAATTAAGTCATGGTTATGTTTCCAATATAATTCATACACTGATGCACCATGGACATATAAATCATCATCAAGAGGTACCATTATTTTACCAACACTCTATGATGAGAGTGGGATACATAATATGGAAAATGTTACTCTCAATCATACTCAAAATACACCGCCATTTATGAAGTCCTTACATGCACAGTGAGGGCAAGCTTTGAACAACACTGAGTAAATATTTGGAAACCTTATTCATAGGAACATCTTTACTTTAGGAAGCCATAACACCTCAACTAAATAGTATGTTACAAAGCCAAGAAATCGAGCATGAGATGGGTTTGGTAAGTTTAAATACCCTAAAAATGGCCACGCATAGGCAATGAGTTCCATGTATTGTTCCTCCTGTGCTACAAACTTTGAGGAAAAGGAAACATAGCAGTAGCCTGAGAAACAAGCTCAAAAAACAGAGAACCATCAATCCAAACATGTGAAGAAGAAACTTGTGGCACAGACCATGCTTTCACCCTCACTCTGTCGCTCTTATCCTAATCTCAGGGCAGTCAGCTAGTCGCTCGTTCCAGGCAATGTCTTGTTCGAAAAACTGAAAACCAATTGCAATCTGCATGGCCTAAGAACTTTTCAACAGGTTCTAATCAGATAAACCAATTCATTACCTATTTAGCATGTGCAGTAGTTGAATGGTACAAGAATCGCACGAAAACGTGATCCTAGTTTCGGGCATAAACCGCACAATTCAACCACAGATCTGGTTGCCCTGTCTCTCGCAACAGCAGACAATCCAATCCAAGAACACCACCCCATCTACTACCCCAAGATTCACAGTCCACCGCCCCTATCCACTATCCCGTCCAAGAACACCACCCCTTCATCCTCCTCTAAGACAGGAAAGGCGAGCAATCATCATCACAGGCATGGGTTGGCTATGAACTGCGGCACGGAGATTACCTGCCTGAGGCGGGATTGCGAGGGCGGCGACACGGCCCTCGACCTCCAGCGACGGCGGCCCGGCTCAGACGCGGAAATCGATGCCCGGAGACGGTGGTGTGGATACGTAAGGATGAAGGCCCAGCCGCCGCCGCCAACGGGAAGGAAGGGGATGACGAGGAGAGTTTGGAAGAGGGAAAATTTCTCATGCCACAAAGTTATATGCCATCCTCCCTTTTGCCACATACTTCAGTGGGTTTGTTATAATGCCACAAAATTTGTGTTTATGGCTCTCTTTTGCCACTTCCTCCACTAAAATGACCATTTTACCCATCTTCTTCTCCTCCCTCCCTCTTCCTTCTCAAGTCCGGCGCGCCGCCGCCGCCGTGCGGGAGCTCCGCCGCCCGCCGTTCCGCGCGTCGACCCCGCTCGCCTTCCTCCGCCACCGCCACCCGCCACTGGCCCGCCGCCTCCCTCTGGCCCGCCGCCTCCCCGACGCGCTCCGCTCCACCTCACACGCCGACGGGGGTGAGGTGGAGCGGAGCGCGTCGGGGAGGCGGCGGGCCAGAGGGAGGCGGCGGGCCAGTGGCGGGTGGCGGCGGCGGAGACGATGAGCGGGCGGGTGGCGGCGGCGGAGGAAGGCGAGCGGGGTCGACGCGCGGAACGGCGGGCGGCGGAGCTCCCGCACGGCGGCGGCGGCGCGCCGGACTTGAGAAGGAAGAGGGAGGGAGGAGAAGAAGATGGGTAAAATGGTCATTTTAGTGGAGGAAGTGGCAAAAGAGAGCCATAAACACAAATTTTGTGGCATTATAACAAACCCACTGAAGTATGTGGCAAAAGGGAGGATGGCATATAACTTTGTGGCATGAGAGCAATTTTCCCGGAAGAAGAAAGGGCAGCAGCGAAATGGGAAAATTGAAAATATAGGACCAAGTTGATACCGCTTTGGTAAAATAGGATCGAGTTATTTGCACTCGTAAATATAGGACCAAGTTGGAGACATTCTTGCAAATAAGGTATTTTCCCCATTTTAATTTCATTTTCATTTTTCTGGCTTTTTTCTCTACGCGAAAAGACGCTTTTGCCCCTTCCTCCTTCTTCCTCCCTGCCGCTGCAGGCCGCCGGCCGCTCCCTCGCCGGCCGCCGGCCGCTCCCTTGCCGCGCCGCGCCGCCGCCTGCCCCGCGCCGCCGCTCCCTCGCCCCGCCCCGCGCCGCGCCGCGCCGCCGCCTGCCCCGCGCCGCGCCGCTCCCTCGCCTGCGCCGCGCCGGAGCAGGGGCAGGCGAGGGAGCGGCGCGGCGCGGGGCAGGCGGCGGCGCGGCGCGGCGCGGGGCGGGGCGAGGGAGCGGCGGCGCGGGGCAGGCGGCGGCGCGGCGCGGCGCGGGGCGGGGCGAGGGAGCGGCGGCGCGGCGCGGCGAGGGAGCGGCCGGCGGCCTGCACGGCAGGGAGGAAGAAGGAGGAAGGGGCAAAAGCGTCTTTTCGCGTAGAGAAAAAAGCCAGAAAAATGAAAATGAAATTAAAATGGGGAAAATACCTTATTTGCAAGAATGTCTCCAACTTGGTCCTATATTTACGAGTGCAAATAACTCGATCCTATTTTACCAAAGCGGTATCAACTTGGTCCTATATTTTCAATTTTCCCCAGCGAAATAGACAGAAAAGAGGGATGGTTCGCACACCAAACCAAATATATTAATTTATAATTAAAGCTATATTGTAATTGATAGTAATTTATTTGATATAATTAAATTTAAAAAAATTAAAAATAGAAAAAAAACAGATTAGCCCATCATGAACAATACAAATGAATACGAAAAAAAACCGATAAAAAAGTTAAAAAAGATGAAATTTATAAATAGTAAAAAATAAATTAGAAGATATAAACTTAAGCTGAAATGAGCTAAGTCTAAAAATGGGATCTATGTGCCACCACATTTCAAAATCGATCTTAGGTCTTAGCCCTATACCATTCGCACCACCAAACCCTACCCGTAATCTGCACTAATTACCTTGTACCGTCTAACAAAATTTAGCATGCTGGTAGATTACAAAATTTAGTATCGTGTTAGTAGTGCTTGAGAGAGAATTTGGTACATCAGGCAACACTACTATGAAACTGACTCGTCCATCTGACCAATGTGAGAATAAAACATGTTTGTCAAATCTAGACAATAGTGTCGATAGGTTCATTGTTCACTGATCGGTAGCAATATTTGGATCCTTTGATTACTAGCAGTAATTGGGTCTTACTAGTCGAGATAGTAATAAGAGGATAGGAATCAATGGTACCAATGGGTCCTCTACTCCTAAAAGTAACATATGGGATGAGTTCTTTTCGATTGCAGTTGATGGTTATAGCCCTAGCGTAAGTATTTGTACGAACAAATTAAATACCGATAAGTCGCTTCAAAAAGGCTTTCCCGATAAACTATTTTAAAAAGACAACGAAAAGATCATCTCGTTTGTTTATTCGAGAGAAGCCACGGCTGTTGTCTTTCTCATGAGGTCACTATAAGAATGAATCATGTTCATCAATACGCTATCACTAGAACGCTAACACTATTCCACACCACTAGTGTCTCCTTCCCCTCACAGTCACCTCTGATTCTAATCCCTCTTGCAGTATTCGGCACCACTCTTAGCACCATCGCCTCCTACAGACAGTGGCACACTTTGTTACCTCACCACGCCACCTCCACTCCTGCCTACCGCCGCCGTTGCAACCTATTGCAACCAAAAACCTAACTTGCTGGTCTCATCATTGTCGTGCCACCCACCACCTCCTTCAATCCCATGGTCTGCAATGCCATTGATACCTTTGTCGCACAGCTGCTACGATCCGCACCCTACTCATAGTGAGGTTTCTAGTGAACCAAAAAACCTAATCCTAACTTGTAGCTGCTACCACCATGGTAGTCGGAGCTGATTCACATAGAGATGGTCGCACATTCTCCAAACGCTCAAGTGGTAGCTGTAAAGGGCTTCCCTACTCATATATTAGCGTTGTTGGCTTCCCTCAAACCGCTAGTAATATTTTGGGTTCTTATAAATGCAGACATACACCAAAGGAGTGGCAGAACATATTTCCAACATTTAATAACTGCTAATAGTAGTTTATTAACCAGTGTTAAGTGATTCCCAAAACCAAAAAGTTTGTCAAGTGTTGAAAATTCTTAACAGTACGTAACATATCTTCTACTGCATGTCATAATTTTTCATTTCAATATGTTCTCTTGGGCGACACCCACTTTCAGTTACCACAACTCGTAGGTGATGCTTCAACTAGTTTTTAGTTTAAACTTCTAACTATAACTTTTGGCTAAAATTGCACCGTAGCGGTTATTAGTTTTTTTGAGAAAAAAATAAGAAAATTTTGAAAAATGTTATATTGTAATAAACAATGCAAAGAAATAAGAGAAAAAGGAAAAAAACCGAAATTAGAAACCGATGCGTTCTAAGTGGCTTCTGGTTTAGATAAACCGAAAGCCAAAAAAGATAGAAGCTACACCCATTTAGAGCAGGGTGTAATTTAAGTAATTTGGAGAGAGCCATAATTTCAGTTGAACAACAACGGGAGTCACACATATTGATCAATTATTCATCTAAAAAGGATCAATCTATAGGCCTCACACATATTGATCAATTATTCATCTAAAAAGGATCAATCTATGGCACTGCTCATTTTGTCTTGAGCTTCTGGCTTATTTCGCTATTCATAAATTTTGTCTTTTTTCTGTTTTTCTTGCGTTTCGAAGCTGTTTTGCCGGTTTTTTTCCCCGTATTCATTTGCATTGTCCGTGACGAGTTAACCTATTTTTTTCTATTTTTAATTTTTTTAAATTTAGTTACGTCAAATAAACCACTATCAGCTATAGTGTAATTGTAACCAGTTCCAATGCAATTTCTACCATAAGCCAGCTTATTTAGCCTATCCAAGCAGCACCTATCGTGCTCATTAGTCAGGATATTAGTACAGAACTGCACGAAAATCTAATATCCATTGTTACATGTGTAAACAATAAATACTATCGCATCCATTGTTACATGTGTAAACAATAAATACTATAGCTAACTAGTATTACAAACCGATCAGTGTAAACGCTGTAGACAAGTACTACTATTGTTACGATGCGCAAACAAAATACAGCTGCTACATCCAGCTAAAATGCCTCAAAGAAATGAGGATAAAATATTGTTGTGTAGTGGATCCGACAAGTGTTCAGCGAGGTTCTGTACAGGGCCCTTGCCGGTTACAGCTGCCTGGATGTAGAATCCGAGCCGCACAACCATTGCTAGGCGACCGCTCTTGATCTCCTTCACCTTGAGATCTTCGACAGGATCTTTGGGCAGCAAGATATATTCCCAAGGGTTCTAGGGCCTCGATCCCACAGTATCTCGCATATTCTGGCCCAACCTAACAAATCATGAGATGGAAAACTCCTCGAATGTGGTATTTAATCATTTAAAACAAGAACTAACAAGGGAATGATGTGACAACAGAATAGTCTTTTGATGTTAAGGAATATATGTGAAGTGACTGTCTACAATTCCAAAGTGTTTGCACACCACTTACCAAGAAATCACAGAAGACAGCAATGTTCGAACTTCATGACACATCAACCACTCGAAAAGAACAGGGCGGAAAAACAATAACAAAACGTTTTTCCTACCATCAAAAGGGCTTGACAGATAGAGATGACAGTGACACCCTGACCACCAGCAATTCGGAACCCAGGAATCCCAAGGTAATGGAGAGTATCACCCTGTAAAATCGACTCATTAGTTAAAGAATGTAAATTAACAAAGCTAACAAATAATCCATTTGTTAGTACTACATTTTTCCGTGCTTGTTAGTAGGGCATGTATGCAGGTTAGGTGGCAGCTACCATTCCATGTTGGCAATGTTTATTCTGTCTCACAGCAGACAAGAAAGGTGAGTTGCCAGACCTCCATTTGCAGATTCCTAACTCTGCGTGGGAAGTGCCAGTATGCCTTGAGCACAACAGGAAATGCTAGGTCATCTTCCAGCTCTGGGATTTGCAGTTGTGCACAACAATGAAGACGCTCCACCATTAGAGTTGGTTATTAAGTAGCTTTCATATGCTGAACATATATTAACCAACGACCAGTTAGGAGCGAATGGAACGAATATAATATCATCCACTACTAAATGACAAACAAAAAGATATTGTGATTGTAACATGACAGAAATTGTGGTCTTGTGATCTCTTCAGAATGTACAAATGTTCTTCAATTATGCAACAGGAACAGTCAATTGTGTGCTAAATGAATTCAAACATGGAAAACATAAACATGGATATTTCACCTGAAGTTTCGCATAACCAACTTTCCACCAGACAGGCTCAACAAAATGCACTGCCCCAAATAGATCTAACAGCTCAGGAACAACCACCCCAAGAGCAGCAGGCATGGCCCAACAGTAATGCAAGATCTCAAAGATGCAAGGAAGATTGTTGGCGAAAACAAGGAAAGAGGAAATTGTGTATAGGAAAAATACACTTAGAAAGCTACAACAATGAAAGTTCAGTATTCAGATCATGTTCTCAGAATATTGGGTTCAGAGGTTACTAAAAACAACAGATTAGAATAAACATTTCATTCACTCCACTCCCTATTACTACTTACAATACATAGCATGGGTAGTGTCAAACTGACAATTGTCCCAGTACCAGTACCAAAGCATTGTCAATAAGGAGAACAACAAAGTCAAAAACTAGAAGAGACAAGCTAGTCGTAGTCCAGCTGCACAAAAGGAATTTGATTAAATTACGAACTAGTTTAACCCAAAAGATAGTGTCGTGAATATTACTAAAAGCAGATCTATTATCAATTATTGCAGATAAGCCTAATATATACCTTCTGCAGTAAGGGCCTCTATTTTAATCTCAAAAAACCATGGGCAAAATGAACCACAAAGACACATTTATCATATTTTCCACAACTATTTTAATCTAAAAGCACCATGAGCAAAGTGGAGCACAAAGAAACATATTTAGTAGTACGGTAGTGCTATTCTGCGCGCAATGTTGCGCTCCAGCAAATTATCACCGGTTGTTCGAAAAGTTATCATCGGCTATAAAGAAAGTTACCACCGGCTACGTAGTACGTACTGTGAGCATTGGCAGTAACTTCACTCATACTGATGGTGACTTCATGTATAATTAATGATAATTTTTCAGCATTGTGAAGGTTTGGCAATAAATTCATTCAGAACCGATGGTAACTTCATTTAGAAATGTCAATAACTTGTCCATGTATTCTACACCTACGCGCTGGTTAGTAAATATATTTAGTAGTATATTAAAAATATCACAGGTCTTTCTAGGAACATCTTTCAATGATCTGACTGCTGGAAACAAATTCCATTTATATAAGTACATTCAGAAAGATACAATACTATACAACATATTTTTTTTTTGCTACTTCATAAAGTTTCTGAGGTTAGGACATATCATTTGATGGGAGAAGCATAGAAGTTATCGCCAGATATGTTACGTACTAACATTCATATGATAGAAGATGCCATAAGGTTGTCCAACGTAAGGAATTCTTTACTTTGACTAGTAGAGTGCCCGTGCTAATGCTACGGCGGCATTTGAGGGATGCACATGAAAACAACCAAATGACAACCTTGCAGTGAAGACTACCTTAAATCTGTTGACGATTTTATAAAAAATTATCTGTTGACTCAATGACGGCTAAGACAACCTTGCAGTGAAGACTACCTCTAGTTGCTCAGCAGCAGAAGACTACCTCAAGTCACACTTATTAAGACTATGTTTCTTAAAAATGATGTAAATAGTGAGATAGATTAAGACTCATGCCAAAAGAGATTCATGATGAGTTATCATATTGTTGAATCCATAGCAATTATGCTTAAAGAGCAACATTGCAAATAAATAACATCACAGCTATTACATCTTTTGAAGCCCCCAGAGTCAATTACGACCATCAGCTGTC
Organism: Dendrocalamus latiflorus; assembly: GCA_017311315.1. NCBI lineage: Eukaryota > Viridiplantae > Streptophyta > Magnoliopsida > Poales > Poaceae > Dendrocalamus > Dendrocalamus latiflorus. Next base: position 10,052,377 of record CM029625.1, on the reverse strand, counting down.
CACGAGGAATAAGGCTTTCTTGAAGACTCCAACTTGAATAAATCATCCGCACTTCTTGCAGAAGGCATTCGGCTTACATGAGTAGAGGACCTTGTCTCTGGGACTCTCCCACTCAAACCATATCTAGACCTTGATTCTGGGACCTTCTCTCTTGCATCATATCTAGACCTTGATTCTGGAACATGCCCTCTGGCACCATATCTAGGTAGATTCATAGAATTTCGGGAAAGCTTTTCACGAAGATCCACTCCATTCTGTTCTGCACCACTCCTCTGGGACAAGCCTTTCCTCATAAGCTTCAGTCTTAAGTCATCCCTACCAACCTGGCGATCTTGAAATATTATGCAGCCCAACATGTGCAAGAAAGAAGAAGTGTCAGACAGGGCATATTTACATCCTAGTAAATTGGATACTGGAAATGAAATTTTTATCATCATCCAAACCATCATCTCCATGCTGTGAGCTATTGCTTTCTATTTGTTGCCTGCAGAGTCCAAAAAAAAAACAGCATAAGAACGTAAACTTTCTAAGCAATCACTTACAATAGATGCTCAAATTGAGGTCTACACTACAAACAGTCATACAGTGAGCTAAAGCTTGGAGCATAAGTGAGGTAATGAAAATAAAAACGGTAAATGGACTTGCACACCCTATGATCTTTCGATAGCAAGTACTTAAAACAAAGTAAAGCAATAAACAAAAGCTATCAAAGATGTATTAGGATAATTAGTAAAATAAATGTAAAGCACAAAGGAGAAACATGAGGTGCAGCGCACTCCATTGAATAAAACAAAAAAAGTGGTGTGGTCCATGTACATATAGATCAAGTAATTTGCTGGGAAAGTGGACAAGATATTATATTAGATCACAGACTTCAAGATTATACTGAAATTGATGCTGCAGTAAAACAGAAAACTGCACATCATTAAATTGAAAGTCGTCTCCTTAAGATTATATCAAAAAATATATGCGCATTAAAAATTTTTTTGATGAAAAATATTGATAGTTGTAATCCACATGAACATTCTAAATGATGGACTGATGGAGTTCTACTTAACCAATGAACATATAAACAGTATCAACATGTATAAAAGAACATTTAGATGTTTAAATGACAAAAAAATCAGCATTGTAAAACTGCAGCCATGGCACAAAATAGGAGGTGAAGTACCACAAAGAAACTCACTCTATGACTATCTGATATGCAAGGAACACTTTGTATATTACCATCTAGTTAATAAAATTGCAACACTTATTTCAACAAAAAATAGATACAGTAGGTCCAAGAAAATATACCTTTTATTTCTCCGCTGGCTGTCATATATATCAGAATTAACCACATTACTACCTAACCTCTCTCACAGATCGCTTTCTTCCTGAGAATGGTACTTCATCATCATAACCGATACCAGTTATAGCTCGCCTTTTGACAACCTGCGACCAAAAATATAGAGGTGATGGAACTGAAATTAAATAACTCATGCAGATTTCCAAAGACTTATAGAACCAAAGGCATGCAGGTAATGCAAGGCATTGGCATCTATGCAGCTAGCATTCTCATCATGGAATAAATTTAAAATAAGTCTTGGTTAATCTAGCAAGATAGTTACAAGCACTCCATCATACCAGGGAATCCTAATAAAAATAAACAGCCATGAGCTGCTGAGTTAAAAAAATATAAAAACACAAACAGGAATAAGATGGTGTTTACCTACATCATAGCACTTTACCACTGACATCATGCATCCTTTGGATTAAGGATGTGCCAATAACAGATGATAATCATCAATACAGCCAATAGATAGTAATAATTTATTATGGAACAGCACATGCCCTAAACAAAAATTACAGGACAAGATCTGTTCAACAAGCCTAGGTCGTTTCACCTCAGTTTGAAAAATTTTCTAGCCTATGGATACTTAGCAACTAAAGCATATATTTAGTCCACAACACATTTTGCCATACAACCACGCACCATCACAACCCCCCCCGGCATTTCATTCAGTCATGTGCCCATCACAACAAAACAAAATAATTAATCCCACTGTGGGCAATCCAGGCCTCCACCCCCCATATCCTATAACATGCATGCATCTCATGTTTCCTTCACACATTTGACAATTAGAAACTAAAAGCCAAACAGTTTTATACTCAGCCACGAAGCAACACCTTCACAAAAATCACACCATCATACCTTGATGTAACTCAACTTTAGAGCCTTCAGCAGGGATGATAATTGAAGCCAACAGCACACATCCACCAGATGGCGCACGAAATTCCAGCTCCTCCCGCAAGCTCATACCACCCGAATCTATGCATTTCTCGACACCCCGCACACTGTAATTACGGTAAACTGCAGCTACACAGTCGCACCATGTTTCCCACGATCCGATCGTACGTTTCGTATCTAATTCCGGTATTGCAAAACTAATTGGACCTCATATCGTTCATTGACTTGAACTTTTTACCATTTCTACAAGAGCACACGAAATATTGTTAGTGCAGTTCTCGTACACATATTATGCAACAAATTGAATTAAAAGGGCACCACTGAGTTTTGTTTCCTTAGGTACCATTAAGATTTCAAAATGCCGCTGGATGACATTCTTGACTCTCTCTTTTTTATTGAAGTGACTAAACTAACCTTATCTGATATTTTGTTAAAATGGTTCACTTTCATTACAACATTTGAGGCAGTTGAAAACTTCAAAAGTTAAGATTTGAAAATCTAAATTTGGGATGTCCAAAATCTCGAAATATATAAAAGAAATTTGACAAGGCACAGATTTTAAATGGTTTGCATGCACCATGCAACACGAGTGGAAATATAAAATTGAAGTGCTTAAATTTGAAGATTCAAATTTTAAATCTCCCATTTGTAGTTTTAAGGTTTCAAATTTTCAAAGTTTTCAAATACCTACAGTAGCATATATTGGTATCAAAGTAAGTGACAAAAAGCAGTGATAGAACTGACATTGCTTGAAATATCAGTGTTGTATAAAGAATTTCCCTGTATTAAAATGGTAACTGATGCTAGCACTCACCACATCCTTCTCTACATTAGGTCCAGAAGATTTAGTCAAAGATGCAGGCTTGATCTTCGATTTAGGCGGGAGTCCCTCTACTCTACGTGTGTGCTCGGTTTTGACTGAAACATAGCAGTGCAGTGAGTTAGACAGTTAGTAATAAAATACTAATAACATATAATTGTGCCAAAAGCTAAGTTAAATAACAGAGAATGCCATTGTGAGCCTGGAAAGTTAAGTAAAAGAAATGCCTGAGTTCATTGGAAACTCAGCTCCTTTAAAAAGGCCATATACACAAGATTACCTGGAGCTAACTTTATGTTTGATTTGGAGATATTTGTTGCAGATGAGGTACTTCTAGGGATCATAGGAAGAGAAGGTTGAGACTTCTTTGGTGTTCTTGACACCTGAGCTGTAGCACTTGAGTTTGGCACCTTCTTCTGTGTATAACTAAGTTAAGACTAACATCATTTGTAGCTATTAAGATATAAACTTTTAACAACAGTATAGACAATAAGTTAACCCTACTTCTGTTAAGAAGAACCTAAGATTTGTCTAGTTATCCCTAAATCTTCATAAGGATATGTATATCCTGCTGGTGGTCGTGGTATGCACTTTTGGATGCTTCTTGCTGACCTTTTATCTTGTGTTCCCTGCAATTGCTCACAAAAGAGCAATGTTATTGCATGGTTATTAGTGTGACTATTGACTACCATAAGTAAACAATGTGTCGAGTGATCAACTGACCGCAAGTTCTTCCCGTTCATCCCGCTCAGAAGTTTTTGCAGAAGAAAACAACTTCCTTCCTTTATTTTCTGTGGTCCGAAATTTTGCAGGAAATTTGCCACGAGAGTTCTCTGCGACTTCCTTCAGTACAGATGTATTGCCAGATTTCCCAAACCTACACGAGGGGGAAATCGTACCACCACATCATTGTCCTGACATAGACTTGACGAAACCTGGACCAAATTACATAGACTTGTAGCCGACTTGACGAAACCTGGACCAAATTACACCAAATCATTGTCCTGACTTCCAACCCAAAATCCTACATATTCGAAATTACAACAGATCTACGGTTCATGAATAGCAATGGGGAATAACCATGAACAGCAATGCTCATGTGAAACAGCCAGATCTACCAACATCCATTACAGATCCAACTACACAATCTAGTTATCTGGGCGATTTGGGTTCCATACCTTCAGTTTGACGGAGGAAGACACACCCAAGGTGAGGGAGAAGAAGAAACCCAGGAGGAAAGTGAGATGCAGGAGCGGAGGCAGGGATCCGGGAAGACGCCCGTTGCTGTCGCCGTAGGCCGGCCTCCAGCCACTACCCTCCTCGCTCGCTCGCTCGTCGTCCGCCGGGCGACGCCTTCCCCTCGCTCGCACGCCTCCAGTCGCTGCACACATAATCAACTCTAAATTGAGTGAAACAAATTTCTAAATTCAATATCTATCAAATGGAACCAAAACCATAATTTTTGGAGCTCACTTGTATTTTGGCGAGAATTTGTTTTGTTTACTGATTTTTATCCAAATTTTCGTGCAATGTAAAAATAGCATACGAGGCTCGGGAGGAAGAGGCTGAGGCCAAAACAACTTTCGACGATCAGGACCAAGCCAACTGTGACCAAGGTGAGTCAATACTTTGATCATGTTGAACCTACATTTTTCGCAAATTAATTCCGTTTTAAATTAGCAAGTTGCATGCTGTTATTTTATATGCAAATTTATGTTGAATTTCATATTCTAGTTATATGCCCATTAATGATCTTGCTAGTATTACACTCATTTTGGACACTTGAATATCTGAGCCTTGTCACCTTACTGAAAGATTTTTGAAAATAAGTCTGTAAATATACGCCACTGCTTAGTATTGCTTAGACAATCGGGGGCACCCAAATGCCCTAAGTATTACTTTCAATCATGAGAAACTGTTTTGGAAAATCATGATGGAAATGACTGATGTATTTTGATATGACTATTCTATGCTTCCAAAACCCCAACTTGCTTAAATATCTAGGTGGATGGTAGGGACCGCCCAGATAACCCCAAGTATTGAATCTTGTCATGATTTCCAATGTAAAACAGTACAACCACAAGTCTACAAAATGCAACCTGGCTAAATAAAACTATCGAAAGCCTCAAACTCATCTCACCGGTAGTGGAAAGGAGGGGAATATTGCAAGTGCAATGGGAGGCCTAAAGGGACAACGAGTGGAGGGTGAAATAACCAGTCGTGCTAGCGTTGTGGAGAGTGGAGTCCAAATGTGCTAATATCCGTGGTTACATCCTGCGCAACGTATGGGACCCACCGCAAGTGGGAGCAGCCCATAGGGTGAGATGACAAAAGGGACTAGATACTTTGAAAAGTTAGTGTGATAGTCTACTCAACCACATGACTAAGGAATCATGTGGGGCAACGACCAGATTGTCTCTTGTGGGTAAAGTGTACAAACTCTGCAGAATCAAAACTATTCGAATAGCTGAGCCCACGGTCAAGGGCGGACATGGAACCCTAACTAGATATAGTTCTATTTCAAAAACTTTGTGGATGGAATGGGAAAAATGTAGAGTAGTGGAAAGCCCTAATTTGTGTTGCCCTGGTATTGTCCTAGTGATATGGTAAGCGGCTATAACGCTAAAAGGTTAGGATATGGTGCAGAAACCATGTAACGGTGGATGGTATCTGGATCACTATTATTGTACTCTTTCAAGCATCGAAAAAAATTCTATTTCAGTAAAAACTACTAGGCCATAGGAAAATTTCTAAGTAACTATTCTAAAAGCAATTGATGGCAAAACAAAATAACTTGAGCCTTTCCTTGATAAGACAAGCATGTTATTTATTGCATTCTGTGTATTAGCTTGCGAAGCACGGTGGATTTGTGCTCACTCTCGCATTACCAAACTCAGAAACAGGAACCCAAGATCACTATGCCTACGAGGAAACCCCTGCCACGGATGGAGAAGCCAACGAAGGAAATTAGGGCGGCTTGTACGTTTTCGGGTCCTAGAAAAGTAGACTTAATGGAGATTGTGTGCACATATATTAGCTAAGTCTAGATGATATATGTTGTACACATTTACCCCTCAGTCACTTGCCTGTGGATTATTGTTTTACTTTTGCTTATATTTCGTTGTGCTTTTGTATGTAGATATTTGCCCTGGTCGGCCCTTGTGTAAAACTATTACCCGACGCAGTGTATTTCAAACTCTGTTATGTAATATTATGGTTTATTATGCTTCATGCGATGTATGAGATGATGTAGCAATGTACCTATGAGTACTATCTACTGATCTAAGGAATAGTGCGGTGTTTCACAGGGGATTCTAGATTGAAAAATCCAGTTCAAACAAGTGGTCATAGGCAAATGTACTCGGTGTGTTTGAGTACTACGTGGTCGTTGTTGAGTACTCGGTGTGTTCGAGTACTACGTAGTCGGTGTGTCCAAGTATGTGTAGTAGTTGAAGACCCGGAGTCGGAGAGCGGTCGGAGACTCCGGACCAGTCGAAGGCGTGGTCGATACCATGGTTGAAGGCAAGGTCGATGCGTGGTCGAAGAAGTTCTCGAAGCCACAGTGACTCTATCGGTACCTGGAGGAGTACTGTCGCAGTCATCAGTCAAACTGTGTAGTGGTCGTTGGTCGATAGTTATAGTTACAGCGGTCAATGGTCGATAGTCTATCTACTGCGATCGATGGTCGATAGTCGTAGTTACAGCGGTTGATGGTCGATGGTCACAGCTACAGCAGTCAATGGTCAATCGTCGTGGCTACAGTCGGTCATTGGTCCATACTCGTAGCTATAGTGGTTGATGATCGTTAGTCGTAGCTACAGCGGTCGAAAGTCGTAGCTACAACAATCGATAGTCGTGATTACAGTGGTCGGTAGTCGTAACTAAAGTGTCGATGGTCGTAGCAACGTGGTCGATGGTCAATAGTCGTAGCTATAACGGTCAATGGTCAATAGTCATAGCTATAGTGGTCGATGGTCGTAGCTACAGTCGACAATTGGTGATGAAAGACCGGTGTGGTCGGAGATACAATCGATGTGCTGTGGTCGACAAGTCTTGGTCGGTGATGTGGTCGACAAGGTGCAGTCCAAGTCATGGTCGAAGGAGCAGTCGAAGCTGTAGTCGAAGGAGCGGTGTGCTATAGCAGACGTGTGTGCCGATTGTGGTCGAAGGCCTGGTTAATGCCATGGTCGAAGCCACGGTTGAAGGCATGGTCAATGCGTGGTCGAAGCCACGGTCGTAGCTACAGTAAGATGGTCTATGCTTTAATTCTGCTGGTACATTTATCAAAAATATTGTCTATAAAGATGTCCTTACGTCCTAGATGTCATATGTATTTTATTTTTGATCATGTTGCACAAGAAACAATATCAACTACTAAACATGAACATCTATTTCTAATTTAATTTATTTATGAGTTTATACATTGTGCTTTGCTTGATACATCTTTTTCGAAGGATAAAATTGATGTTCAATGTTTAGTTTAGGATCATCGTTTAATATATAAATTATTTTTATTTAGTACTCCGTTGCAACACATAGGCATCTAGTATTACAATATCTACAGATGCCAGGATTGTTGCGTAAGCATAACTATGGCGATCGGGCTAGCGTTTTGATGGTTTGATGGATCGTGCTATAGTGATTTTCAATACTTTTCTGGACAGGCCTGCAAAGATCCCTCGCAATGACATCATCGACCAAACAAATGTTTACGAAAATGCCCGCATACGCAAGCTGAGGCCATTTACAGGGCCTATTCTTTTTTAAGTGAGACTTATGGATTTTGGTTGTAGCTTATGACTTTTAGACTGTTCGTGTTTCAGAAATTCATGTGCGGTTTTTGCCGATATAAATGAAGTCGGTACAGTATGTACTACAATTAACTAGTAGACCCTATCTTAAAAGACACTCTGTTTAAAAACTAGTTATTATAGAAAAGTAAAAAAACAAAAACAAAAGTTAAAAAAGAACAGGACCACAAATTACCGTAAGGTAAGCTGCAAAAGGAGAAACATGCATGCCAATTTTGCTGAGAGGTTATTGATTTAACAGATCATAAAGTTGGATGGTTTCATGCCGTATGTAATGCCATTTACTCTTGTATGCAACAGACTGTTGCCGTATGGTGAGCGTTTTGATCGTTTGATGGATCGTGCTACAGTGATTTTCAACACATTGCTGGACAGGGCTGCAAAGATCTCTCGCAATGACATCATCGACCAAACAAATGTTTACAAAAATGCCCGCATACGCAAGCTGAGGCATTTACAAATTACCGTAAGGTAAGCTGCAAAAGGAGAAACATGCATGCCAATTTTGCTGAGAGGTTATTGATTTAACAGATCTTAATGTTGGATGGTTTCATGCCGTATGTAATGCCATTTACTCTTGTATGCAACAGACTGCTGTGGTAATGTTCCATTGCCAAGTGAACTCAAATCCCGGGCAGCAAAACGATTTAAGGAGATGGGGAGGGAAGTGCGTATTAAGCTAGATGCATCACTGTTCTTTCAGTTTCATTAACAATTTTAATGAAACAATTTTGTGGAGGTCAATGCAAGTTTTTGCTTGTAGGATTGACTATGCAGCAGGATGGCATTTAAACTTTTCAATTTTCATTTTTCATTACTAACCAAGCATTGATGGTTAATTAGTTATATACCATTGGACATATGAGATACAAAAAAATCTGATGCATTATAGTTGTACAAGGTATCAACTGGAAAGTGCTATCTTGCCTGGTTGATTAATGGAATATATAGCATTCAATTCATCAAGGTAATCTTAGTTTCTCCCTCTCTCGTAGTAGCCTATTTGCAATTTTATATATATATATTCTTACATCCAAGAAATTTTAAAGTTTTTTGTACACGATACATACTTATTTTAGACTACAATACCCTAGCACCAAGGAGCACTCGTTATTTTTACTATATATATATAGACACATATACACACTTGCCATATCGACGTATCCTTGTTTTTGAAAAATATCTTATTGCCGTATCCGTATCGCCGTACCCGTATTGTGTATCGGGGCATCTTGCTCCAGATCATTCCTTCATAACGCTAGCAGCCCTGGTGCTCCTCCATATCTAGAGAAAAGCACATGAAGTGAAACTAAATGAAACAAAGTATAGTATACTCACTCCAGTTAATAAAAGTGACATCTTAAAATGCGTGCGGTAAAACTATTTCAACTTTGACCAACAGTGTGTCTGTGAATATTTAGGGCATCTCCAATGGTTATAGCTTGCAACTAACTATAAGACTTCCACATCATTTATAAGGATAGTTATTTGATGCTTACATGCATACACAGAATTTATAGAGTTTACCTCGTTTGGCGTTATAGACTAAGAGCATCTCCAATGGTTATAGCTAGCAACTAACTATAAGACTTCCACATCATTTATATAGTACACACTAAAGCTAGCATTCTAAACAACTATCTATAAGGATAGCTATTTGATGCTTACATGCACACACAGAATTTATAGAGGCTGTCTCGTTTGGCGTTATAGATTAGTGCTTAAGGAAGAGCTGGCTCGATTTTTTTTGCATACTCTCTTTCCTCCACATAGAATATATGCTGATGTGTACATGCATATAGCTAGCTGACTCAGACCATTGAAGATGCCCTTAAGGAAGAGCTGGCTCGGTTTTTTTTGCATACTCTCTTTCCTCCACATAGGATATATGCTGATGTGTACATACATATAGCTAGCTGACTCAGATTATTGGAGATGCCCTTAGATCAACCCTATGAAAACGACAATAATATCTTTATTATTAATTCACTGGGAATAAGAGAGAGAGAGAGTAGTTAATGTGTATATCTGCTCGAAGAAGAGAAAATAAATGAGGGCAAAACAGAGACATTAAATACCATTAAATTCATACGCACATCTTATATTTTAAAACAAAGTTGAAAAAATTATATGCGCTCTATTTTGAAGCACATGGAGTATAATTTGTAAACTTTTATTTCCTGAAAGAGGAACAAGGACTGGCCGATACATACCTGCTAGAATTGTAGTAGCCATGACTCCTTTCCAGCTCTTTGCTAGCTCTCAATTCCTTGGTGGTATTTCAATTCCCCCATTTCGGGACCTGAGCAAAACCTGTGGCGAGATTATTCCCGGTTGACGTAGCACATAACCATGGATTTCGACAAGAAGAGTTTCCCTGTTGATGGCGGCCGCCAAAGCCCGTATTTCACCCTCGGTAGGAGTGGGATCACAAAAATGAATCTCGAAATGGAAGTGCCTGAGGTTCGTTAGATGCTCGATGCCGAAGCCAGCACCACCGCAGTACTTGGACAGCATCTCCCTTTCGAAGATGTGAACATAGAGACGTTGGAGCGCTGGTGTAGCACCTGGCGCAAATACCAACATCGTTCGACTTTCTTGATGATAATGACACACAAACTCCTCTAGAAGCCTGAATCCGCTGCTGCCAATTGTGATCATTTTGACGGTGTCATTGCCTTCAATGAAAAGGGCTAGCCTGAGATGGGTCAGAGAGGGCAGGCCCATGAGGACATGGAGATCTTCGTCTTCGAAGTTACGACACGTGATGTCTAATTTGACGAGGTTGGTAAGGGAGGCCATTTCCCTTGGAACCCCAGGAAAAGTGCAATGTATCGTAAGAACTTGGAGATGTGGGAAGGTGCAGCTCGTGTTCCTAAACATACAGTTATCGTACATCTCCAGATATCGAAGGTTGCATCTCCCAAGCTCACTAAGAGACGACGACAAAACTTCCTTGAACCTTTCCCTGTCACCAGACATGCTAAAAATATGTCCTTTTCCTATGTAGAGTGATCTCAGCTTCGTTAGATGTCGAAGCTCTTCTGCCATTCTTATTGGGTTGTCACACAGACTGATAGTTTGTAACTCCTCCAAGGCGTGCATGCTCCCAAACTCATCTGCTGTGAGTGTCGCCGAGTCGTTCACAATTAGACGCACCAGTTTTTTTAGCCGGACTATTGTTGATGGCAATCTTGTTATGGAACAGCAACCCGACAAATCGAGAGTAAGTAAATACTGCAGATTTCCAATTTCTTCTGGAAGCTCTGTAATTTTCCAACTTGCAAGGTGCAAGTAGCTCAGCTGAAATAAACTTCCTAAATTTTTAATATGCTTGTTTTCCAACCAATAGCATCTACTTAAATCCAACACTCTCAAAGCATGAAAGTCCACAAGGGGAGGTATCTTCTCAAGTGCCCCAAACACATTTAGTGACCGAACATGTGACTTGGATTCTGTGATTGCAAGTATTGTGCTATGTTCTGTGTCGCTAGATTGCAGGGAGAGCCGGCGAATCTTGCTTGGCAAAGAATTGCACTCAGGTCCATCTAAAACAGTAACAAAATTCTCTTCCTTTGATAGAGATATTATAAGGTCAAGCACCAAATCATGGACCCTGCAAGTTGATACCGAACCATCATCATCAACACTTGCCTGGATCATACTTCTATTGACAAGATCATTAAGATAATCCTTTGCTACTTGCTCCAAACTTCTCCCCTGCTTAGTAATGAATCCTTCAGCTATCCATTTCCATATCAATTCTTTGCTATTGATTTTGTAGTCCTCTGGATATATGCTTATGTACAATAAACAAGTCTTCAGGTGGTGTGGTAGATCACAGTAACTAAGGAACAATATATCTTTAATCCCTTGTAGACTTTCATGTGAAGAACCAATACCCATGGAATCTTGGAGTCTCTCCCATTCATTCTTATTTTGTGGTTTAGTGGCCAACAAACTTGCAATTGTAATAATGGCCAATGGCAAACCACCACATTTTTTTAAGATCTCATCAGAAACTTTTTCCAATTCAGTAGGGCATGAGTTGTCGGAGTGAAAAATCCTTGTAAAAAACAATCTTCGTGAATCAACATCATCTAGATGTGCCATTTGATATAGCTGATCACCAGAGTTAGAGCAGCATGGCTTAGCTACATCGGTATTGCGTGTGGTAACAATTATTCTGCTACCATTATTATTCTCAGGAAATACTGACTTCACAAATTGCCCATCTTGTATTCTCCACACATCATCAATAACAATGAGGTACCTACATACCGTTTTTGTAATATTAAGCTCGGTACCATAAATTTGCCATGGCATGCATTAGAATTTACATTACATCATTGCAGAAAACTACAAAAGAGTTTGTTCCAAATGTTGAATCATTATTGCCCTACTCAAATTATTTTATTTGTTTTCTACAATTTTAACATTTCAAATAGTTCTAGAGTGTAAAAAATCATTGATAGATGTTTATATATTTACCTCAAATTTAAAATACTTTAAATTTTCTGTACTATTTTTCAATAATTTTAATTCTAGGAGATTTTATTTTTATATGTTATTTACATTTTTTATTTTTTTTGAAATTTTTTGCATGTGTTCTGCAATTTTTTAAATTGTTTCAATATTGAAATTTCTATCAACCTACGAGAAGTGATTCAATACCAAGGCAAAAATTGAAAAGCAAAAGTTTAAAGCACAATGACGATCTAATTTACTTCACCAATTTATTGCAACAAAAATAAAACTTATCACAATAATTTAAAATTATGGCAATATAACAAACTTATCATCATAAACAAATAATTTGTGGCAATAACATTAACTATTGCAACGAAATATTTTTTTTTGCAATTTTTTCATTGCAATAATTAGGATCCTTGTATTGAGTCATGGCTGACATGGTGAGATGATTATATCTTATAGGTAAAGTTATACATTCTCTACAGAGTGATATATCAAATCTATTAGAATAGCTGCACATGATGTGGGCATTGCAAGAAAAGGCCATACTTGGTTAGATTTTGATATTAGAAAATGGATTTCTAGAAAATGGTTTTGGACACAATGAGGTATATGGATACGGTGAACTATTAAGGTTGTGCAACCATACTAATGTAGGTACTTGAAACGTACCTTTCTATTATTGAGGAACATGATTATTGTCAATTACTTATCATTTGGAAATACACGAGAAGCCTTTCTTCGAATAGTCTTACATGTAAATAATAGCATTTGTAAATGTCTTGTTGAGTAATAAAATCCTTACAGTTGCTTGTTGAATACTATTAGCGAAGAAGAAGGTCCGATAATAGGTTATCTCTATGCCACCGGATTTAGAGATGACGCTAAGGCCGAATACTAAGGCGCACACCCCCAATTAGTTGCCTATGGACTATGGCAAACCACATGGGCTCTATATATGTTTATATATTTTCTGCTGCAAGACTCTTTATTTGTCTATGGTCTATATAGCCCAGTTTGTAAAACTCTACCATCATGTATGCGTGATGATTCAACTCTGTTGTAACTGTGTGCACTAGCCACTGATTATGGAACTAGTACGGTACTACATCGCAGGGTATGGATCATGCCATGCCGACAGTTTCCTATTTGGGCTTTATGAATTAACGCTAGTTTCAGGCATGAAGGAAGAAATAAACACCACATACCTCTTTCCTGTGAAGATATGTCTGAGTTTGCGAATTAGTTGTTCTTTTTCCCACATCTCTGATTGGCATTTGCTATACTCAGCTTTGTCGACTTGAAAGAGGATATCCTTCAAGAGCTTGTTGAGGTCGAGGGTGCGTGACACAGATACTGAAGCTCGACACCGAAAGTTCTCTTCGATCTTTCGATATACCTCCATGGCAAGTGTTGTCTTTCCCAGCCCTCCGCATCCAACAATCGAGACCACTTTCAGTTCCACCGTCTCATCCATCAACCAGCCAACAAGCTGATCCCTTGGCCCGTCGATTGCTACTAAGCCCTTGGCCTCCGCATAGAGCGCAGGCAGTCGGGGATCTATATCAACAGTAGTTGGCCTTGATGTGGAGCTATCAAGCTTATACCTATCACGTCGCTGGCTCTCCTCCAGGACGCGAGCCTTCAGTTCTTTGATTTGGCTTGTAATATTATGGCGCGTCAATAGTGCCTTGAGCCGGCGCACGAAATTCTTCATGAACCCAGCATCGGCATCATCGGCATCACCGCTACCGAGGTGGTGCATGAAGAGGTCGATACAGTCCTCGATGTCATAGCTCAACTCACGGACATTGTTTCTCCAGTCCTTGTGTAGGGCATCAAGTTTGTCCATGTCGGCCAACGTCTGCAGCAAGGCCTCCATTCTCCTGAGCTCGCGCTTGAGGAGCTCGACGTCCCTGCGGACACCCTTGAGCAGCTTGTACTCGTCGCCGAGCAAGGCGGAGAGCTTGCCGAGGAGGGAGCTCATCGCCCCCATTCCAGCGCTCACCACCGCCATCTCTCTCCTCTTCTTCCTGGGTACGTATTGCGTTGGTTAGTTCTGTTTGATGCAACCAAAGGCTGGTGCAAGCGGTCTTATGTAGTGACTTTTTTGTTTTTGGAGAGATATGTGTAGTGAGGGTATTTGTGTGTGCGTGTATGCCCAACCTATTAGGCCCAACCATTCCTGGAAGTTGCCGTGGATAGCGGATCATGTCAAGCTAAGGTACAGTCATTCCTGCAATTCCCCATTATTGATTGGAGCAGGCCCGTTTGTATTCTCCAAATGGTTTCAATTGTCAAATTCGTGTAGTGACTTTTTTTCTTTTCGGAGAGAGACGTGTAGTGAGGTTATTTGTGTGCGCGTGTGTGTCCAGGCAAGTGTCCTGGGAGGTTATTCTTCCAAGTAGTTTCAATTGTAAAATTCATGTAGTGACTTTTTTGTGTTTGGAGAGAGACGTGTAGTGAGGTTATTTGTGTGTGCGTGTCCATATTAGGTTCCTGGCAAGTGTCCTGCAATTCCCCATTATTGATTGGAGCAGGATTCAATGGTGTACGCAATGGAAGTACGCCTGCCTTCTAGTCTTCTGATAGATGCCGAGAAATTCGAATTTTGGACAGATAGATAGTCTTCTGACTTTTTTGTGTTTGGAGAGAGACGTGTAGTGAGGGTATTTGTGTGTGCGTGTATTGATTGGAGCAGGAATTCAATGGTTTACGCAATGGAAGTAATGGAAGTACGCCTGCCTGCTAGTCTTCTGATAGATGCCGAGAAATTCCAAATAAACTGTTTTACTTACAGTTTTATAGCTTGACCGAATCCATGAAGAAGTTTCCAGGACCAACCCTTGATAATCACTTACAAGCTGCCGTAACTGTTTGTCAAATTCTGCACCATGCTTACATAGGATACGATTTTCCAATCGCCTTGCTTATTCTACTATTTTGTAATAGCTGCATTGCATATATAAGCCATCCTAGTACGTGCTGTCCAAATATTTTTAGTTTTGATCATCAATATATAGAAAGGTTGGTGGAAATGGTGTTTCCCAATAGCAGGTAAAGCAGGTGCGTGCGATGACAAAAAAGAGGCTTTTTCCCCACCAATCAAAGAACACAGAAGACTTAAAGCATGCTGGCACAAAGCCTTTGGTTCACTTGCGTAGTTGGTCCACTTGTGCTGGTCATTTCCATGCACACGGCGTAGCATACAGGACTCAGGGAAACAAAGGCTCAACGAACTATTACACTATTAAGTTCAAAGTAGTACTTGCCATGTATGTAACAACCATGACTTGGCCGAAAATGAAACGACGTTAAAGCAAAAGAAATAACAATGAATGATGACAAAGGAACCTCTGCTCTTTGCCAACTTAAAGCATGCTTGATCGGCCAAAAAATACATAGAGAAGTTGGTACGGACTAATATTTGACAGGTTACTCAAACTCAAATTGTTCTCAAGCATGAAAGCCCAACAGATTTTCTGTGTAATAATACCAGTGTATGCAGCGAGTGGATATCTGACTTACTTTGCCGGTTTCTTTGACAACACTGCAACGAGAATTGATGAATCTTGTGTGGCAAAAGAGTTGCACGGATGTCCATCTAAGGTGGTTACAAAATTCTCTACATTAATCGCCAGGAATATGACAAGGTCGAGCACAGCATCATGGATTCAACAAGCATGAGGCCTACCATCACAGCAGATATCAATAGGTTGGATCAGGCTCCTACTAGCAAACTCATCAAGGAAGTGCTGCCCTGTTTTACCTCCATTGTTCAGTAACATATCCTTCAGCTATCCATCTCCATGAGAAATGTTTACATTCTACCTTATAATTCTCGGCAGATATGCTAACATATAACACAAATGCTTCAGATTTCTCAACAGGTCCCGAACAAGTTTCCATAAATTATAAAATTTTGATTTCAACATAATTGCATAATGAAGTGAATATGTTGCTTCGAACTACCTAGTGTGGAAGGTTTTTTCCGACATACAAGCAGAACTTCTGTAATCTACTGCAGAATTATATATCCATACAAATGAGTAAAGAAGATATCCATAAAAATGTAGAATTTTAAAAAACCAAACAAGCACTAAAATAAGAAAATTTTCCTACAGATACATTAATCGAAACGAGAATCATAATTAATGAATAGTTTGAAACAAATAAGTCAAAGAAATTCAGCTATGCATTCGAGGAAGATGTAGCACAGTAACAATCCAAAATGTTCAGCTACTACTCCTTTGCTATTTGTTTAATATCATCCTTGTACATTATCAAATCTATAACGGGAGGGATAAGCTTGTTAACAAATTAAAAGAAAGAGATTTGAAAGATATTTTGGGGAGGGGGGATCATTATACCTTCTGTCCTGATAGTAGCGATGGCAATTCTTTTTGATAAAAGCGGCAGGAGCTCTGCCATTCAATTGTTTTCGTGTCTCTCGGTGCATCACGTGGAGGCAGTAGGAGCAGAGGCACTGCCGCGCTGTGTGCTGTTCTTCACGTACATGAACCAGCAGGAGCCGAATTTTGGGCATATCTAGTCCCTGGCATAGCAATATCAGCTTTGGCCCTCCTACGCGCAGAAAGGCAGATATGGCCCTCTGGCACGGCCCGCTACTGTGCCAGCTACCTCATGCGGCCACGGGCCACCCAGCGTGCGAGCATGCCTAGCGCACCCGGCAAGCGTGTGATCCTGCCTGGCGTGCTACTGCACCATGCCAGCCTGGCGTGCCCCATGACCAGACCACCTTACTGGCGCTCCGGCCCCCCCTCCCGCGCCAGCACCCCCAGCTTTTTTAGCACAAATTGATACTGGCTTATCTCCTTTTTATTTTTAGTAACAATTTCTATTAGAAATCTAATTGAGAAAATTAATATCTATCACATTAAATTTGAATTACTTGCATATCAAAGAAACTTTGGCCGATTTGGCCCCATCGTGCACTCCTTTTGCAATTGTGGCTACCGGCGGCTTCTTTTCGTGCTTCTGGCCCCCTCCCGACTACGGAATCAACAGTAGCCAACACCTGGCAATCCCGCTATTAGGAAATGAGGTTTAAAAATGATGATTTTTCTGTGGAGCCTTATTTACTTGCTTGTGTAATTTTTTTGTAATTATAAACATTAAGAATTTTTGTCAGTAATTTATTTATATGTATAATCTGTATGAATTTTGTAATATAAAAAATGAGGTGCAAATATTTTGAAAACTCCTTACGTATTGTAGTTGGTTATGTAATTTTTTTTAGAATTTTGCATGTTCTGAAATTGTCTAGAAAATTGACGGTTTACGTCTTGAAAATTTTCTACTTATAGACATTTCGTGCGTTCTTTCAGAACTCATTTTTCATGTTGTTGGATGCCTTGTTACATGAAGAATTGAATGCGAAAAGATGACAAGATTTGATGTTGCGAATTAAAATATATTTTATAATAAAGTTAAGAATAACACGGCGCATAGGGTTTGGTTACGTGCATAAGAAATAGCACCAGATACGATTCAATAGACCGAAGTACTCCTATGGTACATATGCGCCTTTTTAGAATGGAAATAAATTCGACCTTCAGGGGACTAGTTCGGAACGGCCCCACCTACTGTGTGGACCGGGATCATTTTCCCTTCCTTGCGAACTCGGTGTTGAACTCTTAGGTGGCCTCTTTAGCCTTGACCGCTATTTCCCTATTTTTCTCGCGCTCCCCTCATGAGCCTCGTACTCCCTATGCATGCACGCCTCAAGATGAGTTTTTGTCTCTCAATATATATGCTTGGTTTGCTTGTCATTGCAGCACTCCTCTCCCCTGATCTCGCAGGCCTTTGACATCCCACTCCTCATAGTCGAGAGTCTACTAGTCATGTGGGTGGATCTCTAGGTTGATCCACTTGCGGTAGCCACATAGAAGTTTTGGGCACTATGAGTTGACGGGAGAGGTTGTTAGTGCGTACTTTGAAAGAGAAATAGTATGGAAACACTTTAACTGGTTCTTACCAGCTGCCGATAGGTGCTTGTGTCCCAATGGCGGTCAAGATAGTCACAAGGGTAGCTCGTGCAACCCCAGTAACATATGCCTAGGCTGAGCCACTGCTTAGACTTGAAAAACTTGCATGGATCCCTACACCAACAGAGGGGCAGTGTCTCCCCCTCGGGCAGGCGTTGCAGTGAACACTCAGTTGGAACGTTCAGGATGGGGTTGCTACTACAGGGGGCATCATTGTGGGGAGGTGACCTTCTGGTATGCCCCCCTTTTTCGTCCTAGGCCGCAGCAGCTCTTGCTTATTCATCGCGTGCCACAACAAGCTTTACTAGTTCGCGGGTCTCCTCCCATTGCTTCATCATCTTGTCACATTGCTTGTTCTGCCTCTTGTCTATCCTGATGTTGTAAATCAAGCTTTGGTGTAGTGTTGGGTTTGGTTGTGTAGTGTAATGTAATGTTCTCTTCCAGATCTCTTCCACCTTATTTTATAAGCCAAAGGGTTGGCATGGTGTGGTTAATTTTATGTGAGTAGCCTGTGAGGTAGAGCGTTGCCTTGTTTTTCTAAAAAGTTGCTGGTGAGGCAAAGTGTTGTCATATCTTACATTACAGGGAGCTGTCACGCCCTGCTTTGCAAAGTCCTGTCTTTTCGGTCTAAAAACCTGAGGAGGTATAGTGTTGTCATGTCAATCTGAAAAACTGGCGAGGCAGAGTGTTGTCATGTCTTACACAAACGTAAACTCTAAAACCGTAAACCCTAACCTAAACATAAAAATAAACCCTAACCTAAACAAAAACATGCTTTTTATAAGAATTTTAGATATATAAAATGAGGTTAAAAAATAATTAAATTTTTGTAAAGCCTAGTAACATAGTTTACTTGCTTGTGTCATTTTTGTAATTTTAAACATTCAGAATTTTGATCCACAATTTATTTATGTGCCTTGTCAGCACAAATTTTGTAATATAGAAAATGAGGTCAAAATATTTAGAAATTTATTTTGAAAGCTGCTTACGCAGTGTACTTCACTGTGTATTATTTTCAAAATTTATATATTGTAACATTATCTCAAAAATTGATTATTCATGTCTTGGAAATTAAGACCTTATGTTTCGGAAATTAGGGTTTCATGATTTCATGTCATTTGAAATGTGGGAATTGCATAGTCATATTTAGGAAGTTTTAATTTGTTGTGTGTCTTTGGTACTCAATTATATGTTCGTGTAAATAAATTTACTTATATTTGAAATTAAGTACAAGTGTTTTATTCAAGTGGTACAGATTATGAACACCATTACAGAACGTTGTGAACAAAATTATTATAATTACTGCATCAAAGTAATATGATGCCATGCTTTTTTTGCTACACTGGTTCCCTGTATGCGTCCATGCAGATCCCATGTTCTGGTGGGTAGGCACTTCCCCTGGGAGTGTTGTTTTGATTCGCGTTGTTACCTTTAGTGCTTTGTATGATTTATGTATGTGTAATACATATCTCATTTGGTGTTGTCAGTGCATAATGCCTTCTTGTTTGATCTTGTCAGTACGTAAGGCTGCCACGAACTTCAACTATCTACATTTAGTTGTACTAATCATTATCTATCTTTCATTAGGGATGCAAAAATACCATTTTGCCCTCTCATTTCAAGCTATAAAAGGGAGCTATTCCTTAGCAACTCCCCTTGCATTGTTCTCCTTCACCTCCCGAAGTAATTTTTCCCATTCTCTCTGCCTTAGTTTGCTTCTCCCTCCCCCGGACGTTGAGATGAGTCAAGTCAGCACCTCTTCGTCGGCACCCATAGTGATTTGCCCGAAGTGCAATACGTTTGTCAAACGTAAGACCTCACAGAAGGCCACGAATCTTGGATGGCACTACTACAAGTGCCCCTTCCACTCGGTGAGTCAGCTTATTTTGGGTTGGTTCCAATCGTTTAGCAGATGTTACAAAATATTCTTATGGAATTGCAGGATGGCCCAGGTGGTTGTTGATTCTGGGTGCAGGAGGATGAAATGGGCACTAGGCCTGGCATTGTTCCATAGGAGAAAGTTGTGATGGGGGGTAGCAAAATGGTGGAGATGCGGCATCGATTTGATATATTAGAGAGCAAGATTAACTTAATGTTGTGTGTCATTTTCTTTCTTATGTTCATTGTTATCTTCATGGTGTAGTGCTAGGAGTGTTGTTTTCATTGTGTTGATATCTGTAGTGCTTTGTATGATATATGTATGTGTAATGCAATCTATGCCTATACCGTAGTAGATGGTTGCATGTTGTTACCACTTTCACATTGTAGTAACTCATTTTTTCTCCGTGAATGGATGACTGCATTGTGCAAGGATAAAGTGCAATTTGGTTGATGTGTTTTCGCATCTGTGAGGCAGCGGGCCTGAGGAGGTATCATCACGTCATTTCATGCACGTGGTCGTGTGGTCGGGGAGTATCGATACAAAGTAAAACTACCTACTAGAAAGTACAAAGTACGAGCATGTGATACACCAAAGTAATTACAAGTTGGTACACACGAAGTATTGTGCAATACATTTAATTGTGGTCACGAACAAATTTGTGACAGTGCAACCGAACGCACAAAAAAACAAATAAGCAACATCACTACAGGGAATGATATCTTCATCGCTATGATGCATTGCTTGCGCTAGGCTTGCTTGGGCAGTTGCTGACGGAGTGCCCAACCATCTTGCATAGTCTACATCATGGTCGCTTGACCAGTTGGCCATGCTAGCTTTCATCCATATCATTTGGATGCGGCGGGACTATCGTCTTCCATGATTGGTATGTTGAGCGCGTCGTTCGGCACCCACTGCACCTCCCCTGGCCAAATGTCCCCGTAGTGCACATCCAACCTATATGAGTTGAACTCCGCACTACAAGTGCCATACAGATGGTGCATGTCATAGTACTCCGAGATGTACGACGCCGAGGCCTACTTCCACACCATGCAGGCAGGTACACATGGTAGCAAGGCTTGTGAAGGAGCTACGGCTTGTTACACATGCACAACGCTTCATTATCAATCATGCAGACTTGTTTGCGATCCCCTCTGGTATGACCCATGACATACTTCTCCCTGAGATGGATCTCAAACTTCTTCCTGATACCATCCAAAAGGCCTAGCAGTGTGCAAACTAGCCTTCATCATCTTCATGTCCATGTGTGCGTGCATAACTTTGGAGAATTACTTGCCTTCCTCCATATGCTTCTTGCCCATCATGACTCTATTCACGAAATGCCCGATGGTGTGGTTCCAACTCTCCTCTATGATCACGATGATTGGTAGGGAGCGCACACCCTTCAGGACACCATTGTACACCTTGGATATATTTGTCATCATGATTCCATATATTGCACCGCTGGTGTCATGCTGAAGAGACTACTTCTCTAAGTCGGATGCGTGCATGTTCACCCACTGTGTGAACTCCTCAACTCTCGCAGAACTACCCATCGCTACCCCTGGTTCACCATCTTCTGAGTTTGTGATATGCTTGCTGGTGTCCTCATCGAGCTGTCTCCACACGGCCTGAAACTTCCACCTCTGGTTCTGCATGCAGAGCTTCTTAAAGGTCTGCATCAACTCCTTGCTTCAAAATCTTCTGAGGAAGTTCACCGCGAGATGCCTCATACACCAACCGTTCCTATGGTCATTCCACACGAACAAGGGCTATGTCCCATTCTACATCGTACTCATCGCAGACAACAATCGAGCGTTGCAGTCCAAGATGACGCACACATCCGCACGATCCTGAACCACCTCCTACTTCACATTGGCAGGAACCACAACCAGCTCTTCGTGTTCTCACTCTCCACAATTGTGAATGCCACGGGGAGTAACTGATTGTTGACATCGGCTGCAACTGCGATCAGGATGGTGCCCTTGTACTTCCCAGATAGGAAGGTGTTGTCTATCGTCAGTACGGGATGGCAAAACTTGAACCCATCGATCGCTTGATGGAAGACCCAAAATACTCTATCAAGAATGAAGCAATTTGGCTCCTTCGTGGGATACGGCCACTCCAACTTGTTTGCTCATGTTCCCGGATTTGATTTTGCTATTTGGTGGAGCAATCTTGGGACTAGGTCGTAGGCCTCTTCGTATGTGTCGTACATACAATCCATGATATTCTGTTTCACTCGCCAGACCTTCTTGTAACTAATCTCGAAGCCCACCATGTTGACAACATCTGCCTACAGAAGCTTCGATGAAATGAAAATATCTACAATGATGTAATACCCTGATCGTCGATACGGTGTAAGATTTTAAATCAACCGCGGAATCGCCGGTTTTCGGTAAATCGCGGGAAGGGAAAAAAAAAATTATGGAATAATGTAAAATGAATAAATAAATTAAAAATTAAATTAAAACCTCTGAGTGGGCTGCCTGGGGAGTGGGCCGACCGCCTTGGGCCGGAGGCCCAAGGGGTGGCCGCATCTCCCCTCCCCTCCCCAAAAAACCCTAGCCCTTTTTCTCCCCTCTCCCATCCCTTTGCAGCCGCCACCCCCCCTTCCTCCACCCCCTGGGCGCAGCCCTCTTCCCCCTCCATCACCCCCACAAGTGCTGCTGCCATTGGAGCCAAGGAGAGGAAGGAGAAGGAGAAGAAGGAAGGAAAGGAAGGAGAAGAAGAAGAGGAGGAAAAAAGGGGTGATTCTTCATCTAGGTAATTTTTCCTCATCCCAAACCCTCTGTTCTTATGAATAATTAGGGTTCTTGGCACGGATTTTGAAGGTAGTTAATAGATTAATTGCCCGATTAGAGATTAGCTGCGTCTGCCAGTAGATTGATTCGCGCAGCGTGTCTGTTCGTGAGGTTTTGACCTAGTAAACGAATTTTCCTGTGGACTCTCCCAAAAGAGAAGTTGTATAGGACTTCCAGGCGCATCTCCTGTATTTGTTTCGGAATTTTTGCCGTGGGATCTGGGAGTTTCAGGGTCGGGAATACTGCTGTTCGTCAGGCGAGCAGATTGGTACAGACCGACGG
This sequence comes from Dendrocalamus latiflorus, assembly GCA_017311315.1. Classification (NCBI taxonomy): domain Eukaryota; kingdom Viridiplantae; phylum Streptophyta; class Magnoliopsida; order Poales; family Poaceae; genus Dendrocalamus; species Dendrocalamus latiflorus. Next base: position 10,029,070 of record CM029625.1, on the reverse strand, counting down.
TAATCTGTGAATTTGAGGTTAGTAAATGTTTTTTGGTCATGGCCATAATTGAGAAAGTTGTAGAAATTTAGAGATATAGCTGCTGTATAAATTCAGATTTTTTAGACCCTTTTACTGATGTTGGGACGCATTTGTTTATTGCTGTCCAATCTGACAGAACAGAGTTCTTCCTCTGTTTTGGGCATTAAATTACACCTAGCTGTGGTCAAAATAAAAATAGGTGTTCTACATGAAAAATGTATGCTTTTAAGTGATGAATCCAGAGAGATATCGTTTTTGTAAATGGATCAATATTTTTAAAGTTACGAAAATGTTAAGCAGCGCTGCTGTAGAGGGTATTTTGCTGAATTGTTGAGCGGAGAGGAGTTTGTGCGGGTTCGGGGTTCTAGCGAGGTCTTTAATTATTAATGTCATGTTTGTATGCTGTAGCTGTGTGCTGAGAGTTGCCTTTTGGACAGGTGGTCTTGTCCCTAAGCGTTCTTGATTTTACTTCGCTTCGTCGGTTTGAGGCAAGTAAACGTAGCGGTGGTTGCTACCGTTTAACTTGTTATTCCTTCTACTTTCAGTTTACATTATTATCATAATTTGATAGACTATGCCATAATTGCATGATATCTTAATTGTGGAGATGGTAGCAAGTATTTATCCATTGATATGTTGATAATCTGCTAGTAGCCATGTGGAAATCTTGCTTAATGTTATAATGTGGAACATGAAAATAACATGTGGTGGTGTGGATATGTTGTGAGCAAGCTGATGCTCCTTTGAGGATGGATTAATGTGATTTGTGATTATCATATCATTCATATCTATCATATCATGTCATATGCATATGTGGATGTCGCCGCACATAGCCGCGACCGTACCGGTACAGCATCGTATATTGCCGTAATACGATGCACCTCTTATCCCGCGGGAGCATCGTATATTGCCGTAATACGATGCATCTCAATCCTGCCCTGGAAAGAGTGATGTGGAGCATAGCATGAAAGCATTCATATGCATTGCATTGTGGGAAGATCATTTGCATACATATGCAATATGTTGTGGTGAAGTTATTTTGTGGAATATTCAACTTCATAGTTGCAATGTGGAATTGGCTCATGTGAGCTAATTGTGGTATGAGGATTGTGGTTGTGGTCGTGGAATGCGGTTCCTCCCTTGTGTATGGTAAGGGTTGTGATGGTGGCATGAGATTCTTTTTCTTGTAGTAATTGATGATATCAATTGTGGATGTGGGAAATAATAAAGTATTGAAGTAAGACATACATATGTTTTATTGCTTTTGGTAGTGGTAGTGGTCGAGGATTTAAAGTGGTCAAACAAGATTTATTTGCTAAATGCTTTACCGTCATTGATGGTGATTTGAGGTTGAGGATATAAACATTGTTATTTGTGGAAGATTAAATGTTGATGATTAATCTATTGTGGATTGTAGAAGATTAAATGTTTCTCTTGCATCTAATCGTGGATAAAATGATTGCATGCATATGCCAATTAAATCTGAAATTGAAGAGGTATGAATACGGAAGTTGTGGTGGTTTAATAATTGTAGACATGAATTGTGGTTGTAGTTGTATGGAATTATAAATGATAATGTATAATTGTTTGTAGTTTGAATAGCCTGTTAAACAGTTTGCTTGCTGAGATTTTATCTCACCCTTGTTTCCCCCTCCCTACAGGTGGACTTTGAGCATGCATGGGAAGGGTAGAGTGGCACCACACTGATGCACTTGGATCCTAGTTTAATGCTGTAATAAAGTTGAAAGGATTCTAGACCTTTGCATAGTTTTGTTTACATTATCTTAATAATGTTAAATTTGTGAACTATGTTTTAGATTAAAATGTTGGAGGATGTTCTAAATATTGAATTGTTATCGCTATCCTGTTATTCCTTAGTTGTTTATGCTTCCGCTTATACTATCTTGTTTAGTAATTATTGCCAGTTTATTTTATCTTGTAAATTGGCTCGTTGTAGAGCAGTTTTACATTATGAGATAATCTTGTATGATTATGATTTGCTCCTATGACTGTTATGAGTGAGAATTGTCAATGATAAGATGTAGAGGTTGTATTTGCTGCCTTGGCATTGCCAGGTTATACCACTGTTTGTAGCATGGGGATTAGCGATGTAGTTACCTCGGGTAACTTAGTTGCGATGTTGTGAGTGAGTTTTTAGAAAGTTGATATCTTCCTTGAGTTGATTTTGGCCAATTCTTTGTCTATTGCAGTTAATGAATTTCTCTTGAGTTGTGGTTCATTGTAGTTGAGGTTTGCAATTGGTCTCTATCTGTTCGTTGAAGCAATTATTGTTTCTTTCGGACTAGTAGACACTTTGCTGCTTGTGAATATTGTTGATTTGCAAGGTTAGTCCCTTTGTGGGAATTTTGTCTTGTTGTGAATCATGACTCATTGGTTCGCTTGGTATTTTACCAATGAAAGTTTTGTGTTGCAAACTCATTAATATGTTAAAGCCTTGGATCTATGTATTTCTTTAGATTATTTCGAGTGTTGAAGTTTATTTCCATCCTTTCTGAAAGAGAGTGTTAAAACCCTTTGTGGTGTTTTGCTATGCTTAAGTGGAAGGTGGTAATCATATAAACTAATTCATAAGGTATGAATTATCAAGTTGAGATGTTAGTATGGTGCATAATTAATTTCAACTAGCATCCTTGGAAATAGTTGATTAATTGATATTGCCTTGTAATAGTTTCTAGAAGAACTGTGATTAAGAACTTGTCTATACATGATTGGAACTCATGGAGTTATTGAGGAGTGTGCAAAAGAATTAAATGATTATTATGATTGTTTAAATTTCTATCATGTTGGATAAATTGAATTATTTTTGTTTAGTAATTAATCTGACCGTTTGGAATGATTAAGTAAGGAGGTGTTGGAATATTGCCTTGGTAATATTAACCTTTAATCTGTCCTTTATTTAGATACTTTATGAGCATGTACAATTGCTAGATTCATCTATCTTTCACCATGCTAAATTGTTGAAATATGTATAAAGAAATAGAGGAAGGTGGATGTATTGACTTGTAGAATCTTGTCTTACAAAGCTGGTATTATTGAAGTTTAAAGTTATTTCGTTCTAATTTCTGAACGTAAGGTGGGATACTGAATCTATGCTCATGATTGTTTTATGATTGTAAAACGGAGTTAGGATCATGAATGTTGTTATGATAAAATAATAACAATTATTGCTAGTAATGACTAGAGTACAATCAATTTGTGCTAAATTAGAGTTGAGCATCAATAAGAATTGAATATATGGAATCTAATAAGAGATTCATACTAGCATGTTTGTGAGATTGTCATGTTCTAGTATCATCTTGTTTAAAGCTTTGATTTAATATGGTGGCTTATGCACTAGGATTTCCTAGATTAAGTAGTCGCAATCTTACTCAGATAATAGAAACATGATGAAGTGATTTCTTATGTTTCTTTTGGAAAAGTTTATGAAGGGATTTGTGGATATGATGATGCTTGTTAAGAATGTATTATTCTGATGTTAGCATGATGGTTAGTGTGGTTGTGATGATAATGTTGAATGTTCCTTAAATAAAAGAATTTGATAACTTCCATGATACTACTTAAATCAAAAGTTTTGAGATTTGCGTACGCATCTTTTTGATCTCATGACTTATGTGGCAGCTGAAATTGTTTGAGCAAAGTGACGTGTTGAGAGCTTTTATTAGTTCTTAAGGGATTAATGTGTTGTGGTCTTTAAATCTTTTGTTGGAATTGTCAAGGTATACCGTAATCAAAGAAAGTTGTTCTCTTTGTTAAAAGAAGAGTGCGGTAAAAGTATTGGAGGTTGAAGTCATGTCATGCAATTTTTTTAGGTGTGTTTGACTTCTTAATTTCGCCGCATAAGAGCTTCTTGAACTCAAATGGCAATATTTTTTCCGCCGCCTAAGAGTTTCTTGAGCTCAAATGGCAATACTGTATTCTTATTGGTTGAGATTTGGTATTTTCTTCTTGAGGGGCATGTGCCTTCAACTGTGATCTTATCTTTTGCTATCCAAGATTGTTGCTATTTCTTTTGGTCTTGCATTTATTGCGGATGGTAGCATCATCCTCTGTGCTGAAATTTACTTCTTTTTGCCTCTCTAAGAAAGGGGTAATCAATTTGGTTGCAAAGTCCTTTAAGAGGTGTATGGCATCTAGTTGGTGTGGTCATGTGATTGATTTTGGTGAGAATGTGGGTGTGATATGAATTTCGAGTTGTTATCCTTAAAAGGATTGAGGTGTTTTAGGAATTATCTGTCAAAGTAATTCCATTGGTCGTTGGCTTGGCTAGAATGTATTTTTTGGAGACAGTAGAGTCTCTCTGCAAGGGTGTGGATGATGTACTCAGTTTGAGCGCATTGTCGAAGTTGCCAACCTAAGATAAATGAGTTGGTGTGTTGGGCGATGATTTGAAATCCTTGGTTCAGGAAGTTAAATTTCCAAAGGGAATGGATTGGGAAATTAATAACTCGAGCAGTAATATGCTCTCTTGATTCTTGTTTAAACTGTGTGTTTATGGCAGAGGTCATCTGCAAATTGAGTTGTTATATGTTGTGGTGTATTCTTTTCCAGTTAGGAAAAGAAAATGATTGTTTTGGTCTGTCGAGTGATTTTCACTCTTGGCTTGGTGTGGTTTCCAAATGTCTATTTGGAGAGTGTGAATGGTTTTGTTGTGAATCCTTTGTTTTGGATTGTGGTCCTTTGAAGGAAGGTTGTTTGCTAGTATGTTGCTTGAGAATCCTTTATTCCTCTTGGTTGGGTTCCTTCTGCGAAGTTATTGTTCGTGCTTTGAGTAATGTTATGAGTGGAATCTGTGGTTGAATTCTTTAAAAGGGGTACAATGTATTATCCCGATTATAATATAGAGGAAAATGTTTTAGGAAGAGGATGGTATTAGATAGTGGCTTGATAGTTGTGGCGGAGAATTTTGAGAACGGCAGGATCTGTTGGCCGCTCAGAGCCGACAAAAGAGTTGCGGGTGCTCGGCGTTGACCGGCGCGTGTCGTGGACTCATCGGAGTTGGACATGAGGAAGAGAGCCACCATGTATGTGGAGGCCCTCTTGGCGAATCATCCGAGCGGGAGGTGACGTGGGAGCTTGAAGTTCAAATGTAGAAGAAGGACCCGAGTTCTTCAAGGCGGGTGAGAACCCGTAGTGTTTTCCCTTGGGATGTTCTATCCTTGGGATGCTCTTTCTTGTGGTTGTTCTTTCTTCATTGTTCTTTTTGTCTCGTTTGTGGTTTGAGGAGTTAGATTCGAGGACGAATCCTTTTTAGGTGGGGAGAATGTAATACCCTGATCGTCGATTCGGCGTAAGTTTTAAAATAATCGCGGAGTCGCCGGTTTTTCGGTAAATCGCGGGAAGGAAAAAATAAAAATTAGAACATGTAAAATGAATAAAATAAATTAAAAATTAAATAAAACTCTGAGTGGGCTGCCTGAGGTGGGCCGACCGCCTTGGGCCGGAGGCCCAAGGGGTGGCCGCACCTCCCCCCCCCTCCCCAAAACCCTAGCCCTTTCTCCCCCTCTCCCCCTTTGCAGCCGCCACCCCCCTTTCCACCCCTGGGCGCAGCCCTCTTCCCCCTCCCACCCCCACAAGTGCTGCTGCCATTGGAGCCAAGGAGAGGAAGGAGAAGGAGAAGAAGGAAGGAGAAGGAAGGAGAAGAAGAGAGGAGGAAAAAAAGGGGTGATCATCTAGGTAATTTTTCCTCATCCCAAACCCTCTGTTCTATGAATAATTAGGGTTCTTGGCACGGATTTTGAAGGTAGTTAATAGATTAATTGCCCGATTAGAGATTAGCTGATGTCTGCCTGTAGATTGATTCGCGCAGCGTGTCTGTTCGCGAGTTTTGACCTAGTAAACGAATTTTCCTGCGGACCTCCCAAAAGGAAAGTTGTAGAGGACTTCCAGACGCATCTCCTGTATTTGTTTCGGAATTTTTGCCGTTATCTGGGAGTTACAGGGTCGGGAATACTGCTGTTCGTCAGGCGAGCAGATTGGTACAGACCGACGGTAATCTGGAATTTGAGGTCGTAAATGATTTTTTGTCATGGCCGTAATTGAGAAAGTTGTAGATAATTTAGAGATATAGCTGCTGTATAAAATTCAGAATTTTTAGACCCTTTTACTGATGTTGGGACGCATTTGTTTATTGCTGTCCAATCTGCCAGAACAGAGTTCTTCCTCTGTTTTGGGCATTAAATTACACCTAGCTGTGATCAAAATAAAAATAGGTGTTCTACATGAAAAATGTAGGCTTTTAAGTGATGAATCGAGAGAGATATCGTTTGCTGTAAATGGATCAATATTTTTAAAGTTACAAAAATGTTAAGCAGCGCTGCTGCAGAGGGTAATTTGCTGAATTGTTGAGCGGAGAGGAGTTTGTGCGGGTTCGGGGTTCTAGCGACGTTTTAATTATTAATGTCATGTTTGTATGCTGTAGCTGTGTGCTGAGAGTTGCCTTTTGGACAGGTGGTCTTGTCCCTGAGCGCTCTTGATTTTACTTCGCTTCGTCGGTTTGAGGCAAGTAAACGTAGCGGTGGTTGCTACCGTTTAACTTGTTATTCCTTCTACTTGCAGTTTACATTATCATAATTTGATACATTATGCCATGATTGCATGATATTTAATTGTGGAGATGGTAGCAAGTACTTATCCATTGATATGTTGATAATCTGCTAGTAGCCATGTGGAAATCTTGCTTAATGTTATAATGTGGAACATGAAAATAACATGTGGTGGATGTGGATATGTCGTGAGCATGTTGATGCTCCTTTGAGGATGGATTAATGTGATTTGTGATTATCATATCATATCATGTCATATGCATATGTGGATGTCGCCGCACATAGCCGCGACCGTACCGGTACAGCATCGTATATTGCCGTAATACGATGCACCTCTTATCCCGCGGGAAGCATCGTATATTGCCGTAATACGATGCACCTCAAATCCTGCCCTGGAAAGAGTGATGTGGAGCATAGCATCATTCATATGCATTGCATTGTGGAAAGATTCATTTGCATACATATGCAATATGTTGTGGTGAAGTTATTTTGTGGAATATTCAACTTCATAGTTGTAATGTGGAATTGGCTCATGTGAGCTATTGTGGTATGAGGATTATGGTTGTGGACGTGGAATGGGTTCATCCCTTGTGTACGGTAAGGTTGTGATTGTGGCATGAGATTCTTTTCTCTTGTATAATTGATGATATCAATTGTGGATGTGGAAATAATAAAGTATTGAAGTAACATACATATGTTTTATTGCTTTTGGTAGTGGTAGTGGTCGAGATTTAAAGTAGTCAAACAAGATTTATTTGTAATGCTTTACGTCATTGATGGTGATTTGAGGTTGAGGATATAACATTGTATTGTGGAAGAATGTTGATGATTAACTATTGTGGTTGTGAAGATTAAATGTTTCTTTGCATTAATTGTGGATAAAATGATGCATTCATATGCCAATTAAATCTGAAATTGAAGAGGTATGAATGGAAGTTGTGGTGGTTTAATAATTGTACATGAATTGTGGTTGTAGTTGTATGGAATTATAAATGATGATGTATAATTGTTTGTAGTTTGAATAGCCTGTTAAACAGTTTGCTTGCTGAGATTTTATCTCACCCTTGTTTCCCCCTCCCTACAGGTGGACTTTGAGCATGCATGGGAAGGGTAGAACGGCACCACACTGATGCACGTGAATCATATTTTTATGCTGTAATAAAGTTGAAAGGATTCTAGACCTTGCATAGCTTTGTTTACATTATCTTAATAATGTTAAATTTGTGAACTATGTTTTAGATTAAAATGTTGGAGGATGTTTTAAATAGTGAATTGCTATCACTATCCTGTTATTCCTTAGTTGTTTATGCTTCCGCTTATACTATCTTGTTTAGTAATTGTTGCCAGTTTATTTTATCTTGTAAATTGGCTCGTTGTAGAGCAGTTTTAGTAGCATCCCAGGGTAATGTGGGTTCTGGGGTGTTACAAATGAGCAGGTGGCTGATTAGGCTGGCAACATACAAGGATGTCAAGTTGCGGTGCCTTCGAAGTGTCTCAGCAAGCTCGTATGTGTGATCCATCAGCACTGTGATCTGGAAGTTTGTGACCCTGCCTCTTGACCACTGGGCACGGACCTTGCTAGGGCAAGATTCGTCCACACACCTCACGATATAGGTGTCAGGATTCGACTTGCGCACCCAATATGTCCAGCTGATGTTCACGGCATATCTAGCGATGGCATGTTAGGAAGCGCTCTTGTTAGGGAAGCGATGCCCTAAGAGTAGAGTGTCTTTATTGAAGCCCCAATGTGCCTCCTCTAGCTGTGGCAGAACCAGTGATGCCGCCACGATGTCGTCCAACCTACAGCTAACATAAGCGCCATCGGTGGTAACAACACCACTAACTACACCTCCCGTAGTAGCTTCTCCATCTCCCTCATCTTTAAAATTAGATATTTAAAATTAGATATTTGCATGTCCTCCTCTTCGCTCTCCACTTCTTCCACCTGGTCGGCCAGGTATCATGGCATTCAATACATGCTGCCCACCATAGCTGTACGCCTTCATTGGGCTCAAAATTTTTGGCATGCCTCCTCAAGTCTCCATCACCCACCACAGAGATGTACAACGCTTCAATGCGTAGCTTGATCCTTGCAATGGCACGATCAAACGTGGAATGGACGCACCTCTAGAGCTCTAAGAGGCCCATGTCCTTTAGACCAAGCACCCGGTTCACAGTTCGGTCACAATTTGATAGGTCCATCACGTATGAGACTATTCCCATGGAACACAAATAGATCTTGAATGCCCGACATGGCATACCTACAAAATTTTCTATAGTGTGTGATGTTAAGTTGCAGCCTTTCTCAATATTTTTACCTATGCTAAACTAACCATTTAATAAAGAGAAATTGGATTCTATGCCACTTAGTAACATCCGGCATTTCAATTAATAATCTTTCAACACTGCCTTCAAATATTTCCCCTACCTCACTCACATATTGTACAACATTTCGCTGAATTTTTAGATTTTTTGGAGGTTGGTTTCTATTTTAAATAAATTGGGTCATTAATCTTTTTGTAGGTAATTTCAATATTGCTTATATTTCCTAGACTCAAAATATTTCTATTTCCATCGCAATTATCATAGTTTACCCTTCATCCAAACTAACCTAAAATATTTCACAGAGTATCCAACATTAAGTTACTCCATTTCACACTACTTTTACTATTGCTACACTATGCATAACTTTTTCCAAATGTAGAAAAAAATACAATGTTGTTCCCATGCTATCAAAATAACCTATAGATAAACTATGGCATTCATGTAATTAGCATGAGTAATAAACATGTAACAACACTAATAACGCTACTTCTTCGATGGCAACTAAGGCCACTGTCTAATTACCAAAGCCTAACTACCACCTTTTCATACTAATATACTACCATTTTTCTAATTACATGCTAATCACATTGTTAAAAAATTATCACATGTCAACAAAAATTACCTCTTTCGGATGCTCCAAAGCCAATCTATAAATTTTCCAAATGCGCAAGCTTGAAATTCAAATTCAAAACCACTCAAAAATAGGATTCTTTCATGGCCTTACTTCCTCTCTTCTCTGTTGCCTCTCTCGCTCTTGACTACACTCAAATGAAATGGCACTACTACCTCTTCCAGAGAATGAAACCATCAACCATTTTATCATGCAATTATCGGAGGGGAGGGGGCCAACTGCGCAGGTGCTGACACCTGGGATGCACACACGGGAGGAGGGAGGGCAGCCTGGTAGGGTTCTACACCTCACGCGGTAAGAGACAGTGCTAAAGGGTCACATCGCTCAGTCAGGAACTGGACAGGTAGGTGGCGCAGATCATGGGCATGCCAGGCAGGTCGTGCGCCACACGGGCGTGCCAGGAGGGGCTGGCACTCTGGGCGGCCGCGCTAGGAGGCGCGCGATAGACAACCACACCAGGGGGCCAAATATGGACTTCCACTTGAGGGGGGTCAAAACTGGCATTGCTCTCCCACGGGGGGCCAGATACGCCCAAAATTCACAGGAGCTAGGCGGGTTGGGTAACTTCTCGTACAGGAGAGTAGAGGTGTTGTGTGTTTACACGTATAGCAAAAGTAGGAACAGAGGTGCTATTCCATCAGCCGACCATGATGGTCACATCAAGGACCCAACGCAAGAAGGCGTGTATCTCTAGACGGTGCAGCATCAAGGATCTGGTAATAAATTCCAACAAAAATTAGCAACGACAAGGTGTAGGATCGGGTATGTCAAGTCAGAGGGGGTGGGAGGTGAATGACTTTTAAAATATTCCTTCTAGTATTACCAACTCAATGCAGTGAAAAACTCAAGCCTATAGACTAACCCAAAGTCAAGAGCCAAAGACGACAAAGCACACGAGACAAAATCTCTCGCTAGTACTACCACAGGCCAAGTGACGGTCATACCACTCGGGCTGTAGTACCATAGGTGTAACACCGGTCATACTGCTCGGGTCATGGCAGTAATACTGCTCACTAGGCAGAGGCTAAAAATCATCACAGCACAAGACCAAGAGAAATGCTAACTCTTAAACTAATGATCCAAATAGGATGAAACTTAGCACAAGACCTCTCTAGGATGTTAGGAACCTATTCTAATTTCTAATTATGGATCGTGAAGATCAATACCAAAGTTCTGACATTTATCCAAAACAAGGGATGTTGCACCAAAACCAAGCAAAAGAAAGAAACCTTAATCTGCTATTGCTCATGAGTCCTTGATGATCCAGATGACCTTGGATGGGTTCTTACATGTCTTAGCAAGCTAGATCACAATACGAACTTAAGTCAAAACACCCTCAATATCAAAGCCCCCCAAAATCATCTACCTTGTGAGCTAAACCGATCAATCACAAGAACTTTCCATAGAAAGTGCCTAGATAGATGAGATCTAAACTTTAAGAGATATCTCCACCTCTTACACACCCTTGGCACCAAGAGAAATCAAGAGGAGATGAAATACAACCAAGAAAACTAAGCAAATCAAAAGTACAAAGAGGAATCCATGGCACAACTCACTTGGATGAAGTTTGGATATTTATTTCACTTTGAGAGGAATATTTTACAGCCAATCCCTCATGGAGGACAGAGTTTTAACCCTAGAGTATATACATACACAAAATCTCAAACACAAGGAAACCCTAACACCTCTCTCTATCTTGATACATCTCTCAACACACATAATGGCTTAAATAGTGAAGGCTGTCACCTACCGCCAAACCCTAACAACTAGCACACATATAGTGGATACAATCACTTACAAATGGGAACACTTGTAACCCACATACAAACATGTTTTACACTTACACACACTTGCTTGCTTTTCAAAGAGCGACTTCCTTATTGCTACAATAACCCAATAACACGTTCTATCCTCCAAGATGTGACATAGACCACTTATGCCACTATCATAGTCTTGCTAACCGTCTTTCCACTCGGTATCAGACAGTTTTCTCAACTGCCACTACCGACCTTCATGATGCTTCTCCTCGAAGCAACCACTGCACAAAATCTGTAATGTCCAATGACTCACCGCCAAGATCGTACGTCTACTCTGAGGACTGTCACCACTTGAAACGCTCAAGTCCAATAGCACACCAAATGCATGAACTTGCCTCATCATGGCCCTTGTCTTTCTCCTATGTTTCTCTGCTTGAGATGATGCTCCACCTGGACTTACGAGACAGACCATGGCCTTAGGGCATCTCCCCTAGGCTTGGTCTTGCTGTTGATTGCAATAATCACCAAGCGCCTTACATATCAAAGAACAAACAGCCGTCCTGAGTACAAGTGGCATGCACTTGACTCTCATCAACAACATTACATGGCACTCCTGGCCATGATTAACACAATATATAGACTCCCACCATGACTAATACTTGCATGGACTCCCACCATGACTAACACTACCAAAAACCAATTTAACTCACTCAACTCAGCATAGGTTGACCAATAGCCCATCAAACCACCACAAACCGACTTAGCTCTTTCCTGGTAACAGGGAGTGGTATGATTGCTTGTACAAGGATAGTACTACTGCTCCGGTAGTGTACCATACAAATCCCAATTATATCGTTCTCCGGTACTATCGTGGTTCAGACTTTGGTACTACCAGACATAGTCACAACCCAAAACTCCAAAATGACCTTCTCTAGAAAATTGCTACCACCAACTAAAAGCCAGTCACACCACACAGAGGTACTACCATCACTCAACACTGGTACTACTGGTGATTCCAAGCCAGTACTATTGATATTCCAGGCCAGTACTATCGCCTGAACCTAATAGCAACACTAAGAACTACAAACACTCAAACTCAAACTTCAATAACGAGCACAGTCAAATACTCATCACACATATGAGGTGACCTCCACATGGTCTCTCACAGGAGAAAGAAGAAACAAAAGTCCAAACTCAATGGTGGACTAGAGGTATCTGAAAATGCACCTCACTGCTAGGCGATGAGATGCATGAGGGAAAGCCTGAAATTGAGCGCACATATATATTGAGAAGTGTATATCCGACCTCAGCACCGTGAGGTAGAGGAGAGAGCCGATCATGTTGCAGTACTCCTTCTGATCAATAGGCTCGCCATCCTGATCTGGATCCAAGCTCAATGAGGAAGCCATCAGGGTGGAGATTGGCTTGCTACTCCTATATCGAAGCGTTGAAGCAGGTCCTTGACATACTTGGCTTGATGCAAAAATATACCTTTTTCGTCTGCTTAATTTAGAATCAAAGAAAGTAAGTCAACTCCCCCCATCGTGCTTATTTTGAACTCCCTGCTTATGGTGTTTGAAAATTTGAAATCTAAGGCATGAGATGAGCCACCAGAAATGATGTCATCCACATAGATTTGAATGAAGAAAATATCACTACCATGCCTGAGGGTGAACAATGTATTGTCTACTTTGCCCATTTGAAAATTATTTTTCAACAGAAATGACTTAAGTCCATCATATCAAGCTCTATGGGCATGATTAAGACCATACAAGGCTTTGGATAGTTTGTAGACATGATTTGAAAACTTTGTGTTAGAAGTAATCTTGTTTCTGTTGTTTAGTTGTATCTGAGTCCATATCTATATACGCATTGTTGCTGTATACATAGAAGTCAAGTCCATTTAGAGTTTATAGTCGAGTCCGGTTCCAGTCTGTTTTTGAGTTATATGCTTTTTCGTTTCTTAGTCGTTGTGTTGGGTATAAAAGTAGAGCAATGTAATGAGAGAGGTACATAGAGAGCGAGATGATGCGATCGGTGTGATCAAAACGGGAGGGAGAGAAATAAAGAAAGCGGAGTGCTTTGGCTCCCAAAAAATATCGAGTTCGATGATTTGCAAACATGGTAGTAAACAAGTAACGACCACGGCGATCGAGCGGTGGTGTCAGCAAGAGTAGAAGAGTGGTCGTAAATGAGTTACGATCACGATCACAGAACAGAAGACGTGGTTGTAAGCTTTACAACTACGACAATCGATAAAGTCTTCAACGTGGTTGTAAGTCACAGCGTGGTCGAAATCGAGTTACGACTACGGTGATTGAGCCTACTACATGGTCGAAGGAGCGCAGCGTAGCGTGAATGTGGTCGTAACTCTCATCAGTTGAAGTTACGAGTATGTAGCGTGATCGGAGCAACACAAAGTAGTTGGGGCAAACCAGAAGTGGTCATAATGACTCTATACGTGGTTGTAATGACTGCTGAAGTGGTCATAAACTGCAACAAGTGGTATCAAAGCCTATTGATTTCTGTGATTTCTGAAGATTATGGTGATAAGGCGAAGGCCTAGGGTGGGCTAATCTCCCCCAGTACCCTCTCCTGACGACTGACAATTACTCGGTGTGAGCAATGAAGATAAAGGTGAACATGAGCACCTAGGGAGTCTGGGGTGCAGTTGATCCGAAGGGAAAAGATAAGGAGGTGGACGACAAGGTAGATCAGGCGGCTTTGGCCATCACCTACCAAGCAGTGCCAATGCGATGATGCATCAGCTCATTGGCAAGGAGATGGCACGGAGGTGTG